>CM046661.1:79410797-80010797 GCA_025594165.1 Tamias sibiricus
AACTGTCAGGTGGACAACAGGGAGGAATAAGGATGCCATCCTCCCATTCCTACCTTTCAGGGGAAAAGCAGTAAGATTAAATCTGTGGGGGAAATTATAAATTCAATTTTAAATATGTTGAGCACTGGGTAACTGTGGGAATTGAAGAGGAAATGATACTAGGTTAAAAAAAAATCTAAGTTTGGAGCTATGATCCGTCTGAATTGTCAATAAAGACTTGGAATCCACAGGTGAGAGCTGGGAAGGAGAACCATTGAGAGCCTGTGGGGAAACTTTGTGGCAGCAACATAACAAAAGACTGGCGAGGAAAGAAATCTGGATACCCTGACATCTACCAGGAAGAAGAAAATCCTGAGGAAGACGGAATAGGAATAGCCTCAGGAGGCAAAACAGAAATAAGATACAAAGAAAACCAAGAGAGGAAGAATTCCTCAGCAAGTCCCTAAATTTTGGAAGAAATGAAAGAATAAAGGATATATGCACCAAGATTTTCTACCCAGATGCAAAGGCAGAGGGATCAGGAGCTTCTAACAGTGAGCTATCTGGTAACATTTTACTAAAGTCTGACTCTTATAGTGTAAAAATGCATTATGCTCAGGAGACGTGATGGCCGCATATCTCCCTTTTATTGTTGACATGGAAAAGTATATAGAAACCAATTTATCAGTTAAGAGGATAAAGTAAGGTATCAAAGTCCACAGTGAGGCATCAGGGTTTATAGCTTTTAAAATGGCCATTTCTTTTACAGACACATTTTAGTCAAGTGAAATACTTAAGTTATCCATTATTTAATGTCAGATAATAAATTAATACACAGTTTATGTACTGCATTGGAAAAAACCTATTATTTTGCAAAAATATTATGTAAAATTCTCTCCTGTTGTTTAACACGATACAAACATCCTTCTTATCCTATATATTCTCTAATGCATGTCTCTCTTCTGCTTTTTGATATATGCCATTAATATATCTTTTTTTCTATATGCTATTTTGGTTTAGATCTTCATCACTATGTAATTTCAAATAATAGTCTTTTATCTGGTTTGCTAAAAAAAAAAAAAACAAAAACAAACAAACAAAAAAACAAACCCTAACCTCATTTTGTTTTGTATATAGCTATCTATATTACTTTTCACAAATACAAGTAGATTAATCAAGACAAAATGTATTGTTTACAATATGGCCATTAATTTGATAATACCTGGTTATCAGAATTTCATTGCCTAATATGAAGAAGTACAGTATAGAAAATCTAAAGGCAAGGAGCTTAAAAAACATAAAGTCCCTGTCATATATTATGTAATAGGCTGTGGTTTCCTTATTTAGGCTTCAGTTTTTTCATTTGGAAATCAAAGCAGTTTGAATAAAAGAGCTTGGAAACTTGTAAATTCTGATTCTGAACACAGTTTGGCACAGGGATACTCAAGGTCTTTGCATTGCATCCCCCATTATACTTCTTGAGGCACTTTCTCATTTAACAAAGTTTAAGGAACATTAATCAGTAGCTGGCACAACACTGGATTCTGGGTGCAGGTAAACAAGAGAAAGTTGCATGTCTAAGCATGTGTACTACATCAGTATGTAATCATGGCAGTAATAAAGGCATTGTGCTCAGTGCAATGGAAGGGAATGAGAAAAAACATTCAGCTTTGCCAGAAAATATTAAATTAAGATCATAGGGATGTCAAAGTGTGGAAAATAAAATATAAAATAAAACTAAATATAAAATACTAGTTAGGGGCTGGGTTTGTGGCTCAGCGGCAGAGCGCTCGCCTCGCACGTTCGCAGCCTGGGTTTGATCCTAAGCACCACGTAAACATAAATGCATTGCATTGTGTACAACTAAAGCAAATAAATAAATATTAAAAAAATAAATAAAATACTAGATGCAGTGGGTTAAATTCGTAAGTTTATCTCTGCTCCTTCTTTGTATTTCTTTTAAACAATAGTGCATGGAGTAAAAAGCAAAGCACAAGCAAGCAAACAAAACAAATCATAAACATAAAACTAAAGCAGAAAGGAGATAACAACAGACCAGAGAAATCAACAAAATTGAGGAGAACTGGAAAAAAACATGGATGTAGAAAATTCACTTACAATGTTGGATAAAGATGAAAGCTATGCACACTGAAAGATCAGGAACAAGCCAAACACACACACACACACACACACACACACACACACACAATTCCAATTTATATTGAAGAACTTCAAAAGTGTCAGGAATTGGAAGTACAAGGCCTCTCTAAAGGTAGAGGTATGGGAGGGCTGAAAAAAAAGAGGTCTCCTTTAAAGTTGGTTTGAGAAGCAGCAATCAGAGGCTGCAATGCCCCTCCCACCCCTCACTTCAACCAGATTCTGGAGATTTGCTCTGTAGAGAGGATGAATTAAAGGGCTCCAGACTCAGAAAAGGTTGGGGTTAAAAGTCTATACGTTGAAATCCAGAAATCCATGAGAGCTCAAGCTCCATTCCACTGCTCAACCTGGGTTTGCTTACATCTACCTTATTATTCTACAGACAGAAGATTGGAGTAGTCTCTTCAGAGGAGACTGATACATTGAAAACAAAGCAAATCTTCAGACACTGACAGCCATTATTCCCTGAGAAAAAGGTTCCTGCTGCTCACCCTACAAAGAGACTCATTGGTTAATAAGTAGCACTTGAGCCCAAGCTTACTGTAAGTTTTCATGAAAGTGCCTCACTACTAAATGCAAGCAGGAAACTTAAATATTACCTGGCATGGGAGGGAAGCCTCCATTATGAAAAACACTGATTGAAACAGAAAAAGGACTAAGAAAAAACCAAAAACGTAGGGAGCAAAATAAAACACTTAGAAATTCTAGAGGCTTGAAGATATAATATTGCAACCCCAAAGCAATAAAAAATGTTTTAAAAGACCAAAACAATAACTCTTAAAGAAAACCAAAGGCAATTTTAAAAATTGGAGGATGAAAGACAAAATTTAAAAAATTTCCATTAGTATTGGAAAAAAGCAAAGAGAAAAAAGATGAAAATATAATAATAAATAATAGGAAAGAGAGAAAATTATCAAATACATAATAAGAAATAATAGGCCTACCAAGTACTCCACACAATAAATAAAGACTCACACCAAAATCATTAAGAAATTTCAAAGCATAGCTAGAAAAGCACAATCCTAAAAGTTTTCAGGCAAATAAAGTCATATGGAAAGGATTAGAATTCAGAATGTCTTTGAATTTTCTCAATAGCTTCATGGAATCTAACAAACAATAGTAAAACCCTTTCCAATTCTAAGAGAAAATAATCTTTCTATATTCAGTAAAAGCATCAGTCAACATTGAGTACGGGGAAAAAACAGAACAAAACGAACTTTTCCAAACATGCAAGTTCTTAAATACATACAGACCAATCTATCCAGATTGAATCAGGAGCTTTGAGAGCTTCAGGGAAAATAATAATAATATTAATTAAATCTTTAGAATATATGTTGTGTTTAAATGTATCAAGACAGATTTTTACTTCTTTGGGGAAATTTAGAGACTAATCACAATAAGTAATTAAGCAAAAATTTGTACAAGAATTCTAACCATAGGATAGCACAGTTATGAATAATATTTATACTGTTATAATGAGATAAATACTTGAGTACAGATTTAACTAAAATATTTGAAATAATTGCGCTGATGGATGGGGTTGGAAAAGTTTATGAGTAGGTAGAAATGAGGACTATGTAAGAAAGGTAAATTCTCTTCCTTTATGGTAGGAAGTTAACAGATGATATCTAAAACTAAAAGTGTTAGACATAGCTAGCCTAGTGTTGTTATTTAGAAATATAGTGATAACAGGAGTCAAGACTCATTGCTTTCTGGGGAGCACAAGCTGAGGTAGGGAGAAATGCAACAAAGAATTTCTGGTTTTCATTATATACTTTGTAGAACAATTGAAGTTTTATGATGAAATAACTCTTATTTTGGTTAAAAAAATTAAATTACAAAAAGAAACACTAAGAGTAAATGGAGAATTTCTGGTGCAAGTGTGCTGTGAGTTTACTCACATATTTCCACTACTAATCTCCAAGACTCCAAACAAGTATAAACAATAAAAATAAAAATAAACACAAGGAACAAGGATAAACAACAAAAACAAACATAAGAGCTAAAAGGGCCTAGAATGTGCAAGGTGCTGGATTCAATCCTTAGCACCTGTGAATAAAACAACAACAACAACAACAACAACAACAACAAAAAACCTACAAAAAGTTGGTCATTCAATATATGGTCTGGAACTTACAAAAGAGGCTGAAGTGGGAGGCATAAACTTTTCATTGGTGATAAATTAATTCACTAAAGTGAATGAACTCCTTTTAGGGTGAGTGATGAATGAGAAGGGATTGGTCCTTTCTGCTAGAAAAAGACTTCCCTGAACTGGGGTGGGGCAGGTGAATGGGCAGGACTCTGATCCCCATCACAGCTCTCATCTGGTGAGAAACTAGAACTCTGAGGGGACCTCTGAAGTACTGTTTTAAAGCAAATTATAGTCTCTGCTGAGGAAGGTGGTCTGTGTCAAACTGCTGCTTACAGGAGGAAGAGACAAGACTGCAGCAGACTCCATACAAGGACCAGGCCCAATGACCTCTGCAAGATCTATAAAAACTATCAGTTAATACCTGGTACTGAACTTAACAGT
The DNA here is from genome assembly GCA_025594165.1 of Tamias sibiricus. NCBI lineage: Eukaryota > Metazoa > Chordata > Mammalia > Rodentia > Sciuridae > Tamias > Tamias sibiricus. The sequence continues at coordinate 79,415,467 of CM046661.1, forward strand.
CATGTCAATCCAACAATCAGAGATACAGTAAAATTGAAGAGCATATACAACCTCTAACCCATAATGCCACAGAATTAGAAGATGCTACAACTTCTCCCCTCATATAAAATATGCCTGAAGGTAGACCATCCAAGACTGACATAGTAGCCCATGATTTCATGCAGATTTAGTCTCCTTTTGTCTTTTTCTTCTAATACTAATATTCTACTTCCATCTTTAATATCATCCTATGAGTACTATATGGCCATTATTTCTGCCAAGCAGAGAAAAGGAGAGAGAACTATGAAGTTTCTCTCATCAAGCGTTATCCTCTTTTTAAGGTTTTTCAGAGGTCTCTTCTAGCAACTTCCACTCAAGTACACAGAACTCAGTCACATGGGCATTCTTCTCAGCCCCAGGACCTGGGAAACACAACTTTTCTACTGAGTGCTTTACTACACCCAACAAAACTTAGGTGCTGATATTGAGAACAAAGGAGGGAATGAATAAATGGGTCATCAGCAGTCTGTCACAAAGAGTATCTTGATAAAACCAGTAAAAATGAGAAAATGAAACAATAGAAAAACAGAAAAGATAAAAGGGGAAAATCATGTTTATAAGTGTTAAACTAAATGTGAATAAACTGAATTCCCCTATTAAAATATAACTTCCTACTCAGGCATGTTGATTAAAAGTTCAAGGCCAGCCTGAGAAACCCTTCTTAAAATGAAATAAACCCATTCCAAAATGAAATTAAAAGAGCTAGGTGTGTAGCTCAGTGGCAGAGCCCTCAGCAAGCTTGTGCTGGGCCCTGGTGCTCAATTTCTTTATCCTGCTACACACACACACACACACACACACACTCTCTCTCTCTCTCTCTCTCTCTCTCTCTCTCTCTCTCTCTCTCTGTTGGACTATTAAATGAAAAATTAAAACCAGTATGAAACACAATTCAATAGAAATTATTTAAAATGCTGAACTTAGGCAACACCTGTCCTTTCCCCCAGTTTCTTCATCTTATCCTTCAATGGTAAATAGAGTTCAGAGCCAATGATGACAAAGATTAATAAAAATGATACAACTAGCAACACCAGTGCCTGCTTCTGGGGTACTGCTTGTTCTCTGTGGGCTGTCCAGGCTTTTGGCCCCACCCACTGGGCCCTTGTAGACCTGCCTCCAGCACCAGGCAGGGTCAGAAGACCAGTTACAATTCGAGGAGCCTGAGTTTGTGGCAGTGACCAAACCCCTGAGCAAGAAGGAGCAGGACCTGAGGGAGATCCAGCACTTGCTGCAGGATGAGAATGAAGATTAAAGGAAACTTGCAGAGAATGAAAATAACATGTCAAAAAGAAATAAAGCATTAGATTATCTTACTTTGGGTTCCCTCAGAAGAAACAGATGAAAATGATTTGATCTGAGGAGTTGGGGGTCAGGAGGAAATGTTCTTTACTTCAGAGATGTTTGTTATGTATCAGCAATATGCCACATTGAAAAGATGGCATTCTGAAATCCTAGAATACTTTCCAAGTGAAACAGGCAGCCTTAGACTTGCAACTGCCAGCAGTGGAGGTTCAGGAGTCTATAAATACATGAAATTTGAAAGAGTGCTGCACAGAGCACAGAGTGCCAAAGAAAGAGAAGCAGGGCTGCATCCACACCAGCACCATTACAGTATCAATACTGCCCCAACCTACTAAAATTAATCTGATGATTAATCCTAAAGATATGAGAACCGATATTAAGTGAGTCAATGGATCTGGGGTCAGCATGTAAATACCATGGACAATGCTGTCTGGACAGTTCATCTTCCAATAGCTCAACAAGGGATCTTAACTGAAAAACAGAAATGGCTATGAAAGTTACATGCAAAACGGTACAGCATGCTTCTTAGAGAGAAAGAAACAGGTAAAAGGTAGAATCCTAGGAAGATTCAGGTTGAAACTTAAGGCAGGTCAGAAAAAAACAATATAATTTTCCACAGAATCACAGAATAAACAAATCACTGCAGTCTTGAAAATTTTATGCAAAGAGATTACATACTGCATGAACTTATACAGTCATCAAAGGATTATACTGATTATGAATCTTTAGTAGAAGTTATTTCCAAAACAGTTTAGGTTGATTTGTTATTAAAGCATTTTATTAGCTTATGAAAATTCTATAGCAAATCATATTGTGTAAATATTCGCCAGTATTCCCTTGAAAATTTAGTCGATATATTTGGAAGTAATATGTGTATTCTTAAGATTGTAGATAATTACTGTAGATATCTCAGTGTATAGTAAAACATACGATAGAATCATGACTGATGTCATAAATTTGGACTCCTTTGTACAAGAAGTAGACAAAGGAAAATAGTCATTTGTTTTTATGTAAAATAAATAATGGTGATAAAAAAATTGGCATAACTCTTTTTAAAACCTTCAAATAGAAAATAGTAGAAATATGACAGTAACTATCATATTAGTCAGGAGACACAAGCCATATTATTAATTTTACCGATAATGGAATTAACAAGAGAGGGTAACAGAGAACTCTATTACACTGAAAGACAGTACCCTGGGACTGAGAATGAGTACTCAATGAAAGGCTCTCCTTCCTTATGATGAAGTCAGGCCTATCAGAGGGTGTGGCTGCAGCTCAGTCAAAGATGAAAACATTGGAGGTTTGCTCTGGATCAGGGCTGGTATGCAGCTGGTGGATCAGGCCTTGGCCCACAGAGAACCTCAAACCCTCAGAAATTGGTAAGCAAGAAGCCTCCTGTTGATGAATGAATGAAACTTGTTGGATGGTAAGCCTTAGAGGGTTTCTCTGTCTTAGGGTTCTTTAGAGAAGCAGAACCAATATACTGGGTACCTACCGATTTATTTTAAGGACTGGCTCACATGAGGCCCACAGGCTGGAGACTCAGGAGAGCTGAGGGTGCAATCTTAGTCTAAGGCAGTCTGCTGGAGAATTTTCTCTTGCCTGAAGAAGGCTGATCTTTTTATTCTATTCAGATGTTCAACTGATTGGCCGCAACCCACTGACATTATGAAGTGCAATTGTTGTGCCCCGCGGCTTGGGACCCCCAAGAAGAGTCCTTGGTCAATGTAAATAACAAAGAGTCATTTATTAGCAAGCTCGAGCGCACTCGGTAACCGGTAACCGGTGACGCTAAGAGGCCCGGAGCCCAGATTTAGCAGGGTTTTTATAATGAAATACATACAAGTTAAGGGGGGCTTTACAGTACTCTTTTGATTGGTTAACATATAAAGTCACGTACAAACCATTACTTTTGAGTTCTGGGTTAGCCTGACCGCTAGGGGAAGGGTGATCAGCCACCCGGTTTTGCAAGCTAGACAAAATAAGGAACAAGAATAAGTTTTGGGTCAGTCTGACTGCTAGGAGAAAGGTAGTTTTTCCAAAAAACTGAGGACAGTTTTGGGAAAGACTTATGTTTACACAAGTGTTTGCATTTTTCACCTTTCACAATCTGCTTTATACAATTCTATGGTTCAAATGTCAATTTCATCCCAAATCATCCTCATAGAAACATCCAGAATAATGTGTGACCAAATATGTAGGTACTCTATGGCCAGTCTTGTTGATACATAAAATTAACCATCATAGTGCCCCTGGCAGCTGTGCCATAAAAGAGGAGAAATGAAGCCCTATCCTTGCAATATCCCTCCATCACCCTCTACCCATAGACATTAACATGGTGCTAGATGGAGAAGGAGAAATGTACAGGTTGCTATGGTTTGAATGTGTTCCCCACAAAACTGAGGCATTGCCAATAAGATAGGCTCATGATTAGGCCATGAGAGGTCTCCCTTATAAATGTTATTAGTGCTCTTACAAGAAAGAGGCTTCATGCCATGTATGGCTATTTTGCCCTTCTGCCATATGAAAACATAAAAAAGCCCTCACCAATCAAGAAACACCAGCACCTTGGTCTCAGACTTGCCAGCTTCCAGAACTGAAAAATTTCTGTTTTTATACACTAAAATAATAAATGAGGGCTGGGGTTATGGCTCAGTAGTAGAGTACTGAGAAGTACTGGGTTCGATCCTCAGCACAACATAAAAATAATTAAAATAAGGGAATTGTGTCCATCTACAACTAAAAAAACTAAATAAATGATACAGAAAAACAGATAATTAAAGTATCTCCTTTTTGTATATCTAGTATGGCTAATTCAGTGGTTTATCAAATTTCAGGATTAAAACTTATTTCCAGGGCTGGGGTTGTGGCTCAGTGGCAGAGCGCTCGCCTCGCACGTGCACGGTCCGGGTTCGATCCTCAGCACCACATAAACATAAATGCATTGCATTTTGTACAACTAAAACAAATAAATAAATATTAAAAAAAAACTTATTTCCAAGTTGTTTTATTCAAATTTCACATACCTGATAAAATCACGTATAAGACAACAAATACTTGCAAAAAATGTATTCTTATGCATTTTAACCTTCAAGATTGTAAAGTTGCTGTTTATACTTTGGGACATTATGATCTAAGTGAACTTTAGTGGAAGATAATTTATAAATATGCATGATTTTAAGTTTAATAAATTATCAGAACAAGAGTATCAAAATAAATTTGATGCCAGTTGTTAAAGAATTATTTATGGGCAAGCATCAGCTTATAAATTTCACAAAGTGATGACAGGAAACACATAAAATCTACACTGAAAATGTGTAATGAGAGGCTTTGAGTTGTCAGAAGGAAGTGTGAAAGTGTTGGGTACTTGAATGATGGAAGAGTACAGGTACAGAAGACAGGGGTCAAGGACACATTCATCATACTTTGAAATTTTACCAAGAGTCACCAAACCACATTGCAAACTCTTGGTCTCCCTCTGCTACAGTTGTTATCAATTCATCAAAACTCTGATGATGCTCTCCATAGTTCAGGTTTGAACTTTGCCTGTAAGAAACTACACATTGTGTACTGATTTTGTAATGTATATTTAACTCTTTAAAGAGATTAAAAAAAAAAAAAAAAAAAAAAAAAAACAGACCCTGTAGCTGGGCATGGTGGCACATACCTGTAATCCCAGCAGCTTGGGAGGCTGAGGCAGGAGGATCACGAGTTCAAAGCCAGCCTCAGCAAAAGTGAGGCGCTAAGCAACTCAGTGAGACCCTGTCTCTAAATAAAATACAAAAAATTGGGCTGGGGATGTGGCTCAGTGGTTGACTGCCCCTGAGTTCAAACCCTGGTACCACCCCCCCAAAAAAACAAAACAAAAACAAAAAAGCAGAGCCTGTAGTAGTGAGTGTTCAGCTGACTTAGAGTACTAATAATCACACAGACTAATTACTCAGTCTGATTATATGGAAGGAAAACTGTCAGTTCTATCAGAAAATCTTGACACAAGAACTGTTACAGCTATCTATATTAGTTTCACAAAAGTAATGACAGGAAATAGATCAGAATTTTGTTTTTCACTAATTATTAATAAAGCATGAATAAGACAATTTAATCCATTAGTAATAGTTTGCTTTTTATTTTAATAAGTTCTCTACCTGTACTAATTGAATAGAACATCAATTCTGCTAAGCAGATGGCATTATCTTCACTCAGTAGAGGACAAAACTAGAGGTTTCAGTGGTTTGTCAAAATTTACACTAGATACTATCACAAAAGTTTCAAATGCAGATTTTCTAGCTCCAGGTCCAATTTTATTTATAACCCAGCAAATTATAAATTAAACCAGCCAAGTTTTCTTAAGTTGAGGCCCATGAGTCCATTGAAAATGTGTGTACAACATTTTGGAGTGTATGTGATGAAAGTAGTGGTGTGGAAATCTTTCAAATTCTCAAAGGAATTCATGATCAAAAGTACTTAGAACCACTGGCCTATTTACTGTAAATTATTGAAACAGAGATCATGTTTTGTTCACAATTGTATCCCTAGCACTACTATAAGGAAAGGTGGCAAGGACTCAATAAATGTGGTATGAATAACATGTCAAATAAATTACTTTTCTAATGTTATTTGTGTAACATTAAATCCTTCTTAAATTTTTCTTTACATTGATTAATAGCAGATGTAGACATTTTATACATTATCCCAAATAATCAAAATAAACTTGCTAAAATTTGGGGGTGATGAACACTTGAATTAGATCATCACTGTATTATATTAAGGGTTGCAGATGCCAGACAGCACCAGAGGTAAAGCAACAAATAAACAAAAACAACTAATAGGAATTCAAGTTAACTGATACCCAAGGGAACAAAAAAAAAAAAAAAAAAAAAGTTTTCATTTTGATAGAAGGTACAACCTACAGTATTAGAATTGTGATATTAACTAACAAATTTTATAAAACAACTGATTTAAAATGAGGATAAATAGAGATGAAAATAGCAGGAGACAACCCAATACTATTAGGTACAATATATGCCAAGTACACAAAAAAAGATATGGATTTTATTTAAAATATAATTTACAATACTAAATTTGGTCATGAATCCAATGCCATATATTGAAGTATACATACACTGTGCTTCTTTGTCCAGGATTCATGAGATATTTTCAAATATCAGTAATAAATAAAACTTCAATAATATCCAAAAGGAAAAAATTGCATAGGTCACATTCTCTAGTTCAGATTTATGACTGGAAATTAATGCTGACAAAATAGGAAGACATTCCAATTACCTAAAAATTTTCTCTTTAAATTGAGGTTAGGTTTAAAATTATAGTTGATTAAGCAAACAATAAAATATAACATTTCTAAAGTTTAGATGGTAACAAATTGTACCAGAATATAGTCATAAATTGTGCTATTATTTTAAAAACAATCTAAAATGAACCAAGGGAAACAGGAGAAATGGGGGGGGGGGGGGAAGAAAGGAAGGAAGAAAAAGAAAAAAATCAGAGGATAAGATTACTAAACGTTTAAAAGTACTGATGAATAATTTTGAAGAAGCTTATAAGCACATTTCTAAAAAATATAATCAAAATTAGAAATGAACAAGGTTTTTTAATATTGCTATTTTGAGAATGTATGGCTTTACAAGAAAATGTAACAAAATTTCACTCAGAAGAAAACTGACAGTATAGCCAGACAATATAAAAATGGTTAAAAGAATTCAAAAATATAACCCAAATATTGTCTCTAGGGCAGGAACAACTGTCACTATAAGTAATCTTTTATACAATAGAAATATATGGAAAGAAACTGTGTAACTCTATTTCCTTTATAAGTAACTCAAATTTTCACTTGATGGAGCACTAAAGAAACTTAAATTAACAGCATCATGTTTATAATATAATTAACAATACTAAATTTGGTCATGAATCCAATGCCATACATTGAAGTATATATACACTGTGCTTCTTTGTCCAGGATTCATGAGATATTTTCAAATATCAATAAAATACATCTGAATCTTTTTTAAAAAAAATATTTATTTATTTGCTTTTAGTTGTACACATTGCGTTTATTTTTTTACGTGGTGCTGAGGATTGAACCCAGGCCGCACACGTGCTAGGGCAGGCAAGAGCTCTACTGCTGAGCCACAACCCCAGCCCCACATCTGAATCTTTACGGAGTTAAGAGAAAATACTTCAAAGTGAAATGTCAGCGAACATGGACAGAGTAGCATCTCTGGAAGGGGCACAAAGGTTAAGAACAAGGGGTGAGATCCAACAGAACTGGGTTCAATCTGCTTCCAATTCTAACTCCCTTAGTCATTTCTTCATTTGTAAAATAGTAATTTAAACAAAACACTTTATGAATTTGCAACGGAATACAATGTGTTCCAAAGTGCCTGGCACAAAATAAACACTTAATACAATGTAGCCGTCACTAGTAAAAAAACAGGCTCCCGCTCAGGGAACATCAGTAATGTTTCCTTGATTAGGTAATATCTGCTGCCCAAGAACTAGGACATTCTTAACATTAGACACAGATACCACTATGGCAAGGAAACTCTTAGAGCAACCGGCTCTCTCCATGTTCAAAAATACTAGAGCTGGAGGAGGTTAGCCTTCCCACCATATTGGGGGCGGCTGTCCTAAGTCTCTTCACTAAACAGCAGCTAAGTGGGGCCTTCACACTGACTTCAGCTCCCGTCTCGCCTTACTAGCGGCCCCTGCAGGTCTCCCGGTACTCAGCCCTTTCCTAGCCTCCATAGAGCGGCCTCAACAGACAGACCAGCCCTTTACCAGCTGCACTGGGCAGGATACACCACTACGTAGCTCTCTCGGCCCCCAACCCAGAGTATCGCCGGAGGCTATTAACAAGGAGTTAAATCGGAATCCAGGGCTTATCTCCCATCGACAATGGCTCGCGTGTGACAATCTCCTGAGCTGTCCTGACCACTAACGGGAGGCTGCCTCGGACTCCCCGCAACTTCGCTAAGTGCAAGTGGAGAAGACCCGGCTTTTCTTGTCCGCGCAAGACGTAGCGCCCGCCTGCTCTAGAACACCCCCCGCCCCCGCCCCCCGCTCTGCGTAGCTAGCTTTACGCGGCTAGCCCCCGGAACTGCAGAGGCTCGAACTTTGGCCGAGCCTTGGATTTCGCCCTCACATTGCCGCCTAACTTTCAACATCTATCAGTGCTAGGTCACCTCTCAATCCAAACTAAACAAAGAAATGAAAACAGTCATTCCCGGAAGGACCCTAAGGTGCCACACCTGACAGCACATGCAGCCAAAAGGACTGTGACGGCTTTTTCCCGTGAGACACCGCGACCGCCTGCTCCAGCACCTATCTGGTGGGTTAGGACGCGAAGACCCGCCCCTGACGCCAGATGCTCCTAGCCAATGGGAAGGGGCAAGTCGGCTCACCCTTATTTACATACCAACCACTATATATACTCCTGGAGGGCGGATTGTCGCATCTAGGAGCTGGACTGCTTTTAATACTTTGCTAACGTACACGGTAGAGGACCTAGACGTCTATGTACAAGTTAACTGCGACTACTACCACCCCAGGAGTCACTTCCCAGGCTCTGTCCAAGGCAGAGGGGGCCCCAGCCCAAAGACCTAATGCTTATAGCAGGCTGAGGTCACATCTAACCCAGAGCTATTGCCTCCGCTACAAACTCCCCTTATCTAAAACACGGTTCTACTGTGCCCAACCTGATGCTTGCATGGTGGTGTTTACAGCTCTTTTCTTGACGTTTTGGGGGCCCTGAAAAGGGCCTTTGGAGTGGAGGGGGCGCTGTGGAGACAGCTCAACCGCCGAAGCCGTACAGAGTGCGGCCCTGGCGTTTCAGGGCGTAGACCACGTCCATGGCCGTCACAGTCTTGCGTTTAGCGTGCTCCGTGTAAGTCACGGCATCACGGATCACGTTCTCCAGAAAGACTTTGAGAACTCCTCGGGTCTCTTCATAGATCAGCCCAGAGATGCGCTTAACGCCACCACGACGGGCCAAGCGGCGAATAGCTGGCTTCGTAATGCCCTGGATGTTATCTCGCAAGACCTTCCGGTGGCGCTTGGCGCCTCCTTTCCCAAGCCCTTTGCCTCCTTTGCCACGTCCAGACATCCTGTAATTACCAAGGGGACCGAACAACTAGAAGAGCGGCAGAGAAAAGAAATGAGCATCTCTGAGCTCCAGTCGAGTATATATAGTTCCCTGTAGCGGACCTGTTTGAAGACCTCAGGGAAGTGGGAGGGGCTCCAGGCCCCGCCTCTGGAGCTTTTTAAAATTACTGCCATTTTAGAAAAGTAGCTAGCAAAATAAAGCCGATTCCTTTTTGTTTGCTTTTTTGGGGGGAAATATTTTTGAAAATTTTGCCATAAATTTGAAGACGGACTTACAGTGTTATGTTTGCAGGTTTAAACAATATGAGAAAATAGAATTTGTATTGCCCTTTCTCACCGCTTAGATAAAAAGCACACGGGATTCTATGCTTACTTGTTCTCTAGCTCTGACTCTTCTTTCTCAGCTCCGGCTAATTCTAGTGTCTGTTTATTGTTTTCCAAACGAAATAATTATGTTTTTTATACCACTTCTGAACTCGTGAAAATAAATAAAAACTAGAAACACTTTACATCTTGTAGCGATTACTTTACAGATACTCATATGTCTTTTAAAATAGTAACGTGAAAATATTTTAATGGTTTACTCGCTCTTTAAAAGATGAATTAAAAGAGCCTTGAGAACACTGCCTGTATGACTGGAAAAAATCCTGAGTGGTCAAATTAAACAACGTGATTGTAAATTCCTGACTAAGTAAGAATTCTCTTACTAGAATTAAAGAAAAAGAATATCCACAGTAATTTTTTAAATTCTGTTAAAAATTTCCCACTAGTTTACAGAATGCATTCCAGGAACATTTTGTTAAATCTGCATCAGAGTTGTATGTGTTTTTATTTAGCACATATCTAGCAGTTATTGGATGCTCACTGATTTATTTAATCTTCGAAACATTTCGAGAAAGTTATAGAGCTTAAATAATTATGAAAGATCAGCTGGTAAGTGGTAAAGCCAGGATTTGGAGAGGTGGCAGTCTGGTGCAGGATGACAGCCTCAACCCTGACAATATACTTCTTTTCAGCTTCAAAAACATTGTGCTTGCCAATAAGGTACATATACATAAATATATGTAAACATTATTTCAACGAAATAAAAATCTTTAGTAGGACAATGAATAGTTAAATTTGTTTTACCTTTACATGGATGCTAAAATCCACATAAATTTTATTTTAATAAACAAGTGTTTAATGTTACATCACATAACCATGTAATTGTAAAATGTGACAAATGTTAAGGTAAATGAAAGTACCTTAATAATTAGAAAGTAATTTGTAATGAAACAAACAAACAAACAAAAAACACCCTTACTTGTTACAAATGTTATTGTCTGAGATTGGGTAGATAAGAATCAGTTGCTGCCCTTCTTCTGTTAGTCCCTGAGTTCATCAAGGCAGGAGTTCTCAGTCATTCCGAGAACGTAAGCCCAGGTGTTGTGACCTACAGAAAGTAAGCCGAGGCCAAGACTTTAAGCCTCAGCGACCGAACTGTGCTTGCAGTCTCTCCTGGAATCCAGTGGCTCTTTTCCCATCCCATCAGTACTGAAAGCATTTCTGTCTTGTCACTCAGTTCCAGAGTCTCAGAAGGGTTTCTAAGATTGACGGCCTGTGAGTGGCAGAACACTGAGGGAAGACCAGTGTCCACTGGTTTAATTAGGAAGGTTCATATGTCCAACTACCGACAAAGCCTCTTTTGGAGTCAGATGACAACTTAAGATGCTGTATTATTACACGAGAATAATCCACCTAGAGAACACAGGAACTTCTGGTACAGGGAGTGACATTAAGTGTTAGGGGTACCTCTTGATTGAGCATTTCGTACTTGTGGACAGAGCAGCTATTCTTCCGGATTCTTTTGTTTCCAATCGTGTTATTTATTTATTTACTTAGGTGCTGGAGATTGAACCCAGGGCCTTGTGCATGCGAAGCAAGCACTCTACCAACTGAGTTATATCCCCAGACTACGTTATCTTCTTTCTCAAGAGTTTCTTTTTCTGGGAGCAAGCGTGAATGTTGAACACTCAGCATCCACTGAGTACATTCAGTCCTGCTGCAGTGGTGCATTCAGGCCCAGGGGTATTCGTATGAGCGGCTATGTAAATAAAGGCTAGAAATTTGCGCTTTTGATTGGAGGCAGCCGGCGGCAGGCGTTTCCTTTGCTAGCGCTCTAGTTGGGCGCGGGCTCCGTCTGTCATTGGCCAGAGGAGCCGCGGCGCCCAATGGGGAGGCGCTGCCTAGTGGCCACTAAGAGTTTCTAGAGGCAATTCTTTCCTTGTAGTAGGCTGCATTTCCATACCAATCCTGTTGGTGTTATTTCCTTCATTGGAGTTTCAGGCGAGAAGTGAATATGTCCGGTCGTGGAAAGCAGGGTGGGAAAGTGCGGGCAAAAGCCAAATCCCGCTCTTCCCGCGCGGGCTTGCAGTTCCCGGTGGGCCGAGTTCATCGACTACTGCGCAAAGGTAACTACGCAGAGCGAGTCGGCGCTGGGGCGCCCGTGTACCTGGCGGCCGTGTTGGAGTACCTGACGGCCGAGATCCTGGAGTTGGCCGGCAACGCAGCGCGTGACAACAAGAAGACTAGGATAATCCCTCGCCACTTGCAGCTGGCCATCCGCAACGACGAGGAGCTAAACAAGCTGCTGGGAAAAGTGACCATCGCTCAGGGCGGCGTCCTGCCCAACATCCAGGCTGTGTTGCTGCCCAAGAAGACCGAGAGTCAGAAGGTGAAGAGCAAGTGACCCTGACGCCACCACGGGAAAGCTGACTTCTCCAGCAAAGGCTCTTTCCAAAGCGGTCCCGCAGTGTTTTTGATTGTGCTGAATGTCTAGTACGAGCTAGCGGGGAAATGGGCAGTGAGGAGCCCTTCGGAGTCGGGAGCCAATAAAGTCGGTGAAAATCGAGTAGTCGAGAGAGCTGTGTAGTCGCGGGACCTACCGGATGACCGGGGTAGGGGGTGGGGGCGCGACCGGAAACCTCTGGAACAGGTACTGGTCAGTCCGCTTGAGCCCCTCCGAACGCTTTAATCCGCATGTAGATCCCCCTTGAGGCATTGAGGGAGGATGAGGGAGACCTAGAGGGTTCCAATGGTCTGGAGATGGCAGGGTTGGGAACTCCTTACTTGCATTAAGGCAAAGGAGAGGTGGACTAGGTGCGGTGCGGCCTACTCTGGAATTATTTTACTTCCCGTTTCCAAGGCTTCTGCCATTTAGCCAAATAAGGAGAACCGTGGGGCTGAGCTGGTTTGGGTTAGGAAGTTGTTTCTGGACATAATTTTCAAAAGGTAGAGTTACTTCCCCTCTTTGAAGTGTGGCCCTGGTGACATGGTATCAATTTAAGATTCTTTCTTAATAGCTCTTGTGTTTTTCATGTTCTGGATGTCAGATATCTTAACCTAGCACCCTTATGTTCTCATTTCTTTAAAATGAAAAGAAACATTCAGTAATTTGTGTAATACAGAAGTATGAGTCATGAGGGTGGAAATGTTTTCCTGACACGTTGCATAACAGTGGAATCTTTAATCTGGATTTAAAAATGCTTACAAGCTTTTAAAATTATTTTCTCAAATGTTGGCTTCTTAATGGTCTTGTCTCCATGTTATGCTCTTTGGGAAATGACTTTGCTCAATAACAAAACAAAACAAAACCCTTGTTCTCCATGAAGTAATGACCCCATTCCAGTAACCCTGTAGGAGTTGTGATTCTTACTGGCACAGCAGTGCTTTAATAAATATGCAAGAAAAGGTAAGGCCACAGGATTTAAATACAGGAAAAAAACACATTTCAGGCTGAGACTCAACACTTAAAGCTTCAACATTAGTAATCCTGGTTGACCCTTCCATTTCATGCTTCTAAGCAAGCTTCATACTGGCTCACAGGACCCACAAAAAAGATCCCACCTTAGATTTCACATTTACAGAGTCATCTTTTCTGTGAGTCAGAGTTGAAGTAGTCCTGGGGGGAGGGTGGGTGGTAAGAAATGGGATAGCAGTGACTGGCCCATTTTCCCTCATGGACTATTTCATCCCCCATGCTTATCAAACACCTATGCCATTCTGTGTACTAAGTGATGAGGGTACAGCTGTGAATGAGGTCAACCAGACTTAAACTCTTTTGGAACTCAGTTCTTTCCCCTTCCCCCCACCTTCCTCGGTACCTAAGGACAAAATAAGAAACAAATAAAAAATATTATAGATGAGCTTCGGTTAGTACTTGTGTCTTTTGCTGTTTGTTGAGTTGATATTGAGATTACTTTTCCCCTGTGGTCATCTTTGAGTTGTACAAAGATCAGGTCACATGTACATTTGAGGAGGCAAATTATTGCCTCCTAATGCCTGAGAAGCATAGACCCCAATGGCACCATGAGTAGTTCCAGGATTTCTAGCTGTTGACTCCACTCCTTACCTTCCATCCAAAAGATTTCCTCATATGTAAAATAGTCATAATACTTGTTTTGAGGATTAAAACTACTTACTATGTGCTACATATTAGTTACTTAAATTGAAAGAAGTGCCATTTCCTACAAAGATAGATTTACACTTACAGAATAAGTTATAGGTAAGCATACTAATAATATTTTTTAAAAAAACTGAATTGTCAGAATTAGTTCTCGGTGATGCCACTTGGAGCAAAAAAATTATGCAATTTTATACACACACACAAACACAATCAACCCTCTATTCTTGGATGGGTTTCCATATCTATTGATTTAGTCACCTGAGGATAGAAAATATTTAGAAAAAAAAATTTCTACTGAACATATAGACATTTTTTTCATTATCCCCTAAACAATGTAACAACTACATTGTTTTGAGTATTATAAGTAATCTTAAAATGTTTTTAAAATACACAGGAGGGGCTGGGGTTGTGACTCAGCAGTAGAGTGCTCGCCTAGCATGTGTGCAGCCCAGGTTCGATCCTCAGCACCACCTAAAAATAAAGGCATTGTGTACAACTAAAACAAATAATAAATAAATATTTTTTAAAAATACACAGGAGGATGTACATATGTTAAAGGGACTTGGAAGATCTGCAGATCAGGGTATTCAAAGGGGGTCCTGAAAGTAATCACCCATGGATATCAGAGAGCAACTATATATAATGTATTCCAAATTTTTTGACATTTGAGTTGAATTTCCTAAAGATTTGATATGAGGCATATTAGAAATTTTTACCAAAATTATGAATAAATAAGGATAAGGGCAATAAAGACATTTATAAGAAAAAAAAAAACACTCTGCCTTTGCCTTTGATGATTCATAGCAATCTGTCTAACCCTGTTACCCAAAGAGCAAGATTAAGATACAAAATACTAACTGCTCTCATCTCCACCCAACTTCCAGAGATTCTTAGGATCCTCTTAAACACTTTTCCAACCTCAAAATTCAACCAACTCCTCACCATTTCTATTTTTGAGAATTTTTTTTTTTTTTTTTTTTTTTTATTTATTTATTTATTTATTTTTGGTACCGGGGATTGAACTCAGGGGCACTCGACCACTGGGCCATATCCCCAGCCCTTTTTTGTATTTTATTAGAGACAGGGTCTCACGGAGTTGCTTAGTGCCTTGCCATTGCTGAGGCTGGCTTTGAACTCATGATCCTCCTGCCTCAGCCTCCCAAGTGCTGGGATTACAGGCATGCGCCACCACTCCCGGCTTTGAGAATTTTTATTTTTAATTGAACAATTTACTAGCAGTTAAAATGTCATACCTCCTTGCAAAGTCAATTCAGCCTGTGTTACTTGATAAACAAACCATAGTTCTTGAGGTTCATTTAAAAGGAAATAATTCTTCAAGCATGACACCATATGGAAGAAGGCTTAGGACATAAACTGGTGGGAATGGATTCAGGTTTTTAATAGATACACGATGCACAGTTTTATATACACACATACTATTTCCTGCAGAGACAAACCACTCAGTGTGGCAGGTTGTGACTTGGCCAGGATTTGTTTAGTCTTTGTTTTTCCTGCACAGCCAGTCTTGACTTTGTGTCCTTTAGAACTGGCCAGTTTAGTTTTGTCTGCCCAGAATCTAAAGATCTAGTTCCATCTCATAGTTGGTGATGACTGGAACACTGAATGCAAATTCTTCCCAAAGCCCCTTGAAGTGGTGGAAAAGTCGAATACCATGGTGTTTAAGAGCTCAGGCTCTTTAGAATGAGACTTAGGTTCAAATCTGCTGTGTCCTTTACTAGTTATCCAACTTTGGAAACATTACTCAATCTCTTTAAACCTTAGTTTCATCTATAAAATGGGAATAATAATAGTTCACTTCAAGGGGATTTGGGAAAGATTTGGTGAGATGTGAATGAGGACACTAAATTTGCCATATAGAAATGTGCCAAATGCATAGTAGCTATTCTTATTTACATGTGAAACTGGATTTTAAATGAGTAGCAGTATTTATGGAACCTCTGGAAAGAGTTAAATAGACACTTAACAATACTGTGACTTTTGTGACAACAAACCATGAAACATTTTTAGTGTCTGTTGTACTAATTACAGAATATCCACAGTTTAATTTATAACAGAAAAGAGTAAGGAATGGTTAAAGCTTGTGAACTTGACTTTATTTTTGTCCTTGAAGACAAACTAGTTTAGAGTTAATAGCTTATAAAAAAAACGTGCACCTAGTCAGATTAAAAATGTAAACTGTTCAACAATTTACTGAGCAATATTAATGTGTAACATATATGGCTGGTAATCATCTTTCAAGAAACTTACTGTCTGTCATAGAAACACACTGAAAAAGAATGTAAGGATATAACAGGCTACACATAAAGAGAAGGAGACATTTGGGGTGTTACTGGAAGAGGGAACAGAGGTGCCTGTGTTAGTCTGGTAGCAACACTAGCAGGTGGGGAGGGTGGCATCTGGACTAGATCTAGGTCTAAGTCAACCTGAGAAGTAGCCATGAACAAAGGTACAGGGGTCAAAAGACAACACTGGAATTTGGATTGTGTGTGGGCATGTTGCTGGGGTTTAAACCCAGAGCTTTGTACATGGTAGGCAAGTGCTCTGCTACTGGGCTCTACTACTACCACAGCCCTGGCAGCTGTATTTGAAGTTGAATCTAAGAATAAGATGACTACAGTAGATATATCATCCAGGGAGAATGTACAAATGTATAAATGAATGTATGAAAAATAGCCACAGCCAACTGGGGGTCTGAGGATCTAAAAGATTTAGTGGACTGGCAGAGGAAGGAAGGGGAGAAGACATGGCTGACACCAGGGCAGAAAATGTCAAAGAGAGCTGTTTTTTCATAATTTGGATTTCTGTACTCCACGACGCCCTCTAGTGCTTACACTTTCTCATATGATTAGAAAATAGTCTTTAAAAAGTTACTAGTTTTCCACACGTAGAACATAGCTGCCTCAAGGCCAAGTGCGTGGTGCACACCTGTAATCCCAACACTTGGGAGGCTAAGACAGGAAGGTCACGAGTTCAAAGTCAGCCTCAGCAATGGTGAGGCACTTAGTAATCTCAGTGAGACCCTGTCTTTCGTAAAATACAAAAAAGGGCTGGGGATGTGGCGGCCTAGTAGTCCAGTGCCCCTGAGTTCAATCCCCAGTACTAAAAAACAAACAAACAAACAACAACAACAACAAAAAACATAGCTGCCTCACTTTACTAATGGAATTGGAATAGAGATGAATTTTTACCTTTACATTTTTATATTACATACAGAAATATGGAGGATCCATGGCAACAGTGAAATATGAAAATATCTTTTTAAAAAGTCAAGAAGAGGGAGTGAGGGTGTAGCTCAGTGGTAGGATTTTTGCTTAGCATGTGCAAGGCCCTGGGTTTAACACTCAGCACCAAAAATAAATCGTCAAGAAGAATATTGGTAAGAACATCTTAGAAAGATATCCTTTATTATCATTCAGTTGAATATAATTTTTACATATGTTTTCATTTTAAGGGAGTTTTAAAAGTTGGTAACTTAATAATTCATAAAAACAACATATACATTTTAGAGTGTTTAGAACATGAAAAATTTGATGCTGACAAACCATTGTTTTCTAAAATAAGGTAAACATCTAGCTTCCTGAGAGAGGGAAATGGAGAACAAGAAGAACAACACACAAGCATGTACACATGCGCATGCACACACACACACACACACACACAGAAGAAGAAATATAACCAGCCTTGGGCAGATATGAAATTATTACTACAAAGCTTTATTTTGTTCTCTCTACAAGGAGAGGAAAGAAAGTTTAGGTGTGGAAAATCAGATTTTGACATATACAAACATGAAAGAGAATTGTAGCACATTTGGACAGTAATTTGGATCCTTGGTATTTTTATCAAGCTGTGCAATTTAAAAAGCCAGCACTGCTTAACCTCAAAGTAGAATCAAAGGCAGGATGAGCCCTACACTCAACAAAATTACCTTTCTTTTAGACAAACAAAACAAAAACCAATCTGTTCATGGGGGAGGGGGTTGTTATTCACTTTCTGTTTCAAAGTACTTCTCAAATGAACAATTTTTTTTCCTCAAGCATCACTACAATTCCATAATATCCCTCATCAAATTGCACCTATTAGGTAAGTGTACAAATTAGTATCATAGTGAGAAAGCATAGAAGAAATGCATTGGCCTGGAAGAGGTGTAGTTTTATTGTGATCAGTGAGGCAAATGCAATGTTCTGCAAAGATGCATAACTAACCCCTAGAGCTGGACCAAGACAGTCAGCATCAATTATGGGTCTAGGCAGACAAAGACAAAACTAAATAGACCAGTTCTTAGGGGCAGAAAGACAGGATTCAGGAAGAAGTGCTTTTTTGTTTGTTTGTTTGTTTGTTTGTGTTTGTTTTTGTTTTGAATCAGCTTTGGTAACAGGGCCCAAAGCAAAATTTGTCCCAAGGTTTGGAGCCCTTCTGAACTTCTCAGCCCTTGAAGATAGATCACAAATGGATTTATTAAACGTATATCCATCTTTTTCCCTAAAGATGTTCCTTCTTATAGACATCACTAAATATTAGCTGTAGAAGTAGGGAATATAAGACTAAAAGTGATTTTACAAAGAATACAAATCTGGTTAAATAAT
The DNA here is from genome assembly GCA_025594165.1 of Tamias sibiricus. Classification (NCBI taxonomy): domain Eukaryota; kingdom Metazoa; phylum Chordata; class Mammalia; order Rodentia; family Sciuridae; genus Tamias; species Tamias sibiricus. The sequence continues at coordinate 79,433,977 of CM046661.1, forward strand.
TAAAAAAAAAAAATCTGGGCTGGGGGCTGTAGTTAAGTGGCATAGCATTTGCCTAACATGCATGAGAATCTGGGTTCAATCACCAGTACTGGAAAAAATAAATCCAAGAGACATTCTTCCAAAGGGAAACAAAACAACACTGAGGCGCTCAAACCAATACACAATGAACTTACCTTCCAGCCATGAGCAGGTGCAACCTCATGCAGATAAAATGATAAGCAATCTTATGTGCACACACTTATTTGAGTTTAGAGTCCTGGTCCAGGTAAAAAGCACACTAGTTGAACCTGTGCTTTTGTCGATGTCCTCCAGCCAAAGATTACTGGGAACACACCTGTAGTTGAATAAATTGTGTTTATTGCTTTTTGCCCAAGGGAGAACACACACACTGTAGAGAAATGTGGGGGTCTCTTGGTGAGAGAATATTAGGATTATTCTAGGATTTGGATTTGGGTTGGTTGATTTGAGGACTTTTCTCAGGATTGCCTGCTGTCAGGAAATAGGGTGTACGAAAAGCTGTATTGTGTGGAATGAAGTGAGGCTAAGCTGTAATTGATAAATATGCTAATGCAGCCCAGCACAGGAGGTGCTTTGGTCTTTTTTGTGGCTTGGATAATTCTTACCTTTTTTATGTTCAGACATGGTTATAGAGTGGTCTTGTTTTTGTTTTGATTTTTCAAGTTCACTTAGTGGACTTGTCTGGTGTTGGTATTTTATGAAATTGTTTATGTTCTGTAGAACATCAGAGTGTAGCAATGCTGAACCAGCTCCTAGCAACACCGAGGGCTGGCTAATAGTCCAGGCCAGCTGTTATCTGTCATGGGCTGCTTTTCCTTTCTCAGTAGCTAAAGAAATAATGTGATACCCAGAAAAGGAATTTCTCAGCAGTGGAAGTAGACCAAGACATCTCAAAGCAAATGTTGGCAGTGTCCAAGCACCATGCAAAAGAGTGAGCTACTGTCTGAGTATTTTAGTACCACATTTACATACTTTAAATATCCAAATCCTCTAACACCCTCCCCAGTTTTCATATTCATCAAGGAACATTCTATCTTGAATTTATCTTTTTGTGTATGCTTTCATAGAGGATGAGATTTTTCTGGTTTCTTTAACATTGTATTCCATTTTTATTCCTAACAATAAACCATGCTTTATATTTGCATGTGTATATACTTATGTAATTACATGTATTTAAATTTGTATATAAATACCATGACCATTACCTCACTTTCCTTCCTTCTTGCAATCTACCTCCCATCCACAGCCCAAATGGAAGACAAATGACAAGAAAGCCCAATGATGTAATCACTATAATTTAGCCTCTTGGGACTATAGAGAGGGGTAGAAAAGTGTAAAGAGGGAATTTAGAGGGGCTGACTTCTAAGTTGTCTGAATAAAATGTGAGCAGGCACCCTCTGCCATGGGAAAAGAATGTTGCTAGACCTTTCATAGCATGACAAAGTTAGCTCCTCACAAAACCCTTGATGTACAGTGTGTCCTCACAAGAACAAACAGGACAGATGGAATCCCTGTGTTCCTGAAGCGTTCACAAGAGCAGTCCTTACACAATGAATACATGTTTAGTTTCCAACCTGTTCTGCCATCCTTCCTGTGCACCACTCACCAGCCATAACTGTTGTCTCTTCCAGTTACAGGGAATGGAAACAACAGAACTCACATCAGCTCCTCTTTGCTTCCGTCCATTGACTGGCCCAGGCTTAATCTAACTGCAGGGAAGACTGGGAAATGTAGAAGAGTAGATTAATTTGCTGAGTACCATTGCCTCTGTCATCACTCATTGGAGAATTAATTTTTTCTTCCTAGTTCTTGGTATTTTTTTTTTTCTTCTGTTGAACAAACTTGTAACATGGAGGCTGCCAGTCAACTGAGGTTCTCTTGAGACTTTATGAGAAGAAAGTGACACAAAGAGAGTTTGTGTTATTAGCTAGTAGACATAAGCTAGCAGTACCTAAGCCCCTACAATGAGCTTAAAAAACACTCGGTTTGCCCAATGTGATGGTACATACCTGTAATCCCAGCTGCTTAGGATGCTGAGGCAGGAGGCTTTAAACTTTGACAAGTTCAAAGCCAGCCTGAACAACTTAGACTCTATTTCAAAATGAAATAAAAATTTCTGGTGTGAGTGTGTATGTGTGTGTGTGTGTGTGTGTGTGTGTGTGTGTTTGTATAGCTTAGGGGTAGAGCACTCTTCTAGCATGTGTGAGGTCCTGGAATCGATTCCCAGCACCACACACACACAAACACAAAATAAAAAAATATATTTTATATATGTGTATATTTATGTGTGTGTGTGTTGTGATTACTAGCTCATACACAACTCTTTTTATGTCATACTAGCTAATACACAAACTCTTTTTATGTCACTTTTCTTCTCAAAAACTCTCAAGAGAACCTCAGTTGACTGGCAGGCTCCATGTTCCAAGTTTGTTCAACAGAAGGAAAACAACATCATCATCAACAACAACAACAACAACAACAAAAACCCAAACTAAGAACTAGGAATTAAAAGGGAAAAAATGTTCCAATGAGTGATGACAGAGACGATGGTACTCAGCAAATTTATCTACTCTTCTATATTTCCCAGCCTTCCCTGCAATTAGATTAAGCCTGGGTCAGTCAATGGGCTGAAGCAAAGAGGAGCTGATGTGAGTTCTTTTGTCTCCATTCCCTGTATATATATAAAACCTCTATCAAGCCAAGATGCAAATGTTATTTTCATTTAAAAAAAATATTCAGTTTGTTTTTGCTGAGGAAATCTGTGGTGAGAAGTGTATAAGTTGCAAGAGTGGAGGTAAAGAACTCTGATTTGTTCTTCTGTGTTATTGTTCATATATATTCCTATGTGCTGGTCATGAATTTATTACATCTAGGCTCCAGATCGAAGCCTCAGAACCCTCTGAGATAATGTGTGAAACTCCTTCAGACCATTTTTGCATTATAGTAAGCATGATGTTTTCTCAGTAGAGGGCACTGGAGGGGCATTCCAAGAGGAAAGGTGTTTTGCCATGAAGACATGGAATAAAGCAGACCATCTGCTTGCAGTGCTGGTTTTCTGCAGTGGAAGCAGCATAGAGACAGATACTCTCTACAACTAGCAAAACTCCAAATATTTACCATCTGGCCCTTCAGAGAAAGTTTGTTGATCCTTGTTCTATTCTATTAGTAGAAACAAATAAAACTATAAAATTTTCCTAACCACAATGTATCTATTTACATAATTGATGTTCTACTATATATATATATTTTTTACAAATGTTGTATTTTCATGCTATTCTTTGTTTTCTTAAAAATGAACATATATCTCATGAAAAAACTTTTAAGTACAAATGTGGATTTTAAAATACCTCTGCCTTTGATCTGGGGTTTCTATAATAAAAACAGTCTTGGGAAACACTGGATTTATACTTGGCGTATATTTTACTTCCTTTCTCACTTAAGAAAGCCAACAAACATTTTTAAGGTATGATTTTCTCTGCAGTAAGTTGCTAGGTACAGTGCTCTTTTTCACTCCCAGAAAAAAAAAAAAAAAAAGTTCAACCTTTATAGAAACACTATGTATGGAGTTTTCTTTTGTGGGAGATGTGTTTTATAAAGCTCAACAGGGTTTTAGAGCTACACCTTTGTCGCCCCCCCCCCCACCCCCAGGCCCCTTCTGCTTGAATCTGGCTTTCACCTTCCTTTTTTCTTTGTCACACTCTCCATCTTATTGGGATCAAGGTTGGTGAGTGCAGTAATAATGAATAGTGTGGTTATTTCTGTTCTTCCTTGTGTTCTACATTTTTCTTGAGGTTCTATGAATATAAATGCTATTGTTTTCTTCACAATACATTGTATGAGAATTACTAAAACATTTTCTATATGTATAGTGTGTGTATACATATATGTACATATATATATATATTACATTTTTTACAGCATTTTCAGAGTATTAATTCTCCTGCATATTTACCTCTTGCAAATGGGGTATAATTCCTACTAGATTCACTGTGGTAAATTACAATCGCAACACTTCTTTTTAAACTTAAAATGTCAAAACATCTAATGAGGGCAAGTACTCCTAGTGAGCAGGATAACATGTCAAGGAAAATGTGTTTTGGGATTCATGATCTTCTCTTTGCAGACTTCTGAATGAAAGAAGGAAAGAAAGAAAGAAAGAGAGAGAGAGACAAAAAACCCAAAAAGTTTTCTCTATTTGGTTGAAGCACCATTAGACCAATACTATATATTTGATATTCTTAAACTTATTGCAAAAACATTTCCATATCAAAGTTTTAGAGAAAAATGAGTGTCTTCACCAGCATGTGGCATATATTGCTGTCAATTTTTCCCCCAAAATTATTAATACAGTTCTTTTAAAAAATTAACTTTGATAAGTATTCAAAGTTTCAGACAGATACAGACCTTAAAATTTATTCCCTAAAATTTCCCCAGGGTCATGAAGATCATTTCCTGATACCACTCACCACTGTGTTCCTGGTACCTTGCTCCCAGTAGGTTCTCATAAAACTACCTGTGGAATTAACTTTATACTCTGGCTCGTGCCCACCAAATCCTCAGGTACCTCATTACCCTTTCATTCTCTAACTCCTCCCTCTCTACTGGCTATTGCCTCCCTGCAATGTGTGTTGAATAAGCAATACCCTTCCATTTTTGAAACCCCATCCATCCCCATTTGCTCTCTGTCCTCTTTCCTTCATAGATAAACTATTAGCCCCTGGCAAAGAGAACTGAAGTGGGCAGACAGTTATTTTGGCCTCATAAAAGTTCCAACTCAAATTTTTGTCAAAAGTCCTTATTTCTGAGGTTATAACTGGCAGTCTGTCCCTGACTCATTTATACCTTCCTGAACCTGGGATCTAGATGTGTAAAAATTATGTGTAGCTCTGCTTGGTGACAGATTAAAACTCCAGAAGTCATGTCATAAGGCTCATCCTCACAATAATTTCTGATTAAGGAATGTTTTCAGGTATTATAACTGCTAATTTGAGTCAGATATAAAGCAGGTGTGCAGTGTGAAGGAGGTGGTGACTGACTGTGGTATCTAATGGTCTGAAAAAATTACTTGGATGCAATAAAAAAACAACTTAAAAATAATTTTAAATAACACTTCTGGCTATAAATAAATAAGAAGCTATTTTAATAAGTGGCACAAACCAGAGAACCCAAGTTAAAGAATCAAAACTAAACAGAACCTTGAATAATTCTAGGGCTTTATGCTGCTGCTTCATGCCATGGCAGTGTTATTGTGGGGATCCTTAATCCACATTTTACAGCGCCTTAAAAGTCAGGAGAGTAAAAGTCATTTCAAAATGATTTTAAGGAGCAATTATTATGTAACAAATCAATGACTTGTTAAGGAAACAGTACCAAGTCTATCCACATACCTGAGTAAATATTTGTATTCAGCTTCTATTTCATAGTAGTGATCTAATTATATCAAACACTTGTGAAATCACAATATAAATTATGACCATAACAAAAGTTTACCCAGAATCAGAACTGTTGATTCTATTTCCCTGCAGATGCAGTTTACAAACTAACTTTGTAGGATTTTGCCACTAAAATGATTTTGAAAAACTCACAACATATTATGTAATAAAAGTCAAATGCTTCCCTATATTACTTGAAACAGAAATCTCTCCCAGAAATATAAAATTTCAAGCAAGATTATCTGTCCTTAAGCACACACCAATCACAGGAATGAAGAAGTTCAGATATCAGGGATGGCATCAGAAGATCTAAAAAAAAATCTCCCAAATTAACAAGTGAATTAGGAAATGACCCCACGCTCAGGGCACACTTGGAATGTAGCCTTTGAATCACCTCTAAGCAGACTCTAGGATAGGAGCCTCCTGTGTTTCTCCTGATAGCAGAGAAATAAAGCTTCTTTCTCCTTTATCTCAAAAAATAAAAAGTTTCAAGCAAGAACATTATAAAAATACTGCAAACACAGACCAAATTGTTAATGCCGAAATGTGATTACACTGACTTGATAATTGTGTTTAATTCTTCCATCTAAATGATCAAAGATTCAATTCGCCTGCTGACCTATATTACACTAAAAAAGCTAAACTGTCTATTTATTACTTCAGGATTTGCTTAATCTTAAAGAATAACTTCTAAGTGAAGCCAGACACACAAAAGATTTCAGAATAAAAACCTAAAAATCTGTCGAGAAATTAGCTATGATAAAATACTAGCCTTATTGTATCACTGCATTACCTTTTAGGATACCACCAGTCTTTATGGGATTTGCACAAAAAGTCATTTAAGATACAGAAGAAAGTAAGGTGTGCTTAGCCTAAACACAATCCATACATTAGGTATGTCTCTGTGTATAAAATACACAACTGGGCCACTGGATAAATCATGAACACTTTTCAAGTTGCAACACTCTCAAATGTGAAATGGTAAAAATACCTGAGTCATTTCCCAGGATTTACTGGGTATATGAAAAGTATTTTGTAAAAAAAAAAAAAAAAAAAAAAAAAAAAATGATATCAATGCTAAGTAGTAGTGTTAAGCATTCTAATTAATGTTTTAATCTAAAAACACACTTCATCATTCAAAACAGGAAAAAGTAACCCTTTCTGATTTTGTAATAGCTTAGAAATGGCTTAAAATTGCCATTGCTGGCCAGGCGAGGTGGCTCACACCTGTAATCCCGTGGCTTGGGAGGCTGAGGCAGAAGGATCTAGAGTTCAAAGCCAGCCTCCGCAACAGCAAGGTGCTAAGCAACTCAGTTAGACCCTGTCTCTAAATAAAATACAAAATAGGGCTGGGGATGTGGCTCAGTGGTAGAGCGCCCCTGGGTTCAATTCCTGGTACAAAAAAAAAAAAAGACTATCTCTTCCAAGCGATAAAAGTTGAGTCATATTATTTATAATACCCCTCAATTTTTAAAAAATATTTATTTATTTGCTTTAGTTGTATACAATGCGTTTATTTGTACGTGGTGCTGAGGATCGAACCCGGGCCGCGCACGTGCTAGGCGAGCGCTCTGCCGCTAAGCCACAATCCCAGCCTGCCCCTCAATTTTTCTAAAGCCAATATGTTACTTTTGAAGGAAAAGCTTTTTTCTTTATCCCTTAAAATTTTTAAATTACTTTTTATCATAATTTCAATAAGATTCTTATTCTGTACCTGAAACAATAGTTCCTTAAACTCAAGTTTAAATACTTGCTTCTTTTCTGCCCATAATACTAATATTGTTTAAACATTACTGTTAACACAGAGATGCCTTAGTGTAGAACATTTATTTTATTTTTTCCATGAAACACTCAAAGTTCAGATCAGTGGGAAATAATTTTAATCAAAGAATTGTACATTTTCTTCCCACATATCCTGCTTTGTATTAGGAAATGACATTGTGATCCATTTCGCTACAAGTAAAATTATTACAAAATATTTACAGGAAAATATTAAAAATAACTCAAACACAAAAGGCAAGATGAAATAAACTGGGTTTTCAGAAATCTTGACTCCAGTGCCCACAGCACACAAGAAGAGAGTCAAAACAAGTAAGTAACTAAGACTCCCCTGATCACAAATTTCCAAAGAACTGGAGAAGGGGAAGAAACTGGATGATGATGGTAGTGTGAAAGGAAATGGATGTTAGCAGCACTGCTGCAATAGCCAATCTATTCTGAATGAAATACCCTCTTATGTGCAGTAAATTCTGAACAAGCCTATATTTTAGGATATTCCTTGAACTGAAATTAGAAAACACCCTGACAGTGGAAGTAGCTCTTTCACCTAAGTTTGAAAAGAGCCTCTTGCGCCATGAACCACTGTTGTGAACAGAAGCCTGTTCGGACGTCAAAAGCTGTCACAGCAGCCCTTCCATTTCTTTCATGAAAGCTTCATAAACATCATCCTTAGTTTGTACTGAGACAGGAACAGAAGGACCAGATTTGGGGGCTGCTTTGGCAAGAGGCACAGCAGAATCATCCTCTGACTTTCTTTGGGGAGTAGCAGTAGCCCCTTTATTCTCCCGACGTACCCTCAGTGCAGTGGGCACAAATCGAGTAATCTCTGCCTTGGGATTAGTGATTTGTGGCTTGGCACTGATGGTTGCTGTGGCTTTCTTTTCAATGGTGGCTGCACTTGTATCATCCGCCTTGGGTCGTTGAATCAAGTTGGGTGGGGCACTTAAGACCCCCGGATTCGGCAAGGGAGCTGGTGGGAAAAGCCCAGGTGGGGCAGGTCCAAGTGGAGGCACCAAAGGTGGACGCATCATGCCGGGGCGAGGTGGAGGGATGCCTACAAAAACAAAACAAAACAGGCAGGATGAACAACACAAGAACCAATACAATTTAAATGCTATTAAGGATGTTTTAACACAAGTGGATAAAATTTTTTTGAAACAGATAACAATTTACTGAAAATAAGCTCAACTCATATTATCTGTTATTTGAAAGTTACGAATATATTCTGATAGTAAAGAATAAAACAACATTCACCTGCAGTCTGTGCCCCTGTACTTATAGTAATGTTTTCTTCCTAAGAATGATCTACTTGAAAATATGAAGCAAAATTGATAATACCAACTGGCTCCAAATTCTACTTCAAATCTGATGGCCCAGATGCTATTCTCACTATATGGTGCAGATGTTTGCCAAGGTCAGTGGCTACTCCCCTTTGCATTATTTACTTATGTCCATACCACTCCCACTTCAAAAAAGGGCAACCTAAGTGGGTAGGGAATAAAAATATGACTCAGGCTTTTAAACAGACATGGAATGATAGAATGTTACTAATCAAAATCCACTAAAAAGAACTCATGTCCTACTGATGGTTTAGACATAAAATGGTCATACTGAAACCTGCAGATTTAAATTTTTTTCAGATACAACTTTTAAGATTGAATATAATATACCATATTTTATCAAATTTAAGATGTTATTAATTACATAATATAATTATATAACTCATAATTATTCTATCTACTACTAAGAAAGAAATTAAAAGCCTAAGCTGAAGTGTTCAAAAGGAGACTTTTATATTAAACTAGAATATTCAGGGTAGTAAACAAAATAAAAATCAAACCAAAACAACCCAAAACAAAAAAAACATTTGCCACATAATACAAGCCCACAAGAAATCTGCAGGTATAACTCTGCCACTGGGTAGAGGGAGGGAAAAAAAATCTCCCCTGTAATTTTAAGCTTTAAGTTTGTACTCATGCGGACACATGGAACAACTTCATAATTATAACTATATTCAAAAAGCAGAAAAATCTCAAATAAAAAATCTAAAGTGGTCTTTGGCTGGGAGAAATCCCTCAAGTGACAGGCAGAAGCAAATGCAAACACTCCCTGGAAGAACTCTACTTCAATCCAGGGCAATAGCAACTGCAATAGATAGTGAAGATGACAATATATCTAGGAACAAATAAAATTTACAGTAGAATGTTTTTGTTATATAAAATGAAAGCTTTACCTGGAGGTGCAGGGGGAGGTAGCCTTGGTGGGGGTCCCCGAGGAGGAGGGCCAGGAGGCAGACCTGGAGGTGGACCTGGGGGAGGGCCAGGGGGCCGGCCTGGTGGTGGTCCTGGAGGTAAAAGTCGTGGTAAAGGCCCTCGGAGTCCTGGCATTCCAGGAGGTCTCAAAAATGGAGGAGCCCCTGAAAAGAGAAAAATGGTAAGTTAATGTCAAACATTACGTGAAGTAATAATTGTGGTATAAAGGCAACTCAACTATCGTTTGACTTATCACTTTAACTCCAAATTAGACAACTTCCAAAACTCACTGAATACATGTAGAAATAGAATTCATTCAACAAATATATATACAAGGCACCAGGAAAAAGGTATTAGATTTGTTATGGATCATTTTTTTCATTTCCCAACACCAAAAACAAAACAAAACAAAAACAAAACCCCAAACCCAAAACAAACAAACAAACAAACAAAAATAAATTCTGCTGGGCTAGAATATACAAAGATGTAAAGAATTTTTAAATAGTTCCATTATGAACCAAAAATAAGATACAAAGCAAGATGCCTTAAAAACCCTATAAAATTCATTAAGATATAGACAAAGACCACTGAGGATGATGTGGGATAGGTTATTTTGTTTTATACTAATCAGAAAAAGGCTATCTCTATTTAAGACAACTTAATTGACTGACAGTAGAATGAAGAACTAAGATTCTAAATAGGCAAGAAATTCTCTATGTTGTTCCAAATCTTTTATGCACTTAAGCTGAACACTTGTAATTACTTTTATCTCTATGAAATAACTATAACTAAAAAAACCTAGAATTTAATAATTCCTAACCTAAGAAGAAAATGAGATAGCACTAATTGTGCCCCAGTCCCACCTGCTACCAATTTGGAATTGGGTCACCCTACGTAATAAAAATATGAAAGAAAAGGCAGTAACAAATTTGTGCTGGCTATCATCAGAAATAAGAACCTTGAAAAAGGAAGAGCTCTGATAAAAACAGGTGGTTGTCAAAAAACAGTTGCAAACAAAGCTTTAGGAATGAACAAACATTTACCCTTTGAAAATCCTTCATATTATAATTCCATTAAAAGGAAACAAGAAAACATCAATACTAAAGATGTATGATTTTTTGGGAATGATTCCATTCTAACCTCATTAAATACTTATTTACATAATTTAAGTGCTTACCTGGAGGTGGTCCAGGAGGAAGGCCCGTGGGTGGCCCAGGAGGTCGTAAAGGTGGAGCAGGCGGTGGTCCAAGAGGAGGTGGTCCTGGCATAGGAGGTGCTTGTATCTGAGAAGGAGGAACAGACTGCGGGGGAGCCTGCTGCTGTGAAGAAGCAGTAGATGTGCCATCAGAATGAGGGTCCTCTTTGTGCTGTTTTTGTGATTGTTTTTCTGCTTCAGAATCATCAGAATCATCTTCATCATCGTCCTCTGAAAATTCCTCTACTTCCCGTCCTTCCTCGGGGATTTCCTGACCTGAAAGAAAATTTTAAAACACATAAACAAGAGTTAATTCATTGTTTGCAGCCTAGAGAATGACAATGACTGTGAGGACATATACTCAGTAAATATGTTCTTAAAATCAACAACTGAATAGTCTTCTTTCAATAAAGTACTTAGATGTGGGAGAATAGTCTTCTGCTCATCCATGCGTAGAACAATGGAATAAACCCTGGTTTGAGGACAAGATAGAGCTCAATCATTATAGTTATGTAACTTGGGGCAGCCTACCTAATGCCTTCAAACCTTAAATTTTTAAGAAGGATAAATTTACCACTTATTTGAGAGTTGCTGAGATACTAAATAGAGAAATGAATGCAAAGCAACTGGCACGAGAAAATGCCAAAAGGTGATTCACCTTTCCTTCCCTGTCTTACCCGCCATTCGAAGCATCATGGCTTGAAGAGGAGTCAGCTCCTTCATATTCTTTTTTTTCTTCCTTGATTTTCCAGGCATATCTGCAAATCGTACACTCAGACCTAATGGGCAAGGGAGGGTGGGAGTGGGGTGGATAGGGATCAACAGTAAATTCAATAAATGTTCACCATGTAACAAACATTACATACTACATTTGACTGTAATCCATAATTTGTCAGGATATAAGTACATAGAGATACCCATATTAAAGACAGTAAATGAAATGCTAATTTGTGGTAAACTGGTAAACATATGCGATAACGATTTAAGTGCCATAAAATTTAAAAAATTAAAGAATACTATCAACATCTTCATATCAGTAAAACTGAACATCCAGATAAAATACATTAATTTTCTGTAAAAATATAAATATATCAAAGTCATGGAGCTAGCATAACCCTGATAACAAAACTAACCTACTGGCACCAAAGTAGACCTATAGACCAATGGTACAGAACAGAGGACACAGAGACTAACCCACATATATACAGTTACCTTATATTAGAAAAAGGTGCCAAAAACGTACATTGGAGATAGCCTCTCTTCAACAAATGGTGCTAGGAAAACTGGAAATCCACATGTAACAAAATGAAATTAAACCTTTATCTCTCACCATGCACAAAACTCAACTCAAAGTGGATCAAGGATCTAGGAATTAAACCAGAGACCTTGAGCCTAATAGATGAAAATATAGGCCCAAATCTCCATCATGTTGGATTAGGCCCCAACTTCCTTAATAAGGCCCCTATCGCACAAGAATTAAAACCAAGAATCAATAAATGGGATGGATTCAAACTAAAAAGTTTCTTCTCAGCAAAAGAAACAATCAGTGACGTGAATAAAGAGCCTACAGAATGGGATCAAATCTTTACCACAAACACATCAGATAGAGCACTCATCTCTAGGATATATAAGGTACTCAAAAACCTTAATACCAAAAAAACCAAATAACCCAATCAATAAATGGGCCAAGGAACTGAACAGATACTTCTCAGAAGAGGATATATAATCAATTAACCAACAAATATATGAAAAAATGTCCAACATCTCTAGCAATTAGAGAAATGCAAATCAAAACTACTCTAAGATTTCATCTTACTCTAGCCAGAATGATAGCTATCAACAATAAGTGTTGATGAGGATGTGGGGAAAAAGGCACACTCATACATTGCTGGTGGGACTGCAAATTGGTGCAGTCAATCTGGAAAGCAGTATGGAGATTCCTTGGAAAACTTGGAATGGAAGCACCATTTGACCCAGCCATCCCTCTCCTTGGTATATACCCTAAGGACTTAAAAGCAGCATACTACAGAACACAGGCACATCAATGTTTATAGCAGCACAATTCACAACAGCTAAATTGTGGAACCAACCCAGATGCCCTTCAGATGATGAATGGATAGAGAAACATTAGTATATATACACAATGGAACATTACTCAGCACTACACTAAAAGAGAATAAAATCATGGCATTTGCAGGTAAATGGATGGAGTTAGAGAAAATAATGCTAAGTGAATTAAGCCAATCCCAAAAAACCAAAGGTGGAATGATTTCTTTGATATGAGGATGCTGACTCATAATGGAGATGTGATTGGGGGAGCACGGGAGAAATGAAGGAACTTTAAATAGATCAAAAGGGAGGAAGGGAGAAAGGAAGAGGTAAGGGGGTAGGAATGATGGTGGAATGAGTTAGACATCATTACCCTAAGTACATGTATGAAGACACGAATGGTGTGAAAATATTTGTGTAGAACCAGTGACTTGAAGAATTGTGCTCTACTTATGTAATATGAAATGAATTGCACTGTGCAAGCATGTATAACAAATTAGAATAAATAAATGAATATTAAAAAAAAAAAAAAAAGACTAACCTACCGGTCAACATAAAATACAAGCAAATAAATCCAGAAGAGTTTTACAAGAAAAAGATATCATAAACATGCAGGGCTGATCCCAGAAATTGAAGATGATTTAACAGTATAAAAGCTAGCAATGTCATTCACTAAAATAAACAACTTAAAAAAGAAACGAATGAAAAACCACCTTGCCACTTCAACAGATGCTTAAAACATATGACCAAAAAAAAAAAAAAAAAAAAAAAAAAAAATGGGAGAAAAACAAAAAACAATTAAAAAAATACTTAACAAACTAGAAACAAAATTCTTGACAAAGGCTATCCACTAGACACTGTAATTAAGGGTACACTAGGTAGGAGCATTTTGAGTTGGTAAACATTTGAGAAGGATCATGAAAGCAGGACTTTAGTTTGTTTATCCTGTATCCACAGTGACTAGAAAAAATGCCTTGCTTATAGTAAAAACTCAGTAAAAATTAGCTGATAGAGTACCAAATCATAGTTGGGATAGCTATTTTCATAATATGTGCGCTAATGAACATATAAGAAAAAAACAGTTGTCAGAAAAAGAGAAAAATAAGGCAAGAGACCACACAGTTCCAGAGAAAAATGGGAGCAGCTATGGTTACAATTGTTTTCTACTTTCCTAATTTCCATCTAAGAATCTTCTAATTTTCCAATTTCAGCTCTACCACTTTTTCACTAGATTTTCCACTTGTAATCATGATTTTTAAGAAATAGGAGAAAAATTTGTCATCATCATAATATTAGCATTATATATTAACATTGTATAAGAATACTGTGCCATAGGCTACAAAAACAATCTCACAAAAGTTAGCTCCAAAACTAATAAGGTTTGATAAAACTAGTATATTTTATGCATTACTCAGTACCTATTACAATGCTTAAAACTTTCTTGACAACATACATACATTAAGAATAAAATATGGTTCAAAATTCTACTTACAGATATACCTGAATTATAATTATGATCCTGGTTCATGTAAGATACCATGAAGATAGAAAATTCAAAGGGATTCCAAAACAGACATTTTAATAAACTTATTTTAAGCTGGGGGTGGTGGTACACACCTATATTCCCAGTGACTCAGGAGCCTAAAGCAGGAAGACTGCAAATTCAAAACCAGCCTCAGCAACTAAAGAGACCCCGTTTCAAAAAATAAAAATAAAAAAAGGGCTGGGGATGTAGCTTAGTGGTAAAGCACCCCTGGGTTCAATCCCCAGTACCCATTCCCCCTACACACAAAAAGCTTATTTTAAAATGACAACAATATGGTCATTCTTCTTTCCTATGCTGCTGAATAGTTAACCTTTTAACCCCCCAAAGTGGATTTATACTAAAAAAAAAAAAAAAAAAAAAAAAAAAAAACTACACTTTTAAAATGTAGTTAAATACTATTGACATACTATTGTATGCCAAAAACATTCAAAATATTTATATAGATAGGTGCAAGGCTATAATCCAATATACTCAGGAGGCTGAGGCAAGGAGGATCACGAGTTCAAAGCTAGCCAAAGCAATTTAGTTAGACCCTGTCTCAAAAAATTAAAAAGGGCTAAGGCTATGTAATTAAGTGGTAGAGTGTCCTTGGGTTCAATGCTCAGCACTACCACCAAAAAGTGCACGTGCGGGGTGGGTTGGTGGGGTGGTGGTAGTATAAAGATGAATATAACCCTGATGATCTTAGGAACTTTACCTGTGTGCCATTTATTGATCAATAATATGGAAAGTTCATCTGAACATACCTGACTTTTTTTCTTCATTATTGTCTCTCTCACTATCATCACGGTGCACAAATTCATCCCCCTCACTTTCTCCATCTGATCTGTCAGTGTCACTGTCATCACTACTGTCATCATGCTTATCCTGATCCATGTCCTCAGGATAGCCATCATCTTCACTAGTACTGGAAACATCATCATCATGACCCCGTTGAGCTGAAAATGTGAGAAAGCAAGCAAAAGTACCATGATTAGATCCTCCACTACATGGTCGCAGAAATGCAGAAAAATTATGCTATGTAACTCAGAATATAACTTAATTGCTTAAATAAAAATTCTGCATATAATCTCAGTCATACATAGTCTGACATTATTTTTATTCAGTAACAGTTTTCAATACTTCTTTTTGGTCATGTAATTTTTTTTTAAAGGTTCAAATTTGAAAATACATCCTATTTAGAATCAATTATGCTTATACAACCACACAATCAGTGATTATACAATGATGTTCAAAACTGATGACAATACAGCTGAAAAGGAAACAGGTATTCAAGTCTTAAGGGATTGGTAGTAAGAGTGTGACATCTCAGGCTGGGGGTATAGCTCAGTTGGCAGAGTGCTTACCTTGTATGTATAAGGCCCTGAGTTCAATCCCCAGCACCCACCCCCCCCAAAAAAGGGAGGAGGAGTGGGACATCTCTAACCACAATAAATATCTCTAGATATTCTGATTTATGATACCTTTACTTGGGTAGATCCTATGATTTATACACACAATGGCATGTAGATAGTATCCTCACTTATTTCTTAAGTTCCAAGAGTGGTCAACAACATGTTAAATAGGGCCAACATGAAACATGATGGTGAAAAAGTCATAGGAGTAAAAGAACAGTCATTCCTTACCAAGTTCTGGACTATACAACATGTCTTCATCTCGCCTACGAGGGGGAAGATCGAGAGCAAAGCCCACTTTACGGCCATACATCTGCATGACTTGGGGAGGAGGTGGACCAGGTGGAGGGCCAGGAGGTTTTCTGCCAGGGGGCAAACGTGGAACACCATGTCCAAGAAGAGGAAGGATAGAAACTGCACGAGTTGGGGGTCTGTAAGGAAAATTTGGTAGTAATCACAAAATGGTAACGAGATATATTTTCTCGTCTAAACAACTTTCAAGGAACTCACACTTAAACATTATACTGCTTACACCCACATCATCTTTCATTTCTCACTGCATGAATTTTGGCACTCCACACTCAAAAGGTGCTTTTTATAAATGCTCTGTTTATGATAACTGCTTCCATACCCATAGGCTGAGGTCTTCTTAAGGATGGAGGGTGGCTGGGCACCAGGAAGTGGAATGTCCTGGATTAAGATGTTGGAAGGAGCATGCGGCATATCTGGCAAAGGAATACTCTCTACTTCCACATGCTGAGCATTCTGAAACAGAGAGAAACTTCCAATAGTAGAATAGGAAGATAATCAACAAATTCAATATAAAAATTCCATGCCTGCTGTTTCATAGCCTGAATTTGTTTTCTAATGTAAACAAACATCACACACAAAAAAAACAAGAACCAAAAGCCTTAATACTTCCAAAGCTTAAGTTAAACAACTCAAATATTGGGTTAGGGTTGTAGCTCAATGGGAGAGCACTTGTCTAGCTCATGTGAGGAACTGGGTTTGATCATCAGCAGCATATAATAAAAGAAAGGTATTGTGTCCACCTACAACTAAAAAAATTTTTTTAAATGAACTGAAATATTTATCTCTTTCTTTGAAAAAACACAAAGTTAGCGGCTTTTTTTCTCCCTTTATTATCAGTTAATTCTTTTTGGATATGAAATAGCTGCTGTTTAGAGAAATCCAACTGTTAAAAGTAACAAGGTAAACAGGGTAATAAGCTACCCTATTTAATATTCTAGACAATAATATATATCAATTAGCAAATGGTATATACCCAGTGGTAGAGCTTGGGTTCTAAAATTAGTTTGGCTTTGTTGAGTTTCTACCCTATATTATTTGCAGATCACTAATCATGTTGTCTTAAGTTGCCTTATCTGCAAAAAATGGAACCCCCAATACCTAACTTTACAAAAATTATACCATTTAGTGCCACCTCCCAATTTTTTAAATAAAATTTACAGTGAAAGGTACAAATTCAATAAGATTTGATAAATGCATATACTATACTTCATAACTCCTTTCTGATCAATCTCCATTCTATGGCAACCACTGTGAACAATGTTTTTCCTCCATAGATTACTTTTGCCTGAGCTAGAATTTCATACAAATGAAATATTAACTATAAAAGAAGCTCATCATGCTTTTGAAATTTATCCAGATTCTTTAAAAAAAAAAAAAAAAAAAAAACAACTTTTCTTTATCCTGGGTTGTTCTGTGTATTAGTAGATCATTCCTTTTTATTGCTAAATAGATTCCAATATTGCTAAGTAGAATCCACTGTATATTAGAGTTTGATTATTCATTATCGTTATTTATGGACGTAGACTGTTTCCAGTTTTTGGCTAATTACTGTGTTGGTAGACAGATTGATTTCTATAAATATAAGAGGATTAGGTTTTCTGGCTCAAAAAGTAAGTTTATGTTTAGTTTTGTAAGAAACCGATATGAAGAGGTTTAAAAATGATTACTTCTCCCATTGATATTTTAGATCAAGCTTCAGTACAACATTTTAGCTTCTTCCTCCAGAGAAACTTGATTACCTTGACAGCATCAAAATATTGGCTAAGTTGAGCCCTCTTCTGTTCATATTCTACTTCTAGCTTTCTCAATTCTTTGTAAATATCTGGATTTTCTTTTTCATAAAGTCGTAGAATACGTTCAAAAGTTTCACGCAGCTTTTTACGTTTGTCTTTCAGTACTTTCTCATTTAACTGTGGCTGTTGCACTGGGTTAAACTCTGGAAGAAACAGATTACAAATTATAAACAAAGGGTTATATCATGTAAGTATTCACAGATTATAAAATCTAATAAAAACCTTCTGGAAAAAAATTGAATCCAGACAACCATACTCTTCAATTTTATTCAAAGACCTATCATATTTACTAAAATTCACACTTTTTTATTTTTTGGTGCTGAGAATCAAACTCATGGCCTTGCGCATGTTAACCACATGCTCTGTCTCCGAGCTATACCCCTAGCCTAAAATTCCACCCATTTTAGATGGCTATTAATTTTACTTTCATTTCTCAGATGTCACTGATTTTCATTTCACTATAATAGAAATCAATTTATACTGCATTATGCTGAAAACCTGTTATAGTAGTTTCTACTAGACAGATCTGGGTTTACAGGCTAAACTGGTCCTTCATTTAATTCTGAAATCTTGATTTTTTAAAAATTTGAATTCTTTGGTCATCTGGTGAATGGGTCATTAATTACTTTATAACAAAGCTCCAATGATAAAATGGGATTACATTAAAATACCCAGTGGTTTGCTGGGATGTGAACTTATAAGTTGAAGAGTATCTTATTTCTCTTCCACATTCTTACTGATTGGTCAGCTATCCTTTGGATGTTCTCATTGGAAAAAGGGGAAACTGCCTTATATTCACAATTGTCTATATTTAGGTTTTATATGGTTAATTGCCAACATTAAAAACCAAATGTGACAGGCAATAAAACTACAAGGTGATTTCATAAACCAGATTTGTCTTCTCTTGAAAAATGAGCTAGTTAGACTGGACTTTTGTTACTGTATAACCACAATTCACTTAAGCTAAATAACAGCCACCCTCTTGTTTTAAGATATGGGATCTCCAGTTTGCAACAGCCCCCACCCCATCTTTCCATGTCATCTCCCCAACACTAAAACTAAACCTGAGTGTCAAATGACATCATGCTGTTCTGTTTTTCTTAGGCGTATAATGCTTTTCTCCTTACATGCTTTTCTGTGTGTATCAGACAACTGTAGCTGCTATAAAATCTTGACATTTTATAAATTCTTACCCATTTCATCCAATTTTTCCATGTCCCGGATAATCTGTTTGGGATCTTTCATCTTCAAAACTGCAGCTCGTACCATCATGCGCTGTTTTTTGTTCTTAGAAAAATAAAAGAGCAGAATGTTAAGAAACTGGACATTCATGAGTAAGTTTTAATTTCAGTTCAGGAATCCATTTAAACAGAATTTTAAATTTCCCCTTGGTTTCTGATCACTTGTTTAAATTGCCAGATACAGAGCTATGTATTTGTTTTTGCTCTCAAAAATGTTTAGCTTTAGCTTTTTAAGATAAATACTGCTTTTAACCTTGTAAGATCTTTAGTAGTTACTTAACAGACTTTTCTTAAAACAAATGTTGCAGCTTAGTTGCTCAGTAGTACAGTGCTCGCCTAGCAAGCATAAGGCCCTGGGTTCAATCCTCAGCATCACATAAAAATAAATAAAATAAAGGTATTGTGTCCAACTACAACTAAAAAATAATATATATATGCATATATATATATAAAACATAGGAAAAAGCTTTGCACAATTAATACTAATAAAAGAAGAAAACACAATTGGAAATTATTAAAAATCTAAGTGCCCTCAATGCATTAAAACATGATACTAAGAGATTATACATTTCATATTCTGCTGAAATACTTCACTGCAAACTCAGTCATGAAAATGAATGTACAAAGTTATGTAGCATCACATTTATTTCCATTTACTAGTCTAGTATCTTTTAACAAAGCCATTATGTTTTGATAAGCAGAAAAGAGAATTATGCACGGTGGTGCATGCCTGTAATCTCAGTGGCTAGGGAGGTTGAGGCAGGAGAAGAATGAGTTTAAAGCCAGCCTTAGCAACTGAGTGAGGCCCTAAATAACTCAGTGAGACCCCATCTCTAAATAAAATACAAAAATAGCGCTGGGGATGTGGCTCAGTGGTAGAGTTCCCCTGGGTTCAAACCAAAACAAAAAACAAAAAAACACAATTATTGTCAAAAGCATTTTTTAACTTACTGGGAAAGATAATCATTGTCATTATAAATAATCATGAATTTATCTGCAAAGTTTACTACCAATAAACAAATCGGGGTTAGTAAATTTTATGGTTTTTATAAAAAGCATATAGCATTTTTTTTTTCTGGCAAGTAATTGGAAATGTTATTCTGAAATCTACTAATCTCAAAAAAGAAGATGTGCTAAACATCACTTATAGCTATTTAGGATGCTTCTGAAGTCATACCTTTTTTAATTCTCTCTTCCGGGCTTCCTTTCCTTAAAAGGGAAAGAGGGAGAGATGTTTAAATCTTGCTGAGAAAAGCCCTCTAATCATGGCAACCCCAAATGTCAAGACATTAAGTTTCTTAGAAAACAATTATGAATCTTAACAAAAAAAGTTACTAGAAATACTAAATAAGAGCTGGTAAAACCGAATTTGTTCAAAACTCCAAATACACAAAGTCTTAAGTCAATTCTACTTTGTTAAGTCAATATGGGTATGAATTTATTGGCAAATTTAAAGTTTTTAATCATGTGCCCACAAGAACTAGATGATTTTCTACAATTTACTCCTCCTATCACTGATCTTATAATTAAGCCACAATGAAACAGGTTCCTTATTAATTGCAATTTTTAATATCCTCTACTTTATTCCACACTGATGGATACTTACGGGCTTGGTCTGTAGGGTTCATAAATTTTCCACTCTTGGTGGATGATGTTGATCTCCGTCCCATGTTGACAATATGTATGGTTCACTTATTCATTTAAAAAAAATAAACAAACCTGCAAAGACAAAGAAAAAGATTACTTTTCCTATATTGATAACATTTCTTCCTTTTTAGTGTTCTGATCAATCTCTGGAAAGAAACTTCCCTTTGATCATGAATTTTGTGAAACTGTGATCTTTTCTTAGTTTTGACTTTAGTATCCAAGAAAGATGGCCTCAACTTTCTTGACCACAAAAAAAATTACATCTCTATTACTCTTTAGAAAGGTAATAAGTCTACAGATTACTTTATCATTAACTCATTAACATTTTCTGTATAAATCACAACACTAATTCTGCCAATTGAAAAAAAATCAACTAGAAATGTTCTAATAATATGATACAAATCACAAACAAAAGCCATCACATCTTCCCTTTATTTACATGTAAGGTAAAAGAAGAATAAAATGGAAATGGGGGTAATGAATCTGGGCTTAAGACAGTATCTACCGCTTGCCCCTCTCCATGTTTTTTCTTGACATATGTGCTATATATTTCCTGAGACATAAAAACTCATTAATTTAAGCATATTCACTTTAGATTTAGTTCTAATCTGAAAAGAACTGACTCTTAAGTAAGAGCTTAATAACTAAAAATATAAATATCCCAAATCAGTATTATATTGAGACTTCCCAAAGACTTTCAACATTGAGATAAATTTTTTTTACTGGAATCTCCTTGACTCCAGATTTATATTTTTAAAGGTAATTAAAAGTGATAACTGTGTATAGGGAAAATATTTTTAAAATTAACCTTTTTTTTTTTTTGGTACCGAGGATTGAACTCAGGGGCATTCAACCACTGAGCCACATCCCCAGCCCTACTTTGTATTTTATTTAGAGACAGGGTCTCACTGAGTTGCTTAGCGCCTCGCTTTTGCTGAGGCTAGCTCTGAACTCACAATCCTCCTGTCTCAATCTCCTGAGCCACTGCGCCTAGCTAAAATTAAAACTATTATTAACATCATTTTTTCCGCTCCCCCCAACAAATGAAGTTTAACTTTTGGAAACTTAATGTTTCCAAAAATAAGGAATGACAAATTAGCTTTCTTTTTGAAAGTAGACACTTTTATAAGGCAAATTTTTTGGTAGACAACAGGACTACCTTCCCCCTTTGCCCTCTTAAGATTTTGTCAGATCCGTTAATACGTTTCACCAAGTGTTCAACTGCTCCTATTTCCGCTATATGTTTTAGAGCTGTTCCAGTGGCAATTATTTTACAATATCAAGTGTTCCCTTCTGGGAAAAACTGGGGGTCTGGGGAAGGGGAGAATATAAAGTGGTTAATGGGGAAAACCAGCACAATGGTACAAGTTCTTATATCTTCGAGTACCTTTATCTGTTGTGTTTTCCTTTCTCATTTAAACCTCAGGCCCACATTTTGACCCTCTTTCCCACAACTGGAACACAGGACAGATACAAATTACAGAATTTTTACAGAAAATCGTGGAGCCTTGGTCTACACAACTTTTCTGTCTAAAGGCTAAAAGTAGAGGCGATTGAGAAATCAGGCCATAAACCCGTGGGGAATTATAAAAAAGTCAAAGAGGCTTCAAGGGACGGGGGTACAGGTCCACCAAAGGAGGCAGCAGCAGCAACTGCCGAAACCATAGCGACGGTTGATACTGGACTCGAGGTACAAGGCGTCAACCGGAGGCAACCGCTCAACGTGCTTAGGAAGCGGCAATAACCCACCTGGCGAAGTAACCACGTAGCCGCAGGGCGCCACCCGACGCCAGGCCCAGGAATCCTCCAGTCTGCGGCTCGGGAGATCCCAACGGGGAAGAGGAAAGACGGGTAAAGGGGCCTGGTGTCCCCAAGGCAACCGCGCGGGCCCCTGGAAGGGACCGGAGAGATGAAGAAGCGGAGTAAAGCAATCTCATGTACTCACAGCACTGCTGGGCTCCCAGGGCTGCGAGAAGCGGGGAGGGGACGATTCCCGGCCCCTTTCACTTCGTAGGGGCCTTCACCTCTGCCTCTCGGTCAACCACCTAGCCACCGCCATCTTGAAACCTCGCGCCCCACCGCCATCCTTACGTCACTTCCTATCCCTCGGGTCGACGATCTCTTAGCGTAGTTCTGTAGAGGAACCATAGAAAGCGCTCAAGAACTACGGGACTAGAGGCTCTTCCGCTATAAGAGAATGCCCAATTGGTTGGTTATAGGCTAAGAGCCCGCCCACGTCGATTGACACGTTATGGTCCAATAGGAATAAGAAAAAGAAAGTCGATCTCTGGTTGGCTGTTTATTTTGCCTCTCGGGCCGGAGGCGTTCTGACCAAATTACCCGGAGCTGGGTGTTTTAAGTCGCGCGATTCCGGTGCATTTGGAAAACGGAGGTGTTTTGCCTTCTTTCTTTTCCCCGGAATTGTGGTAATTGTTGGATTTTCATATTTCTTATAAGCGGGCGCACTCTTTTGTGAATGTCGCCATTTGAAAACGAATAACACTTGCCACAGAGTTTAACGTACTTTGTAAGCCTCGGGTTACTCCGTGTGGGCGCCTGGGGCCTCTGGGATTCCGTAGTGGCTTGTCAGTACCGAGAACGTTCGTTGCCCTAAACAAATAAATCTATGTCCGTATTAGCGTCTCAAATTGATAATCTACAGGATCGAGAAAATGTGGGGATACACGTGTGTGCAGTTTAAATTTACGAGTGCCGAAGTGCATATGTACAAATGTAATTTAAAATTTACAGGTGCGAGATTGATGCATAAATGCTCCCTTCCGTCCTGATCTTTTCATCACCTGAAAGCCCTTTATGAGGTCACTAAACACAAGATTACTCATATCTCTAGTCTTCTTCCTTTCCCTGTCCCTTTTCCCTTAAGATTCCTTTCCATCTTTTCTCCTTAAAGGTAAGTTAAAAGTTTAAAAATTCTGCTGTTAAAAGACATGCTTGGTTACTTATGATCTTAATCCAAATATCCGTTAACAGAAAAAACAATTAGATATAGGCAAATTCTTATTATAAATATTTCAAAACATTGTTGGAGATACATATAAATTTTTAGCAGAAAATTTAAATGTGCTTTTAACACAGAAACTAACCCAACCTTTATCTTAGGCAATTCTTAATTTGATCTTAGACTGAATTTGATCAATAACAAGATCTTTTAAGTCAAAGTTTATAGAGTGGTAAAAAGGAAAATAAGATTTCTGAGGTTTAAATAAGAGATGAACTAAATTGTGATATTTTGCAGCTAATTTATGAATAAAAGCCATAATAGAAGAGAAAGAAAATGGAGTACTTTTAAAGATTAGTCTTTCACATGGCTAATTGAAATTTTTTGAGAAGTGCTGAGCATTTCTTATTTCAAGGCTTTTTTGGTGCTTGAATGTAAGAATCAACTCTTAACGTTAAACACATACCTAAATCAACGGTATCATAATTTTGGAAGTAGACCCTAAAAGAGTCTTCATGGAAATTATTAGTAGATAAAGGATTTAGAAAACACTTGCATCTACAAAAATTCAGCTGAACCAGTAAGCCTCTGTTGCCTCTGGATTTTTGTAAAATCAGATAATTAGTGAAATGGACCATCTAATGTTTCATGTAGCAGAGGCAGCTGCCTACTTTCTGCTAGTATTGAAAATAAAATTATTTTCCCAGAAAACTCATAATAAATTGTCTTTTTCCTTTAAATGACAAATTTTTAAAGAGTAGTGAGTTCCTTTTCTGCATCCCAAACACATTTTGTGCATGTATAGCTGGGTTTTGCTTACTTGTTTTTTAAAAATGTTTCTGGAGTGTTTAAACAATCACCTGGATTACACTTTGTCATCATAGTCAGTCAGCATCAATTGCAATGATAGAAACAGAACATTTTTCATTTTGGTATTATCTTTTTTTAATCCACCCAGATTACACATTGTGTAATTAGTATAAATTCACAGATACATTGTGTCCTTTCATCATTGAAACCAATTGTTACAAACCATTTATTTATTTATTTATTTATTTTTGTGGTGCTGGGGATTGAACCCAGGGCCTTGTGTATAGGAGGCAAGCACTCTACTAACTGAACTATAACCCCAGCCCATTATAAACCATTTTTCAGTCTCTTTCTGTTTACAGAAAACTGGACTAAATCTAATGGTTAAAAAAATATGGTAGCATTTCTATTTTATTTTATTCAGTTTGTATCTAGCCAGGAGTTAACTTAATATACTTCCTTAGTACTAAGTGATGTTTGAAGCTAGTGGTAGACATGAAAGTGTCTGCATTCAATGTAAATGTTAAGGATTTTGTCTGGAAAGTAGAAAAGAAAAAAGCAATTCTTACACCTGCTGCTCTGTGATAGCATGTACTTCCAGGTAGATGTAGAGCAGGGTGAGAACACATCCTGAGATATAATCTTTTACCTCACAGGATCTAGCACCAACTAATCCAGGCATTCATTGTTTGTACAAAACTAAAGATTTATCTAGTTTTAACATCTCCAATTTCCCTTTCCAAACTCTTTATCCCATTTATGTCAATATTGGAAGCATATGGAAAATCAAAGAAGCAAATGCTGTTATTAAGAGGGAAGCAGAAAAATATTCCAGTAGCAAATAAAATGGCTATTCATTTCATTTGGTGTTTCACAATATCTGAGACCTCAGTAATGGCATGATGATATTTTTCTGAGGCTGATTTGAACTCCACCAGATGCTTCTCATAACTTTTGATGGCTGCTTGAAGCTGTGTTTTCTCCACTGCTCCCAGGATGGCACGGAAGATCATATCTATGCCAAGGCCAAGAACAGCAATTCCAATACTACCGAGGAGAGAAGCACCGATTTGAGCTAACACAGTGACCAACTTGTTAATTATGCCAGTTGTGACATTTGAACCCACAAGTTTAACAGCCACTGCACTAGCTGCAGATGTAGCTTCTCCCAGAATGACTGAAATAACCTTTTGTACTATTGCAATCTTCTCTGTTTCCCTTTCCTTAATATCCTGAAGTTTTCTATACAAGGTTGGTTCTAGTTTTTCTTTTAGTGCTTCATCAACCTTTTGCAGTTCCTTTTGGATACTCATTATGGCTTGGATGATGATATCACAGTTTTCTTTGATAGTTCCATCTCTCTTCATTTCAATGGAGGCCAGCGTGCACCCCAAGTGTGTATTTAGAACCCCTATCAGCTTATTGGTGGCATGGAAGCTGACAGATAAGCAGTCAAGGAGCTGCTGGTGAAGGCGGTTTACTTCCTGCCGCCTCCTTGGGTTCTCTGGATAGAGGAAGTCACTCTGAGCCATGTTTCAAGTATGATCTCTGAAAAATAAAATAATATATCTTCACTAAAGGTCTTGAAAAATATCTGCTGTGTGAAGCTAATCAGGAAAACTTACTTCATGCATAACCAAGTATCAATGTTACCTCAAGAATTCCTCAGAGAAAACAACAGGGTTTTTAAAGCAATTTTTATGAAACTTGGAGTCAGTGTATGGAAAATATGGCAACAGAATATAGCCCATTAATACTTAGATTAAGGCATTAGGTTTTGTGGTGCTGGGAACCTCTAGATAGGAAATATTCATGTTGATCAGGCATCTGATATTAATAAATAAGCATGATTTTTCCAGGTCATATTTAAGAACTTCTGTTTGAAACAGAATCCAACTTAGAATGGTTAGCTCTTGATTACTAGGGCTTCTTAATTTCCCACTCCTTTAGTAACTACAATGAATGTATCTCCAGGTTGATTTTTCTTATATTTGAGGTTAAATTATTAGGGCAGGAGAACATTAAGATCTCTGTTTAGAGCGCTACTGATATGATTTTTGTGTTTCTATGTTTGGTTATCTTTTATTTATTTATTTATTTTTTAGTTTTAAATGGACAGAATGGCTTTATTTTATTTCTATGTGGTGCTAAGGATTGAACCCAGTGCCTCACACATGCTAGGCAAGTGCTCTGCCACTGAGCTACAGCCCCAGCCTTAATTTAAAAGATTCAAATCACTATATCTCTTTATAGGCAATTTATTTGTTTTCTAAACCTGGGGTATTAAAAGCATCTCACATATAAAATTAGAATCTTTTTAAAAAATATTTATTTATTTGTTTTAGTTGTACACAATGGGTTTTTTATTTGTACGTGGTTCTGAGGATCGAACCCGGGCCGCATACGTGCTAGGCGAGCGCTCTACCGCTGAGCCACAACCCCAGCCCTAAAATTAGAATCTTTTAAAAAATTCCTCATAAGAGCATAACCCAAGGCTTTGGCTTAAAATTTAATTTGGGGAGACGATGGGCATCATGCAGAGGACAATGTAGTTATGACTGTCTGAGAATCTGTTTGCAAAACTTGTAGATTAAATCATTTAAGTGATTTATATTGTACTTGGCTATCAGTAAGATAAGCTAGAGTTAGTGTTAGAAGATAATGCATTCTTGCAAAGGTATTAAAGTAATGGAATTACACTATAGAAAAAATAAACCAAATAGGAAACTTCTTGTATTTGTACTTCATAGTACCATTTAGAGAAAAAAGGAAAATGCATACTCCTCTGAGATTATTTGGGTGAAAAATCTACCTTCCTATATGCTTGGCACTTTTTTTTTTTTAAACTCAGGAGAAATCAAAGAAAAGGCAGCCCTTTATTCTCTGTGTGGGATCTGATACATTCTTTCTTTGATTAAACATCTGCTTAATTTGGGTCTTATCTATGTATTCTAGCACCGTGGTTCTTAGTCTGTATATGGGAACCCCAGAAATGTGGGATGAAAGAATGAAGATTTTTTTCTCTCAAGAAAGTAAATATGAAAATATTAAATTTTTCAAGTCATAAAGATATAAATTGGAAATTTAAAGGATGAACATTTTAAAAAATGGACTAGGAATATAAAATAGCCATTTATATGTAAGATTTAGAAAATCTTCAGAAACTCCCTAGTAGAATGGTGATATATTCACTTTTATCTAGATATTTCTACCCCCCCCCCCCCAAACACACACATGAGTTAGACACAAATTTCTGCTAAATAATATCTGGAAAATTTCCTAATTCATTTCCATTTTTAAAAACTGCTGGCTGAGGACCTATTAAATATTACCCAAACTCATCAATGGGTTGCAAATTGCAATTCCATAAACACAAATTAGGATTTTGATTTCTCCTTTTCTTTTTCCCTACAAATTTTCCATGAACTTTTTTTCCCCCTGATTTTCAGATCTTATCATGGAAGAAAATTCTAGTTTCCAACTTTGAATTCAGAAGATTGCCCTGCATCCCTATTTAGATATTTAGGCGAGATGGTCTTACTATACTGAAAAAGTGGAAAATATCTCTAGCAGCGACCACATGCCATCATATGAACACAGACCTTCTAGAAAAGGTGTGTGCATCTGTCTACCTCAAGATAAATTCCTTTTTTTTTTTTTTTTTTTTTGAGATGAGGGTCTCATTATGTTGTCCAGGCTGGCCTCCAACTCCTGGCTGGGCTCAAATGATCCTCCTGCCTCAGCCTCCCTGTAGCTGTGATTACAGGTGTGTGCTAACACACGCTGCACAATTTATCAATTCAGTAACAATTGTTAAGTAAAAATTATAGGAGGCCATTGTTTTGGGATAAGCTCTTGCATTAGGTTCCAACAGTCAGACTAAAAAAGTAGAGAGTCACTCATACATGAAGTTCCACTTAACCAAACAAAAACTAAATTCTTATCTGATCTTTAAAGAAATCAGGAGAGAGAATAGTTAAATTTTCTAAATAGGTCAGTTTCAGTTGTCATGATTATGATGTTCCCTCTGCTTTAATCCTTACAAAATGAAACAAAACATAACCTGAAATTATCTGATATTAACTAATCAGCTATTTTTTTTCTTGTTCTGCCATCTCCCTGTTCTTGCCTTATAAGGGAAGTAACTTTGAAATGACCAATATGCTTTTTGTTGTTTTGTTTTTGCTTTCTTCAGTCCTTTTCTATCTATAAAACCAATCTCTTCTTCTCAGCTTACTCTACTTTAAACACTTACTCTATTTTAAAGAATGAGCTGTTGCCCTACTCTAGGATTGCAAGTAGAGCCAATTAAGATCTTTAAATTGAATTTCTTATAATTTGTGCTTTGGCACAATTTGTCTAATAGGTAGTACTTTACTATGTGTAAAGTAGTATGCTACATTGCTGGTGGGACTGCAAAATGGTGCAATCACTCTGGAAAGCAGTATGGAGATTCCTCAGAAAACTTGGAGTGGAACCACCATTTGACCCAGTTATCCCACTCCTTGGCATATACCCAAAGGACTTAAAATCAGCATACTACAGTGATGCAGCCACATCAATGTTTATAGAAGCTCAATTCACCTAGGTGCCCTTCAACAGATGAATAGATAAAAAAAATGTGGTACATACACACAATGGAGTATTACTCAGCCATAAGAAGAATGAAATTATGGCATTTGCCCATAAATATATGGAACTGGAGACTATCATGCTAAGTGAAATATGCCAATCCCTCCAAAACCCAAAAAGCCAATGTTCTGTCTGATATGCAGATGCTAACTCACAATAAGAAGGGTTGGAGGGTAAGGGGAATAGAAGTTCACTGGATTAGACAAAGGGGAATAAGGGGAAGGGGAGGGGGATGGGAATAGGAAAGAGAATGAATCAGACATAACTTTCCCATGTTCATATATGAATACATAACCAGTGTAATTTCACATCATGTACAACCACAAAAATGGGAATTTATACTCCACGTGTATATGATATGTCAAAATACATTCTGCTGTCATGTATAACTAAAAAGAACAAATAAAAAAAATTAAAAAATAAAAAGGACAAAAGAAAAAAAGGTAGTATGCTAGGCTCCATAAAGCATAAGAAGAAGAAAAAATCCTTGCTTAGAATTTCTAATCTTGTTAGGAAGTTAAGATAGATTTATGACTACTGTTGAAAGTAATATGTCATAGAAAATTATAGATGATGTTTGAATTGTGAAAATTTAAATTGTAAACAATTAAAATATGTTGACACATTGAATAGATGGAGACTTTTGGTCATCCAGGGAAGGCTAACAGTTTGTACTCTTCCAAATTAATAAATATGTGCTTGACAAATAAGGGGAGGTTAGACACCACATGGAGAACCATAGTTGGCAATGTACAGTGACTTCATTATTGTCTTTAAAATTTTAGTTCTAAATCCCATATTGATCATCCCACTCAGCAAAAGAAGCCCTGCAATTAATTGGAGTCACTCTTCTTGAAGGTCATAGTTGTTACTCAGGCAAACTTCAACTGATGTGTTATAAATAATGTATAATACTGTGCCTGAGAGAAAGTCTGGCCCACGTGCTTATTTGATTTTCAATCTTAACCTGGTGACTTTTGAAGTTATGGGCATTAGCAGGTAGCTCATGGTATATTTAACCCAGCTGATTTACTACACTTTTGTGTGGCAAATTTTAACTTCTACATAATTTGAATTCTCATATGATGGTGCTTTATGTCAGTGAAAAAAATTGTGTTTGGGGAATTACTATCACTTCTGTATAGAGTTTGTGTTGATATTTTACCTAAGTGCTCCAAGAAATAGGTTCTATAGTGCCTAGGAGCAGCCTGCTGGGGAATAGCTGGCCACCAGGTGGCACTCTTGTTTTCGGGGATTCTTATTTCACCTGAGCCTTTGCTAAAGCAACTGCTTTTTTTTTTTTTTTTTTTTTTTTTTTTAATTTTTATTTATTTGCTTTTAGTTGTACACAATGCGTTTTATTTGTACGTGGTGCTGAGGATCTAACCGGGGACGCCCGCGTGCTAGGCGAGCGCTCTACCGCTGAGCCACAATCCCAGCCCCCGCAACTGCTTTTCTCTAGCTCACAATGTTTGGGTTCTGGGTGGGTAAATTTCTATTTAATGGGGGAATTTTGTTGCTAAAACAAAGTTTTGACTTCTTATTTCATAAAAATTACAGGGAAACAAGTCCCATAGTCCTGACACCTGTGATCAGCATGCCTTAGGAAATTAAAATGGAAACAAAGATTAACTTGAAATGGACGCTAATTGGATTTAGCCTTGTCAATTTTGTTGAGTAGAGAAGTAAACATTCAAGATTAAATAACATATAAGACGTAGCAGAAGTATAATGGTGATTGTGTATACAAATAAGGTTTATTTAGTGATATAGAGTTGTTTTAATTTTCAAGAAAGGAACCACATTACAAAATGAAAATGATTGTCGCATTTTCAAATAAAAGTTTTGGGGATACTTTTGTGGATATAACAGTGGTGCTTTGTGAGGTTTTACAGTTCTCCAGGCTGTCACCATTTTTCACTATCCAAATGGGTCCTGTTACTATGGAAGTTTAGATTACTGGGAAGTTTGGAAATAGGGTATAAACACAGAAGTCTTACAGAAGAAAATAACAGCTAATATCTAGTTCTAATTTTTTTTTTTTTTTTTTTTAACCAGGGATTGAACTCAAGGGCACTGGACCACTGGGCCACATCCCCAGCCCCCTTTTTTTTTTTTGTGTGTGTGTATTTTATTAGAGACAGGGTCTCACTGAGTTGCTAAGTGCCTTGCCATTGCTGAGGCTGGCTTTGAACTCATGATCCTCCTGCCTCAGCCTCCCAAGTGCTGGGATTACAGGCATGCACCACAGCGCCCTGCTAGTTCTAAGCTTTATTTAATTCAAACTAAAACCATGGCCTCTAATTTAAAACAAAAATTAATCATGATATATGATATACTTTCTGATGTAAATTCTTTTAAAGAATATTTCTGACCAAGCAATAATATTCCTAACCAGAAAGCAAATGTCAAGATTATTCATCAGTTTATCAAATATTCATTTGTGAAGCCTCTACTATGTGTCTTGAAGCATTTGGAAAAAAAAAAATGTTCCTTACGCTCAAAAAGATTACAGTGTATTTAGAACACAGAAAATGCCCAGTATATTTAAATACAGTTTAATTTAGAGAGTAATATAATCTCTATACATTAATGAGTCTGAATCCACATTCATTCTTTCACAGACACCAAGTACAACTATTAACATTAAGACAGAAGAAAATGTTCTTATCCATGTAAGCAACACACATGCACAAAGATGTCCTTTCAACCTTTTTTCTTTCTGAAATTGGTGTCATTACTCCTTGTCTTCTTCTGTGACTTAGTCTTAGAAGTTGTTAATTTTCTTCCTTCCCTGGTATCTTTGGAGAAAGAATCTCTCTCTCTTTCTCTCTCTCTCTCTCTCTCTCTCTCTCTCTCTCTCACACACACACACACACACACACACACACACACACACTATGCCATGAAATCTTCTTAAAACAGTTCTTACTTTGTTTATGGCTGGGATTCAAAAGTGATCATTATTACAAAATCCCTGTAATATTGATGATCCAAGTATCATATCAGTACTGAGAGAAATGTCCAGATTATTTACCTTGCTGTGTTCCCGAGCTTGTAGTCCCAGCAGTTAGTTGTGCGGGAATGTTGTTGCAGGGCTTTTCCATCTGGTTTCATCTGGATGCTTCTGGTGGAATGTGATGACTTACAGGCTTTGCTAGTCCCTGCTGGGTCCCTCTGCCTGTCTGGTTTATAGGCTACATCTGTAGGGTTTGTCTCAGAATCCTTCTATTTCCTATATTAATATAAACAGTATATATCAAATAATGTAATTTGAAAGATCAATGAAGTGGTAAATCAATAAGTTTTCTGTTCTCTCATGAACTTTCTACTATTGAAAGGTGCTGCACAACTGAAGTCATTCAATTCATTAGAGAAGATGGTCTTTTGGTTTCAGTTCTGAGATTTTGGGATTCCATCTTGTTATTTCATATATTAAATTTCTTTTAGCTTCTGTTGCATTTGTACCTTTTTCTATTGCTGATTGCTTTATTTAGGTTCTCAAGAGATATAAATTCAGATATAGCCTATTGTATTTTTAATTTTTTAAAGAAAATTTTATCATCTTTTAGTTTAGGAGTTCTGCCATTTATTGCTTTTTCTTGGGGGGGGGGGGGGGGGGGGGGGGGGGGGGGGGGGGGGGGGGTGGGGGGGGGGGGGGGGTGGGGGGGGGGGGGGGGGGGGGGGGGGGGGGGGGGGGGGGGGGGGGGGGGGGGGGGGGGGGGGGGGGGGGGGGGGGGGGGGGGGGGGGGGGGGGGGGGGGGGGGGGGGGGGGGGGGGGGGGGGGGGGGGGGGGGGGGGGGGGGGGGGGGGGGGGGGGGGGGGGGGGGGGGGGGGGGGGGGGGGGGGGGGGGGGGGGGGGGGGGGGGGGGGGGGGGGGGGGGGGGGGGGGGGGGGGGGGGGGGGGGGGGGGGGGGGGGGGGGGGGGGGGGGGGGGGGGGGGGGGGGGGGGGGGGGGGGGGGGGGGGGGGGGGGGGGGGGGGGGGGGGGGGGGGGGGGGGGGGGGGGGGGGGGTGGGGGGGGGGGGGGGGGGGGGGGGGGGGGGGGGGGGGGGGGGGGGGGGGGGGGGGGGGGGGGGGGGGGGGGGGGGGGGGGGGGGGGGGGGGGGGGGGGGGGGGGGGGGGGGGGGGGGGGGGGGGGGGGGGGGGGGGGGGGGGGGGGGGGGGGGGGGGTGGGGGGGGGGGGGGGGGGGGGGGGGGGGGGGGGGGGGGGGGGGGGGGGGGGGGGGGGGGGGGGGGGGGGGGGGGGGGGGGGGGGGGGGGGGGGGGGGGGGGGGGGGGGGGGGGGGGGGGGGGGGGGGGGGGGGGGGGGGGGGGGGGGGGGGGGGGGGGGGGGGGGGGGGGGGGGGGGGGGGGGGGGGGGGGGGGGGGGGGGGGGGGGGGGGGGGGGGGGGGGGGGGGGGGGGGGGGGGGGGGGGGGGGGGGGGGGGGGGGGGGGGGGGGGGGGGGGGGGGGGGGGGGGGGGGGGGGGGGGGGGGGGGGGGGGGGGGGGGGGGGGGGGGGGGGGGGGGGGGGGGGGGGGGGGGGGGGGGGGGGGGGGGGGGGGGGGGGGGGGGGGGGGGGGGGGGGGGGGGGGGGGGGGGGGGGGGGGGGGGGGGGGGGGGGAGTGAATTGTCTTGACAACATAGAAACCTTAAACATCAACTTGATTCTTTTCCCTTAAAGCATAGATCAGAGACTTTCATGCTTCTTCCTCTGGATTTAGTCCTAATTCTGATTAATTCTTTAAAAGCAGAGATATCTCAGAAGCAGGGCAATCACCCAGTGCAAGTATAACTCACTGGAAAGCCCAGAGGCTTTAGAATAAGTTGGTTTTGTGTACCCAAAGTACCATTTACTAGTCTTGTAACCCTGGGAAAAAATCTCTAAATTTTTTCATTGGTGTAATGTATGTTTCTAATTTATGGATTGTCATAAGTATTAAATGAGAAAATGCATATAAAGCGCATAGCATAGTGGCTTGATATGTGACACAGAATGAATATTCCAGACAAAAGACTTGTGAGATGTAAAGGTGCTGCTCTTTGGTCCTAAAGAGAGGTACTATGTGTTTTTTACTTTTAACCAAGTGGGTCAATTTGTCCTTGATATAATCCTAGGTCCCCACTGTGTAGGGGCCTGGGAGAAGAAGGAATGTATGTGGGGCCAGTGTATTTGAACTGGGTATGGATGAAACGTAGGGTTTCTTCAGGCGTGGGGTATGGGATATGGAGGAGATAATGCAGAAGCACAAAGGAGCTGAACCAAAACATATAGAATATTTTTCAAGGTACAAAATGAATCTACTATGCTGGTGGTAAAAGGGTATGACAGCAGGTAAGGGAAGGTAAGGAGTGGACACTTGAGAGCACTTTGTAGGTGGACTTAAATGCCATGCAAAGAAATTGTATTTTATTCTCTAGGCAATATTGAACTATTGATGGGTTTTTTTATCATGAGATAATATGTGGAAGTTTGGGTTTCAAAAAAGTTCACTTTCTTTTTTTCTTTAATTGCATTTTATTTGTGCTTTATAATTATGTGTAATAGTGGAATCTGTTGTTATATATTTTTATATGCACAAAATAAAGTCAGTCTATATAAACTAGATTAGTAGATATGGAAACTATAAAGAATTGTTCACCAACTCAATGCATATAGTAGCTGGACAAGGTATGTCTTTCATTTGTCCTATCTAAAAACAGTTGTGTTTTGTTAGGGAAGGGAATATTGTTGAGGAATGAAGTCTAAAGCAATTGTACCTAAGGTGTTATTTCCAGTCTTCTTAATGTTTACTTCCTACTCAGACACCCCTTTCTCTCTACCACATAGAGGCCAAACCAGAGCTGCCATAATTGAGGTATGAACAATAATAATGCAAAGGAGTTAGGCACACTTTACTAATCTCCTTCTCAGAATTTCAGAGAAAAAACTAGAAGCAATATTGACTTTACTGAGCCCCTTAATGTAACCAACTTGAACTTCTTTTTTTTTGGGGGGGGGGGGCTACTGGGAATTGAAACCAGTGTGCTTTACCACTAAGCTACATTCCCTGTTTTAATTTTTATTTTGAGACATGGTCTTGCTGGCCTTGAACTAGTGATACCGATTTTTTTTTTTTTTTTTTTTTTTTTTTGCATTGAACTTAGGGGCACTCTACCACTGAGCTACATCCTAAGATGTTTTATTTTTTATTTTGAGACAGTTCTGAGGCTGGCCTCAAACTTTCAATCCTCCCGCCTTGCTTTCTGAGTAGCTGGGATTATAGGCATGCACCACCACACCTGGCTGTTTAGAGCATATTTACAGAACATCACAGCAGTAGCTGTTTTTAATTCTGTGAAGTTCAGCTTACTATTTTTTTTTTTTTATGGATGAGCTTTTGGTATTACATCAAAGAACTAATGGCTAACTAAGGGTTACAAGATTTTCTCCTATATTCTTTGAGTTTTATGGTTTTACTTTTATATTTACATCTATGTTCCATTTTGAGTGGATTTTTCTATATGGTTTGAAGCATATGGGCCAGGTTCATATTTATGCATATGGATGTTCTGTTGTTCCAGCACCATTTGTTGAAAAACACCTAATGTTCTTTGTTGAATTACCTTTGTATCTTTGTTAAAAATCGATTGACCACATTTGTGTGTTTATTTCTGAACTTTCTGTTCTGTTTTGTTGGTCTACATGTCACTAATATCACACTGTCATGTTTATTGTAGTTTTATGGTATATCTCAATATCAGGTAGTATGAGTCCTCAAAATTGGTTCTTTTTTTAAAAAATTGTCTACTCTTGTTTCTTTACATTTTATACATATATTTTAGAATTCCCTTTTCTGCATCTTTGGAGCATTTGATGGTATTTTGCCTGTGATTGCATGGATCAATTTGGGAAAAAGTGATAATCTTAATTATATAGAGCCTTCCAGTCTGTAGTCAGGACTTGAATTGATGTTTTATGTATACAGAATCCTTTAATTCACAGGGTTTCTCTTTCCATTTATTTGGGTTTTCTTCAGAATTTTAGGTTATTTTGAATTTTTGTATATAGATTACGCACATATTTTCTCAGATTTATACCTAAGGATATATTCTCCAAATATTTCATGGACAGAGTATTGAAAATCATAGTTATAAAAAGTTATTGAGCTCCAATGGTTCATACCTAGTGAATAGAAGTGCAATTTATATGTGTATGTTGACCTTGTATCTGCTAAACTTAATTACAGCTCTAAGAGCTTTCATATAGATTCCTTGGGATTTTTTAATGCAGACATTGTATGGTTTGGATATGAGGTTTCCCCAAAAGCTCATGTGTGAGACAATGCAAGAAGATTTAGAGGAGAAATGATTGGATTGTGAGGGCCTTGACCCAGTCAGTGAATTAATCCCCTAAAAAAGGATTGAGTGGTAAATGAAGGCAGGTAGGGTGTGGCTGGGGAAGGTGGGTCATTGGGGACATGCCTTTGGGGTATATATTTTGTGTCAGGCAAGTGGAGTCACTCTCTCTGCTTTCTGATCATCATGTGAGTTGCTTCCCTCCACCACAGTTTTCCATCATGATGTTCTGCCTTACCTTGATCCCTGAGGAATGGAGCCAGCCTTCTATTAAGACCTCCGAAACTATGAGCCCCAAAATGAACTTTTTCTCCCCTAAAATTGTTCTTGTCAGGTCTCTTAGTCACGCCAGGAAAAAAAAAAAAAAAAAAAAAAAAAAAAAAAAAAAAAAACTGACTAGGACAACAATCAAGTTGTTTTCAAATAGAAATAGTTTTATTTCTTCCTTCCCAATGTAAATACTTCCTTTTTCTTGTCTTATTTCACTTGCTGTAGGATGTCCAGAAAGTGGGCATCCTGGTCAAGTTCCTGATCTTAGAGAAGAAGCATTTAGTCTTTTTTCTGTTACTTATATTTATTTTTCATTTTTAAAACATGGTGCTGGGGATTAAATCCAGTACCTTGCACATGCTAAGCAAATGTTCTACCACTGAGCTATGTCCCTATCCCAGCTACAATGTTTTTCTTTTTTTTTTAATAAGAGCCCTCTATGATGGAGAATTTTGTTTTATATTTGTAGTTTACTGAGAGATTTTTAAAATCATTAATGGATGTTGAATTTTTAAAAATGCCTTTTATTCCTTAGTCTGATTTTTTGAATGTTAAACTAAGCTTTTACTTTTGGGATAAATATCAAATTGGTTGTGATGTGTTAGTCTTTCTACATATTGCAATGGATTAGCTAATATTTTATTGAGGATTTTTGTGTCGATGTTCTTAAGGGATAGATACACTGCAGTTTTCTTGCTAAAACGAGTTAAAAAATTTTTTAAAAATATTTTTGGAACATATTGTATGGGATTGTTATTAATTCCTTTTCTTTTTTTTTAAATCAGTGCTGTGAATTAAACCCAAGGCTCATGCATGCCAGGCAAGCACTGTATCCCTGAGGCACATCCCCAGCTCATTAGTAATTTTTTAAAATAAATTTTTGCTTGAATTCACCAGTGAAACCATCTGGACCTTGAGTTTTCTTTTTTGGAAGGTGTTTAACTACAGATGAAAATCTTTTAAAAGACATAAATTTATTCAGGTTTGTAGGAAAAGGCAGAGCACAAAAATCAAAACAAAACAAAACTCACCCAAAACTAAAACGATCAGAGAAATTCATCATTGCATTGTTCTTCAAATGCTGTACTTTCTATCTGCTTTATCCACTTTCTACCTACTTTATTTATCTTTCAAATTTTCTGGTATTTAGGTTTTGTTTGATATTCATAATTGGTAGTTGTAATGAGCAGGAAAGATTAGATAGATTGTGTCTATCTTAACTGAGACTAGAGCCTCTTTTTAATTTTTAATGCTGTATCTAACATTCTCCTAAACACTGAATAGTTTTTGAGGGTAATATTTTTGAGAGTAGTGTTATTCCACATGTCAGCATATCCATAAGTTCAGGATCCAGTATACAATATTTGATATGTATGTGGTATAAATTCAGTGACATACTCCTATTCTACTTCTAATTTTCTTTACTTAAGCACAGAATCATTATTGCTTTAAAGTTTGTGTAGTTTTCCTGCCCCTGACATGAGTTTGCGTTATGTTTATATGTTCAGTGTCTTCATGGTAGCTAAATCCACTTTGATTTTCCATTTGGATTCTGCTTTATTTTTCAGTGCTGAAACTTCTTTATTGGAAAAATGTCTTCAAAGTCAGAAAATGATAGAGAGAGACTAATTAAAGCTTCTGAAATGTTCTTCCTTCATATACAAGATCTTATTTCCCTCACGAACACATTTGCTGAGTTTCTTAACCACAATATGAATACTCAGATTTCCATGCTGGTTATGAAAGAAGATAGTAAAATTAAGGATTTCTTTGAGCAAATGCTCAAAAATTTTAAGGAGATGCAATCTGTAGTAGAAGAAAAGTACAACAAAATGCAAAATGACACTATGTATTCTAAGGTTGCAACAACTATGTGTTCTATGGCAGAGAAATGTATCAATGTGGAGTTGGAACGTTCAGCTAAAGAAGTGTTTAAACATATCCAGACACCATCGATTGTCTCTATGTTGAGCAGTAGTAACATCATTGAGAGTTTGGAATCTTTTTTTTCACACTTGATGACATTCCCCATCATGAGTCTTCAATTAAGGGATTTCTATAGAGGAGACACCAAAGGGCAATCAGATGCTACTACATCTGAGAAAAACCCGAGTCCAGATCTTTCCAAATCCATCTCAACAGATGCCCTGAAAAAGTTGCAGGATGCACTAACAACTGAGAATGCCAGCAACCCTATGGAGTCAGCAGCAGATCAGTTGGAACAAATCGTCAAGGCTATGGAACCAACCATACAGGTTCTTCAAAAATCCATAAAGACTGTGCAAACTGATATTTTGAATGTGCTTAAGAAAGTCAGTGACAAGTAGGGGGTATAATAAATGATGCATTCATTTCCATCAGAAAAATAAATTCAGATTCTATGATTTTTTTATAGTACTTTCTAAGACCCTTTGATACCAGACGTGAGGGACATTAGACCATAAGTGCAAAAGGTAGTCATCTGTAGTTTTGCTTTATGAAAATAAAAATGAATAATCAAAGAAAGCCTGCTTGAAATGGCATTCACTAAGAAGTACATATTATTGAAAAAAACATAGAATTATAGTTGAGGATATTTCTAAATATTACATTTTATCTTGAAGCATAATTAAAACAAAATTAATTTCCACTTTTGGCAAGTCAATTTCCAGTTACTGTAGTGTGAAGTTCGGATAAATGCAAACATTGTCATTAGTTCGGGCATGGAGAAAATGATTTGCCTCCATTTTTGTCACTCATACCAATTTTCAGTGTCTTGTATTCTAAGTCACTAAATATTTTAAATATGATTTATTCAAAACTAAATAAAAACAATGAATATAAATAAGACTGTATTCTTATATGAATAAGACCAGAGCAGATAATTTGTTGTCATCTGTCTCCTACTGAGGTCTGAGGATTAGGAGATACTAGAAGTTGAAAAATGGAGGTACTCTAACCTTTCACAAAGAGAAGACCATTACACTTGCAGAAGCAGGATTTCTGAGATGTGCTTATATTTGGGAATAGGAGTTAGGAAAGTCTATTTGCCAATCATGAAGTTTTTGACCCTCGTGCATTCTGAGTGTGCAATTTTCAAGATTGCCCTTGGAGCTATTATTTCACATAATACATAATAGAATCTTTGCTTAGGACAAGTGGTGATGATAACTTAATAGCCACCAAAATGTAATTACAATTGACATTTTAAATTAAGAATTCCTCCACCATCTGCAAACAAACAGGACTTCATAATGTCTTTTTCAAATGGATGTCAACCATTTTCAGAGCTTAGAGGCTCTGGGAAAAGGATAAAATTTCAATACTCTGCA
This sequence comes from Tamias sibiricus, assembly GCA_025594165.1. NCBI lineage: Eukaryota > Metazoa > Chordata > Mammalia > Rodentia > Sciuridae > Tamias > Tamias sibiricus. Next base: position 79,473,935 of record CM046661.1, read on the forward strand.
TTTTCACTGAGTACAATGCTAAAATCTTGTTAATTTGCGATAGGTATCTATTAATGATTGTTTTATTTCAAGGAGAATCTTGAACTCATTCACTTGTTACCCCACCTTCAAAAACAACAGCAGCAGCAGCAGCAACAACAACAACACACCATACATAAATAGGAGGTGGGATGGGTTTCTCACTTTGCTACTTGTTTAGTACTATATGTGTCCAGGATTTTACCTTCCTTCTTTTGGCCTTAGGATTGTGCTCCCCAAAATGTTAGGACAGCAGAGGGGAACCATGTGGAGATGAATGGGACCAAGACTCAAAAAATTCCTGGAGCAGAGCCTTTCAGTGAAGTGGCTGAATGACTGGTGGCCACCCAAGGGAAGTCCTTAGATGCTGATTGGAATGGCAGCTTGATGGGGCAGTCACTAGATGATAGAGGTGGGTGGTGCTCACTTTGATAAACATGAGTGGTTTTCAGGTGCTGGTGGCTCCTGTGAGGCTGGCTGTCACTCACAGTGCTTCTCAGACACTTCCCCCCACCCCCGCTGGGCCCTACCATTATCCTTCCCATTCTGATGGCTTCCTGTCTGTGGCTGCTTCCTAGCTTGTGGAGTTGTTGAGGGAAAGATGTACTCTTCTCAAACTGAATGCTCTCATGTAATGTTTCTCTCAAATACTGTGGTTTTGAGTTCCTCTCACTTTTCTGAAGTCCGTAGGGTTTTGAAGAATAAAGTGAAGACTCACTAGTTTCAGTGTTACACCTGGCCCTATTCTTTCTCTGGCCTAACCAAATGAAGTGTAAGTGGAGAGGAAAGGGTGAAATGCCACAAAAGAAAACAAAGCCCATGACCATTTCCTATAAAATAAGGGAAAATAAAAGAAACAAGTCCTGTAATACCTGTGACAACTTTTTTCCCACTTCATAGTTGCCACTTCAAGAGTCACTGATTTAGGAGAATTGTCTTACTCAGAAAACAGATTTCTCCTGGAGATAAATGTTTTAGGGTAACTTTAATCCATTTAAATTATGAAACCATCAAATGGATTAACCTATTGATGAGGTTCCAGCTCTTATAACCCAATTGTTTCACCTCTGAATGTTCCTGCTTTGTCTCACACATGAACTTCCAGAGGACACCTCATATCCAAACCACAACAGTGCTAGCCCTCACTCTCACTCCATTTGACCCAACACTAGGGTCTTTGGAGCTCAGATGAAATAATCACTCATGTCCCCATTTAAACTGAATACTACCAGAGGGAAAGTTTGGCAAACATTTCCAGCTTTAGACTTTGCATCTTATAGTTTGCACATGATGGAACTCATGTATCTTTGGCATTTGCTTGGTAATCAATTTCTTTCCTTATATTCTCTCTTTTACATCCACACACATCCACATGTTTTCCTAATAAATGTGTTTTTATATGAAGACTTAAATTAACATTAATTTAAACTTTTAAAAAAAATATTTTAGGAGCAATGAATGAGATTTCACTAACTTATTTTGAAATATTACCTTTCTCCTTTATTGCTCAAGATTCTGTGTTTCTTTCCATATGAAACCACAATAGTTTGATCTTGAATTCAGATGAAAACCTCTGATGAAAACACTTTGGTTAGGTCTCTGGGGCTCAAAGCTTTTCCACTTGATGGTGATGAGTCTGTTCTTTGCTTTATAACTTTGATTTGTTCCTATTTAGGCTCACTAAATTAACAAAAGTGCAGGGAATCTGTATTCATCAGAATTCTTTCAAAGGTTTGAGATAGAATACATAATTCAAATTACATAAGCAAAATATTACTTATGGATTTAATGTGAAGAAAAAACTTACGGTATACTCAGTTTCAGGCCCAGATGAATCTAGAGGGTCATATACTTTCATTGGGTCTCACTTTCTTTTCATTTCTCAGCTTTTCCTTCAGTGTGTTATCTGCTTTCTCAGGGAGTTGCAGGGGATGAGGGGGTGTCTCCTCTTTTGGTGGTAAGATAACTTCTAGCATCTTTAAGTTCATACTTGCTCCATTCAAAAACGAGTTCCCTCCCCTACTCCCAAAATGAATTTCTAAAAAGTACCCTCATATAAGCTCATAAGCTATTACTGGGCTATTTTCTATTCCAACATAAACTTCTGTTTTCATGAAGAAGAAATATGCTGAATTGGCTAAGGTCTGAGTTATAGGTCAGCTGATAGGGAGTGATCTGAAACAGCTGTGCATCAAATGTTAGGTGGGCAGAGTGATGCCTCAGGGGTATTCAGGGTGCCCTGACTGGAAAAGGTAAATGGGTATGGGGAAGGCAAAACAGAACTAGCCAACAGGAGGCCATGCTCTGGTTTCAGCAGAAGCATCATAGATTCATCCTTTCCAGCAAATAACTTCCCATTATTAGCAAAAGACCAGGACAAGTTTTCATTTACACATGTATATTTTAAAAAAGAGCCTCAGGATTTCTTTGCACTCTGCTTTTGGAAGAGATGATAATACTGGCCAAAAAGGAGAGAGAAGCAATAACTATAGGAGCAGGGATGCACTTCTTGCTGGAAGCTGTAAAAAACAAACAAAATAGAAATTAGAGATGTGTTAGGTAGCAGAGATTTTTTTTTAATCAACAACAACAAATAAGTTTATTTTTCCTTTGATTGATTATTTATTTGAATCAACATAAAAACTTCTAATAAAAATGTTTGAAGTTAGCTGATCTTCAAAAAGTATTCTCTTAAATTTTTCTAACTCACAGAATTCAACTTATTTATCTTGCAGATGATAAAACAGGTGCCAAGAGGTAAAGAGGTTGATTTCAGGTTACCCAGCCAGTTGGGGATAGAAAGTATGTTGACCTTCCTGGAGCTTAGATTCTCAGTCCTCATTGTATCCGACCATCAACAACACAGATCATAGATAGTTAATCACTCCCTCCTCCTCAATACTTACTCTTCACTTTGTTCCTGGGACAATAATTCTAATGATTTTCCCCTTTCTCACTGGCTATTCCTTTTTAGGTTTCTTTGCTTATTTATTCTCATCCTGACCTTTTAATTTGTAGTGTGCTGAGGTTCAGTCCTTGGACATCTTCTCTCCTTTATCTGCACACATCTATAGAGAGCTCATCCAGTTTAGTGGCTTTAAATAGTGAGTTAAATTTGTGTGAGTTTTTTTTTTTTTTTTTTTTTTTGAGGCAGGTGCTACAGATTGAACTCAGGGGCACTTGACCACTGAGCCACATCCTCAGCCCTATTTTGTATTTTATTTAGAGACAGGGTCTCACTGAGTTGCATAGTGCCTCACTTTTGCTGAGGCTGGCTTTGAACTCACGATCCTACTTCCTCAGCTTCTGGAGCCACTGGGATTACAGGCATGAGCCACCATGCCAGCTTGTGTGAGGTTTTAACAGCTGCTGTCAAAGCCCCATGTTATCCCTCTGTCTTTACTTTCTGTTATTTGCCCTGCCCTCATTCACTTGCATTGGCTTTCTTGCCATTGCACCTGTTTTAGTCAGTTTTTTTGCTGCTGTGACCAAAGGACCTGACAAGAACAAGTAGAGGAGAAAAAGTTTATTTTGGGGCTCATGGTTTCAGAGGTCTCAAATCCACAGAAGGCTCACTCCATTCCTCAGGGATTGAGTGAGGCAGAACATCATGGCGGAAGAGTGTGGTGGAGGAAAGCTGCTGACAGCATGGCATTCCGGAAGTAGAGAGAGAGCCTAAGCTCAGCTCACCAAATATATATCCCAAAGGTATGTCCCCCCCAGTGCCCACCTTCTTCAGGCACATCATACTAGCCTACAGTTATTTACCACTCAGTTGATCACTGTCAGTGGATTACTTCATTGATTGGGTTAAGGCTCTCACAACCCAATCATTTCACTTATAAACTTTCTTGCATTGTCTCACACATGAGCTTTTGGGAGGCACCAAATATCTAAGCTATAACAGGACCTTTGCACCTCTTGTTTCCTCTCCTGGAATGTTCCTTTCCTGAGATAGTCATATGACTAGCTCTCTCATTACAATCTTTGCATGTCACCTTCTCTGTGATGCTTTCATAAATCACTCAGTTTAATATTGTGACTCCCTCCCACAGCAAGGGATTGCCTGTTCCCTTGCTGTGCTTTGTTTCTCTCTGTACCACAGACCACTTACTAACATACTATATAATTTACTTATTTTGTTTATTGTCTGGCTAATCATACTAGAATGTAAATTCCCTAAGGGCAGGAATTTTTGCCTATTTTGCTCCCTAGACCTAGAATAGTGCCTAGCACATAGTAAGTGCTCAATAATGATGATGTTCAAATAAGACACAAACATACAGACATTATTCTTTAATTATATTCATCCTTGAAAAACCAGCCTTTCTTTTTGGTGGTGCTGGGGATTGAAACTAGGGCCATGTGCATGTGAGGCAAGCACTCTACCAACTGAGTTATATCTCCAGCCCCCACAAAACAACCTTCAACCCTGTTGGATAAGTGTGAGCCCAAAGGCTCACATGTTAGAGGCCTGGTTACCAGCCTGTGGAGCTACTGGGAGATGGTGGAACCTTTAATAGGTGGGGCTTAGTTGAGGAAATTAGGTCATGGGTGGTTTGACTTTAAAGGGGATATTGGGACTCGAGCACCTTCCTCCTTCTTTCTTTTACTTCTTGATGACCATGAGGTGAACAGTTTTACTTTACCACATCCCGCCTACCACATCATGCTGCTTGTCACAGGCTCAAAACAACTAACCATAGATTGAAACTTCTAAAACTGTCAGCCAGAATAAACCTTTCTTCCTTACACATTGTTTTTCACTGACATTCTGTTACAATAATGGAAAACCGACTATTATACCCCCCTTTATAATAATTAGGATATTAAATTATCCTTTTAAAAATATTTCTCTCAGGTTGAAGTTAACTTTTCCTTCCTCTCTTATGGCCATTTTACCTCACATTATTTTTTTACATGGATAATATATTTGAAAGAATAAGTGTAAAATATCTGTGATTAAATAAATTACAATCTAAAAAATCTTATTTGAGGATAGTGCACATTATTTTTACTTTTGTATTTATCTTTCATTTTTTACTAGACTACTAGTCAAAGCTTTTTTTCTCCCCTCATTACCCTGTTATAATATTTTTCAAATTGGCAGTTGTGATCCATGAATAAATTATGATATCAGCTTAGGAGGTCACAACCATTAATGTTTAATAATGTAATAAAATAGGTTAGAATAGAAAGCACTAGCATTACACTGCATGCAAAAAGGATAACTGTTGTCATATACAAATTTGTGTGTATTTTTACATTCCTGCGTATATGAACGGAGTGACCATGTAAACAGTCAAAGTCCATAGACTTGAAACTAACAGTTTCTCAGTAAGATTTGAGAAAGATTTTAGAAGGACAAGTGAATCTCCTGAAACAAATCTATAGAGAAAATTGTCTTGGAATTCTTGTGAGAAAACATGGAAAAGGGTCTTACATTTGCTATTTGTAAACTACATGAATAATTTTACACAAACCACTTAAACCTTTCTGAACCTCAGTATTCACATCTGGACAGTGGGGTTAATAGCTTGACTTATAGGTGGTTGTGAGAATTAAACAGATATTATGTATGAACGTGTTTTATAAGTTAAATTGCTATGAAAGTATCATTTTATTGGTGTATGATAATCTAATTTTGGTCACTTCTGCCTTGGGGTATAGAATATAAGGGAAACGCATGGTAATCATAACTTTGATTTTATGAACTCTGAATCTGAATTATGTCAGATGCTTCAGATGTAAATATTTGAACCCTTAAAGTGTAAAAAGGTAAAACTGACATGTAGGGTATCTAATTAATCTGGTGTTTGAGGCAAATGTTATCTATAGCCTTTCTATGTCAAAATGCAGAGTAAGGAGTGCTAATCTTTCAGAATATCATCTAGCAAAAAGTGGACGCTCAAAAAATAGTAAACTTTATTCCTTCTGTCTCTTTTATTTCTATTCTCAACTGCCAATCTCCCTGAAGCATACGTTTGTGCTTTGAGCTGTTATCCCACTTCTATATGCAAAATACTTTCTGCAGTTTCTCAGTTGTGTTTGAGAGGATGGGCAGGTACCAAGTGCAGTCACAGTGTTCCTACAAAGCAAGCACAGCTTTCAGTTTATAAATGAAGAAATGGGTTCAGGGGTTAAGTCATTTACATAAGACCACAAAGCTACTAACATACACCCAGATCTTTCTGGCTCCTGTCTATCCACTTTTTATCATGCCATGTGGTCTCCAGATTCATTCATTGCTTGTTCTTGCATCCATTCATCTGAGACAGTCTACTTCAAAGTCAGGGTGATGCCACAAATAGGGAAAGAAAGATAACTGATGCCCAGAGTAAAAGAAAACAGGAAAACAATAGGAAGTCAACCAAATAAATAATAAAAAACTAATAGTAGCTAAAACGTTGACTGTCAAATGCTATTCTTAGAACTTTTACACATATTAATTCATTTTCTCCTCACCAGCATTTTATAGGTCAGTTTCAAAAATTCCTATTTTACAGGTAAAAAAACAGAGGCATAGAGAGATTAAGCCACTTGCCCATGTTATTGGTGCTAGTAACTGGCAACATTTACATGTAAAACTAGGCTACTACAAACAATTGGCTATATTTGTTTAGAAACATGTTAAGAATTTTGATTATGCAAACCATTTTAACAAATAAATCCCTCTTCTTTGTGAATCCAATGATACAGAACAGAGCATGTATTGGTGTGTCTGCGGATTTTTGGCACAGATTATGTTGCTGAAAGAAGCAGTATTTAAGGGCAAATAACTAATTAACATTCTGCTAACATATTCTGAGTCTCCCATTAAGCACTAAACCATGTTTCTATGGTAACCAGTATAGGTCTTCTGAAGGGTGATAAAAGAATTACAGGGCAAAGCTGTTATTTTAGAATGACTAAAACAATTTTTCTTTAGCACATTTGCTCCCTTGAATGTATTATGCCATTTTGACCTCTTGACTCTCTGAAGGCAGCAGATTCCTGGGAACTCTTTGAACTCTAATTGCAAGTGCACATGACCAAGTCTGGCATAAACTCAAGGACTGGGAAGCTATGCTCTTTAGCATATACTGTCTCTCCACTGGGGGGAGTTAGAGTATCCTGGCTGGTTAATTTTAAACATCTTCATGCTGTCTTTCTAATTGAGGGGGGAGCAAGAGAGGAAACATAATTCACTGGCTTATCAGGGCTTTTGGGGACATATTTTAGTCAGCCTACCATCACTGTGACCAAAATACTTGACAAGAATAACATAGAGAAGGAGAAGTTCGAATGCTCTCTTTGATATGAAGATACTAACTTATAAAGGCAAGGGAATGGGGATGAAAGGAATGAAAGAACTTTAAATAGAACAAAGAGGGGGGCGATGGAGGGGAGGGGGCAAGGGGATAGGAATAATGGCAGACTGAGTTATCCATCATTACCCTAAATAACATGTATGAAGACACAATTGTTGTAAAAATACTTTATATAAAACCAGCAACTTGAAAATTGTGCTCTTTATATGTAATATGAAATGAAATGTACTCTGCAAACATGTATAACAAATTAGAATAATAAAAAATTTTTAAAAAAAGAGAAGGAGAAGTTTATTTTGACTCATGGTTTCAGAGGTTCAGCTGGCTGACTTCATAGCTCTGGGCCCAAGATGAAACAGAACATCATGGTGGAAGGGTGTGACAGAGAAAGCAGCTCAGAACATGGCAACAAGGAAGTGGGGGGGGGGGAAGAAACTTCAAAGGCACACTCGGAGTGACCTATCTCCTCCAGCTATACCCTACCAGTTAACCCATATCATTGGATTAATCCAGAGATTAGGTTAAGGCTCTCATAACCCAATCATTTCACTTCAACATTTTTACATTGTCTCACATTTGAGCTTTTGGGGGACATATCTAAACCAAAACAGAACATACAATAGCTTATGGATTTTGCTAGTGAAAACAAAACAGAATGACCAAAACATAAATCTGAAAGGATGAGAAACAGCCCCCTGAGAGAATTTTCCTGAGGAATTAGATACCAGTGCTCCAGAACACCACCTGTGAATTCTGAAGGTTTGAGGTAGTGGGAGAAGTGAAGGGCTCAATAGCAGCCAGCAATCTAGATGATGAGGTCCAGGTGGAGTCCACTGACTTTACTCCCTGCCAGTGAAGGACCCTCAGATAAGAAAGAAACATCACCTCTCTCCTGCTGGGTTCATATATGGATCAATCAATACTGCTGCAGGAAGGTGGAGTGAGTAGAATATTACTTATCAAATGACAGAAATGACTTAAGGAACATTTCAGACAGTCCTTAGGTTACTGATTGAGAAAAAACATAGTGACAACTGAAAACCTTTTTTTTGAAATCCATAGAGATAAGTGGATATTGTTGTGTCTAATTAAAAAATATACAGTCTTTTTGTCCTCAAGTAAAGTGATTGTGCTAAAAACCAGCCAATGGCAAATGAGGTGTGGGTAGGTAAGATGGAACAAGTGAATGGGCCAGATTTTTCTACAACCTTCTGTCAGAGTCCAGGTTCAAAGGACCAAAGTCATCACTGCAATAAATGGGGGCTTTTTCCTCTCCCTCTTTCACTTTTCTAGAGTGTCACAGCTGTGGTGGCTGGAAAGACACAGCAGATCCAGCTCTTGGCTGATTATGTGATGCCTCTGTTCTATGTCTTCCCTCCTCAATTTATAAAGGAGACATCAACTTGTATGCTTATAGTATTTTTTATTTTTATTTTTCCTACAGGGATTAAAGCCACAGAGGCATTCTATCACTGAGCTACACCCCAAGTCCTTTATTTTCTAATTTTGAGACAGGGTTTTGCTAAGTTGCCCAGTCTGGTCTTGAACTTGAGCTCCTCCTGTCTCAATCTCCTGAGATACTGGGATTCTAGGCATTAGCCACCATGCCCTGGTGCCAGTGATATTTTTATTCTGCCATTTAAGAGTTCTTTTCCCAAGATCACACAAGTTTCTAATTGATGAATTTCTAGGGAAATTTACTTATGTTTACATACGTTGTAAATGACCACATTACAGATTATTCACACTCTGACTAAAGATCCTAACTCTAGACAAGGGGTCCAACCTCTGGTATTTTTCTTTTTTTAGGTTTTCAAATATTGGAACTCTTTTTAATTGAGTCAAATGGCCATTTCACACAAGTCCCAGTTTGCTCAGAGATATAAAAGAGAACGCTTCATTCATTCATCATTATTCATTCACTTATTCAATAAAAATAGGTTGAGAACCTCTCTGTACTGGAGGACTAAAGTTAACAGCTAACACTATTTTACTATTTATTATGTGCTAGGAAATGCATTTTAAATAGTTTAGTATTTTATTTTATTTTGTTTTACAAAAGTTCTCTGATGATGCTCATTATGTAGATGAAGAAAACTTAAAGTTTAAGCAACTTGAACAAAATACAAAGTTAATAAGTAGTACAGGTGGATATGCATTCAGAAAGGGTGGATTTGGGGTCAAACTGCCTGGATTCCATGCCTAGCTCTTAAATACCTATATAGTTAAAGTCCTGCCTACAAAGAGTTTGTGGAATAATGTAAGATATTCGATTCCCTAAGTGTGAGTTTTGATTTCAAATATCTACTCAAGAAATAATCTAGTAATATATATGCCTATCCCACCTAAGCCTTAACTCAAAGTTGTGTTTAAGTTGACTCTGGGTAGTTTCACCACAGAAAAACAAAAACCATTTTTTTTTTTTTGAGGGGGCGTAAGTGTTGAGGTAGTGGTTCTGAAATATTTTTCTTTGAGATGTAGAGTGGTAGTACAAGGGCCATAATTTCTATTATATACCCCCTCCCTCAGATTCCCGCTTCCCACATAAATATGCTATGATTTTTTTCATTGAATACATTGCTGTGCTCATTATCCTAGTAGAAAAATTATATGTACCAAATTCATGATGAGAAAAAAATGTAGTGGTTTTCTACATGGTTGTAGTTACAAAGAATCATCAAAACTGGCTATGAGTGTTCTCATTTATTATCAAGGTTTCACTGTTTTCTTCACATTCTCCTGTAGTTTTCCATCCTGTATAAGCACTAGTCTCATGGGTCTGTGGGGTAGATACTCACTTCATTGGTATTGCTGATGCTGCCAAGGAGAGAAGAGAGGAGATAAACATATTGGCAGTTTGCCTTTCCCTGGTCTATTTATAGAGATAAGCCAGAGTGAGCAGGTTCTAGACCTTGGTGTGGATGCCTTTCTAAAGACTTCGCAACACTATGGCCTTAAGATGTTGAGAAATGCCAAGCTCAAATTATAAACAGTAACAATAATGACAGAATTGAGAGAGATTTGAGAGAATATTTCAAAGGCAGATTCTGCAGTTGGGTTGTGGTTAGTTATGAGTGTGAATGAATTCAACCACGTTTTTCTACAAAAACTTGGCTAATCTTTTGTATTGAAATATCTCTAATTTCTCCTGCTTTAGGTCATTTTTAAATAATATCACAAATCTTCCTAAAATATTGATCTATTGATGTTTCACTTCTTTAGGACTTCTAGTGACTTCTTTTTTTAAATATTTATTTATTTGCTTTAGTTATACACAATGTGTTTATTTTTACGTGGTGCTGAGGATCGAACCCCGGCTGTGCGCATGGTGGGCGAGCACTCTACCGCTGAGCCAAATCCCAGCCCTCTAGTGACTTCTTATTACCTAAAACATGATGTTTAAGAGTCTGTGGCATTAATTACAAGGGTGCAATCAGGCCCAGTCAGAACTCTCCTGCCTAGTAAATCTCCTTTCCCTTTTTCCTGCTTGCTTCCTACATCCTACACATCCGACACCCTAGCCACTCAGAATTTCAGAGATTCCCTAAAGACTTTGGGCTGTTTGAAATCCCTGGGATTTGGCATACACTGTTCTCTGCTTGAAATGACATTTCTTTTCTTTTATTGAAAACCACCATTACCACTGTGAGTCCCATGTGGTCCTCTGCTGGGAAACCTTCCTCAGTTTCCCCAGAGAACTCCTGGTGTGGAACAGCCACAATCCTTTGCTCAAACATCTCATACTTCACTTAGTACTTCTGAATGTATGCTTTTGTTCATATTTCCTTTTCTCAAACTAAACATTCTCTCAGGCTAATGATTTTGCTTTATCCGTTCTGTATTGCCAGGGTCTCCTTTCACAATAGATAATGTTGTATAGGGAAAATCAGTGAATAAATTTTACTTCCTGCCCTAGCTTTAGAACTTCTTATCCACATAATGACCATGACAAAAACAAAACAAACAAACAAAGCTTAAGAAGATAAAAATTCTATATTTTATATGCTAACTTTTCCAGTCAAGATTTACTCTCTGTCTAGAATTTTCCACATATGTAAAGTAATTTCCCCTTGTGTATGTGTGTGTGTGTGTGTTTTTGCTTTGTGTGATTTTTTTCCCCAGTCAACCATGGTCAGAAAATTTTATGTGGAAAATTCCAGAAATAAAAAATTTTAAGTTTTGAATTGTGTACCCTCCTGAGGAGTGTGGTAAAATCTTGTGCTATCTTACTGTAACCCTGATAGGATGTGAATCATCCCTATGTCCAGCATTTCCACAGTTATTAGTGACTAATGGGTTACCAGATCATTCACTTCACTTCATCTTATCACGTAGGCACTGTATTCATCTCACATCATCACAAGAAGGGCAAGTATAGTTCAATAAGATATTTTGAAATATTTCAGAGAGAGAGAACAAGCATGTATACACAAACTTTTATTACATATTATTATAATCTTCCTCTTCTCTTATTAGTTATTGTTGTTAATCTCTTCCTGTGCCTAATTTATAAGTTGAATTTTATCATAGGTATATTGTATAGAGAAGAGCATAGTACAGAGGATTTGGTACTATCTGTAGTTTTTAGGCATCCATTGGGGCTCTTGGAATATGTCCCTCATGGGATGAGGCACCTAATGGAGTGCCATTGCATGAATTCTTTTTTTTTTCAAGGTAGTTGAAGAGAAAAGAGGGGGCGGGAATCAGATATAAAGCAGCCTTTCTCTAATCAATCAGTTCCACCATAACTGGAGACCAATTTCCATGTTTTGGGCTCCCCATCAAGCCTACTCAGAAAAAATAACTTTTATCTTAAAAATGTGGTCTATGATTCTAACAAGAGTGGATTCAATCAAGATTACCTTTAAGCAGCTGGCAGTTATACGTGCTCAGGTTTCCAGCAGACCGCAACTGCAACCAATATTCTTTTGGATGGTAGCTGGTATTTACCACTTCAAAAAATTCATACGGAGGGATCAGGACTTCCTTCTTGAGGGAGAAGTCTTGTACAGGTACACCCAGGCAGGTAAATATAGTGAACAGCATTTGACTCCCGAACTTTTGTCGCTCTTCTTTCAGGAGGGAGGTAGAAATGAATTGGCCAAATCGAATGGTGGCACCTATGTGTGCTTCAAAGTTGACCTCCTTCATGCTATGATACACTTCATAACACAAGGTACTACTGTTCACATTGATCTCTTTCCTCAGCAGCTGGATTGCTGAGGTCAGGTAGTAGTGTAGGTATTTGAAATGGAATGAATGTCTATACTGCTGTGGAGACTTGGCAGCAGTGGCCATGGCCTTAGAAAAGTCAGAGCGCATATTGTTATTCAATGTGTAAACCAGGAGAGCCACAGCATGTGTTGTTGTCATGTCCTTGGGGAGATCTTTTGCTTGGTTCAGCCAGGTTAAGTGGGCTTTGTGCCACACCTTGGAGTAATTCTTATGGGTGTCTAGTTCCTTTCTGAAATAATCTCCTTGATCTAGCTCCTCCATGACCTGTTTGCTACAGCCTTGGTACTGATCATCAAAAGAATCTGGCATCAAATCAAAGTCAATTTCAGCTGTAACCTATAAATGTAAAAAACACCTTGATTTTAATTATTTAAATCAGATTTATTATACTTTATAAAGCCAAATCTTCTCAAAACCAATATTTGCTAAAATAAATTTATTCAAAATCATCACACTGCATTCAGTGTAATGATCCCCACATCATTTTAAACCAGTGACCTGTGCCAGCAATTGAATTTGGTTTCATAAATATTATTGAAAAGTGAAAAAATTCACCCCGTCAGGGAGGAAATAACCCTTTTTGTAGAACTGAAACCATAGTGTTTTTTCATGCTGAATACTTGGAAGAAAAAATATTCATCAACATAGTTTCATTATATTTTCTGTTTTCTCTACTCTCCTCATCCTTTATATTCTTTAATGCATGTTATAAGGAACATCTCTTTTATGAATGCCTAAACCTATATTAAGTGCTTGAATTTTATGGAATAAAAGCCTTAAGTGATGAGTGGTTTCTCTATGGGACAGTCCAGTAATAACAACCTTTATCTAACCAGATTCAGAAAAAAATTGAAAAAATAATCAAGGCCAAATTATATTTCTTTTCACTGAATAAGCCCATGTTGAAGCACATATTTTTAGGTCTGATGGCAAGTGGGCTTCTTCTGAAGAGTAAATTCCAGAAGGATTCAGGTTTGCGCACTCAAGCTACAGGCAGTACTGGATGGAGGCCTCCTGAGTAAGATTCTTGTCAGGGATGAGGACAGAACTCATGCCCTTTGCTTTCAGATTAACTCACTCTAAGAGGAAGTAGAGGAGCAGAGCCCAAATGTGTGTTCCCAGTTATTCTTACTAATGTTGACAGTGAAGCAGTTTGTCCATCTTCAGGAGTAGGAAAAGGCTTTCTTTTTTAATCGGTAGCTAACTGAACATTAAACTTATTGACATCTAGTGTGTGTGCAACTGAAGTTAGAGATTTGAATGGAAGTTCACTAAATATCATCAGTCTATAGTTTAGAGTCTTGTATGAATTATCAAAATTTAAATAGATGCTTCTTTCTTTGCAAAGCCATGATGCTTTTCTAATAAATAGTACTTATTGGAAGACTCTATCTGATGTCAAGGTTGTTGGGACTGGAACTCAAAAACATATTATTTGTTACTTTTACTATGTGATTTATGTTCTAGTTGTATAAACTAGAACAAAATTTTCAGACTGATTAAATGATTTTAACAAATAACTCTTTAGAGCAGATTTCCAAATAAGTTTACAGAATCTATTTAAGCCAAGCCAAGTCAAACCAAACCAATAATATGTCTGTCAGATCTCCTGATAAATTTCAAAAGTAGATTTCAAATATGTACTCTGTCATCTCTTAACATGAGGTTATTTTCAACATATATATCTTCAAGTTAGAATACTAATAACTTAAGTTGGTCAGTAGAATACAGTTTAAACCCATGAAGATTTGGTTGGTTTTGCATTATTTGTCCTATGGAAGCGGTATTTTAATTACAGTGGAGAATTAAGAAATAACTCCATGACACTAGCTTCCATAAAGCCCAACTTATTAACTATAAGGAATTTTTAATTTTTAATAATTATTTTCAACAGTCTTCACTATCATCATTTGCTAAAATGTCTGTATGAAATTAAATCCCAAGTGCCCAAGGTTTGGGTCATTTAGAGCTTGCCTCCAGGTGAATGTCTTATTGGAGCACTGACCTTAGAGAGGCCACCTCCTCAATTACTCCCTACCTCAGCACTTGCAGTGTGTGTCTGCAGGTCACAGAGCAGCAGCAGGAGTGGTAGTTGTCCTCTTTGAAGCCAGATCCCCATCCCAGGAACCACAGGAGTCCGGAGAAAAATCCTCTTGCATCTGCTGATCAGTAGATGGCATTTACCTATGTAAGTAGTACCCCTCTGCCCTGGCAGCTTCATCCCAAAATGAGTTCTCAGAGTTCTCCTTTAGGGTTTTCTTTGAGTGAGTCTCAACAGAAAACTTCTCTGCTCCTATCTGTGCTGAGACTTCTGTTGATCAACAACAACTAACAGTTTTTCTGTGATGAGAAATCAAACTCCAGCTTTTTTTGCAAAGTTGAAATTTCTGTGAAACAGCCAGATGTGTGTGCCAAATAAGGGTTTCCAAAGTGAACTCAAGTTAATTTCCAATATTAAAAAAAAAAAAATCCCTAATCTACTCTGTATTCAGGGGAATGCCAAAGGCGTGTTAAGGGTCAGGTTCTGTATGTAGTTCTGCCTTAAATTTCCCAGAAAGGCAGGAAAAGGCAGTCTTTGTACTGAGTGTGGGGCCAAATAGCATTATCTTGAGTCCCAGGCTTTCATTGTGAATAACAAGATTGGCATGTGCAGGGTGGCTGGGCCCAGCAACACAAGGTGGGCCTCTGTCAGGCTCATCTGCTGCTGCTGATAGACCCTGCCCGGGATGCCTTTTGGGTTATTGTCACAGAGAAGGCTCTTTTCACAGCTTTTCCTCAGTACACTGAAATGCCTCAATCCAGAGATTGTAGCTTTTGGGTCCATAGCTTTTCCTGTTTTTTTTTTTCCCCCCCTTCTAAAAACAGGTCTTCAATCAACTCTATTTCAGTTGATTCAGTGAATCAACTCTATATACAGTGAATCCTAATGAAAGTCAGAAAACTGCCTGTGTCTAGCTGGCAAAACTCAAAGGTAGAATTCAGCATGCAAATTTAATCTAGCACAGGCATGTGGTCAGTGCTTTCAGTCACTTCCTAGTCTGAATGTCCTTCCTTTGTCTATTCCCAACCCCTCCAGACAGTAGTTTTTCTTGTGGATATTTGCCACTTATACTTCCCAATTCACTATCTGCTGAGGGAGACTAAATCCTGTTTTGGAAATTCTGGTATTGATTTTTTTTTTCAGCAACCTAAGCATATTTTAGTACATTTTCTGATAATCATAGCAGTTCCGTCTCATTCATAAAAGTTCAGAATATTTAGGGGCTGGGGTTGTGGCTCAGCGGTAGCGCGCTACCCTCGCACATGCGCGGCCTGGGTTCAATCCTCAGCACCACGTAAACTTAAATGCATTGCATTGTGTACAACTAAAGTAAATAAATAAATATTAAAAAAATATTTTAAAAAGTTCAGAATATTTAAAAAAGCATAAAAGAGGAAACAAAATCATCTATAACCCCGCGTATGGAGAAATTTAAATTTCGATTTTATACACACACACACACACACACACACATTCCTGAACTGAAATGATATGGTATATAGTTTGGCCTACTGTTTTCTCTCTTACTATTTCAATGTAAACATGTTCCCACATAATTTTATACTCATTTATTATTGAATTACAGCATTCCGTCATGTAAGTGCTACCATGCAATGTAATAGCACATTGGACCCAGGGGCTGTAGTGTCTCGAAGCAAATCAGTTAGTGAGGAGAACGTGGACTCTTGAGAAGGATACCTTTGTTCAATTCCTGACTCGCCTGCTTCCTTAATATTCAACTTTGGGCAAGCTACTTAATCTCTCAATTGCTTTGTGTGTTAGATGGTGATGATGACAGTATCTTTCTCACTGAAGTGACATGTTCATAACTTTCCAGTCAGTACCTGGCATCTATAGATTTCTCAATAAATAAAAGCAATTATCATTACTTCTACCAGTTTATTTGATAAATGTATCTGGCTAGCTTTCAACTTTGTACTATTATAATCAACCACTTGTAAATACATTTTGAACAAAAATCTTTGTGCATTTCTCACAATTTTTAAGACCTGGTTCTAGAGATAATGTTAGGGGACAGACAGATGTGAATGGTGGGAACCCGAGATTAAGGGAATAACTCTATAAAATGGGTTCACTGTGAAGACCTCCACATGCTTTTATTTCCAGGAAGAAATTTACCTGCAGCCCTGCCTGGCCTTAGTGGACAGGGTCACATTTCTCAGGAATGTGACTACCTATTAACTGAGAAACACAGACCCAAGATAATGTCAATGGAAGGAATCTAGGAGAGTTTTGTGACCAGATCCTGAAACTCTGGGCGATGAGGATAGTTCCTCCTAACCACAAAAACTATAAAAAATAATATGGTTAAGAATCCAATCAGAACTGGTCAGCTTGGGCCAAGATGACCTAGAGTTGACATGACAGTAGGAACTTGAAAGTATGATATCACCCTGCTGTCAGTCAAAAGTCAAGAGGTGGAGCTGGGTGGGGCTCTGGAAACTTCTCTGGGATCTCCAATACAACTGGAATGTAGGAGAGGCATGTTGTCTCTCTTTTCTCTGAGAGGACCCACTTTCTCGCTTGAGAATGTCCCCTTTCCCTTTCCCATATCCTTTCAATAAAGTCATTCCTGTTTTTCTGGGTAACATGTTGGAAATCTTTCTGACTTGATCACAGAATCTGGGTTTGAAGAGGGGGTCTTCTTGCTGCCTCAGTTTCTTGGAAGGCCCCAGCTCAGTAACAATATGACCATTGATCAAAGGAATACAGTTTTTGGATTTGATGGTTCCCACTAGCAATGTATGAAACCCTCCTATTTTAGTCCGTTTTCTCTAGAGGAACAGAACTAACAGGAGGTATAATTATAAAAAAGGGATTTATTAGATTGGCTTACATAACCAGAAGCTGGATAGTCCACAATGGCTGTCTGCAGGCTGGAGAGCTGGAAGAACCAGTAGCTGCACAGTCCATGATGCTGAAGCCTCAGAACAACAGGGATCAATACCCCAGTCCTGGACCGAAGGCTTCTGGAAACTCCCTGAAGACTCGCTAGCAGAGTCCGCTTTGAAAGAATGAAGGAGAGGGAGTCTGATGTCCTCAGAAGATCCCAGCAGCAATCAAGAACCCGTTCAAGAAAAATCGAGCTTGCATCTGCTGCTGCTTCCTTGTTCTTCCAACTTTTATTCCACCCAAGCCTCCAACCTATTGAATGGTGTTGTCCATGCTTAAGGAGGGTCTCCACTTCAGTTGGCTATCCCACATGCCAGTCATTCCTTGACACACCCTCAGTGACACACCCAGAAGCCTTTTAATCTTTGGCATCTCTCTCTCTCTTTTTTTTTTAGTTGTTGATGGATCTTTATTTTATTTATTTATATGTGGTGCTGAGAATCGAATCCAAAGCTTCACAAATGCTAGGCAAACACTCTACAACTGGGCTACAACCCCAGCCCTTCAGCATCTCTTAACCCAATCAAGTTGACAATTCAGATTAAAGATTACACCTCCTTTCAGAATTTCAAAATTCTTCAGATTCTTCACTATTAAGTGTCATTATGGGATATTCAGGTGTCATGAAAAGAACTTGAGTTACAGACTGAAAATTTGTACTATGAGTCTAGTTCTCAAAATCCTGGCTGAACTAATTTAAAATGAGTGATCTGTGCTGGTCCTGTTTCCTTTATAGATTTGAAAATATTATATAAAGCAATAAATAATTTTATTTCATTGAGAGGGTATGGTGCTTCCAAGACCCTTTTGTAGATATGTACATATATACATATTTTCAAAACCCTTTTTAATATTATCTCAACCTACTAGACAAACATGAAATGAGATTTTAACCTTCTCTTTAAATAGGTGGTTGCTGAGACCCTGTAAAATTAAACTTTTTGATGATCATAGACACTTTTCTCTCCCTTCAGCTCACTCCCTCCAAAAACTATAAAGAAGTATGCCATTATTATTGTCTTTCTTTCTTTCTCTCTTTGTTTCTTTCTTTCTTTCTTTTTTTTTTTTTTTTTTTTGTACCTGAGATTGAACTCAGGGGTGCTTAACCACTGAGTCACATCCCCAGCCCTTTGTTATATGGATGTCTGCAGTTGCTTAGGGATTCACTAAATTCTTGAGGCTGGCTTTAAAAAAAAAAAAATCTTGTTTTTAGTTGTAGATAGACACAATAATTTTGTTTTATTTTTATGTGGTGCTAAGGCTCAAACTCAGTGCCTCATACATGCTAGGTGAGCGCTCTACCATTGAGCCACAATCCAGCCTCCTGAGTTTGGCTTTGAACTCTCAATCCTCCTGCCTGAGCCTCCTGAGGTTTGGGATTACAGGGAGCTCCACCTCACCCTGTTTATTATTGTCTTTAAAAGATTTTAATTTTCCTAGTGTGACCCCCACTTCCAGGATAAGGCCACTAGAGGGCAGCAGGAACTTTTGTAACCTTTTCATACAATTTTGTTCAAAATTTAAGAGGAAGGGGGAAAAGAACAGAGGAGGAAGGGAGGGAGGGAAAGACTAACTGGGGTAGGAAAAGGTCCAATGTCTGGTGTGTATGTATACATTTTTTGAATTAAAATAAAAGAAAAAGAAAATGTTTTCTGACAATATTTAGCATCATTAAAACCCATCTTTTGCCTTCAAGACTCTCATTAAGGTTCCTATGTAATAATTTGGTATTAGTTAATCTAGAGTTGAGTTACACTCACTTGTCACTTGCTTGATGATACTGAATTCTTTGAAATTCAATCTGTGCTGTCTTGGTGGGTAAAAGGGATATAGGCTTTTAATCAGTAAAGACCTGTTGAATTTTGCCTCTGTTACTTTCTAGCTTTTGTGAATTTGAATGAGCCATATTAGTTTTCTTTCTCATTTTCTCCGTAAATAAAAGTAGAGATAGTAAACACCGAAATTTCAGGGTTGTGTTGCAATGAGATTGAGATGATCTACAAAACACCAGAGTGGCCCATGGACCGTATTGTTTCAGAAGCATTTTGGGGAATCAAGCATGGACTCTTGAAAAAGACTCTGTGGTTAAATTTTCTGGCTTTATCGTTTCCATTATGTTTGACCTTGGGCAAGCTACTTAACCTGCTCCTCAGTTTCCTAAGATTCTTAATGCCACTTGCACTTAGCAGTTGCTCAAAGTATGCTCTTTATGCTCTGCTAGGTACTTGAAGACCCACAACTCATGAGATAGCCAACACAGAGCAAATTTTTATTCATTTTTTATAAGTAGCTATTTAAGAATAAGTTTTCTAATTTCCTAGAACTATTTTCTAAGTTAAATTCTAGGCCAGGCATGGTGGTGCGTGCCTGTAATCCCAGGGGCTCGGGGGTCTGAGGCAGTAGGATCATGAGTTCAAAGCCAGCTTCAGCAAAAGTGAGATGCTAAGCAACTCAGTGAGACCCTGTCTATAAATAAAATAGGGCTAAGGATGTAGCTCTAATTCCTAGGTCCTTGATCCACTTTGAATTGAATTTTGTGCATGGTGAGAGATGAGGGTTTAATTTCATTTTGTTGCATATGGATTTCCAGTTTTCTCATCACCATTTGTTGAAGAGGCTGTCCTTTCGCCACTGTACATTTTTGATGCCTTCGTCTAATATAAGATAGCTGAAATTATATGTATTAGTCTCTGTGTCCTCAATTCTGTACCATTGGTCTACCCATCTGTTTTGGTGCCAATACCATGCTGTTTTTGTTACTATTGCTCTATAGTATAATTTAAAGTCTGGTATGGTGATGCCACCTGCTTCACTTTTCTTGGTAAGGATTGCTTTAGCTATCTGGGTCTCTTATTTTTCCAGATGAATTTCATGACTGCTTTTTCTATTTCTATGAGGAATGTCATTGGGATTTTGTTTGGAATTGCATTAAATCTGTATAATGCTTTTGGTAGCATGGACATTTTTACAATATTAATTCTGCCTATCCAAGAATAAGGAAGGTCTTTCCATCTTCTGAGGTCCTCTATAATTTCTTTCTTTAGTGTTCTATAATTTTCTTTATAGAGGTCTTTCACCTCTTTCATTAAGTTGATTCCCAGGTATTTTTTTTTTTTTTGATGCTATTGTAAATGGGGTAGTTTTCCTCATTTCCCTTTCAGAGGATTTGTCACTGATGTACAAAAATGCCTTTGACTTATGGGTATTGATTTTGTATCCTGCTACTTTGCTGAATTCATTTACTAGTTGTAAAAGTTTTCTGGTAGAGTTTTTTGGGTCTTCTAGGTAGATTATCATGTCATCAGCAAATAGTGCTAATTTGAGCTCTTCTTTTCCTATGTGGATCCCTTTAATTTCTTTCATCTGTCTAATTGCTCTGGCCAGAATTTCAAGTACCATGTTAAATAACAGTGGTGAAAGGGGGCATCCCTGTCTTGTTCCAGTTTTTAGAAGAAATGTTTTAAATTTTTCTCCATTTAAGATAATGTTAGCCTGGGGCTTTGCATAAATAGTTTTTATAATGTTGAGATATGTTCCTGTTATTCCTAGTTTTTCTAGTGTTTTGAACATAAAGGGGTGTTGTATTTTATCAAATGCTTTTTCTGCATCTATTGAGATGATCATATGGTTTTTATCTTTAAGTCTATTGATGTGATGTATTATGTTAATTGATTTCCATATTTGAACCAACCTTACATCCCTGGGATAAACCCCACTTGATCATAGTGCACTATCTTTTTGATGTTTTTGTATTCGATTTGTCAGGATTTTCTTGAGAATTTTTGCATCTATGTTCATAAAAGATATTGGCCTGAAGTTTTCCTTTTTGGCTGTGTCCTTGCCTGGCTTTTGAATTAATGTAATATTGGCCTCATAGAAAGAGTCTGGGAGAGCTCCCTCTTTTTCTATTTCTTGAAATAACTTGAAGAGCATTGATATTAGTTCTTCTTTGAAGGTCTTGTAGAACTTGGCTATAAAGCCATCAGGACCTGGGCTTTTTCTAGCTGGTAGTTTTTTGATGGCGTCTTCTATTTCGTCACTTGAAATTGGTTTATTTAAATTGTGTATATCCTCCAGATCCAGTTTGGGCAATTCGTACGACTCTAGGAATCTGTCAATGTCTTTAATATTTTCTATTTTATTAGAGTACAAGTTTTCAAAGTAATTTCTAATTATCCTCTGTATATCTGAGGTGTTTGTTGTGATATTTCCTTTTTCATCATGAATGTTAGTGATTTGAGTTTTTTCTCTCCGTCTTTTCTTTAGCATCGCTAAGGGTCTGTCAATTTTATTTATTTTTTCAAAGAACAAACTTTTAGTTTTTTCAATTCTTTGAATTGTTTCTTTAGTCTCAATTTCATTAATTTCAGCTCTGATTTTAATTATTTCCTGTCTTCTACTGCTCTTGGTGTTGGTCTGTTCTTCTTTTTCTATTGCTTTGAGGTGTGATGTTAAGTCATTTATTTGTTGTTTTTTTTTTCCTTTTGAGGAATGAACTCAGTGCAATGAATTTTCCTCTTAATACTGCCTTCATAGTGTCCCAGAGATTTCTATACAATGTATCTGTATTCTCATTTACCTCTCAGAATTTTTTAATTTCCTCCTTGATGTCTTCTTCAACCCCTTGTTTATTCAGTAGCATGTTGTTTAGCTTCCAGTTGTTGGAGTAATTTTTTTTATTTCTTGTTTTATCATTGATTTCCAATTTCATCCCATTATGGTCTGGTAGAATTCAGGGTAGTATCTCTGCTTTTTTATATTTGCTGAGGGTTGCCCTATGATATATGGTCTGTTTTGGAGAAGGAGCCATGTGCTGCTGAGAAGAAAGTGTATTTGCTTACTGAGGGATGAAATATTCTATATATGTCTGTTAGGTCTAAGTTGTTAATTGTTTTAATGAGGCCTAAAGTTTCTTTATTTAGCTTTTGTTTGGTGATAGAGGTGTGTTGAAGTCCCCTAGGATAACTGTGTTGTGATCTATTTTACTCTTGAACTTGAGAAGGGTTTGTTTGATGAATGTAGGTGCTCCATTATTTGGGGCATATAGGTTTATAATTGTTATATCTTGGGGCTGGGGTTGTGGCTCAGAGGCAGAGCGCTTGCCTCGCACATGCGCGGCCCGGGTTCGATCCTCAGCACCACGTAAACATAAAATGCATTGCATTGTGTACAACTAAAGTAAATAAATAAATATTAAAAAAATAATTGTTATATCTTGTTGGTAAATGGTCCCCTTAATCAATAAGAAATATCCATCTTTGTCCCTTTTGATTAACTTTGGCTTAAAATCTACCTTATTTGATATGAGAATGGAAACCCCTGCTTGCTTCCATGGCCCATGTGAGTAGTAAGATTTTTCCCAGCCTTTCACCTTCAATCTATTGATGTCTTTTTTTATGAGGTGGGTTTCTTGGAGACAGCATATTGTTGGGTCGTTTCTTTTAATCCAGTCTGACAATCTGTGTCTTTTGAATGGTGAATTTAGGCCATTAATATTCAAGGTTATTATTGAGATGTGATTCGTATTCCCATCCATTTTTATTTGTTTATGATATTTAACTTGATTTGGTTTCTCCTCTGGTTGGTAATTCCTTTAGTTTAATATCTCCCTTTGTTGATTTTCATTGCTATTTTTCTTTTCATTTTTATGGAATATTTTGCCCAGGATGTTCAGAAGTGCTGGCTTTCGAGTTGCGAACTCTTTTAACTTTTGTTTGTCGTGGAAGGTTTTTATTTCATCTTCGAATCTAAAGCTTAATTTTGCTGGGTATAAGATTCTTGGTTGACAACCCTTTTCTTTCAGAGCTTGAAATATGCTACTCCAGGATCTTCTAGCTTTTAAGGTCTGGATTGAAAAATCTGAACATAATCTAATTGGTTTTCCCCTATATGTAATCTGCTTCCTTTTTCTTGTGGCTTTTAATATTCTCTCCTTGTTCAGTATAGTAGGCATTTTCATTATGATGTGCCTTGGTGTGGATCTGTTGTAATTTTGTACGTTTGGTGTTCAGTAAGCCTCTTGGAATTGGTTTTCCCATTTATTCCTCAAGTTTGGAAAATTTTCTGCTATTATTTCATTGAATAAATTATTCATTCCTTTGGCTTGGAATTCTGCTTTTTCTTCTACCCCAATCACTCTTAAATTTGGTCTTTTTATGTTGTCCCAAATTTCTTGAATGTTTTGTTCTTGATTTTTTTACCATTTTTACTGTGTTCTCTGCATTTTTTTTTTCCAGATTGTATATTTTGTCTTCATTATCTGAGGTCCTTTCTTCCAGGTGGTTTAATCTATTGGTCATGTTTTCAATAGAGCATTTAATTTGGTTTGTTGCTTCTTTCATTTCCAGAATTTCTGTTTGGTTTCTCTTTAGAACCTGTATCTCTCTATTGAAGTAATCTTTTACTTCTTGTATTTGTTTATGAAGTTCTTTGTCAAAGTGATCTTTTACTACCTGTATTTGCTCTCTCACCTCCTTCTTGAATTCGTCCTTGAGCTCCATAATCATTTGGATTATGTATTTCCTGAATTCCTGTTCTGTCATTAGATCTACTGTGCTTGCCAAGGAATCTGCTAAGGAGGTATGTTGATTTGTTTGGGACATTTTCTTCCCTTGTTTTTTCATATTGCTTATGTGTCTTTTCTTTTAGCACTGTGGAACCTTGACTTTTTTTGTTTTTACCTTAAGGCCTAATGATGCTCCTGTTGTACAATGCTATCAGCTCCCCTTATAAACTTTACACCTTAAAACCAGACAATTTATATTCAGTTAATCACAATTTGGTCACAATTTACAGAGTTAGAGAATTTAGATGTTGCCTCCAATATATTCTGAGTGATTGTAATGGGGTTTATAATTTCAGATGTTGGGTACAAAGGTGATATGCTTAGGAGGAAGGAGGGAAGGATATTGCTTTCCCCCCCTTTGGGAGTGTAATAATAGAAATCTATGGAAGTAGTTTAATAGCAGAAGAGAGAGGAAAGGAATTGGAGTGTACAGTTAAGTGTGTAGACCGATGTGTATTTCAGCTAAGCTTAAGCAAACGTTGAGAGAAAATTAGAAAATGGCCGGGTAGTAAGAATTAATGAAAGAGAGGACAGGGTGAGTCAAAAAAGAGAGAGGAGACTATATAAAACACCCATTTGATGTGCTATTTAGTTGTGCCCCAGTTTTAAGATTCCAAGTTTTTGTATACAACTTGTTTTCTTCTCTGTTGAGAATGTAGGGGCGGGGTATAGATAGGAAAGATGAGGGAATAAGGAATGAAAGACAAGAGGGAATGAAAATGAGAAAGAAGAAAAAAGAAGAGAAAAAAAGAAAGAAAAACAAAACAATACAAAACAAAAACAACAACTACGACAATGACATCAACAACAACAACAACAATAAAAACCCCACAAAGTCGAATTCACAAGTCTCAATTAGGCAGCTTATTCTCTTCCTCTCTCAGTTTGTTAAATTAGCTGTTCGGCAGATCTGCCCTGGCTGATGTGCAGAATTTGTGGGTGGAGTCAAGCTGCATACCTGGTTAGCGAGGAGTGATGCTGGAGATGGGTCTTTGTGTGGCGAGAGAGTTCTTAGTGGCCAATAAGAGGTTCTGAGTCTCAGGCTAATAGGTTGGCAAATGTCCAAGGACTATGACTGGATTTGTCGACAGCTCGGGAGGCCCAGTGGGTGTGGGGGCGCCTGGCAACCCAACCAGTGTTTGACAAGGATCCACTGGGAGAATGATGTTTGCAAGGACTCATCATCTCGGGAAAATGCCAGATGTATGCCTCTGGGCTCTGGTGCCTTTTTTGCACTATTTTCCTAATAATATATTACTCATACTATTCTCTGGTGTTGATCACTGAGGGTGGAAGGAATGCTACAGTATTTTCTAAAAATATTAATAAAATATTAGAAACCATAACCCCTTCCCTACCACAAACAGTAAATAATCTTCTGCCAATGTGTGATGTGTCTTTTTCTGGGGTAATTGTTATAAACATGTATTGTTATATGTGAGAACAGTCACAGAGCCACCTGTTTCTCCAGTCATGAGTATGCAAAAAGCACTTAGTCTCACTGTTAGTAATCAGATACAGAATAAAATTATAGAGCTTCCTACTATAGAGACCCCATGGGGAAAAGCTCTTTTGAATGGCTTACTTACATGAGTCATCTAACTTTCAGAAATCTGGTGCTTACAATCCTGCTTTAGTAAGATTAGCTTTGCTAAACAATATAACAGATTTCTACAAAGAAATTGACCATAAGAACTACTGAAACCACTGTCCTCTTGCAAGCCTGAACTTAAAGATTAACTTAGGCTAATAGAATTAAGAGTCTAGCTTGTTTACCACAGCTAAGCACTATGTCAAGGGCATTTATGACGAAATAGAAACTTAAGATCAACTTTGCTGATTACGTTCACAGTTTAGACATTAAAATTAGAACAATAGCAGGGGATGTGGTGGGAATGTTATTGTCTCATGCAATCACATTTTCTAGTAAGCCTGTTCTGTACTAAGAATTCTATGGGTTTTATGTTAACCACATTCTTGGCATGTTATACTTTAAAAAAATGTATAAAAACTGTGTGAACTCAATAAACTTGTCAGCACTCTACACTGGCCTGTGAGTCTGTGTGGTTGCTGTCCATCCATTGCTGACGCTGTCTCGCCGTCAGAACCCCTTGACCAGGAAGACCCCCGACCCTGCTAGGGCTGGACCCCGGCAAGTGGGCACTAGAAGATCCAATATAACTCAGGGATCATCTCATCACTTGGGTAGAACAGAGTGATTTAAGAATACTAGGGGAAGGAGTAGCCATAGGCTTGACTTGTTTCCTATGGATATACATGAATACCTTAGATTGAGTAATTTAGAAAGAATAGAGATTTATGTAGCTAATGATTCTGGAGGCTGGGACATCCAAGAACATGATGCCAACACCTGGTGAGGGCCTTCTTGTTATCTTATGGGCATCACATTGCATTGTTAGACAGAGTGAGTATGCTAACTCTGGATTCTGCTCCTTTTCTCATAAAGCCACTAATGCCATCATAGGGGTCCCATCTTCCTGACCTCATTTCATTGTAATCATCTTCCAAAGGCCCCACCTTCAAATACCATTAGCATATAAATTTGAGGATGAAGTGTCTAACACATTAACTTTGGGGAGACATATTCAAACCACAGCAGCATTCATTTATGCAATTTAAAGTAATGTATTTGCAAAGCATGAGCTCTGTGTGAGGCCCTAGGGATGCAGCAGTAGCCAACCAGGTATGGTTCCAGCTCCCAGGAACCTAGATCTATGAAATGTTAAGGGCCAGCCCCTAGGTAACAGGGACCTTGCAGTCAGGAGGAGATACAGGCAGAAGGCTTCATTTTGCAAAGGGGTTATATTTAATGAGTTTAATTACTGAGGGAATGAAGATTAGAAGTGAGGTATTGTCCCAAGACCATCAATTTTTAGTGGAGGATGAAAGGTCTAAAATTTTTAAGACATAGGGTTGAAGGTACTGAAAATTATGTTTCTAGGGAGACTTATTCTAGATAAGTCTAAGGCCAAGTTCCAGAATGGAGAGAGCAGCAACTGACGATCCGACATTACCATGAAGGCACTGTGATCTGGGTCCCTCTGTGGCACCCACATGAAGCTGCATATGAGGCAATATGGATGGAGGGTGGGACTGAGCTTTCAATGGTAGGATGAGGGAGAATCAGGGTGATAAAGCAGGCAATGAAGCAAAGAGAAGGCAGCATTATCACATGAACATCCCTGCAGCTTCATTCTAGTGAGGTCTCTTACATGTCTGTATTTTGGATATAAAGAACTGTGTGTGTGTGTGTGTGTGTGTGTGTGTGTGTGTGTGTGTATACATATGTGTGGTGATATAGTATTCTGGAAGTAAGTATTTTTTCACAATCTAGACTTTTCTATTGCACCATGCTCCAGCATTTCCCTACTTTGGCATTGGTTTTCCTTGAAGCCCTGGTTGTTTCTCATGTACACAAAGCTTGCTGAGTGGGGTGAGATTGACACCAACCACAGCAGTTTTCTGCATTGCATGGATCAGTGACTGTGCACTTAGTTGCACAATTAATTTGACATAAGATACTTCTGTTTTGGTATTATGGTTTCATATTTAATTATCTCTTCTTTACACATTTCCATTTTGTCCATTAAGGTACAATGAACTGAAAGCCTTTTTACAACGTTTATTTCAACACCCTGCGTCATAAGTCCCTTTCTTTTATTTCTACCCAGTGTGTCTCCAGTATTCTGGGCAAAGGAAAGTAATCCAGGGAGGATGAATCTTACTTTTCCTGATGTATCATATGAGTAAATGCTTTGTGTGGCTCAGCGGTCTGCCCCTTGAAGCTTTGCTTTAACCTATTTCCCCCAAAAAGATAATGGCTCTTAACCCAACCCCTCATTTCCAGGGATTGCAAACCACTCCCTAGAAATATACTTCTAATATCCTCAGTACTGGCTGTGTTGAACAATTTGGAACTTCTGTCCACCCAGGCCTTTCTCCTATACCCAGGTACTGTTTCTCTGAGATGTTAGTCAGCTGAAGGTGGGTTAGTCAGCTTTTTGTCCCTGTGACAACCACCTGAGAAAAACAACATAGAGGAAGAAAGATTATTTTGCCTCACAGCTTCAGAGGTTTCAGTCCATGGTTGGCTGGCTGCATTGCTTTGGGCCTGACATGAGCCAGAATATCATGGCAGAAGAGCATGGCCAAAGAAAGCTATTGACTATTTATTTCATGGAAGTAGAGGGAGAAAAAGAGAGGGGAGAGAGAGAGAAAGAGAGAGAGAGAGAGGAGACCCAGGATAAGAAATGCCCTCCTAGGGTATGCCCCCAGTGACCTCCTTCCTCCTATAGGTGGAGCCTATAGTTTCCACCACCTTCCAATAATCCATTCAAATTATTAATCCATCAAATGGATTAACCCATTGATGAGGTTAGGGTTCTCATGATCCCATCATCTTCTGAAAGCACAACTCTGAACATTTTTTCCTGGGGACCAAGCCTTCAACACTTGAAACTTTGAGGGACAGATACTTCATATCCAAACCATAACTGAGGATGAATTCTGGTGAAGTCACTGTTCACTACTGTTTCTGGGGTCGTAGAAGTGAGCTCTTTTTTCCTGGATGGAATGGGGATGGAGAACAATGGAGAGTTTTACATTCATGCTATAGCTGTTTTCCTCTTGGGTTCTGTGAGTATCTGAGGTCAAATCCATTCTGCCAGTTTAAAGATTAATTTTCTTTCGAAGACTCATCTGTTTGAGATGAGATTTCACCCATAAACTTATATTGATCTTCCTTTTATGTTATTCACAAGCCTACCTGGTTTTATGCTAATAGATCTTTTGCTTTGTCCTCTGAGACACATTACAAATCTTACATTGACTAGCAACAAATTGTACAAGCATAAATCCCATTTCTCTACTCACCACATTTTTTCCCCACTGGCCAGAGGGGAAAACATTTCAGTCCACCTTACCCTCAAAGTAATAATATCTTATCAAATAAAACTTATATCAGTTTCATCTAGTCCAACTCATTCACTGTTTTTATTTTTTTAGAATAAGCCCTCACTGCTTTTTCCTAATATTTGAGGATGCTGTTCTGTTCTTTCAATTTTTCTCTTTCCAGACTTAGCATTCTGACTCAGCTTCTCCTCAGAAGACAGTATCCAAACTATCATCATGGTCATCTTCCTTTTTGTGAATTCCAGCAAGTCAGTGACCCTTGTGAAATGTGGCCCTGGACACTGCATATGTGACCAACCCATGGGACCAAAGGCTGCTTTTGTTTTGATTCTCTCTTTTCACTGATGTAACCTAAGGTGAAGCAACTTTTTTTTTTTTTTTTTTTTTTGACAATTATGTCATTCTTTGACTCATTGAATTTTTACCTATTAGAAATCATAATTATTCCCAAATGTACTTCTGTTATTAAGTCACATCTCTCCCACCCTGTGCACCTATAAATTTGAAGTAGATTTATGCTTATGAAGTCTTTATTTTAGCTTGTCAAAAACTTCATGAATCCTAATATGAAGTGTATTAACAATTCTCTTGGCTTAATTTAATGCAAAACAACAGGAATACTATTCTTTTCATATCTTTATTTGAAACATTTATTTAAAAATATTAAAAATAGTACAGGATTAAGTAGAGTTTCCCAGACATGAAAATAAGAACATCCTTTAGGTGGAAAAGGTTATAACTTTAAAGTTCTTTTCAGTTATGCATCAACCAATTGCTTAGCCAGGTTTGAGCACAGAAAAATCTGCTGACATCTTAATTATGGATCACACAACTTGTCAGATGAATTTAGAAGATATTTTCAGTTTAGCATGCATAAAATTATTTAAAAATATTTGAATGCCTTTAGGTAGGTCATGCATTCTTCATAGAGGCATAATACACACATTTTTTCCCCTAGATTAGTTTAATAATGTATATATTTTTTAACCTGGATTCCTTAGGCATTTGAGTTTGCCAACTCTGAGTCATTCCACTCAGTATATTTCTTAAGAATATGCAACTCCCACCATAAAAATCAGAAAAAGTCAAATAATCTACAAAATCATAAATTTTCTTGAATCTATAAAAAGAGCCAAGGGAATAGGACAACCAGAAGGACTGAATTTCAAATGGTGATAGACCCTCTGAGGAGAGATGGGCACCTTGCTGCTTCATATTTTTGAAGTAAAGGATAAAGAGGAAGATGCCATTAATGTGGGTAAAAACTACACAGCCAAATTTTTAACAAATTCCTAAAGGCCAATTTTAGGTTAGTGAGATACTTTGGAATCTGCTGGAGACTCAGACCCAAGGAGAACTGGTCATCATCAAGCTCTTTCTCATGAGCTCTGCTGGGTATCCATCAAGATTGAGGACAGGATAAGAGATAAGAGAGACTCCTCTTTGGAGATGAAAACAGATTCAAACTGTCACCCTGTTTTTTTTTTTTTTTTTTTTTTTGCTCAATTAAATAATGTTTATTGGCAAATTTTTAAATCCATGTGTAAAACATGTCATCCAACTTAGATTTATTAATGATAACCTAAGAATTCTAAATCCATTGGCCTTTTTTCTGAGTCCCTTTGTCAATTACTTGACAAGAAAGTTTAAAAATGCATTTCCAGAGCAGGATATTATTCCTCAGAATTAACATATTACATTAATATGCATAATAACCATTTTATAAAAATAAGTTTTGAATAAAATTTATACCTTATTATAATTCAAAACATATACTTACATGATGACATAATATATATACATGCTGCTATCAGCTTTAGATGAATAACTATTTTATAGTCTCTTCTTTAATAGTTATAGTTTGATCCTAAATAAATCACACAGCCTTCCTAGACCTCATTTTATGCATCTGTACATGAGTTGACACAGACTGAGTTTTATATAATTTAACAGACCTAGAAAACAGAACATTTAATTTAATTTAATTTAATTTTTTTTTTTTTTTTTGTCACCCTGTTTTCTGATTCTGCTTTCAATTTAAAGAAAAAGCCATGTGCAAAATGGTGCAACCACTATGGAAAGCAGTATGGAGATTTCTTGGGAAAATGGGAATGGAACCACCCTATGACCCAGCCATCCCACTCCTGGGTCTATTCCCAAAAGACTTAAAAACAGCATATTACAGTGACACAGCCACTTCAATGTTTATAGCAGCACAATTCACAATAGCTAGGTTATGGAACCAACCTAGATGCCCCTCAGTAGATGAGTGGATAAAGAAAATATGGTATATATACAAAATGGAATTTTACTCAGCAATAAGAGAGAATAAAATAATGGCATTTGCAGGTAAATGGATGAAGTTGGAGAATATAATGCTAAGTGAAATTAGTCAATCTCAAAAATCCAAGTACCGAATGTTTTCTCTGATATAAGGAGGCTGGTTCACAGAGTTGTTGGAAGGGGGTACATAGGATCAGAGGAACACTAGAATGGTCAACGGAAAGGGAGGGGAGGGAGGGAGTAAGGGGGGGGTTGGAAAAAAATTGGTGGTTGAATGAGATGGATATCATTATCCTAAATGCATGATTGAAGATCTGAATGGTACTTATATACTTTGTATACAAGCAGTTGTATGTAAAAAGATACTATACTTGTGCATGATGAATAAGTAAATAAATAATAAAAAAATTAAAAAAAAAAAAAAAAAGCCATGTGCCCTGGGGGTGGGGAAGGGACACAGGTCTGGATCAGGAGCCTGCAACGATATAAAGCAGAAGGGGGAAGAGGTGGGAAACTTCCACGAAAATCCCTCAAAGATAATAGGCACAGTTCAGCAGGGAGACAAGGGGCCCTCCACTCACAACAGGTTGCAATCGAGCAACCCCAGTCTATTGCAGAGGGTGGAGAAGGCTGTGGAGGCGACCTTGCTTTTGTAGTGCAGGCTGCAGGAACTCCTGAGAACTGAGAGCAGGGCAGAAAGTGGAGAGCCCTCAGCACCTCAGACCCTGCACTAGCTCAAGGTAACAGTGGCCCACGGCTGGAGGAGTCTGAAGTGGTGCCCTGAAGGTGACTAGAACAAAACCAAACCCAAGGAGCTCACACTGCTGGCCAGATGGACTCAACTCCTGCGCTGATTGCCATAGAAGACGTGTGTTCATTTCAGCACATAAGCACCACTTACTTCAGTCTTTGCTGTTTTTCTACAAATAGCATCCAACAGTAAATCAAAAGTTCTCTCTCTCTCTCTCTCTCTCTCTCTCTCTCTCTCACACATACACATCATCATCATCATCACCACAATCATGAGAGAAAGCAACCTACAGAACCATCCTCACAGCAGATCCAGACATTGAAGCTCTTAGACAGGGACTGTATCTCCCTGTTTTCACTTCTTTGTCTTCTTACGTCACATTGTTTGCTTAACTTTCTCTTTGGTCTTCCTGAAACTTCTCTAGGCTATAAGACTTTGCTATATATTTTTTTTTTCCAATTCCTGTTGCTTTTGCTTAGGCATTTTGGAACTATTACTATGGTTCACATAAATATAATGATTAGAGTTCCATCATTTTAACATACTTAATTTGTTCTAGAATTTAACCTCATTTTTTTTTTTTTTTTTGTGGTACCGGGGATTGAACTCAGGGGCACTTGACCACTGGGCCACATCCCCAGCCCTTTTTTGTGTTTTTATTAGAGACAGGGTCTCACTGAGTTGCTAAGTGCCTCGCCATTGCTGAGGCTGGCTTTGAACTCGCGATCCTCCTGCCTCAGCCTCCCAAAGTGCTGGGATTACAGGCGTGCGCCACCGCGCCTGGCTGAATTTAACCTCATTTTATTGTTAAAACTTAAGTTCCATGAAGCTGAGCAGATGCAAGAATTTTGTTTTTGATGAGGTGTTTGAACTTCTCCAGTGAGCTCAAGGGATCCCTCATTCTTCATACTCAGCAGCTAATTGTGTTAGAAGTTCACTATATCTTTATTTAAGTGCATGTGCTCTGGAGGAAATGGGTAGTGTTTTAAGTGCTTACTGTCTTGGTCTTGTTACTTCCATTGACT
Source organism: Tamias sibiricus (assembly GCA_025594165.1). NCBI lineage: Eukaryota > Metazoa > Chordata > Mammalia > Rodentia > Sciuridae > Tamias > Tamias sibiricus. The sequence continues at coordinate 79,507,008 of CM046661.1, forward strand.
TCTGTTTATTTTGTTGTTATTTTTATTCTTTAGTGTTTTCTTCTTTGAAATTATAATTTTGCAGATTCAGCATCTATTGATAAGTTGTGCACTTGTGATTCTGAGGACCAGAAGACTCTTTTGCTCTTTTCCATCCTGAACAGTGATGGACAGTCTTGTTGCCTCATCCCCTCTGCTTCCATTTTCAGTCACCCCTCACCCACTTGTTTCTATTAATACATTAAGGCTTGTGGTTATGGTCCTGAGAAAATCACATTACTATTCTGATTCAATATGCAAAGAAGACCAAACAAATATGTCATTAGGATTCTCAGAGTGCAAACTTTGTGAGGACAGAAACCATGTCTTTTATTCCATCATCTGTCACCTGTGCTTATAATAGTGATTTTCATCTGATTGGGTTCTCAGTACATTTTTGTTGAATATTTTTTCACATGGACGAGTGAATCTAGGCCTGCCAAATACTATGGTAATTGTTTAAATATGAAGTGTCCCCCGCAAACCTCCTGTACTAATGCAGGAGGTGAAATGATTGGATTCTGAGAGCTGTAACTAATCAGTTCATCCTAGTTTAAGTGGGCTGACTGGGTAGTAATTGTAGACAGGTGGGGCTGGATGGAGGCAGTGAGTCACTGGGGGCATCCCCTGGAAAGGTTCATCTTCCCTGTGGGCCCCCCCCCCCCCCATCTCTGCTTCCCTCTGCCATGCCCTTCTGCCATGTTGTTCTGCTTCACCTTGGGCCTGGAACAATGGAGTTGGCCAGCTGTGGACTAAATCTCTAAAACTGTGAGCCAAAATAAACTTTTCCTCAAGTCTTGTCAAGTTGTTACAGAGACAAATACACTAATCATTTTCTCACATATTCTTGCTTAATCCTCCCAATAATTTGCGAGTGGGTATTATATTATCATTTTTATATATAAACAGATTGAAGCTCAGATAGGTAAGGTTCCTTGCTCAACACTGCTCAGGTAACACCATACAAAGTCAACAAGAAACTCAAACCAGGTGTTCTGACTCCTAGTCAATGATTATTTGCACTAGACTCCACTATAATAGAAATGATCCTCTAAAACAATAACACTAAACATAGCAACTAATCTATATCAAATATTTTCTGTATGTTAGATAATTATGCTAAATACCGTACATATTTCAGGTCACTTAATTTTCCCCACCGCTTTTTTTTTGGTAATAATATAAGCACTACTCCAGGGTTACTGATGAGACAAAGTTTAAAGTAACTAAAATCACTTTCAGCTTACTTTCCTATGGAGTGCTCTTCAAGCCCGTCACTGGATATGGAGAGTAGTGATGTTTGGCCTTGGCTTTGTCCTCATCCCCTGACTTGTGTTTATGACCTTTTGCACTCTGAATATATTTTCCTGAATTGCTGTCACAGGCCTGTTTCTCATTTAGAAAGCTTCTCCATGTTCTATTCTTGACCATTTGAAATGGTAATACCTAGTTGCTTCTTTATGGTTCTGCTTATTTCTTTGAATTTGACAGGGTTTTCCAAGTTCACAAACTCTCATATGCAGGTTTTATGATTTTCTACTTCATTCTATATGAATTCCAGACACAGTTTTAGCATCTTTTGGCCAATCTTTTAGACTTAATGTTTATTTCTCCATGGCAACATCTCTTTCAAGTCCCTTCATGACCAAAGGACACAATTGTGCAAGAGACAGGCAGACCTGGGCTTCAATTCTGTTTGTACTTCTTTTAGTCTGTTGATTCTTTATCTCACATACTTTGGAAAATGGAGATAATTACTATCCATCCCAGATGGTCATTATTAGGACAGAATGGACAAAGTTTGTGTAGGGTTTAGAACAGTGTCTAATACATAGGTAGTGTTCAGTAAATGGCAATTATTACTATTGTTTCATTACTATGATTATTATTGCTTAGAAGGAGGTTGGCTAGACTCAAATTGATGTTTAATGTCTTAGCCCTATAGGCTAATTATTTGCTCAAACTAATCACAATCATCTATCCACACTATAGTTCCCTGACAAATGGACCTCACTTTTCTTGACAGGATTGTCAGTTTTATTCACTTGATGACTGCTTAACAAAGAACCTGGGGAGGGGAGTAGAGGAAAAAGTTATTTAATATCAGATGAGAGGCAGGTAGGGTTCTTTTCAATTTAAAATTACATAATTCCCGAAGGCTGCAGTTGCTCAATATTTTTTTATTGCCCATTCTTTCTTTTTAAAAAGGTAATCACGGAAACAGCAAGGACAGACCTGCCAACTCTGCCTGAGCCCAGGCGGGCACAGGGCAGTCCCGCTGACCTTCACCAGAGCACGGTCAGCCCCAGGTCAATCCTGCTGACCTCCCCCTCCCCATTGGTGTGTGACCAGGCACCAGCCAGCCCCGCTGACCTCTGCCCCAGAGCAGGAGACAGCAAGGACAGACCTGCCAACTCTGCTTTGAGTTCAGGTGGGCCCAGGGCAGTCCCGTTGACCTTCACCCCAGCATGGTTAGCCCCAGACCACTGCAGGAACTCAGAGTCAACCAGTTCGACCCACATCAAGCAGCGTGGACCCAGCCCCAGGTAGCATACTTTGAGGATCAGTGGCAGGTTTTAATAGTCCAGCGCTAAGGGGAGGCACAGACAACCTGCAAGGGTATTATAAGAATACAGGGAAGAAACTGTAATAATTCATATCTACACTGCAAGAAAGTAAGGTAACTAGATGACATGAAAAAACAAGGGAGGAAAATACCCCAAACAAACCACGATTCTACAATAACAGGACCCATGCGCAGCGAAGTTGATAAAATGTCAGAGAAGGAGTTCAGAAGGTTCATAATTAAAATGACCTGTGAATCAAAGAATGACCTAAATGAGCAAGTACAGGCAAAATTTGACCACTACAACAAAGAGATAAGAGAGCAAATACAGGTAGCAAAAGATTACTTCAAAAAAGAGATAGAAACTCTGAATAAAAAAACCAGTCAGAAATCCTTGAAATGAAGGAAACAATTAACCAAGTAAAAAACACAATTGAAGGCATCATCAACAGACTAGATTAACTGGAAGAAAGAACTTCAGACAATGAAGACAAAGTATATAATCTTGAAAATAAAGTTGACCACACAATGAAGATAGTAAGAAACCATGAACAGAACATCCAAGAAGTATGAGACAGCACCAAAAGACCTAACTAAGAGTAATTGGGATAGAGGAAGGAACAGAGATTCAAACCAAAGGAATGCACAACCTCTTCAATGAGATAATGTCAGAAAATTACCCAAGCATGAAGAATGAATTGGAAAACCAAGTACAAGAGGCTTATAGGACACCAAATGTACAAAATTACAATAGATCTACACCAAGACACATTATAATGAAAATGCCTAGCATACAGAGCAAGAATAGAATTTTAAAGGCCACAAAAGAGAGGAAACAGATCACATATAGGGGGAGACCAATTCGTATCACAGCAGATTTTTCAACTCAGACACTCAAAGCTAGGAGATCGTGGAACAACATATTCCAAGCTCTGAAGGAAAAGGGATGCCAACCAAGAATATTATACCCAGAAAAATTAAGCTTTAGATTTGAGGACAAAATAAAAACCTTCCATGATAAACAAAAGTTAAAAGAATTTACAAGTAGAAAGCCAGCACTACAGAACATCCTCAGCAAAATATTCCATGAAGAGGAAAAGAAAAACAATGATGAAAATTAACAGAGGGAGGTATTACACTAAAGGAAAAAACAATCGGAAGAGAAACCTTGTCAAGGTAAATACCAAAAATAAACATAAATGGCTGGGAATACAAAACACATCTCAATAATAACTCTGAATGTTAATGGCTTAAACTCAACAATCAAAAGATATAGACTAGCAGATTGGATCCAAAAAACAGACCCAACAATATGCTGCCTCCAAGAGACTCATCTCATAGGAAGACATCCATAGGCTGAGGGTGAAAGGTTGGGAGAAATCCTACCACTCATATGGACAGAGGAAACAAGCAGAGGTTTCCATCCTCATATCAAATAAAGTAGACTTCAAGCTAAAGTCAATCAAAAGGGATAAAGAAGGACACTATATACTACTCAAGGGAACCATACAACAAGACTTAACAATTATAAATATATATGCCCCAAACAACGGAGCGTCCATGTTCATCAAACAAACTCTCCTCAAGTTTAAGAGTCAAATTGACCACAACACTTTAATTCTGGGTGACTTTAACACACCCCTTTCACCACTGGATAGATCTTCCAAACAAAAGCTGAACAAAGAAACTATAGAACTCAAAAATACAACAAACAACTTAGAATTAACTGACCTATGTAGAATATTTCATCCTTCAACAAGTGAATACACTTTCTTCTCAGCAGCACATGGAACCTTCTCTAAAATAGACCATATACTAGGCCACAAAACAATTCTGAGCAAATATAAAAAAGTAGGGATACTACCCTGCATTCTATCAGACCATAATGGAATTAAATTAGAAATCAATGATAAAATAAGAAATAAAAGCTACTCCAACACCTGGAGACTAAATAATATGCTACTGAATGAACAATGGGTTGCAGATGACATCAAAGAAGAGATAAAAAAAAATTCTTAGAGGTGAATGAGAACACAGACACAACATATCGAAATCTCTGGGACACTATGAAGACAGTTTTAAGAGAAAAGTTCATTGCATTGAGTTCATTCCTCAAAAGAAGAAAAAGTCAACAAATAAATGACTTAAAACTACATCACAAAGCTCTAGAAAAAGAAGAGCAATCCAAAACCAAAAGTGGTAGAAGACAGAAAATAATTAAAATCAGAGCTGAAATTAATGAAATTGAAGCAAAAGAAACATTTGAAAAAATTGACAAAACAAAAAATTGGTTCTTTGAAAAAAAAAAATAAAATTGATATACCCTTAGCCAGGCTGACAAAGAGAAGGAGAGAGAAAACTCAAATTACTAACATATGCCATGAAAAAGGAAATATCACAACAAACACTATGGAAATACAGGAAATAATTCAAAATTATTTTGAAAACTTGTAGTCCAACAAAATACAAAACACTGAAGGCATTGACAAATTTCTAGAGTCGTATGATCTGCCCAAACTTAAGCAGGATGATATACGTAATTTGAACAGACCAATTTCAAGCGACAAAATAGAAGATACCATCAGAAGCCTACCAACCAAGAAAAGCCCAGGACTAGATGGATACACAGCTGAGTTCTACAAGACCTTCAAAGAAGAACTGATACCAATACTCTTCAATTTATTTCAGGAAATAAAAAAGAGGGAGCACTTCTAAACTCATTCTATGAGGCCAATATCACCCTGATCCCCAAACCAGGTAAAGACACATCAAAAAAAGAAAACTTCAGATCCATATCTTTAATGAACATAGATGCAAATATTCTCAATAAAATTCTGGCAAAACGGATACAAGAACATATCAAAAATATAATACACCATGATCAAGTGGGGTTCATTCCAGGGATGCAAGGATGGTTCAACATACAGAAATCAATAAATGTAATTCATCACATCAATAGACTCAAAGATAAGAACCATATGATTATATCAATAGATGCAGAAAAAGCATTTGACAAAATACATCACCCCTTCATGTTCAAAACACTAGAAAAACTAGGGATAACAGGAACATATCTCATCATCGTAAAACTATATATGCTAATCCCCAGGCCAACATTATTCTAAATGGAGAAAAATAGAAAGCATTCCCTCTAAAAACTGGAACAAGACAGGGATGCCCTCTTTCATCACTTCTATTCAACATAGTAATTGAAATGCTGGCCAGAGCAATAAGACAGACGAAAGAAATTAAAGGGATACAGATAGGTAAAGTAGAACTCAAATTATCATTATTTGCTGATGATATGATTTTATACCTAGAAGACCCAAAAAATTCTACCAGAAAACTTCTAGAACTCATAAATGAATTCAGCAAAGTAACAGGATACAAAATCAACAACCATAAATCTAAGGCATTTCTATATATCAGTGACAAATCCTCTGAAAGGGAAATGAGGAAAACTACCCCATTTACAATAGCATTAAAAAAAATACTTGGGAATCAACTTAACCAAAGATGTGAAAGACCTCTATAATGAAAACTACAGAACACTAAAGAAAGAAATTATGGAAGACCTCAGAAGATGGAAAGATCTACCCTGTTCTTGGATAGGCAGAACTAATATTGTCAAAATGACCATACCACCAAAAGCACTATACAGATTTAATGTAATGCCAATCAAAATCCCAATGACATTCCTCATAAAAATAGAAAAAGCAGTCATGAAATTCATCTGGAAAAATAAGAGACCCAGAATAGCTAAAGCAATCCTTAGCAAGAGGAGTGAAGCAGGTGGCATCACTATAGCAGACCGTAAATTATGCTATAGAGCAATAGTAACAAAAACAGCATGGTATTGGCACCAAAATAGGCTGGTAGACCAATGGTTCAGAATAGAGGACACAGAGACTAACACATATAATTTCAATTACCTTATATTAGACAAAGGCACCAAAAACGTACATTGGAGAAAAGATAGCCTCTTCAACAAGTGGTGCTAGGAAAACTGGAAATCCATATGCAATAAAATAAAATTAAACCTCTATCTCTCACCATGCACAAAATTTAACTCAAAGTGGATCAAGGACCTAGGAATTAGACCAGAGACACTACACCTAATAGAAGAAAAAGTAAGCTCTAATCTCCAACATGTTGGATTAGGCCCCAAGTTCCTTAATAAGAATCCTGTAGCACAAGAATTAATATCAAGAATCAATAAATGGGATAGATTTAAATCACAAAGCTTCTTCTCAGCAAAAGAAACAATCAGTGAGGTGAATAGAGAGCCTACTAATTGGGAACAAACTTTTACCACATGCACGTCAGATAGAGCACTAATCTCCACAATATATAAAGAACTCAAAAATCTTAACACCAAAAAACAAATAACCCAATCAAGAAATGGGCCAAGGAACTGAACAGACACTTCTCAGAAGAAGATATACAATCAATCAACAAATACATGAAAAAATGTTCAATATCTCTGGCAATTAGAGAAATGCAAATCAAAAACACTCTAAGATTTCATCTCACACCTGTCAGAATGGCAGCTATTGAGAACATAAACAACAATAAATGTTGGCAAGGATGTGGAGAAAAAGGCACACTCATACATTGTTGGTGGGACTGCAAAATGATGCAGCCAATATGGAAAGCAGTATGGAGATACCTTGGAAAACTTGGAATGGATCCACCTTATGACACAGCTATCCCACTCCTTGGTCTTTACCCAAAGGTCTTAAAAACAGCATACTACAGGGACACAGCCACATCAATGTTTATAGCAGCACAATTCACAATAGCTAAACTATGGAACCAACCCAGATGCCCTTCAGTAGATGAATGGATAAAGAAAATGTGGTATATACACACAATGGAGTATTACTCAGCAAGAAGAGAGAATAAAATCATGGCATTCACAGGTAAATGGATGGAGTTCGAGAATATAATGCTAAGAGAAGTTAGCGAATCCAAAAAGCCAAATGTGAAATGTTTTCTCAGATATAAGGAGGCCGATTCACAGTTGGGTTGGGATGGGGAGCATAGGAGGATTAGAGGAACACTAGAATGGCCAATGGGGAGGGAGGAAAAGGGAGGGGGCAAAAGGGTCAAGAAAAAAAAAAAAGATGGCAGAATGAGATGGATATTATTACCCTAAGTGCATGTATGAAGTCACGAATGGTGTGAATATACTTTGTATACAACCAGAGATATGTAAAAATGTGCTCTACAAGTATAATATGAAATGTAATACATTCTGCTGTCATTTCTAACAACTTAGAATAAAAAATAAATTTGAAAAAAAAGAAAAAAAAAAAATGTTAATCGTGGTTATTTTAAGGACTATTTTTTTTCTTACAGAGGAAAATACCTATAAGACACTTTGTACATTTTGCAAACAGTGACTTTATGAATTCAATGCATGTTTAATATGTGTAATTGTAAAAGTGTTAATTGAAAGACATAATGTTATTTTGCAAATGTAGAAAAGAGTTAGAATGATGGCTGAAATGCTGTAGGTGTTCTGGATCTGGTGTATGGTTTCCTTGCTTCATTAGCAGTATTTTTTTCCTTAATTTTAAAAATATGCCTTTAAATGTTGTTTCAGGCTGGATGATCTTTGGGTAAAACCCTAATTGCTGTCAAGGAAAACATAATTTTCCAGCCAATGTGCTACAACCACACAGTTCTACATTCATGTAAGTTGTGTACAAAACTGTAGTGTAATATTGAGAGAGGAAAGTTTTGGTCAAACTGGTGCCTCTGGATTTTGACTGTAGTTGCATAAACATTGACATTTTGTGACTAATAGCCAGGAAAACAGCTACTCACACCAAAAGTTCAGCTTCAGTATTGTTCACATATTGGCCTAGTAGAACAGCTTACTGTAATTCTGTCAATGATGCAAATTGTGAAGTTCTAGAGCCAGCAGGGACAGAGGAGGGAGAAACTATATGCACGATCTTCTCTACTTGCTCACTGTGCCTAACCTTCCTTGATTTCCTTATATTAAACAGAGACTCAGCTTTCAGGCCACATTTATAGATGAATATTAAAAGGCAATTATCTATAGAAAAGGTCCTACACTGATTTTCATGTATCAAACAGAGTGCATGAAACTGATTGCAATTATTTACCAAAGGGGGGTTTTTAAAGGGGTTTGAGTTGAAGGGACTGATACAGGGTGGCATTGAACTTAGAGGTAAAAAGTAGTAGTGAAAGGTCAAGGGAAGGGAAATGAGAGGCACTGAAGAACCACAGCAATTTTATTATTCTATCTTCAATTGGTCTTTTATTTGATAAAGACATCCATCAGAGCCGGGCGCGGTGGCGCACGCCTGTAATCCCAGCACTTTGGGAGGCTGAGGCAGGAGGATCGCGAGTTCAAAGCCAGCCTCAGCAATGGCGAGGCACTTGGCAACTCAGTGAGACCCTGTCTCTAATAAAATACAAAAAAAAAAGGGCTGGGGATGTGACCCAGTGGACGAGTGCCCCTGAGTTCAATCCCTGGTACCAAAAAAAAAAAAAAAAAAAAAAAACAAAAACAAAAACAAAGACATCCATCAGATTTAACTCAAAAGTGTTGGATTTATAAAAAAAAATGCAGATACATAAATTAATATATTTTTATATTTCTGTATATTACATATAGGAAACTGCTATTTTAAAGATTGGTGCTAAACATTTAAACAAAATAAAAAAGAAGTGATTTATGATTTGCTAACAATTGGTTGACATGTATTTATTTTTGTAAGTTCTATATCAAGAAGTATGTAATTGTGTATATAAAAATATCTAACCTAGCTCAGGAATCCTTTATGCATGTTTCCTCCCTCTTAAACTAAATGTGCACTTAGTAATTAAAATATTCTAATTACTCAATTTAATCCTCATAATAATTTATATGGTAGTTAGAATGGATATTATTATTGTTATTTTACAGATAAAGAAACTGAGTAGAGACAGGCTAAGTGATATTGCTAAGTAATACTTAACAAGTTTTTTAACTAGTTTGTCAAGACTAGGCATAGGATTTATATCTATGTCTAGAATTTTTAAGTCCAGTTTAATTTCTACTATATCATACAAATCACAGCAAAATGAAATGTATAAATGTGCTTATATTACTTTAAACACAGAGATACTTAGAGAGTAATATAAATTTTTTCTTTCTTTCTTTATCAAATATTTAGTTATTGCATTGGTCAACTTTCCATTACTGTAACAAATACCAGAGACAATCAACTTATAAAGAGAAAAGGTTTATTTTGGCTCAAAGTTTTGGAGGTTTCAGTGTATGGTTCGTTGGTATCATTGGTCCATGATCAGTTGGGCCTATAATGAGATAGCACATCATAGTGGAGATCAAGAACTATTCAATCCTGGTCAGTAAGTAAAATAAAAGAAAAAGAAAGGACCGAGGTCCTACTATCCTTTTCAAGATCATGACCCCCAGCACTGCTTCCTAAAAGCTCCATCACCTCCCAATAACACCACATTGGGGAGAAAGCCTTTACCACATGGACCGTTGGGGGACACTAAAGATTCCAAAATATAGTAGTTGCCTGCCAGCCTTTGGTCACATTTAATTTACAGCCCTGGATTATGGTTATAATGAGAACTAAAGAGTTATATCAGTTATCTTAAAAAAGTATGTCACTGGGTGCAATGGCATATGGCTGTAATCCCAGTGGCTTGTGAGGCTGAGGCAGGAGGATCACAAGGTCAAGGCCAGCCTCAGCATCTTAGTGAGGTCCCGAGCAATTTAGTGAGAACCTGTCTCAAAATAAAAAAATAAAACAGGCTGGGATGTGGTTCAGTGATTAAGCATCCCTGGGTTCAGGGATGTTTTATTTTATTTTATTTTATAAATAAGTAAATAATGTCATCCATGCACACTAAAGACGAAAGTGTAGGCCTAAAATTCAGAAACAATTAGAGCTCAGTAACAATCACCTCCTCATTTGCCTACCCTCACAGGGCTATTCTGTCTGCCCTGGTTACCTAACTTTCTTCAGCTTATTTTTACAACTTAATATACTGTATGACTCTTTCCCTGTTCTTAGTGGAAGGAAGCTGACAGCTGGCTTTATAAATGGAAGTATTGGCTCTATCTATTTCTCCCCTTTGAGCATAGAAAAGAATCATAGGATTTTAAGATTCTTCTGGTTTGACAATTCAAGAATTCCATTTTTCTTGTTCCACATTGAAACCTATCTTGTGATGAGAGGTTTATTCCTATAGTCCTTCTCAAATTTGAACTTCTTGTTTAGATTTCACATCCATTGAACCAATAATATCTCTAATATCTCTTGCTGTATTTTTTAACCTCTTTTTTTGTAGTTGTGCCCTCAGGAAACATATTTTTAAAAAATCTTTCCACAAGTTAGGCCTTTGCCTGTTCCTATCTAGATGTTTGTTGTGCATGACTTCTCTGCACTCAGTCAAGCAGTATTTATTTCTTCAACCATAGGTCACCAAGCTTAGTCTTAAGTCCCTTTCCTTCTTGTATCTGTTCTCCTCTAGACACAGTGCCCTAATCTTTAGAGCCCATCTCAAGAATATAAAGTAGAATCATGAAATGAGTAGGATATAGACAATTATTTTGATTTAGGAGATACATAAACTTGAGCTTTCTGAAGGGGAAGGGTAGGTCATATGAGGTTATGGCCTGAGGAGGAGTCAAACAAATGAAGAGGTCTATGCCTGTAATTTTGGCCTTCTTTGGTTCTAGAGAGGAGATGATGTGGAAAGGGATACTAAAAGTCAGTCCCAATGAGGACTAGAGAAGTCCAGGTGGGAGTGAAGGTAATTTACATTTTTATATTCTTTCAGGAAGGAGAAAACCTTCCAACCCACCCTTCCCAAAGAGTTGCATGTCCTAAAACATCAGCCAGTGATAAATTGTGGAAATGAAGCAAAGAGTGTGGCCACCAAATGGGGACCATCCAGAGGCCTTCATTTTATTTAATCCACCCATCTCCCAACTTATTTTGCAGTTCATTTTGCAATTGAGGCCACAAAGAAGGCATTTTTCCATTTCTCTTTGAAAGGCCAGATTTATGAGTACCAGCATTAGCTAAGCTGGGAAAGCTTCTTTGGTAGATAACACTGTGGGGTGGCCTGTCATAAAAGATCTTGGATGCCTAGAGGCTTATGAATATGGATACTGGAACAACTTTGTTGAATATATAGGGCCAATTTAGTGCTTGAATATCTAAAGACCTTAGTTTATCCCGTCAAGCTCTTAGCCTCTACAAGTAATATCTGTTTGCTTTGAACCTGAAGGAAATAAATCAAGCCATTGTTCAAAATTATAAGTGTGTGTACACTAGGCAGGCACAGCCCGGAGTTATGACTTTGAAGCACTCTAACTGTAACATTTACAAACTCAGTTGAGCTTGTGGAAAACCATGGACATATTTTGGTTTGGCTCAGGGCTGTCTTTTCATCTTCCAGGTCACTGAGTGCAAAGAGGAAAAAAAAAAAAAAAAAAACCTGTAAATATTTTTGAAGAACAGGTTTATTTTTCCCTTTTGCAAAATTATTTGATGTTATCCAAAGAATATAGTTTATTCTAGACAAGACACTGATTCCCCATCACTGGAAAGTGCTCTTCACACTGATTTCAAACATGTAACTCAGCGATTCCTAAGGAAGTGAACAATGTTGCAGAGGGTTTTCACTCTCAACAACTTTTGTAGCATTGGGGTGTGTCTTATCTTTCCTACTCTGTTGAGAGTCTGGTTACTTTGTGTGTACTCTTTCCATTTCCAGTCTTCCCTTTGTAAAATGACCCTCTAAGCTTCCTCCCTATTAGTGGGCAAGGTGGTGTTCAGTTAGTTTCAAAGCTGGTTTGCTTTCATCTGGCCATGACATACCTGACTTTCTGTTTCCATACTATGACTATGGATAATAATGCCTGTTTTGCCTATTCCTTATAGATGTTGTTAGAATGAGAAGAAATGTATGTGATAGCAATTACAATAAATACATTTATAAAAATGGAAAATTAATACCATACATCAAGGGCTGCTCGGGCAGGAGTAAGAGTGGATTGGGTGGAGAGATCTGGGATTGGGTCACTGAGCTGGGTCACAGGAGGGTCATACTGCACTGAGATTGGGTCTCCTCTTCTATCATCACACACACATACACAATTTCTATTCCACATCTGCAGCTGACATTCTAGAGGCTGGGTCTACCATGCTTTTCCCTCAAACCAATTTTGACTTCTTATAGATATGGTATAATGGCAAGGGCCACAGAAATGAGTAATTCTGAGGGGTTCAGATGCACTTCAAGCTTCTCCTCATCTAGAGATCCCTGAGAGAACAGGTTGGCCTGGGTCTGATTTTCCCTCCACTTTTTCTCATCTTGAGGAGCCTGGCTGACTGGTCAGCTGGCAAAGAAGAGGCTTTTTCCACATTGATAACCCAGGTGCTACTTTATAATGTGATTTGAAAGGGGCTTTGGGGAGGTGTGCCCCCAGAATATCTTGTTCAGAACCTTGATTTGCTGCCTTTATGGTTACTATTTAAGACTAATATCTTTGTGTCAACATGGGCCTGTCCAAATCTCAGTTAAAAAATTCAGACATCTCCTTGGGAAGACTACGGTAACTTGTTTGGGATAATAGGTGGGCAGGGAGTAGAGAGACACAGAGAAACTAGAAGTAAAGCTGTGGATTCTTTAGCAAAGATTTCTTTTGTTGTCATTGTTCTGTATCAGACTGATTTTGTCTTGTTCTTTTCTACCAAAGCACTGTGAATAGCTGCCTAACATGGACCCAAAGCTCTGGGTGTGGCCTGGCCTGTGAAGTGCTCTATAAATAGCATTTCATAAAGGAGACTACATCTGATTCATCAGAAACTTTTATGAACTTTCCTCTGCCTTCTGTTCTCATGGTCCAGTTAGCTGTGTTTGTACTGGATTATATATTAGCTAATCCTGTAGCACCTGGTAAGTCAGGCATTTGAATGATAAGGGAACAGAGTGAGCAAGGCCAAGTGACTGACCTCAAACTGCACATGCAATGAGTTTACTGGCTTCTTAACTCTACACTGGGATCCCTGAAATAGCAGACTAGACTAATAAAGATGCATGCTCAGTTAACTTTGAAGTGGATTTTGATGTCAAGCATTAAAATTCCTCCCTGGCTTTGCCTTCCAAGGCCTTCTCTCACTCTGCCTTTTTTGGCTCTCTCTTCCGGATATATCTGTTGATACATACATGTGTATGCATGTTGGTCAGCATATTTCACCCAAAGGCAGAGCTGAAGTCATTCTCATTAAACTTTGGATGATTCATATCCCTGACAGCTAATAAAATGAATGATAAAATTATCTCATCTATTGAATTCAACAAGCTGACATTTAGAAAGGGATAAAATATACTTTGTATTTAGATTATAAAATGTGGCCCCAGGGTCAGGATGGGGGAAGATATGACTTACTACCAGTTTATGTTAAAAGTGCCTGGAGGCTTTCACAGACCACTAGTGAGAAGCAATCACAAGAGGACCAAATGCAAGCTTAGACTCTCCATGGATGCAACGAGATCGGATCATGAAAAAAAATCACAGCTAGTTTTACTCTGAGATGATCAGACAATGGGTTGTGCTTTACATTGGGTCCTATAATAGGTACTGATAAACAGAATATATTCAGAAAAGGAGGCATGGGGAGCATGAAGGTGCCTGAGCAACACGACAACTGTGGAGGATTGAAAAGAAGAGAAATTAGTCAGTAGAATAGACTCATTCTGTTTTGAGAGAGAATTAGGTTCAAAATGTTTAAATCAATTCAATGTAAGAAAACAAAAGCATTATGTACAGACAGAACTTTGTAAGATAGAATTTGTAAGAACAAATTGAATGACTATCTGCTACATTGGCCATGTTGTATGGCACAGAGGAGTTAAATGTTAAATATTTATTAAATGCTACATGCTTGCTAGGAATGCTAGTGATTTTAAATGGTGTTCTGCAAGATGTTGATCAATATCCTTTGAAAAGAACATTCTATTGCCAAATTATCTGGCAAACCTGTGTTAATCAGACTCAAACAGATTTCTTTACTGATGGACCACACAGTGTTTGATATTTATGTCTGCCCCTCCTCACTCCCTCTCCCTCTCCCTCCCCCTATCCCCTCCCTCCACAAGTAGATACAGACAGACAACAGAATTTGAACGTAGGACATCTTCTGGCCCAACACTGATTGTAACACTGTTCTTTAGAATACTTGTTTGGGAAACATTGACCTAAAATTTTTCTACATTTTCTTCCAATTCCTAATTTTCTTTTATATTTTCAAAGAGCTAAGTGCAGATTGCCTGTGTGCTTCTACTGAACTGTGTAGTTCTGGTTCCATTTTCCTAGATATTGTGGCCATTCTGTAGAAGTGTGTTTACCAGTATAATGAATAAATTATCTCCTCTTTCTCAGGTCTATAATTTCTTTTTTGGTATACTCTCATGCTTGAGGTCTAATTCACTTGTAGGAGTATAGCACTCAGAACTTTCTTCAAATAATTTCATAATCCCAAATCATTATCCTTTAGGAACCTTTCCAAGCCTCCTTGTAAGGAGGAAAATTCCCCCTAAGACTGTTTAAAAACATCTATCTAAATGCATACAGATCATTTTCCTACTTTATTTGTGGTCAGAAGGAGTTGTCATTATTCTTAGATGAAAGGGGTAGAGACAAATTTTGTGTATTGCTCTATCCAAAGTAAAGGAATCAGAGGATTCTAGGCAAACACCATAAAAATCTCCTGCATTAACTAAGTGAGAAAAGAGCACATTTCTTGAACAGTATTTTTCAAAGCTTAACCTCATGTTTTAACAACCCCAGATGACTCAGGTTTCCGGCTTTCTCGTTTGCTGGTTAGCTTTCAATGCCTGAATTGAGAAAAAAACGAGAGGTGGAAAAATCCCCCAACAGGTCACCCAGTTCATTTCTTTAAAGAAATTAGCAGATGAACCTCATAATGTAATCACTGCATGTATCAATGTACTTGAGGAGGGGTAGGGAAGTCCATCTTCAAATCATATTTTTGAGGTCAATTCCAACTCTAGAATGAATTTGGAGACTATCAAGAGAGGTTCCCATATCTTACTTCTGCTTTCCATTACACAGAATATATGAAGACACAAACTGAGCAATTAAGCCATGACATATCCTGACAAAATTTGGAACATGAAGCTAGCAAGGTGAGTGGAGAAAAGAAGAGGCAACCACAAGACTGGAAAATGCTAGTATCAGGGTCATTATACCTCCGTGTTGACCAGTGTTAGGATATGGGCTGCTTCTGGAAAGGAATGAAACTGTGGCAAAGTGACTCTCTTCAGATAAGGACAGTTTAAGGAAAGGGACTGAGGCAGCTGAGAGCCACTAGCTTCCGGTATCTGAGGGAAGGAGCATGTCAGCTTTGGAGCGAGGATCCAAGCAGTGCAGCACATTGTCCATTACAGTCTACACTGGATTACCTTTATTCAAAATGTTCCAGAAATAGCTTATCCAGGTTTCTGGTTGGTCTATTTTCCTGGAAATTTTTTTTTTGTGTGTGTGTGTGCTTGGGGATTTGAACCCAGGGCCTCATGCATGCCAGGCAAGCACTTTACCACTGAACCACATCCCCAAGAGAGGTTCTAGTCACACTTTCTATATTTTGTGTTTGTTTTATAGAAATGTATTTCCCAGTTTTAGTGTAAAAATGATTTCCTCTTTCCTGGTTGTATAACTTCACCTTTGGTAGAGTCTCAAGTTGGAGGTCTAGTTCGTATGTACTAGCACTTGTGGAGCACTTGTGGAGGTCAGTGGGACCACTACAGCTCCTGCTGCTGCAGCTGGTTACAGAACTACTACCAATATGTGTTGTTTCACTCTGAAATCTACCCATTCTGCACTTCCCTCACTCTTAGCACATCTGGTAGCCCTGGTGCCTAACTTGGTAAAGGAGATAGAGTCCCATCCTTGAATGTTGTGAGTTCCTGGTTACTATGCCCTTTTCAGACCATGGCTGATAGACTTGTCCATTTACTATCATGATTGGGTTGAGAAGTATCAAGGGAGGTTCCAGTTGATTATCTGGGCTTCAAATACATTTCCCCTGCTTATATGGTACTACAGAAGCATTCTTCTGATAAACATGCTCAACTACTCCTGTTAGGAAGATGACCCCTTTTTATTAGCTAGTTTCCTAGTGTGAAGGGCCTGAAGTTACTGGGCAGCTTCTAGAGCTTAAATGGGACTTTCCTATTTCTCATGGTGAATGTGTTTCTTCTGTGTGAACTGGTATATCCAGACCAACAGATTACAATTGCAGAGATATAAAAATGTATATTCATCATATGCATTAAAATGATGATAAGTAGAATAATTTCTGCTTCTACACCTTAGTTCTCAGACCCATATATTCTAGTTTTCATTAGAGTTCTGTATTATGACAAGGACCTAGAGCAGAAGTATTAAGATCAAAGAATTGAAGGAAAGGCTAGTAATGATTGGTAATTAAGGCACTCAAGAAGTCAAAATAGATTTTCTCCCTTAGCTGTGCTGGGCCTGCAGGTCTGTACTGAGCCACAGAAGCGAGTCCCTATTCTGCAGGATAGAGTTTGTTGAAGTTGTCAAAAATAAGTCCTATTATCCTAAATGCATGATTGAAGATCTGAATGGTACTTATATACTTGGTATACAAGCAGTTGTATGTAAAAAGATACTATACTTGTGCATGATGAATAAGTAAATAAATAATAAAAAAATTAAAAAAAATAAGTCCTACTGTAAGAGATATCAAGTGAAATTTAGATGAGAGGGCAAAACTTATTACTATACTCACAGACACTTGGTGATCCAGGGCAAAATAAGCATGTGCTCAAATACAGGATGACAATTCTTGTAACTAACAGAAATATCATTTGTCAGATTGCTTATGACCATATAGGAGGGGATATGATAGCCTGCACAGCATATGCACATGAACTACCAAAATATGGTATGAAAGTTGGCCTAACAGATTATGCTGCAGGATATTGTACTGGCCTGTTGCTGGCCTGCAGGCTTCTCAAAAGGTTTGGCATGGACAATATCTATGAAGGCCAAGTGGAGGTGACTGGAGACAAATGCAATGTGGAAAGCATTGACGGTCAACCTGGTGCCTTCACCTGCTATTTGGATTCAGGCCTTCCCAGAAGTACAACTGGCAATGAAGCTTTTGGGGACCTAAGGGGAGCTGTGGGTGCAGGCTAGTCTATCCCTCACAGTACCAAACAATTCCCTGGGTATGATTCTGAAAACAAGGAGTTCAATGCAGAAGTACATCAGAAACACATCATGGGTCAGAATGTTGCAGATGATATGCATTATCTAACGGAAGAAGGTGAAGATGCTTACAAGAAACAATTCTCACAGTACATACAGAACAATGTTACTCCAGACATGATGAAGGGGATATGTAGGAAAGCTCATTTTGCTATCTGAGAGAATCCAGTCTATGGGAAGAAACCCGAGAGAAGTTAAAAAGAAGAGGTGGAAATGTCCCCAAATGTCCTTTCCTAGAAAAAAGATCAGGTGGCCCAAAAGAAGGCGAGCTTCCCCAGAGGTCAGGAATGGGCTGCTGTGAGCTAAACCAAACAGGTTTTTCTATGAAAAATTTTCAGATAAAGACAATAAATATCCTTATTGAGCAAGCAAAAAAAGAGGAGAAAAAAAAAAGTCAGAATAGAGCAACTGATTACTTAAAGTTTCCCTTCATTAAAAAGTTAAGGGTAAGGATGAAAATGGTGCTCAAGAATGCTACCACCACTGCTACCAAATAAGAATTTAGGTTTAGCTTCATTCTCATGTGGATTACTTTGGCTGCAAGAATTCCAAATCCAGTTTAGTATAAAACTAAGTCATGAATTTTCTTAAACCAAAATAAACTTTCCTGGCCCAGTCTTTTATGAAAATAGATACTTGGGCAGCATAGTTAGACATGGCCTGGTAGAGAAGAGAGGAAGAGGAGAGTGGGTACAAATTGCCCAGTGGTATGGGATCTGTTTGGCTCTAAGTCCAGCTGTCAGCTCTCCATAGTCAATGATAGTTGCTCCGGGTATAATCAGAAATCCCCAAAGAGGGATTTCTTGTTATTTTTTAATATTCAGAGAAATAGTAGTGGTACATTATGATAGAAAGTGACAATAGAAATAGCTAACATTTATTGAGCACTTACTCTGTGCCAGACAGTGTTTTATGCATTTTACATGTATTAATTTATTTGATATTGGCAACAACTATGAAATAGGCACTAGAATAATCTTATTTTGTAGATTAAAAAAATTAAGAAAACTAAGGCCCATAATAGAAGAAAAAGTAAGCCCAAATCTTCATCATGTTGTATTAGGCCCCAACTTCCTAAACAAGACTCCTAAAGTGCAAGAAATAAAATCAAGAATCAGTAAATGGGATGGATTCAAACTAAAAAGCTTCTTCTCAGCAAAAGAAATAATAAGTGATGTGAAGAGAGAGATCCAAAAGAGTGGAAGAATATCTTTACCACATGCACAACAGATAGAGCACTAATCTCCAGGATATATAAAGAACTCAAAAAACTTAACACCAAAAAAACAAACAACTCAGTCAATAAATGGGCTAAGGAGTTGAACAGACACTTCTCAGAAGAAGATATACAGGTGATCAACAAATATTTGAAAAAATGTTCAATATTTTTAGTAATTAGAGAATTGTAAATCAAAACTACTCTTAAGATTTCATCTCACTCCAGTCAGAATGGCAGTAATCAAGAATACAAGCAATAAGTGTTGCTGAGGATGTGGGGGGGAAAGGTACACTCATACATTGCTGGTGGCACTGCAAATTGGTACAACCAATCTGGAAAGCAGTATGGAGATTCCCTAGAAAACTTGGAATGGAACCACCATTTTACCCAGCTATCCCAATCCTGAGTCTTTACCCAAAGGACTTAAAATCAGCATACTACAGTGATACAGCCACATCGGTGTTTATAGTAGCTCAATTCACAATAGCTAAACTATGAAAGCAACCTAGATGTCCTTCAATAGATGAAAGGATGAAGAAACTGTGGTATATATACACAATGGAATATTACTCAGCATTAAAAGAGAATAAAATTATGGCATTTTCAGATAAATGGATGGAGTTGGAGAATATCATGCTAAGTGAAGTAAGCTAATCTCTAAAAACTAAAGGCCAAATGTTTTCTGTCATTGGTAGATGCTGATTCATAATTAAGGAGGGGGGCATGAGAAGAATGGAGGAAATTTGGATTGGGCAAAGGGAAGGATGGGGTAAGGGAGACAGCATGGGGCAGGAAAGATGGTAGAATGAGATAGGCATCATTACCCTAGGTACATGTATGATTGCATGAATCATATGACTCTCCATTGTGTACAACCAGAGAATTGAAATGTTGTGCTTCATTTGTGTACAATGAGTTGAAATGCATCCTGCTGTCATGTATAACTAAGTAAAATAAATAAATAAATAAATAAAACAAACTAAGGCCCAGTGAAATTTATTAATGTGCCCAAGATTGACTTAGTTCTAAGTAGTAAATCTTGAGTAAAAACTAGCTCCAAAAGCCTTATTCTCAAATTATTTCTTAAGAAGCTAAATTGCTTTTATGGGTAGTAATAGAGTACTGTGTTTTAACACTCTGTGGCTTTCAGGGTGAAGTACTTCATGAAAGGCCTTAAAAAGATGGTGAAAGGGTTAGTAAAAAAGATTTATCACTTATCATTTCATGTGTCTTCATTCTGAAAAGCCAGGATATAGAAAATCAAATCATAGAACTGACAAGGTAGACAAAAAAATGTTGACTGAGGTGGGAACTGCATTACGAGAAGTTTCATAAGATTGGAAAGTATGCTACTGGGAGATTGGTAAAAATATATGGGATCTTTGTACATATCCCTTTAAAAAGTTGGGTTAAAAAAATCTAAGGAATTATATTTTATTAGGCCCATAAAAACAAATTTCTTAAGAGTATTACGTGCCCCTGGAAGGTTCAGTTTGCCTTTTAAGTCTTCAATTGTAAAATGAAGGGGCTGAATTAGACTACTTCTGAACTCTGTTCCAATTCAAAAATTGTAACTTTAGCCCTATATGATGATAAAGCAAGAGATGTGGAGGTAGAAAACCTTGGTCTCACTACTTACCACTTGCATGACCATCATAGATTAGGTTCCTGAGAAATAAAGTCTAAGAGATTTGTGTGCAGGTGGTTTATTGGGGAACAACATATGAAAGGAGTGAGAGAAGTAGGGCTGAGTAGAGTGGGCATTTGAACTGTGATGTAATTGTAGTAAATATTTCAGCCATTTTTATGGAGAAACTCTGAAACTGGGATAACTATTCAAAGTAGTCCTCCCTGAATTAATGGGCTTTTAGCTAAGGTAGAGTCTCAGGGATGAAATTTACCCTCCCTCAGAAACAACTGAACAAACAGAAAGCACACATGGAAAAATAATTTTCAAGACCCTGACATCAAGCAATGAAGGATGAGCCCATGTGAGATAAGAAGTTAAAAAGTAAATTCTTGCATGATGTCGTTGTTCATTAAATAGTGGGAAAAGTGGCTGGCATGAATTTAGGTCTAGGATTATTGCCTGTTCCTACCATCCAATCATGGGTGCAATACTGAGAAGGGTGTTGCCTTAGTGTGGGGAAATAATTATCACTAGATTAAATACTGCCCTGGTCTCATTTAAAATCAAGACTTAAAAGAATCAAGCTTTTCCCAAGCAATTTAACTGAATCCTAGAGCAAAGCTCAAGAACACAAGCATATCCATTACACAAAAGTGTAAACTCTCCAATGCCTGGCATCAAGTAGAAGATGACCAATAATTCTGACAAGTAGAAAATTGTGATCCATGGAAGTAGATCAATCAATCAATCAGAATCAATCCAAAACAGACACAGATATTAGAATTAGCATATAAGGACATTAAAATAGTTATTATAACTATACCAAAGATATTTAAAAAGACAAATAGAAATATGGAAGATATAAAAATATTCAAGTCAATTTTATAGTGATAAAAATAGTGTCTGAGATTATAGACATTAGACAAGATTAATAGTAAATTAGATATTGCTGAAGGAAAGTTTAAAGAACCTAAAAGCATGTTAATAGAAAATGTCAAAAATGAAATGGATAGCCGGGCGCAGTGGCGCACGCCTGTAATCCCAGTACTTTGGGAGGCTGAGGCAGGAGGATCGCGAGTTCAAAGCCAGCCTCAGCAATGGCGAGGCACTTGGCAACTCAGTGAGACCCTGTCTCTAAATAAAATGCAAAAAAGGGCTGAGGATGTGAGCCAGTGGTCGAGTGCCCCTGAGTTCAATCCCCGGTACCACAAAAAAAAAAAAAAAAAAAAAAAAAAAATGGAGAAGAAAATATTACAAAATAAAAATAGCATCAGGGAGTTATGGGATTGCTTCAAGCAATCCCAAATATACAAGTCACTGAAGCCTCAAAATGAGAGAAAGTTGGGGGGAATATTTGAAGAAATAATTAGAAAGTTTCTAAATTTAATACAATCCAATAAGCCTCAAGAACAAGAAAAAGAAGTAAAACCACACCAAAATGCCTCATGTTCAATTTTATTAAAGCCGATAATAATAAGAAAAATCTTAAAGGCAGCCCGAGATAAAAAACATGGTAGTACTGAGGAACGAAGGTATGAATGACAACAGATTTTATATCAGAAACAACACAATGTAGAAAACAGTGGAATAACATCTTAAAAAACTGAAGGAAAAAGCTGGCAACTTTGAATTCGATATACAGCAAAAAATATTTTTCAAATTGAAGGCAAACTAACCACAACAAAAATAGAATTCAGCAGAATTGCATTACAAGATATGTTAAAGGAAGTTCTTCAGACAGAAGGGAAATGGCCCCAGATGGAAATCTGAATGTATACAAAAGGATAAAGTGTACTAGAAGTAGAAACTACATGAATACATGTATGTGATGGTTTTCTGATTATGTAAATGTTTTAAAAATAATAGACTGTTCAAAGCAAGATACTAAAAATATACTGTAAAATGTACAACATACATCAAAGCAAAAAAAAAAAGTGGGGCATTAGGCTATTTAAACATAATGTGATTGTTGATAAAGTAAGGTTTAAGTCTATCATCTTGCCATGTGTTTTTTCCATTTGCTCTTTCTATTTTTATTATTTTTTTTCCTTTTACCTCTTTCTAGTTCACTGATATAGAGGGCACTTTTTTTTTTTTCAACCTTGATGTATAAAAGATAAACAACAAATGGAGTGAACCCTATAACTGTCACATGAATGGTTAGAAAATCTTGCAAAACACAACATAGGAAACAATCATTCACTAATCCCAATGTAAAGAGGGTCTAGTAAATTATGGTTGGGTCAGTGACTTCTAAGTTTTATTTTATTCTGTAAAATTGTGCTTCTAAGCAAAACTAGAGGCAAGATTAACAGAATCTCCTATTCTGGGTTAGGTGGGCCATGGTTCAACTATCTCAGCATTTTCCCAGAAGAAATCAGATTCACAAAATGAAACTTATCAAACCAGGAGTTTATTATGTAAAACCACACATCTTAACACACTGCACTTTCACGACTTATAACTCTGGGGACAGGAAGGAGGGGTACAGCTAGACAAGAGGTTACATGGAAAACAAGCAGCGCATATGTGTCTATGTATTTCAGTAATGCTACTACAGGGGGGTATAAAACCAGGCTTCAGACTCCAGAACAAAAGAGATTTTTTCCCCATCTCATTTGGCCCCTCGACGCTGTCTAAAGTAGCGGTTGTAGGCAGCATTGTATCCGTACATCATGGCATAGCGTTCGCATAGTTTGAAGTCGTCACAGGCTTCCCGATTGATCTCATAGGCAGGCTTGCTGCGCTCTCGGACCCTGGAAAGTGGAGAGAAGCCAAAATTGAGAAGCACAAAGAAAGTGAGGAAATAAAGGAAAAGTGGAAAAAAAAAAAAAAAAAAAAAAAACGAAGAAGAGAGTACGAGGAATATTGGAGAGAGCCATTGCCCACAATGTGAAGAGATATTTGCAGAACAGGGAAGGAAGGCAGAACAGATTTATTTATTTATTTATTCTAAGTAAAAACAAATATTCTTTCTGCCCTTTCCCTCCTCCTTCTCTCTCTTCATCTTTCATAAAAGAATCTTCTAACTATTCAGTTGTTTTCTGTAGACTGTCTTGAAATCAAATAATTTTAAGACATAATTAAATATCTGTGATGAACTCTGTGATATAAACCTTTTTCTCACTCTATTCAGACAGGTGATGCTACACTGTAAAATATACAACATAGTTGTTGAGACCCTCAACAAGTCCTGTTACCCACCTTTCTTGGGCTTTAGCTCTCCATCTCTGCTGCGGGGACATAAAGGTGTTAGCATTCCTTCTGTTAATGAAGGGACCTTAAAACAGAAAATAAATGAATGCAACTTTAGGGAAACAGTAGCTGAAGATATTTTCATGAATATCCCTGGGTACAAATTTATTTGATAGGTACTCTATGTCATCAGAGATAGGCAAAAATCAAAGCAGCAGATAAAGCTGATTTCATAAACTGCCTGAGCAAAATAAATGAAGAACCCATTTATGTGTCTTAGAGACTTGTCACACGGGCCACAGAATTTTTTTTTTTTTGGTTGGTCTTTGGGCAATGACTTTGCCTTTCTTGTTTTTGGTAAATCCCACTTTGTGTGCTTTTAATTTATTTGAGGAGAAATTCTCTCTGTCCCGAGGACTTACAAAACATCACTTAGATTACCAGTACTGAGCAGTTTAAACACTAAAAATAATGAACAAATGAAAAATGAGAGCGATATTCTACTTCCTACCATACTCAGTCTTTGTAAGTCCAGATATTCAATAGCGTTCAGCTTAAAGCTGACACCGTGGTCTCCCAGGGGACTTGGCCTTCCACTCTGTACTTCACCATTTGTCATTTTTCCTCATTTTCCATTTGTGTGGTGAATGTGGTGCCGACTTAAAATTTCCAAATGAGATCTTATGGCTCCTAAGTATGTTGAATGCAGTTTAAGTGTCATATTATATTACTTCAAGCTTTAAACATTGCTCGTTTGGTGGTTTTTGTAGTCATTGGAATTTTAAATTTACTTTAGTTTTCCAAAGGAGGCCCACTTTTCCCTCCTTGTTATATGTCTTACCAGTTCATTTTTTTTAAAATAGGGAGAGATTCTTTAATGCAGGAGATTTAAAATAAGGAAGTCAAGTATTCACTTACTAATTTCATAGGATTCCATGCTTTCATGGGATTCTGGAATTTAAAAAAAAAAGATTCATTATATAATTACTTTTCAGATACTGCAATAGTCTAAATATAAGGATAGATGGAGAGGAAAGAGTAAAAAAATGTGAAGAATATTTTTAGCAATGTGGTTAATACAAATTTCAGGAATCTAGGATTTACGAGCTGTTTCCTTAGCTCTGTCCTTGCTGTGGACATCTCTACCCTTGTTTATCTGATGTCGAAAGAGGTAGTAGCCTGTCTTGGCTAAGATTTCCCAAGTGCTATGAGGTCTTAAGACAAGTAAAATAAGACATGTTAAGTGCTGCACAGAAGTCTCCAGAGGGCTTTCTCCTCTAATTTATTCAGGGCCTGTTTGAGAATTGGGTCAAGGAAGTTACAGGGGGTATAGAAAACAGCCAGACCTCTCCAGGCAGGAGAGCTCCAGGGTCCTTGCTCTGCTGGGCTTTACCAGCATAGGTCTCTAAGAGGTTCTGAAAGTCTCATAGGAATGTATATTAAATTGGCAGCTGCAGAAACCACTGATTCTAGAGACAACTTATATGGGGCACGATGCCAGTGCAGAGAGGATGTCAAAGGAACAGATTCTTCTTTCTACTGTTCTTCTGAGTACAGAAGGTAAATCTGACAATAAAAAGCACATATATATCTATATATGTGCAAATTAGCATGATTGAAAACTTAAAAAGGAGTTGACAAAATAAATCTTATGCAGAAAATTTGTGAATAATTTCAAAGGTGAGAAACATAATGCTTAGCGTTGTTAATGTAATTTAGGCTTAAATTAAACCCGCTAAAAGATCCAGGTAATTGAAGCAGAATTTTATAAATAGTTTCACTTGAAATTTCCTTCTATATTCTTTGCATAAACAGATATATTTAACAATATAGAAACTAGTAAAAAATATTCATTTTTTGACAAGTTATAAAATAGATTTTTTTCCCTGAAATTCTTTAAATTTAAAACTGTTTTAAAATTAATTCACCGAACAAAGTGTAGCAAGTTCATGACATTGTCCTGTCCCCAGAAAGGGCTGTACTTAATATTTCCTGTGCAAACTGGTTTTCTTAAAGGTAAAAGATTCAACCAATATCCTTAAGCCATCAATCCTAAAGTCTAAATCCACAGCCTTAAAAATGAGAGTACAGGGGCTGGGAATTTGATATCTTCTTCCTAAAATATCTAAGTTTTTAGGTGCACAGAGACTTACCACTGAAAGGATTTAACTGTTAAGTTCTTATAAGTGCCTGGATATTCACAATATAAAATAGACTTGTTGGAACTGATCAGTATCCATTGACATTCAGAGAGAAAGGGAGAGGAAAAGTGGAAGTAAACAAAAGTCAGAGGCAGAAAAGGAAAACCAGAGATGGCAGGGAGGGTTTCTCACCATAACACAAAGTTGCCACTGCTAAGGCAGCCACAATGGTGAGCAGCAGCAGGCTCTTCATGGTCTCTTGGGCGTGCTGTGGGTGGGTCTCTGTCTGGTGCAGCAGCAGTAGGCAGAGGCTCCTACAGGCTATTAGGGAAAGCCTGAGGGGTTTTTATAAGACTTGGAGCCGCTGAAAGGGGAGGAACTAGTGGGAGGGGGGCTGGAAAAGGTGGAGACGGGTTGGCACTAAACTAGCCCTGGGACTTTTCCCAAATATTCATTCCTTCCAGATATTATCTACTCAGAGTGGGCAGTTTTCCCTCACTCCTGGTCCTGGCTGTGCTACAGCAGGATGCTGCCCTGGTGCAGAAGTTGTGGACACCCTATGTTTGGGGCCAGGCTCGGGCAAAGATCCACAAAGAGGGGAGTTGCCACAAACAAATGTTTGCTTTTCTAATTTCTTCTCTGATCTACCCTCCTGGCCCTGACTGCTGGCCTTTGGGGCTTGATTCACAGACAGAGCCATAGTGTTCTGTTCCCTAGATGGAGGAGTAGGACAGGTCCCTGGAGGGAAAGAACCTCACTTCCTAAACTGGCTACAACTTAGCTTCACAGTAGGGCAGAATTACCAATCCTAGACCCATCAGGCATTTGCCTGTGATATGCACCTTTTGCATTTTTCCTAGGGCTCAGCCAGCTGGAGATGCCCAGAGACCCCATCAGTTCTGTTTCTTTAATTAGCTCCCTTGTAACTTATCTAGTTTTGTGATGTTAGTCCAAACCTGTGAGGTAATGCTCTCTTAGGCTGATATCATTGATGGAGAAAGTGCAACAAGGAGAAGAGGGTTCTCATTTTCAGAAGACATTGTATTGCTAATTAATTCAAGAGGCTTTTAGTGAGTGGAAGAGAAGATGCAAAATACTTGGTTAAATGCTGTGTGGGAGCTACAGACAAACAAGATACACCCCTCAGTAAGTAACAGCTCCTCTCTATGGGCTTTGCTCTTTGGCTATAGTGTATCCTCACACAAGTCCTCAGACATGCACTTTTACAATACACTGAGGTTCTGGGGAGCTGTGACTTTTCTTAAGGAGGATTTCCAACTGGTGCCTCTGGTTATCTTGTAGATCTTTCTTTCTTTTTTTTCATTTTCTACCTGATGGATCTCTGTAGCTTGGTAACCCAGAAAAAAGAGAGAAGGAAAAAAAAAAAAAAAAAAAAAAACAGCCATGGGAAAGGAGAGGAGGAGGAGGACTCTTGCACAACTCCAAGTGACATCATGGTGGCTCTCACAGCCCTTCAGTTTGACAGTCACAGAGGTTCTTACAGAGTTGATGCTCACAGAGGTGCTAAATCTGAACCATGCCATCCACATTCATGACATTCACAAACAGACCTGAGTCTCAGAGCAGCTTGGGGACCTCCAACTCTTGAGAGTAGAACAGTAAAAGGGCTAAGCTGCAGGTGGGTGGCTGCACTTCTCAGTCCTGATTTATTTCAAGGAGTAGTTATGGACTACTGGACAAAGTCTCCCACCTTGTGAAGAGCTCTTACAAATACTAAAGGATTCCCTGTTAAAACAAAATAGCTTAATTTTAATCAGGAAGATTAGTGAGTTCTGAGGGACTAATAACATTCAGGTTTTCCCTCCAATTTTTTTTTTTTTTTCATGTCATGACAAATTCTTTGTGATAAAATCTTCAAGCTGATCTCAAAGGAAGACAATGTATGTCTATCCCTGACAAATTCAACCATCACAATGTCTGATAACAAGATTGGTGGTTATTTCCCTCTTTAAATCATAGACTCTCTTTCAGGGTTGCTCCTGGGTCCCTTTCCCAATATGAACCACTCAAATCACTATGTTATCAATAAATAATTTAAAGTGCAGGAGCCATTTTCCTACATTGCATGGTTTGGGAGAAACAACTAGCCATGGATAAACACTGTATATATAATCAGCTCAGTTAACATCATATCACACAAGTACAGGCCCAATGTTTCACCCTTAAAATAAGCAAGTTTTTCATGACCTAATCCTATTCCTAGAATTAAGGAGAATTCTTCCCCTTTCCCAGCTATAAACAAGAGATTTAAAAAAAAGTATAAAAAATGTTTTTTGGTCTAAGTTGCCTACGGCTCACTAAGTTGCTAAGTCTGGCCTTGAACTTGCCATCCTCTTGCCTCAACCTTCTGAGCCACTGGGATTACAGTTGTGTGCCACTGTGCTCGACTTAAAAAGGTAAAATTTTAATTAATATAATCATTGTACATATTTATGGAGCATAGTATGATATTTCAACACATATAGGCGAATATATAATGATCACATCAGGATAATTGGTATACCCTTCATTGCACGCATATAAGCTCAGTCTTTTCCAGCCAGGTTCCAGATGTCTCCTCTGTTCCCAAGTTCAAATGCAACTGTGCTCTTTAAGTCTTCTGACATCACAGTTGTTTATTTTTATACTCTCTGCAACCAAACCTGAAAATCTTACACTTCTTTTCCCAATTAAGCTTTTCATCTTTTGTCGTTTTGTTTTATTACTGCTTCCACTGTATTCCTGGGCTTATAAACATTTCTCTTTACCATCCTAGTTTTTGTGAGGCTCACATTTTCTTTTGGGGACTGCCTCTCAGCAGTTCCTGTCTTTGCTTTTCACTGTTCTCCATCTATTTCTGAGCTCTTTTATGGTCAATCCCATTTACATATATGACTCATAAAAATTATTAATGTATAGAAGAATTCAGCACCCTTCTTTTTCTCTTCCTCATGTCACTCCTTATCTCAAAGATAATGTTGTAGATACTGACTCTATTCATATGCTTCTTTTTCTTTTTCTTTTTTTTTTTTTTGTTTTTGGTAATTGTGCTGAGAATTGAATCCGGGACATCATGCATGTTAGACAAGTGCTCTACCACTGAGTTACATTCCTCAGGCCAAGTTGCCCATATATTTTTATTAAGAGGGCTGAGACCACTAATGAAGCAGGGGTGGTACTTTCCGTTGAAAATGGACAATACAGACTCATCTGGATGAACAAAGAAGAAAAGAATGAACATAGAATAAAAGTAAAAGGTACAAAACAAAAAGAGCCTTGCATATTAGGTTTGCTGGGTGAGTTTTAAATAGAATTTGAGTTATAAAGAGGAAAATATTGAAAGAGTTTTAGGATGTGAGACAAATTTAAAATGAGACATAGGAAAAGACAATTAAGAACTACCTTGGTTGTGAAAGGATTTTCTGAGATTATAAAACACTGAGAAAATCAGGAAATATTAGAATCTTAAAAATTAATTTTTATTTATAATTTTCATTTTCTTAATTGGAATATCTTGTTAAAAGTAGATCAAATGAAACTCCTACTTATGTTTGGATTTTAGGAAATTAAAAACATTTCTATAACTATTTTCCCTTAGTAAAGTATTAATTAATTGAGAGGACAATTGAAGACCCTTCTAGAAGTGAGAGCAAAGATATGACACAATTATATGATTGTCAGTTTTAAAAATTTTACAGGAATCTACTCAAGTGAGATTGGCAATGCAGAAACCTAGGCAACAGATGTTAGAAGATCCTGAACAATTCAGGATCTCCTATTCCATTTGCTCTCAGGAGGAAAAGAGATAGATATTTTGGCAAGGCCAGAAATAGTCTGTGGTTTTAATCATCCGTTTATTCACCTGTCCATCCCTCTAAGCATCCAATATATTGAACACTTACTACGTGCCAATTCTAGGCTGGAAATACAGTGGGAAGAAAACCACAAATATGGATCCTACTCCCATGCATTTAGTTTGCTTTTAGAATACAGATTGAATTGTGGCTCCTCTTATTTAAAATTTTGTTTAGGCAGCCAGCTGGCCTTGGAGAGGATCAAGGAATATGCTTTTTCATTGGGCTAACCTTGCCCATGGGGATTCAGGAGCACCGCTGTCTCCAGACCATTCAGAAAGGCATGTATGACAAGCTCAGATAATTCTGAATTCAGGAAGAGAATGGAAGAGAAGAAAACTTGGCAGAGCTGCCAGGAATTACTGTGGGGTGGCACTTCTCAGAAAAATACGTTTGTTGGAGTATCGACCAAAAGAGTTATCCCAATATATAAGATTTCTGTGTCTAAAATAATGGCACAAGTATAATAAGGTTAATATATTTTCCTTCCAATTCTACCTCTTCTCTCTGTCCTTGATCATCCTTTTTCTAAACAACTCTTTTTCAGGAGGCTGGGCATTTTGTCTCTTTGAGGAATTTTCCTGGTTCCAGTCAGGCTTTTTTTTTTTTTTTTTTTTTTTTCTTTATCTTTGCCTCACCATGTTTCATGAGATTCAATTTTATTTACAGAATGTTGGTTTTATGAGTTCATATTTATTTATTTATTTTTAATTTTTGCTGGCAACCCTAAAGCCTTTACCCTTGCCAATAAAGGAAAAAGGCAAATGAGAAAAGAGTTAGGAAATAGCCTTCCTGAAGATAAAAACAGAAACCACTGTCTAGGATACCACAGAACAATGAATGGAAAGATAGAAATCTGACCAGCTTCATGGGACAGTGCTGACCTCTCCAGTCTGTTCTTCTAAGAGAAGCTCCTTGAACGGATTCTGTCTCCAATTTCTTAATTGACATAGTTTCCCAGACATCTAGAATTCCTCAGTCCTTCTCTTATTTTGTTTTAAATAAACTAGGTGAAAATAAATGCTTGTCAAACTCAGGCATGGATGGGCTATCTGGAGAATCACAGACAAAAACTTCCAGGGAAAGGTTAAATTAATGGAGCTCTTGGTTGGGGACAGCTGTGATTTTTCTTTTCTTTTTAAGTAGATTATTTCATCTACCCTTTTCCAAAATTTTTATTAAGAGTTTCAATTTTTTAAAAAGATAGTGCTATATTTGGATAGTGTTAGAGTAAAACCCATTTGTAAAAGGCTTGATTCTTAGAGTAGCACTATTGGGAGGTGGTGGAACCTCTAAGAGGTGGAGCCTAGTGGGAGGCCTTAGGTCACTGGGAGCATGCTCTTGGAGGGGATGGTGGGACCCCACTCCTTCCTCTACCTCTTTGCTCCCTGGCTTGTGATGTGAGTAGTTTTGCTCCACCACATATTCCTGCTGTGATGTGCTATCTTCCCATAGGCCCAAAGCAAAAGGGCCAACTGATTGAAGCAGCCCCAATCAGGGAGATGGCTATTGCGGTTAGCTGGAAGCCGTAAGTTCCCCTGATAATAATCATATGCACGTGATGCACCTGTAAATGCATGTGACGCACCCGCAAAGCTAAAGGTATATAACCGGGTGAAAGCGGTCAGAAGCGGCATTCATTCAGTCAGTGTTCAGTCGCTCAGTGGGTCGGAAGAAGAGTTCGGGTCGGAGAAGAAGAAAAGAGTCAGAGTGGCCAGAATGTAGTCAGAAGAAGAAATAAGAACAGTTAAGAGTTCGGTCAGAAGAAGCTAGAGAAAGAAAAGCTAGAGAAAGAAATGAGAAAAGAGTTTAGTACTAAAAGAAGAAATGAGAAAGCCAAAGAGACTTTAGTTTAGAAGCCAAAGAGAGCTAGAGAGAAAAAGAGAAAGACAAAGAGAAAGAGAAAATATAAGGAAAAAGAGAAAACAGAGACTAAGAATAATAGATTCCTGCTACCAAATCTCCTCCCGCGGTATTGTGGCTGTATGTCAGGCAGCTACAACTGATCATGGGTTAGAATCTCTAATACTGTGAATCAAAATAAACCTTTTTGGGCTGGGGTTGTGGCTCAGTGGTAGAGCACTAGCCTAGCACGTGCGCGGCCCGGGTTCGATCCTCAGCACTACGTAAAAATAAGGTACATTGTGTACAACTAATGCAAATAAGCAAACATTTAAAAAAATAAACCTTTTCTCTTTATAAATTTGTTATCTCATGCATTTTGTTATACAGATATTAAATATCAAATCAGAATTATATAAATATTCAAGTAATATTATCATGCATCTAGTGTTTGCTGTATAACTAGTTACTCTAATAATTGGCTTTTTACTCATTGTGTTATTTATTTCTCATAGTAGTCTAATAAACTGATTATAATTACTCACATCTTCTATATAAGGAAATAGAGGCTCAAAGAGGTTCAGTAGTTCACACAGAAACTAAATGGCAAAGGCAGTTCAAACACAGGGAGCCGATTGATGCCAAAGACTATGCTTTTAGTCATTGATACAACCATGAAATGTTCTCCAAGGTCTGACAGCTGTGTGAATAATTTTGTGATTGTGTCTACAGGTTTCCTTGAGTCCCCAGTTTCAGAGTTAAAGATAAAATTATACAGCCAGGCATGGTGGCATATGCCTGTAATCTCAGTGGCTCAGCAGGCTGAAGCAGGAGGATTGCAAGTTCAAAGCCAGCCTCAGCAATTTAGCGAGGCCCTAAGCAACTCAGTGAGACCCTGTCTATAAGTAAAGTATTAAAATGGGCTGAGAATGTGGCTCAGTGGTTGATCACCCCTGGGTTTAGTCCTTGGTACAAAAAATAAATAAATAAAATAAAATTATACAGAGATATACATATTTGAAATGATAATTTCTTCAATGTCCTTTAAAACAGGACAATAAGGAATTAAAGGCTTGTATATTGCCACTTAAGCCCAGAAAGTTAAATGACATATAAAAACAGAGACAGAGATGAGTTTAATATTGGATACTAAGGCCCCCGTTTCTATCCGATTCTCTGCATACTGAAGTGTCTGCCCAAAAGTGTTCCATCTCAAATAAATTACTTTCCAAAAACCTTTCAGCTTACTTCAGGAATCACCAAAATCTCATCCCAGTCTATGAACTCATGTTTGCTGACTGTCATCTGACTAATTCTGAATTGGTATATTGAAAATGCCATTTCCTCTTGTCTATAAAGCCAACTTCTGTAGTAACTTAGACCTCAAGAAAAATTGGAAATCTAGGCTTACTTTACAAAATGCTCCTTCAACTCAAAACAAAATAGAGAGCAGGTTCTGTGTCTCCAGTCTTGTCTGGAGATGAAGCTCAGAAAGCCTAGCTATTTATTCATCATATTCTGTCTGCTTTTTCTGGATGAGATGTAATTTTTCTGGATGAGATGGAAGATGGAGCCTAGGGAATTTCTCCCACAGTACCACGGTCTTAGTAGGAGAGGAAGGAATAATTTTATATCTATTTTACCATCATTTTACACTTTGCCACATCTTTGTAGTATGCTTTCACTATTCGAATTTGATAAGATCAAAATTATCCTTCCTTTATTCAGAAACTTGCAATATCAAGAAATGGAGCCAAATAACCTATAGGAATTGAGGGAGATATTGGTGAGGGCTAGAAATAGGAATCTTATTTATTTATTTTTCTTTTGACATGACAGTGCTTGAAATTTAATAAACTTATAGGAAAAAACAGACTTTGTCTCTTATTTTTAATTGTTTTAGCATTCTATACACTGACACAAAGATAAAGAAAAATGACTGAACTTAAATGTGAAAACTCTTTACAAGTCAATCCATAACTTTATACATTTATCTTACATGTCAGTGAAAAATCACTGACTACTATGAAATCAGGACAACTTACAGCACAAAAGAATAAAAAAATAGAAAAACTTCATTAAAAAATAAATCCAATTATGAAAAGAACTGCTCCTTGGTGTCTTCACATCCTTCTCTTCTGTGTACTTATGTATATAACACATTGTTTCCTCCGATAAATGCATCCCCATACTTATTTTTAAACTGTCCATTAACATATTCTTCTGTCTTCTCCAGGGCTATGTTCATGGAGCCATCCAGGCAAGCTAGGACCCACTTGATAATCCACTCCAGAATTTAATTTTACCACAATTGTCTGACGATTTGCTTTAAGAAGTCACTAGGGGTCGGCTTCTGCAGACTCATTTTAACAATCTAGAGAGGCAGGAAACCTGCATTCTAATCCCATCTCTGCTGCTAATTAAGCTGTGTGACTTGGATAACTCATCACTCCCCCTCTCATGGCCCCAAGTTCCTCATCTAGTAGCCGGGATCCAGAACTCTTAACTCCCTGCACCCCATGAGCCTGGCCTCTGCCAGAAATAGGAATCTTAAGAGTACGATTGGTGAGGAGATGGGATTTGACAAGGATGGTACGACGTCTCCCTGAGTGAACTGGAGGCAGAGTGGGAGCATGCTTGTCATTTGTAAAGACATGAAGGAATAGGAGAGGATGGCAGATTGTTACCAGATCATGGTACACAAAAACTTGAGAGTACAGTTGTAAGTTGCGAGAAGTTGTCCTTTAGGGATGACAGAAATGACTCTCTGAACAATAGCAAGTAATTGAAGGAAATTTAAGTAAACATGATAATGAAAAAAATTACTTAAGAGAAGGTAAAAATGCTCACTTTTAATGTTGAAATAAGAAAATATTCTTGAAATCCTTTAGCCACAGGTACATATCTAAAAGGACCTTATGTCTCATCCAAGGGTACTTTTTAAATGAAAATTTAAATCTTTCTTAAGGTGACTTTAACTTGAGGTAGTAGATTAACTAGAAGAAAATCTGGTAGCTGTATGAATCAGATCTACCAAATTCACCCTGTGCTCCAACCTGAGGCATTTCACTTATTTTTTGATTGTCCCTTGAACTGAACCAAACAAAAACAACAACAAAAATTAGGACAGCGAGCATCCTGCAACTCCACTCCATGGTGGTGTTCTCTGCACACCCTTTGTACCTCCTCAGTCAGTCATCACTTAGGCAGGATGGGATTCAGAGGAAAGGCTCTGTAAAAGGGAAATACCCCTCTGGCTAAGGGATGTGGGTTTTGGGATAAGGAAGCCTTGACTTGGATTCTGGCTCTGCCACCTACTTTTATGTGACATTTTACAAGTTATTTAAACTCTTGAGCCTCATATTTTTCAGTGATCCAATTAGAGATTATAAAACCTAACTTGGAATACGGTTGGATGGATTAAATGAGAGCGCACAAAGAGCTCCCAGCTTAATGGCTGGCATGTTATACCATGGAGTACACCACACACACACACACACATACACACACGTTATTTTAAAAAATATTGGTTCAACCTCATTGGCTTAGTGTTTACTTCTGCCTCTTTTTACCACCCTGTACTTGGGGGAACT
The DNA here is from genome assembly GCA_025594165.1 of Tamias sibiricus. Classification (NCBI taxonomy): domain Eukaryota; kingdom Metazoa; phylum Chordata; class Mammalia; order Rodentia; family Sciuridae; genus Tamias; species Tamias sibiricus. Next base: position 79,542,391 of record CM046661.1, read on the forward strand.
GATTGCTGGTAATAACTGAAGCAGAGGAAATGAAAAAAGTGGGAGAGACTAAAGCAGTGGGATTCAATCATTCTTGTCCTCTGAGAACAAAAGTGAAATCTGGAAAGCTCAGTTTGGTTCTGACACTGCCACTCAAATGACTGTGTGATTATTGGGCAAGTAAGTCATTTATGTTTTTAAACAGAAGTATTGGAATAGACCTTTACAGTTTTGTGCTTCTAAATTATTTTATCCATGAAATGGATAAACAAGATAGAGAAGTCATTATGTAAGACAGTGTTTGAAGGAACATTCTGTTCATAATGCAATTTTGCAAGTGGTCCTTCCAGAGCTGACTGGTGTTTGGATGTGTGCACCGAGGTCTGAAACCACTAAGAAGATATGTTCCAAAAGTACCATTCAGATCTGTGCCTGCCAATGCCCTGTTCGCTGGTACTTCCCAATCACAGTCAAATAACTTCTTTCATTTGAGGTAGATGTTGATGTGCTTTGAAATCCTTGGGATAAGAAAAGCAATCTTTCCAACCAGGGTTTGCTTAGTGAGAGAAAAATCTTCTTGTCATGGAAGAGATCTGAAACTCTGCAATTCCTCTCCTCGATTTCATCATCTAGTTATTGCAAACTAAGAGGTGAAATGAAATTCAGAAAAGCAAGTTTAAAGAGGATACAGAGGAAATATTTCCAGGGTAATAATAGAGGAAGTACGGTGTAGAGCATGCTTTTGCTGATTTAGCAAAGCAATGAACTGACCTTGAAACAAGATGCTGTCCACATTTGATTTCTCCCTGAAAGAATTGTGATGGAGAAAAGGCCAGGAGATAGGGCTAGGCTGACCCTTGGAAATTTATTTCAGCCCTGCCCTCTGGCATTGCTATCAGAGGTCCTCCAATCAGCATTTGTTTAGATCTTGGTGGCCTCACTTTTGACTCCAATTCTTCTAATTTATCATTCTCTGTGCTTTCTGTTTTCTCACATTCCTACATTATTTATTTCCTGCAATTATGGAATTTTGAAACTTCTATTCTGCTGAGAGAATGAAAGGAAACTTTTCACCAGATTCTTTCTCAATTACACATGAGGGAGAATAAGCGTAGGATCAAAAGGAAGGGAAGGTAAACAGATGGGAACAAGATGTAATGTGATTTCTTGTTCTTTTTTTTTTTTTTTTTTTTTTTTTTTTTGAGACAGCAATAGAAGGGCAGGTGAGATGGATCTGGGTGTGGGATTAGTGAGATGACGGTCTGACCTCCGCACTTGCTGACCAGGCTGTGAGTCCTCTAAGGCTAGCCTCTGGATCTAATACATCTTTAAAGCACACAACAGCTTCTTATTACATACTGAATTATGCCAGTATCCCTCTTACACACATCCCCAATTTCCTTATGGCATAATGAAAGAGTGGAGCAGAGCCAGGGCTCTGGAGTAAAGAAGGCTCAATGTGAATTTGTTCTTGCTTAAAGAAGAAAGAATTCTTGTACTGAATTTTCATATTGAGTTAAAAGCCTCTGGTGTATTTCCATACTAATTGTATGATACTTTCTTGTAGAACTTTGTTATTAGAGCATTATAATTACACATAGTATTTGGGTTCACTGTGACAAAATCACACATGCAAGGAATTCGATTTCAATCCCCATTGCTCTGCTTTCCCTTCCCTCCTCCTTCCCCCTTTTCTCTTTTCACTTCTTTATTTTTTTTTCTTGATTGCTGTTTTCTACATGTACATACAGGTGAAATTCTTTTTGGTACATTTATAAATGTATATAGCATGATGTTGTTAAATTCATTCCTATTTTTACCCCTGTTCTTTTTCCTCCCTCCCTCTTATTCTCCTTCTATTCCAGATCTTCGTTATATCTTTGTGATATCCAATCTCCTCCCCTGCGACCTTCTTCCTCTTGTTTTGCTCTAGCTTCCACATACTAGAGAAAACATTTGACTCTTGATTTTCTGAGTCTGGTTTATTTCACTTTGCATAATTTTCTCCACTTCCACTCAAATGCCATAATTTGATTCTTCTTTGTAGCTGAGTAAAACTCCATTGTGTGTATATACCACATTTTCTCAATCCATTCATCTATCCATGGGCATCTGGGCTTGTTCCATTATTTGGCTATTGTGATTTGGGCTGCTATAAACATTGAAGCTATTATATGGCTATAGTATGCCAGTTTTAGTTCTTTTGGATAAATATGGAGGAGAGGGACAGCTGGGTCATGTAGTTCCATTCCTAGTTTTTTGAGGAGACTCCACATTACTTTCCATAGTGTTTATACTGATTTGCAGTTTTATCTGATTTCCTTGCAGAATACTGAAGTTGTCTGCTTATATGATTGCATTCTGCACTGGATTTTAAGCTCTTCAAAGGAAATCAGGGGTGTGTTTTACTCATTTTTGTAGACTTCATCCCTTATACTTCCTCAAGCATGCAGTAGGTGCTCATTTGTGTTTCTTGAACTGAGCTTGTCTGCAAACCTAGTATAGCACTTGAACACCAGAAAGGCTCAATACAGTTGCTCTTAGCAGTCTACTACAGCAGTCTCATAACTTTAACTGAAAATATCCTTGCCTTTCAATTGAAGAATAAATTCAATTTTTTGTGAAGGTAGGAAATGACTGTAATTGGAAATACTAAATAATTATAGAGTACCTCAAGGGGGAAAATGCTGTTTCACTCTGATTTTTTTCTACTTTTGGCTTGTTCAGCAATCCAACTGCTACTGTAGATGATTATTCTTTTATAAAATAACAACATTTCTACAAGTAACAGGGCAAAAATAAATCATAATGTATACTTTGTCTTGAAGGAACATCTCAGTGAAACCCTTTGAATAGCAAGAATTCCTCCAGAAAAGTAAAGTTAAAAAAGAAAATAAAATTTCCTTATTGTGTTTGGGATGTAAATTCCCCTCCATGTGTTTTTCTTTCCATTGCGTTTTTCACATCTCAGTTCCTAGAGCGGACCTGTGCCTGCCCCGTGAGGTTGCATACAGAAGCTGACTCTGTGTGTAGCAGAGATGTAGCAAACGTCTGTAGATGCTGGATATAAGAAGTTCAATGGAAAGAAAATAAGAATCTATGAAGATTGCCAAAGTTGTAGAATCAATTAATTTAATTAGCTACTTTTTCATGACCTTAATATGAATAATTAATTTTTATTAAGAAGTGTTTCATTTCTTTCTTTTCTCACTGTTCTTTTCTGATCCATCAAAACAAGCCTCTCATCTATGCCAGGTAGTTAAAAACAAAAGGCAACATTTGGGGTAAAAAGGAAAAAAATATGAATATAGTATGTATAAACTAATTCCTGAAACAGAATATGGCTCTCCTGAAGTTTCTCCCTTCTCTCTATATGTAAATTTAGTACATCCATGGTGAAGAGCTGAAGTGAAGAAAATTTTGTCTCACTTTCTCTTTTCTAAGAAGTTATGCTGTATTTGTTGGAATGACTTTCAGTACTTTCTTCTCATCCTTGGATGATGATGCCATTTAAACTCTCTCACAAGGTCAGTAGCCAGAGCTGGAGGATTTCTGAGGATACATGTTTTGAAGCCAAAGGTTTTGAGAATAAATATGAACTCAGACACAGATATTGGCTCTTCTCTATACCAATGACTCCAGAGAAAAGCACTGTTTAAATACTTAGTTTAATATTCTGTTGCCAGAAGTTAATCAAATGGACAATGGATCAAAAATAAAAATGTTCCTGGAACAACTGCTGGTCAGTTTTGACCTTAGCTAATCTGGCAACTGCACTTGGATTTCTCAGACCCCATGTTTGATCTTTGTATTATGCCTTGTAGTGGGACTCACCCCTTCTAAGGCCAAACACAGTTCATCTGACTAGAAATTCTCCTGTGCGGCCTCAAAGATAAGTGAAAAACCTGACTCACTTCTCATCTTGCCAGTGTGTTTTTGCGTTGCATAAAAAAAGGAACAGCTTAGGCTGCCACGGATAGATTTGGCAATATCAACTTGTAGGAATGGTTTTCATATGGTGTAAGATTAGTTGTTCAAACACAGGGCAGTTAAAGAATCCTAAGGTATTCTGTGTGTCCTGAAAGAAAAGATCACGAGAGAAAATATATTAAGGCATATCAATGACTCTCTATGTAGATTTATATGGGCCTTGGCATATAACCTATTCTTTAAACTATCCAGGTCTTTTAAAATGATGCTTTAAGGAAAAAATTGCCACTGAGAGTATGCACCAATGCTTTAAAAATAAAATGTATGCATAAAAGAAGCAATTTTTATTACCTTTACATAACATATAAGCACTTTTCATGAGGACCAGGAATTAAAGGTATGCAAACAACTGAACAAATTTGTAATTTTGGTCTCTCAAAGGTCAGATATTTCTAGACCTCTAAAATTCAATATGCATATTGTGTTAGTTAGCTTTGCATTGCTGTGACCAAAATACCCAACAAGAACATCTTAGGTGACAGAAGTTTATTTTGGCTCGCGGTTCAGGGGTTTAGTCCATGGTCATTGGAGTCCATTGCTTTGGGTCCAAGGTGAGGCAGAACATCATGGTGGAAGGGTGTGGTAGAGGGATGAAGGGGCCCTAATTAGGAAGGGCTGTTGTAGCTAGCTGGAAGCCATGGGTTCCACCTGATATGTATGTGACGCACCTGTAGGCACCCGCAAACCTAAAGGTATATAACCGGGTGAAAGCGGTCCGAGTTAGGAGAACGGAGAATTCAGTCAGCCGGGCAGTCACTCGGTCGGTCAGAAGAATCAGAGCGGCCAGAACGTAGGCAGAGCGGTTACAGAAGAGAAACCAGATAGAAGAAGTAATGACTGGTCAGAGTTAGGCCGAGGCTCCCGAGGAAGACAGAAGACAGAAGAAGGAAGAAAGAAAGAGAGAGAGAAAAAGAAGCTCTAGTCTTTCTCTAAGCTAAGCTCTATCTTTCTTTACTCTAAGCTACTCTATCTTTCTTTCTCTCTAAGAAGAAGCTCTAAGAAGGAAGAAAGAAGAGAGAAGAAAGAAGCTCTAGTCTTTCTCTAAGCTAAGCTCTATCTTTCTTTACTCTACTCTAAGCTAAGAAGAAAAGCTAAGCTCTATCTTTCTTTACTCTAAGCTAAGAAGACAAGAAGAAAAGCTCTCTCTAATCTTTCCCTCTCTAAGAAAAATCTTTCTTTCCCTCTCTAAGCTCTAAGAAAGTAGAAGTAAAAGTAGTAAAAGCTTAACTCTGCCTCCGAGAATTTTCCTCCCGTGGCGGCGCCGTGGCTGGCCGTGACAGGCAGCTTACAGAGGGAAGCTGCTTAGGACATGGCAGCCACAAAGCAGAGAGAGGGAGAGAAAGGGATCACAGGGAAATGCACCCTTCCGGAGCACACCACTAGTGACTCAACCTCTTCCAGCAAACATTCCTTGTATTAACACAGGAGCTTTTGGGAGATACCTCATATCCAAATATACCTCATATCATGTATGGATATAAAATATAATTTAAAATGCTATCTTTATGTAGACAATGTAATTTATTTTTATAAAGTTCTTATGGGGAAATGGAGGCTCAGAGTTGTCAGTTGATTCTGACCAGGGGCTTTCATGCCTTGAGCCTTACCTGACTTAAAATGTTTCTTAGTGTGCACATTTATATGGTTTTGTGTATATCATTTTCAGTAGATTGTATGTCATTCATATTAGATTATTAATATCTAAAGTGTAAAAATTAAGTTCAACTCATATCTCTATTACCATGTAACATGCTACATTGCTTTGCAAACAGTAAGCACTTAATAATTCTTTACTAAATTGAATTTATAAATACAAGTTAATACATTGATGACAGAGCAGCATCTATGCATAATAATGATATTTTATTAATTTGTTCATTTATTCACAAAACAATTATGATCTACATACCCTATGCCCTATACTGTGTTAGAGTTGATATCTTTCCAGAGGAAAATTACATTTTATAGAGTGAGATCGGAAGACATGTAAACAAATAATTGCAATACTCTGAGAAAATCTTTAATTGATCGTGTAAAAGTCATTATATTGTAGAAATGGATAATGTTTGCATTGGATACACAGACAAAACATAAAAATATAACCAAGATAAGCATGAATGTATCTCACATTTGACACGTGTGTACCTCATCTTGCACCTTCAAATAGATCAAGCAAGAAGTTACACAAGTTATCAGATAAACAGACTAAACCTAGGTATTTTAATATATCTTTCTTAGAAATTCAGAAGCTGTATATTAAATAAAGAATACTCATTGTTTTTCTACCACATTTTTAAAAATAAGCTACATCATGACATAAAGGAAGCTTTGATAATTCCAAAGCATCAATATCATATAAGCTGAATTTTCTGATCATGATTCAATAAAATTTGAATTTAATATCATACAATTAGCTTAAAAATTCCCAAGCATTTTGAAATTAAATAGCATATTACTGAATAATCCCTAGGATAAAATAAGATAAAGGAAAAAGAAATAAAAGAACACTTAGATTTGAATAATAATGAGACTACTACATATCCAAATTTGTGAGAGCCATTTGAAGGGAAATGTATAGGTTTACATACATTAACTGGAAAGCAAAAGAGGTTGAAAGTAAGTGAGCTAAGAATGCAATCCAAGAAGTTGGAAAAAGAACAGAGCAACCCAAGGCAAGGAGGAAAGAAATAACAAGGCTACAGTAAGAAAAATCAGTGAAAAATAGAACAAAATGTAAAAAGAAAACATTTATATAAACTCATTGTTTACAAGACAAATAAGAGAGACAACTCTGTGAATACAAAAGTAGCAAACCTGAAAATATCCTGAGAAGAAATAGGAGTTTTGAACAAATCAATTAATGTCAAAGAAACTAAAATGGCAGCCAAACACCTCTCCCCCAAGTCTTCCATGACCAGATGGCCTGTAAATATGGATATGACCTATGAATACGAATATGTAGACATATGATACTATTTTTGAAAAATAGTATCCATTGTATAAAAGTTGTTCCACAGAATTAAAAAAAAAGTTAAGGGTGTTTAACTCATTTTAGGAAACTAGTGAGCTCTTGATTTTAAGACTGTATAAAAACACTACTGATGAAAACATATTTACAGGCAGAAATATAGAAGCTGTTCATACTAGATTACTAAATAAAGCATTAGCTAACAAAATCCAAAAAAATTGAATTAAAAATTAGAAATTACATGTACTGGTCAGGTAGTTTTATCCCAGGAACTGAAGATTTTTTTTAACATTAAAAAAGTCTATCAATGATATTCACCACATAATAATAAGAAAAAAATCATATAACATCTCGATTGATGAAGAGAAAACATCTAATGATGTGTATCTGTTTGTTATATATTTGAAATATGCTACTAGCTAAAATAATATATACATGATATATAAAAACCTTATTAAGTTAGAGACAGATGAGAAATTCTTTAAATTGGTAAAGGTTATATAATAAAAACTTACAGCAAATATTCCCCTTAACAGACAAAATAGAGATGCATTTTCTTTAGAACTAAGGATAAGAAAAGAAACCTCCTGTTATCACTATTATTTTTCATAGGATTGGAAGACCCAAACAATGTTATATAGACAGAAAAGACATAAAAACTGTGAAATAGAATAATAAACAGTTTTTGGAGACAATGTTATCAAATAACCTAGAAATTAATTGTTAAATCAACAAATTATTAAAAAGTAGTGAGTTTTCCAACTTGCCTATTCAAGAGCAACTGACAATAATATCTACATTTATCTGCATCAACAGTAACTAGAAAATAGAAGAATGGTATACATGTCACAACATCAACAAAAATCCTGAAGTCTACTTGAGTTAATTTAACCAAGAATGCATAGAATCTCTATGAAGAAAACTCTAAAACTAACAAAGGTGATGGAAGATAATCTGAATTGATGGCTATATCTTTTATACCCACAGGTAGAATGATTTTATGTTATAAAAATATCAGTTTTCCTGAACTTAGCCTATAAGCTCAAGGCAGTCAATTAGAAATTTTGAGATTTTATAAAGATAATCTCAAAAGTTTTTCATTTAATTTTTCACACGTAGGTCTTCAATCCATTTGGTAATATTCTCATAATGTGTAAAGTAGGGACTAACTTTATCTTTTTCCATATGAATGGCTAGTTTTCTGAGCCTCTTTGATGTAATATTCCATTCTCTCCCCATTGATTTGCAATGTCTTTAAGCTCCCATAAAAGAGGATCTATATCTAGTTTCAGAGTTTTATTATGTTGGTCTATTGGTTGCCCTTGTCCCCAAAATGTATCTTCTAATTTCCCAAGAAATTTAGAAGCTATCTAGAAGAGGAAGTACATGGTTTGGATATGGTTTGTCCCCCAAGTTTCATGTGCTAGAAATTTAGTCCCCAATGTAATAGTATCAAGAGGTAGCAAGACCTTTAAGAGGCATTTTGGTCATGGGACCTCTACTATCATGAAAGGATTCATAGAGTTCCTGTGAGAGTGGGTTAGTTAAAAAAAAAAAAAAAGAGTGGGTTAGTTGCCATCAGAATGGGTTGTTATAAGCTAGTTTGACTTCCTCAGCTCACTCTTTTGCCTGTTTTCTTACCATGTGAACTTTTCTGAATGCACCTGTTTGCTTTTCCACAATTATGTCCTCACCAGAAGCCAAAAGATGCTGGTACCATGCTCTTGAACTTCTAGAACTGTGAACTAAGTAAGCCTCTTTTTCTTTAAGAATTTCTAAGCCTCAGGCATTTTGTTATGGTAACAGAAAATGGACTGAGACAAGTTCTCCCCCTTTTGTTCTTAAAATTAGTTTGGCTATTCTTGGTCTTTCAACTTTTTATATAAGTTTTGATTAATTTGATAAATCTTATTTAAAATCTTACTGGGATTTGGCTTTTGAAATTTTATTTGGCTTTATTGAGGAACTTTGGAAGAAATGACATCTTAGAATACCGAATCTATTCATTTATAGTCATCAAGCATTTTAACATTTCTTTAGTTATTCTATATTTTTCATAAACATTTACAACTTTTCCCATGAAGATCTTTTATGCCTGTCTTTTGATTTATTGTGAATTTCAGTGTTTTTGTGAATGGCATTTGAAAAGTTATGCTTAAATATAATTTCTGCTGGTGTATTTAGGAACACTAGATTAAAAAATACTGTTTATGTAATCTGATAATTTCATTGAGCTCTCATATTAATTCTAAAATTTTGCCTATAGATTCTTTGGATTTTCTACATAGGCAATTGTTTATAATATATGAATGTTGACAGTATATTTCTTTTAAAATAATATATCTTAAATTTATCTTTCTTGTTTTGTTGCCCTGGTAGGAATATGTTAGATGGTGGTTATCCTTGCATTGTTCCTAATTTGAAAGAAAATGCTTCTAAGACCATCGTGATTATAATGTGATATGTTTTTAGTTTTTTTTTGATGGATACCCATTAACAGGAGGATAATCTTAATTTTTTGAGTTATTACTTTTAAAATCAAGTGGTGTTGAATTATATCCAACACTTTCTTCTTTATTGAGGTATAACTGTTTTTCTCTCCACTCATCTCTCAATACAATGAGTTACTATGACCAATTTTCTAACAATAAGCCATCTTTGTGCAATTAGAATGTCTTACTTGTTCATGATCCATCAATTTTTGCTAATATTTTTTCAAAATTTTTTGTTAAAATTTCGTTAGAATTTTATTTGGGATTTTTGCATCTGACTTGACAAGTGAGATAGGCCTCTAACTTTCCCTTAGTATACACTTGACTTGTTACCCTGGCCTTGTAGAATGAGTTGCGAGATTCTTTCTCTTAATTTTCTGTTATATTTTATATAAAATAGGAATTTTTTAAATTATAAAAATGTTTCAAATATTGTTTCTATTTTGACTTGTGAATTATTGTAGTAGTGTTAAAGTTTGTTGAACATATTGGTTTAAAATCTTTTTCTATTGTTTGGGTACTGGGGATTGAACTCAGGGGCACTCAATCACTGAGCCACATCCCCAGCCCTATTTTGCATTTTATTCAGAGACAGGGTCTTACTAGGTTGCTTAGCGCCTTGCCATAGCTGAGGCTGGCTTTGAACTCCGGATCCTCCTTTCTCAGCTTCCTCTTGGGATTACAGGTTTGCCCCACTGCCCCCAGCTTGGTTTAAAAATCTTTTGATATTGTTTTTTAATTTTATTGCATGTTGTTCAGGGAATGTGATCTCTATGATATTTATTCTTGGGTATTTTTTAAGACTTTCTTTCTTGGCTTAGTTTGTGATCAATTTTTATAAATGTTACCTATTTGCTTAAAAATTATTCTTTAATTGTTGGATGCAGAGCTGCATATATACTTATTTTAGCAAGTTTATTATTGAATTATTTATTAATTGAACTATTCAAAACCTTTTTTGGCCATATCAAGTTATTTTTGTCTTCTTGATAACCCATTAAGGCTTAAAATCTCTAATTCTAATTGCAGATTCCTCAAATCTTGCAGTTTTTACAATTTTTGTTTTATATGTTTTGAAGTGATCCTCCTGCCTCAGCCTCCCAAGTGCTGGGATTACAGGCGTGCACCATCGAACCCGATTTTAGATTTATTTTTAAGATTTTATTTTGTGCCTTTATTTGTTAAATCTTTAATGCTTATTTAAAAACTTTTCTTTAATGTGTCCACTGGCTTATGTGGGACATTTTTATTCCATTTTATCCCTTTATTAACTTTAAAATCTTGGATAGTATATCTAATCTTTATAAGTGTTTCCTTGAATTACTAATAGATTATTTAACATATCACAATCCAAAATTAACCAATAGCTCTACGTATCTCTTGAACAGTCAAGATTATTAAAAGATTACAGTGCTTTTTGTAGTGTTCCCATAACCAGTCACTATTATCATTAATGCTTTATATATGGTCATTATTTTGTTTACATGTCTCTTTGCATTCATTTATTCTGTCTTTGTACAATTTTCTGAAGTAAATCTTCTGTTAACAAGATTTGTGAGTGGTGAGAAATTATAGTAGTTCTCAAAAATGTGTATTTTTTGTCTTTCCTCTGAAATGATAATTTATGGAAGAACAAATTTTAGTTTGAAAGCTGCTTTCCCTCATGCTTTGAAGATGTTTCTTTTCATCATTTTTCTGGATCCTTCTGATGCTGTTGTAAAATCTGAGGTCAGTCTGATGGTTTTTCTCATCAATGACTTTTAGATTTTTCTCTAATTCTTTGGCATTACGTTTCACTATGATGTGGGTATATGTGGTTGCATTTTATTTACATGGCTGACAAGTGTGCTTCTATGATCTAGTATTCATGTATTTCTTCAATTCAGGCATATCTTAAGGCTTTATATCTTCAAATACTGCCTCTATTACACCATCTTTAGTGCCTCCTTCAGCTTTTGCTACTTTTTGTTGGATCTTCTCATTCTCATTGTGTTCTCCATGTGGTACATTTCTTTATCTCCTTGCTGAATTCTGAGTAATTTGCAAAACCTTTCCTCCTATTCTCTAATTTACTCTTATTTATTATATCTCCTGATTCATGTTCCTGATGGCTAGTTTTCTCAGATGTTTTATAACTTTAGATAATGAGCGTATCTTATTTGGGCTGTTATTAAGTACCCAAGTGGGTAGAATTTCATGTTAATTTATTAACTTGGAAATTTTGAATCCAAAGGCAGTATACATTTAGAACCCAGTCTCATCTGCAGATTCATTTGCTTCTCATGTGCTATTGTTTTTCCCTTCCAGATACCAAGAAACATCCATTCAATCTGTTTTGGTAGATGAACTGTTTTTCTGGTCATTTATTATCTCATTTATGCAATAATATTTACTGCATATTAATCTTGTACACAATGTGCTAGATGCTAGCTGCTTTCAATACAAAGATGTGTCTGACAGAGATCTCAAGAATCTCAGTATGCACAAGAGCTCAGTTGGCTACTTAGATATCACAGTAGCAAACACGTACATATATCTGTATCTCAAGGAGTAGTACCTCTACAAGAATTAATTATTAGGCTCAGTCTGTACCAGGGCCTGCAGATTATACTTCCTTCTTTAAAGTCCTGAACCAGAAAGTTTTGTTTGTATGTTTTTAACTTTTCAACCTGGAAGGAATGAAAAATTGGCATGGTCTGTCTATGCTGTTCATTTCTCTAGGCTTTGAAAAATTCGTCAGCTCAATCTAACCTGGAATAATGACCTTTCACCTAGTTCAGAGGTCTGCTATAATGCAGTTTCAATTTAGGCTGCTTAGAATATAAAAAAACAAATATTAGAGGTTTACTCTGCACCAGAAATGGTTATTTGGGTAAATACAACAAATCATGCTAATCAGGACCTTTCTTTATGGCTACTAATTTATCCATCTGTATTAAAAGAGTGATAAAAGAGCTTTACAAGGATGCATTCAACTGTAATAATCTAACCAGCACCTCACAGCTACTTCCTGTGTCCAAGTGTTTCTATAGCTATTTTTTCAGTTACTCATCTCTACTTTCCTGTCACATGTGTTATCCTTAGTCTAACCTCACCCATTTATATTGATTTCTAAGTACAGACATCATTTGCTTCTTTCCTGGGGCACAAATTCATTTTCAGCATAAGAACCATCTCTCTTAAATTGGTTCATTAATATTTTTTCAATTTAATGTGATATTCACTAACATTCATTTTTTAAACCATCAATCAAGCCCCTCTTATGTATAGGCACTGGTCTAGGCACCAAGAATACAGCACTGAGCAAAGTGGGCAAAACCTCTGCTCTCAGAGATTCATTCTAGAAGGGGAGACAAGCACTAACCAAATAAAAATAAGTCATCTTATATGATGTGGTGGTAAATGCGAAGAGGAAACAGAATGATTAGAAGAATAACTGAGAGGGTCTGCACCTGTTCCACATGACCTTCAATTTACTTCTTCATATTTGGATGTTCTTTGGATTAGTTCACCCCATCTCCCCTTATCCATCAGATAGTCATCACTGTGCTGTGCTATGCTAACGAGAAAGATTGGTAGATCTCTACCCTGGTGGAACACAAACTTTTGTGGAATGAGATAATTATGAAAGTGCATGATTACAAACTTTGACAAAATTGATGAAGAAAAAATACAGTTAAGAAAGTATATGATGTAAGCTGCCTGTCATGGCCAGCCATAGCGCCGCGGGAGAAAAACTCGGAGGCAGAGTAAAGCTTTTACTACTTTTACTTCTACTTTCTTAGAGAGAGCTTAGAGAGGGAAAGAAAGATTTTTAGAGAGAAACATTAGAGAGAGCTTTTCTTCTTGTCTTCTTAGCTTAGAGAGAGAGAAAGAAAGATAGAGAGAGCTTAGAGAGAGCTTAGCTTACTTAGAGAAAGATTAGCTTAGCTTAGAGAAAGATTATTTTTTAGAGCTTCTTTCTTCTTTCTTCTTTTTTCTTTCTTCCTTCTTCCTTGGGAGCCTCGGCCTAACTCTGACCAGCCATTACTTCTTCTATCTGGTTTCTCTTCTGTAACTGCTCTGCCTACGTTCTGGCCGCTCTGATTCTTTTCTTCTCCGACCTGAACTCTTCTTCTGATCGACCGAGCGACTGCCCGACTGACTGAATGAATTCGTTCTCCATTCTCCTAACTCTGACCGCTTTCACCCGGTTATATACCTTTAGCTTTGCGGGTGCCTCAAGTGCATTTACAGGTGCGTCACATACATATCAGGTGGAACTTATGGCTTCCAGCTAGCTGCAATAACCCTTCCTAATTGGGGCTCCTTCAATATGACAGAGGATCCAGACTTAGTTCAGGAGGTTAGAAAACAATTTCTTAAAGAAGAATGATTGATCTGCAGTTTTAGGTATATGTAAGTGTTAAATGGATAAAGCGGGTGGGAAGAACAGAAAGAGTTTCAAAGACCTAAGGAAAGTAACTGTACATGTTGTAGGTGGAATGAGGCTTGGGGTATTGAAAGATACAAGATGAGGCTGGAGAACAGGCTGGACCATGTAAAAGTGCAAATGACCTGATTTAAAAATACCTTTTAAAGGAAACTGGAAAATGTAAAGACATTTAAGAAGGAAAAGAGAGACATAATCAGATTGTAGTTTTTAGTAAACAAGTCTGGCAGCACTATGGGGAATGGATTAGAGAGGGGGCAAGTTCTAATGCAGGGAGATCAGCTAGGGGCAGGAGAAGTATGATAGTCCAGGTACAGGCCTTGGACCTTCAACTAAGGTGATGCTTAAAAGGGAGCAAGAGGGAGAGGCATGTGTCATTTATCCAAGAGGTAATGATGAATCAATGAAGGTAGGGATGAAGGTGTGGTGTCAAAGACCAATTGATGCTCATCTAGAGTAGTCCCACAGTTTGTAGGGAGAAATGAAAATGGATACAAAGAGTTGAGGTGTTTTTGTGCTAGCTAGGTAGAGATATAGAATCTGAACTGGACATACAAATTTGTAAGTCATCTACTGTGCAGTAAAATACATTTATTTTCCAACATAAATGGAAACATCCCTATCCCTACATAGGTTCCCACCAATCTTCCTCCATAGAACAAACTGTTTTTATTCAGGGATAGACAAAAAGGATGAATCCTTAGGAATAAGTGACTGTCATTTCCTTTTTATTTACTTTTTTAGAACTTCTTCATGAGTAATGATAAGACAAAAACGTATTGCACAATTTCAACAAAATTATGTTAAGTATAGATAATTTAAACTGCATGAGTCCATGGGTGATTTATATAGACTAGGCAATCAATCCACATTTGTTGTTTGATAAAGTAACACTGAAAGTATTGTTACATCTCTTTCTTTCTGTGGTGCTGGGGAATTGAACCACAGGGCCTTGTGCATGTGAGGCAAGCACTCTGCCAACTGAGCTATATCCTCAGCCCTAAGTCACTTTCTTTCTTTTTTTTTTTTTTTTTTTTTGTGGTACCGGGGATTGAACTCAGGGGCACTTGACCACTGGGCCACATCCCCAGCCCTTTTTTGTGTTTTTATTAGAGACAGGGTCTCACTGAGTTGCTAAGTGCCTCGCCATTGCTGAGGCTGGCTTTGAACTCGCGATCCTCCTGCCTCAGCCTCCCAAAGTGCTGGGATTACAGGCGTGCGCCACCGCGCCCGGCTCTAAGTCACTTTCTTAATGAAAGCTTATACTTGGGTTTATTTTAAGAAACACAACAGTGACCATAAATACTTCTGTGCTCCCCTCTAAGAAGACAAGAGAAAACCCTTCCTATCCTGGGGGCTGGCTTTGTCTACCTAAGCAATTCAGTGACCTGGCAAAGTTACAGTCTGTCACTCAGCCATTGGTGGGCCATGGAATTTCTCAGCTAATAGCATTTGGCAAACAAAGTGTTTTAGGAGAGAGGCGATGTGGAAAGAACTGTAATTTTTCAATTTTGCCAATGCTTTAAACCACTCACCTTCTCAAATACTTTGCTTCAGGCAAATTAACTTAGGAATATCTTGTATTTTTCACTCCCTCTCTAGGGACCAAGGACTTGGCATGAACCACAGCCATAATGGTCTCATGGGATCTAAGTTATGTGGAGAAACCAGAAATAGATGTGATTTAAGAGGCAAGTTCAAATTCTTATCAAGGGAGGGAATTGAGGGAGACAACAAGGATAATACTGTGTCCTGGACCTGAGGGTGGAGTATGAGGCTGTAGATGGGAAGTTAAGAATTGATCGAGCAATCAGTCTGAGCCAAGAGCAAGGATATCAGAAAGTGGAAAAAAGTCCAGAAGTCATCTCAGCGCACAAGCATGTCTGGAGTTTCTTCCAGAGCTGCTGGGAGGTGGCAGGCAGTGTTTGAGGATTCATGATCATCTCAGACACTTGGTGGCTATGCTTCCCAACACTCCGTTTCTCACCCGCGTTCCGCACACTCCATTTCTCACCCGCGGTCCGCACAGGCGATGGAAGCTGGGTTCCCCTGCGTGGAGTGGGCTGGCTGAGAAATATGGTGAAAAATCACAGGACACAGAAAATAGTTTTAAAGAGCCGGGGCAGGACGGCTCTTCAACCTTCAGGGTGGAGCTTCCACGCTGGAAAGAGAGCTGGTGAACTCTGTTTGCTTTATTTACAGGGGGGAACTTCAAAGGCTTTCTACAAAATGTTCATAATCAATTAAGGTAGTAGGTGGGCTGTTCAGTTCCCAATGGGTCACACCCAACTCCGGAGCTATGAGGTCAGTCTTCTTAGCTGATCAAAGACAGAGGTCCTGTACATTGTACAACCCATTCAGTGGGAGGAGCCACTAAATAGCTTGCAACGCCAAACCAAAATCTCCTTGGCTCCAAGGCCCAGTGAAGACGCTCAAATAGCTCAGAGGTCGCTCCCCACACCGTTTTTCTGAAATGCTGTTTCCTTTGCCCACCCGAATCCTGTTTTCTGTGAACCAGTTCAAGTTCTATTTCTTGTGAGACTACTGATGAAGTATTTGCTTGTCCTCAGAACAATTTGGGTAAAGACATGTTTCCTAATAAAATTGCCAAGCCATTTTAGTTTGTTTTTTGGAGGCAACTTTTATAAACTTTCATGGGTCTTTCCCAGTCATTTTAGAGAATTAAAAAAAAAAATTGCTTTTGAAAAATTCCTACTTGTTTTTTTTTAGAAGATAATTATGTAAGACGATTTAGTTATATTTTTAAATTAAATGTATTACATGTTCATTTCCTGTGAACCTCCCTGAGGTCAGGGATCATAATTTACTTACATAGCTTCATAAGGCTAGTAATAATAATAGTTACTACTTTTGAGTGCTCATTATATTCCAGATACTTCACTTACCTAGTCCTGATTTTCATAGAAACTCTTCCAGGTGTGGGTGCTATTGCCATTTTAGGCATAGAAAGCTGAATTTGTTCAGAGATAGAACTAGTAAATGCCGGGATAGCAATCAGAACTCAGATCTGAGCTCTTTCTCTACTCCAGGCTACCTTAAGTTCATTGATTTCATTAATCAGAATTGTTGGTTACATAGTTTATGGCCTTTATCTCCTGGAGCTTCTGTGATCATCTTTAGAACACAGGAATGTTGTGGGGGGAGCACCCTCCCCCAAAAGGCAAACACATTGTGTCTCCTATTTCACAAGGGAAGAGAGTTCTAGTTCCTTTCTTCACTTTTCTTTTTATCTGTCTTCTCCATTTCCTTTTTCATAAACACTGGTCTATAAAAATTTATTTTCTTGTATTATACTTCAATCCTTCCTCTTACCTCCCTGATGTAATTTTCCATCAGTAAATGCTGGGTCAAACCTATGCTTAAAACTTTTCTGAAGATTCCTTAGGTAACTGGCTAAATTCCAAAAAGTTAATTTGTCTGGAGGGAGCTGATTTTTATGGTCTTCCTTGAGGTCAGGGATCAAATCTTCATAAGGCTAGTAATAATAATAGTTGTTATTTATCCAGTGCCCATTATATTCCAGATACTTTGCCTTCCTAGTCACAATTTTTGTAGAAACTCTTCCAGGTGTGGGTGATGTTAGTATCATTTTAGGTTAGAAAGCCCATGTATGTTCCCAACATATGTCACATGCTTTTTTAAAAAAATAGACAAATGCATAAATTAATAGTGGTAATAAGGCATGATGTATTAGCCAGGTGTATTACCATGTGCTTGGGAACTCAGAGGCCCGAGGGAACCTCTGGAGAGACTCGTTTGTGGGTCTTGATGGCAGATGAATGGCTATCAGCTAGGGAGGGCAGGGAGGATATTCTAGATAGAATGAACAGTTTGAACCTTAGCATAGACCAGAAAAAAAAAAAAAAAAAAAAAAAAAAAAAACCGAAGAAGAAACACAGTGTACACCCTCTGACAACTTTGGGATCTTCCCCAAGTATAATAATTGATGCTCACTCCGTGCCAAATGCTTAATCTGGGCTATTTCTTTAAAACCTCACAATAAACTCTGGGGTTAATTCTGTTATTATTCCCATTTTTACATTGTAGAAACTGAGGCACATTGAAATTAGGAAATTTGTGAAAATTTGCAGGTAGTCAGTAGAAGAATCCGGCTGTCTGACCTCAGAGCCCCTGGGCCTAACTACCACATCATGTTGCTTTCTACACGCTCTTCCAACTGCTTGTTGGAGAACAAGAGACAGTTATTGATACAGGTATTTATGGAGGTCACTTGTACACTTCCCTAAGCAGAAACTTCTATATTTTAATAGCACTTCACAAAATCCCCTAAGGAGAAAAGGAAAATGTAGATCCAAAAGGAAAGGAAAAGCCTGAAAGGTGGAAGGATGAGGACTCAAAACAAACTTGATTCCGGATTTAGTTACAGTACTGGAGACCCTGTTGGGACAGGAAGTGATAAGGCCACCATCAGTAATTAAAACGAGGACATTGAGTGCCAAGGACCACTGGATGAAGGACTCAGACAGAAATGTGTCTTGTTCTCTGGGATTTGTGTGCCAACTTTTATAGAAGAAGGATAAAAGATCCTACCAAGGTTCAGGTAATTATTTTTCAGCCACATTCCACTTATAATACTGTTAGCTGCCTTTAAGAATGTTCTTGTATTCTTGGCATTATTATTCACAAAGGGGTCAGCTGTTGTACATGGATCTGGAGCAATAATCACATGTTGGAGCCCCAGATTCCAAGAGCTTTTGGAGCAGATTTGTGTGAAAAGGAAGTAAGAAGGAGGATGTTTATTTTTAATAAAGAGACCCTGCCCTAACTTCCTGACTAAAAACCAGTCTAGACTTGTTTTTTTTTCTTTTCCATTTTACACAATGTCCGCAACAACAGAATAAATTTATTAAAACCAAACAAACTGGGGGTTGAGTTTTGGCACAGAAAGTCAGACAGAAATAGGCTGGATTGCTTTGAGTTGAGACTAGTGACTGATTTACAAACCAGTATAGATTAAAGCTGCATTGGCCTTAACTGAACCAAGGTTATTTTCATCACAAGTAGGCAATAGAGAGGCAAAACGTCTGGGCTGGTGCTTGGGCAAGCACTGCTGAGGGGCCTGCCCTTCCAGCATTGACTGTGGGGAACTTACAGCACGGAGAAACCCCTCCAGAGAGGGTTTCAGAGAACAGTGTCTGCTTTATTGAGCAGCAAAAATAGCTTTTAGGGTGGGTATGTGCCAATTTACATTTAACAGTCACGATAGGCCACGAGAGGTGATACACAGCATATCATATTACTCGAGTCCAGATACCAAGAGTTAAGAAACTGCCACATATCTCAACCTTGCACCAAAAGGGGGATAACTCCTTGTCAAACGAGCAAGGAAATGGCACTTGCCAGTGTTCTGACAGCACTCTGTCCCAAAACAGCGTTCTATGTTACCACTTCCAGGCTGCACAATGAGCAAGATAAGCATTCCTCCATGAGGTCCAAGGTCAGGCCCTGCAACAATGCACTACTCAGTTCATCAGTTCTGCCCTCCTTTTCTTTTGATTTTCAAAACCCAAAATGTTACATAAGAAAGAACCTTTACAGTCATTTTCCCTATCACCCTATTTTACATGAAGGAAACTGAGTCTCAGAGAAGTTAGATGCCCTTCACTCCCCATTCATAGCATAGGATTAGTTACTAGACAGTACCCAAGAATGGGGTAGACTCAATTTTGACTCTGCTGCCTGGGAAAGTAAGTGCTGGAACAATTCCATAAGCACACACTGGAGCGCAGTTTCAGGAGCCAACTCTCTACTCATTGGTAGGCTGTGTTTGGGGATTATTTCTTTTCTCTCCTCTTTCCTTAGCCACTTTAGGCTGCTTTTCTGAGTCTTCAGCATCTAAATACAAGTAAGTGTGTCTATGAAGACCTTGTTCAAAGGAGTTTTCTGAGCCCAGGCCAAAGTCAAGGTGTATTTTTACATTTCAGAATGCTTTCCACTCTTCAGAACATTTTATCCCTACTGTATACATGTGAAGAGAAATAAGGTTAATTTTAACTTTATTTTACATGTTGGGAGAATGAGACACATCCCCCCTTGCTCCCTTCTTTTTCCTCCTCCCCTTTGACCATTCTAGTGTTCCTCTAATCCTCCTATGTACCCCAACCCAACACCACTGTGGATCAGCCTCCTTATATCAGAGAAAACATTTGGTATTTGGATTTTTGAGATTGACTAATTTCACTTAGCATTATATTCTCCAACTTCATCCATTTACCTGCAAATGCCACTATTTTATTCTCTTTTATTGCTGAGTAAAATTCCATTGTGTATATATACCACATTTTATTTATCCACTCATCTACTGAGGGACATCTAGGTTGGTTCCACAATCTAGCTATTGTGAATTGTGCTGCTATAAACATTGAAGTGGCTGTGTCACTGTAATATGCTGTTTTTAAGTCCTTTAGGAATAGACCCAGGAGTGGGATGGCTGGGTCATAGGGTGGTTCCATTCTCAGTTTTCTAAGAAATCTCCATACTGCCTTCCTGTAAGCTACTTGGTACCGAAACCCGGGCGGAAAAACTCTCGGAGGCAGAGTTAAGCTTTTACTACTTTTACTTCTACTTTCTTAGAGAGAGCTTAGAGAGGGAAAGAAAGATTTTTAGAGAGAAAGATTAAAGAGAGCTTTTCTTCTTGTCTTCTTAGCTTAGAGTCTTAGAGAGAAAGAAAGATAGAGCTTAGCTTAGAGTAGCTTAGAGTCTTAGAGAGAAAGAAAGATAGAGCTTAGCTTAGAGAAAGATTAGAGCTTCTTTCTTCTCTCTTCTTTCTTCCTTCTTCTTTCTTCTGTCTTCTGTCTTCCTTGGGAGCCTCGGCCTAACTCTGATCAGTCATTACTTCTTCTATCTGGTTTCTCTTCTGTCTTCTATCTGGTTTCTCTTCTGTAACCGCTCTGCCTACGTTCTGGCCGCTCTGATTCTTCTGACCGACCGAGTGACTGCCCGAGTGACCGAATGAATTCGTTCTCCTAACTCGGACCGCTTTCACCCGGTTATATACCTTCAGCTTTGCGGGTGCCTACAGGTGCGTCACATACATATCAGGTGGAACTTATGGCTTCCAGCTAGCTGCAACAGCCCTTCCTAATTAGGGCTCCTTCACCTTCCATAATGGTTGCACTATTTTGCAGTCCCACCAGCAATGTATGAGTGTGCCTTTTTCCCCACATCCTCTCCAACACTTATTGTTGTTTGTGTCCTTAATAGCTGCCATTCTGACTGGAGTGAAATGAAATCTTAGAGTAGTTTTGATTTGCATTTCTCTAATTGCCAGTGATGCTGAGCATTTTTTCATGTATTTGTTGATTGTGTATCTTCTTCTGAGAAGTGTCTTTTCAATTCCTTAGCCCATTTATTGATTGAGTTATTTGTTTTTTTGATATTAAGTTTTTTGAGTTCTTTATATATTCTGGAAATTAGTGCTCTATCTGATGTGCATGTATTAAATATTTGTTCCCAATTAGTTGGCTCTCTATTCACCTCACTGGTTGTTTTTTTTACTGAGAAGGAGTTTTTTAGTTTAAATCTATCCCATTCATTAATTCTTGGTATTAATTCTTGTACTACAGGATTCTTATTAAGGAACTTGGGGCCTAATCTGACATGTTGGAAATTGGAACTTACTTTTTCTTCTATTAGGCATATTGTCTTTCGTCTAATTCCTAGGTCCTCGATCCACTTTGAATTGAATTTTGTGCATGGTGATAGATAAGGGTTTAATTTCATTTTGTTGCATATGGATTTCCAGTTTTCCCAGCACCATTTGTTGAAGAGCTATCCTTTCTCAACTGTATATTTTTGGTGACTTTGTCTAATATAAGATAGCTGAAATTATATGATTAGTCTCTGTGTCCTCAATTCTGTACCATTGGTCTACCAGTCTGTTTTGGTGCCAATACCATGCTGACCATGCTGTTTTTGTTACTATTGCTCTATAGTATAATATAAAGTCTGGTATGATGATGCCACCTGCTTCACTTTTCTTGCTAAGGATTGCTTGATGTTTTTAAATTTTAATATTTGTGCCTTAAGAGACAAAGCCTTTCCTGGGCCTTTGTGTGATGAAATGTATGCCATTCATTATTTACATGTAGAAAAATAAAACTAGACCCCTATCTATTACCAGACAAATAGCAACTATAAATGAATTAAAGATTGAAATGTAAGCCCTGAAACTATGAAAGTACTAGAAGAAAATATTTGGGAAAATGCTTCAGAACATTGGTCTGGGCAAAGACTTTTTATTTTTATTTTTGGATATGACCCTAAAAGCATAAACAACAAAAGCAAAAATTGACAAATGGAATTACATCAAACTAAAAAGCTTCTGTACAGAAAAGGAAACAACAGAATCAAGAGATGACAGAATGGGAAGAATGGGATGAAAATATTTGGAAAGTAATACATCTGCCAAGGGATTAACATCCAGAATTTATAAGAAATTTAAATAAATTGACAGGAAGAAAAATTGAAAAATCCAGCTAAAAATGGGTTAAAGCCCTGAATAGACATTTCTCAAAAGAAGAAGTACAGATAGCCAACAGGTTTATAAAAAAAAAAAAAAAAAAACAACAACAACAACAACAAAACAACCAATGCTCAACATCACTAACCATCAGGGAAATGCAAATCTAAACCCTAGTTAGAGTAGTTGTTATCAAAAGCACAAGCAAACGAAAAATAAGTGCCAGCAAGATGCAGAGAAAAGGGAGCTCTTACATACTGTTGGTGGGAATACAAATGAGTACAGTCATCATGAAAAATAGTATGGAGGTTCCTTGAAAAACTGAAACTAGAACTACTGCACAATCCAGCATTCCCACTGCTAGGTGTATACGTAAAGGAAATGAAATCAGCATGTCAAAAAGATCCTTCACTCCCATGGTCACTCAGCATTATTCACAATAACTGGGATACAGAAAAGCCTAAATGTCCATCACTTGATGAATGGATAAAGAACATGTGGTATATATACATAATGGAATACTATTCAGCCATAAAAAAGGTGAAATCCCGTCATTTGTGACAATGACAGACCTGGAGGATATTATGTTAAGTGAAATAAGCTCTAGGATCTAAAAATGTTGATCTCACAGAGAGGCAAGTTCAAAATATTATCAAGGGATAGTGCTTGATGGTTATCATAGATTTCCTGATTCATTTATTGAAAGTGTGATAGTGGCCACCAGAGACTGAGGAAAGGAGGGGGAGCAGGATGGGGAGAAGCTGTTTAGGGGTACAATCTATAGTTAGATAGGAGCAGGGAGTTCTGGTGTTCTTTGGCACAGAATGTTGAATATAGTTAACAATAATATGTTGTGTATTTCAAAATAGCTAACATATAGGATTGTGAATATACTTACCATCAATAAATAATCTAGGTTTAAGGTGATAAATATGCTGATTACATGGATTTAAATATTATACAGTATATACATGAGTCAAAACCTCATGTTGTAACTCATAGATATGTACAATTATTGTGTCCATAAAAAATTACTCCACCTTTGAGTTTTATTTATTTATTTGGGGGCGGGTACTGGGGATTGAACTCAGGGGCACTCTGCCACTGAGCCACATCCCCAGCCCTATTTTGTATTTTATTTAGAGACAGGGTCTCACTGAGTTGTTTAGTGCCTTGCTGTTGCTGAGGCTGGCTTTGAATTCACCATCCTCCCGTCTCAGCCTCTGGAGCTGCTGGGATTTCAGGTATGCGCCACTGCACCCAGCCACCTCTGACTTCTAAAGCACAATCATTTTCCTGTGGCAGTTTATGAAAATCTAAATGTCTTAAATGAGCAAAATCTATGGTAGTCCTTTAAGAACTGAGCAGAGAAATAACTCTGATTGGAGCAATAGCCTCTTAGAGAGGTAACTTCATTCTTAGGAAATTTCTCCATTCACTTGAAATTTCTTCCTTTTCATACAATTGTGATCATTTTGCTCCTATGTCAGAGTCTCAATCTCTCTAAAGAAAAAAAAAAAAACCCTTTTTATCTTGAAAATTTTCTGCATATCTCTTGATGTAAGGGGTGTGTCCCTTACAGAAACATGGTCAGGAATTTGTAGAAGAGCATGAGAATTGAATATCAGCTCCACAAACAAAGCAGACTTTGCTGTGGTTTGGGTTCTATTCTGGTATTTGTGACTAAGAACTGTAACTAATATATGGCCTCTTCCAAATATGTCCCTTTTGAAATTCTGCTTGATGGTTATCACAGATTTCCTCATTCATTCATTAGTTATCTGGAGACAAAGTACTTTTAAGTTTAGTCCTAATTTTTTTTTCTCTGCTTAGAAGTTGAAAAGATTGTGTCTAAAGCTGGACATTTTGAGAACCATGTGGAAATTGTGTTGTGTGACCTGAGCTTTCTGGAAATGGCTAATGCTAAGGTACTAAGTTGTAATTAGAATTGCACAGTTTGGGAAATGGTGAATTTCTTTTCAAGGAAGCCAGCCCTGAGGAACTTGAATATTCTATAATTTGGCAAATGGGGAAATGAGATGGTGGAAAAACTAATAAGCTGATGACGGTTCTCAAACTATAGCTTTAGTAAATTGCCATTTTAACACTTGGTCTGGCTTCCATTATTCCATCCAGACTTAACCTTATGGGCTGCCATTTTTTTTCAAACACCAGCTGGACTCAACAGAGCAATGGCTCTCGAACTCTTACCTTACAAATCAATATCCCATTACTGACCACTACCATTTTTGCATTTCACAATTATGAAAATATCTCACCACAAACCACCCTGCCCTTCCATGAACACTGAACATTTCCACTTGTTGACTGACTTAGCCTCTTTCCTCTCCATCTCTGGTATATCATTAGTGGTGTTAGAGGGAAAGCGATATGGAGTGAGGAGAATGAGTCAATCCAAGAGAGGCTGCTGGTCTGCGGAATTAGATCACAAGTGATTATTTCTCATTTTCACTTTGTGACATGTTTTCCAAAGTGTGTTAGAGTGAAGGTGATGTGAATCACAAAGGAGTACCCTTTGGGACCAGCATGATTCTGATGGTCATGTTATAAGTGGTAGAGATTACAGGACAAGGCAGAACTTTCAATGTTTTTGATGTGTATCCATTTCCCTCCAATATTTCCTTTCCTGACCTTTCCTTTCTGGTGATCAGCCCTGATATTATCACTGAACTTGTCTGAAACATGTCACTACATGGAGCAACATCCTAGGAAGAGTTGGAGATAAAGGAAGAAGTAGAGACAGAGGCCATGAGTTTGTAGGAAAGCAGCAAAGGATGGACAACAGAATGGGTGACTATTAACAAGGAGAAGGGCATACCAGATGGGGTGAGGAGGCAGGAGTGGAACAAGAAGGTAAGACACTGGTGACTGTAGACATACAGGGAAGAGAGATTTAACAACACATGTGATAGGCTCCAGGACTTTTAATTTGTATATATGAGCATTATGGTCAGAATTTAGAGGTGAACCTATCATCAGTTTTTTTCTAACTCACAATTTACTAGTCAAGTCTTTGCCTTCTCTTTATTAAGTGAATGTTGTTATCATGGATATATTTGAATATTGACTAAGTACATTAGAAATTCAGACCATTCTTCAGATTTCCAGTGAGTTTTGTATTTGTCCTGTACTGGGGAATCAGAAGCCTGGGGAGGAAAAGGAGTGGAGTCAACATTAGACTATCTGGGACTTGTTCTGTTCCCTGATGCATCACCCAGTGAGGGTGCTACCTATTACACACACACACACACACACACACACACACACACACGCACATATACAACTTTATCCTTTCCTCATTCTTTTGTATAGCATTGGTGCAGTGATTATGGTAGTTTGAAAGAAGACAATGCTCTAGGTTTGTGTTGAGCCTCACAGATTACTTCCCACCTCTTTAAGACAGAAACCCTCTTCCCCCACCTGCTGGGTGTGTTGGCAGCTGACAGCTCTTAGCTGAGTTTCAACCACTGGATCTCCAACATGGAAATTATACTCTGCTGAAGTGAGCCATCTTGCCCATGAGCCTGCTTCTTTCCTATGTGTATCCCTCATCAAATAATCAATGCTAGGGTATAGGTATAAAGGTCTAGCCTTGTTCTCTAAGTTAGGACACGTTCACAAGGACATCTCAGCCCCATCCTTATTGTGAGGCTGACAAAGTTCAATGTTTTCTTCTGCCCAACTCCATTTTCATTTTGCCACAGGTCCCAAGAACACCCCTCTATAGACTTCCTACAGAGGAGTTTAGTCCCATATTCTTTTTCCTGGGAAACATGACCTATAAGACAACATGCTGATTATTTTAAAATTCTTACTTCACCTCAGATTAAATCATGTCAAATATGTTCTAGATTTTCTTTCTTAAACTTAGACTGACTTTATGTTACCATATTAAGACCAGTGGGTCTAATGTAGGGATTGAATCCTGCTATTAAGACTTGGTATAATTATTTGGATAGTTAAATATTAGAGTCTAAATTCTACACACAACTTTTTATAAATAAACCCATAGAAGCAGCTTACCCCCCTAACCCTTCCCTCGCCCACATTCTCCTGATGACTCAACTTTTTCATTGTTAACCCATAAAAACAAGGACCTCTGGTTTTAGAATGGGAAGAAAAAAATGAGCTATCTTATAAGTGATTTGAATAAGGGTAAATTTGTTTCAAATGCTCAGGGATATGATTTTATAATTCACTTGTTTCTTTGTTTCTAGAGGACCTTTTCTCCAAAAGTTCAAAACTCAAATGATGCTAACTCCTCCCTTTTTCTATTCTCCAGGTCTCTCCATGTAAGGGTTCTGCAATGAGGAGCCGTGGGTCAGATTCATGCCACTTCCTGTTTTATTTTTCTTTGCTTAGAAAACAAGATATTTTTAGAAAGGTGAAATAAATAGTGCTAGTTCTAAATTCAATTGTGAAATAAAATTTGTCCCTGATGAGTCTCTTCCCTTTTGTGGTGGACTTTCCATTGTGGCTTCTCCTCCCCCAACTCTGGGGCCTCCTCAACCCACTGCCAGTGTCTTGCCTACTCCCCTCCACAGGATCCTCTTCTCCTTTATCCAGATCTCTCTGTTTTGCTGCTCCCTGACCATGGCCCAGACTAGCGGCTTCTATGTTCCCTGTGATAGAAAGTTCTCTGTTCTACAATACATCACCCAAGGCCAAGTTTACTCTGCCCTTAGGAAGCACTATTGCCTGACGCATCCCTAGTTAGTTAATAAATGTTTAAATGGGTGAATGAGAATATGAATCAATGAAAGCTTTCTCATAACACACCACTTAGCACCCAGTCCTACCTACTATCCACCCAAGACATGTGTATTAACCAAGGCCTGATGAAGACAGCCTTCCTTTGTAGCATGACCCAGGTAGGCAATTTGGGAGAGGAACCCTCTGACAAATGGGTGTTAATTATATTAGCCATGTTTTTCTTGATGCTTTCACATTTGGGGCCTTGCTGACCTGAAGATACCCGTCCCTTCCTAGAGTTAACAACTTAACTGCTAACACATCTTTCATATGCAAACCAACCAATCTAGAGTCCTTACCTTGACCACCTCCCTCATAGGACTCTCAGGGCTTTCATGCTTGGGGCCACTCACTATCTACTGTCCTAATCGTCCATGGATGGGTTCCAGGCAACTAAGGACAGCTCCTATGTCTGAGAGCTGGGGATCTATTCAGACCTGCCAGTCCTAAGCATCTTACCCTTCCCTGCCCACTCCTTTCCATGGAAACCACAAGGAGGCTTTTGCCTACATTTCCTCCTTGCTCCTTCTACCTCCTGGTGCTTCTCATGCCCATTGTATAACATGCTCCTTCCTTAGGAACTGTGGATAACAAGTGATCTTTTCAGTGGTAATTGTTTCCTGGTCCGTAGGCCTCACTATACCTGAGTAAAAGCTGCATTTTAAAACAGTTATCTCAAATACTTTTCCAGTCCAGCTCTGTTCCCCAACACTGGAAGCATTCAGTCTCCACTGTGACTGGATGGAGATCATCATCTACTATATTATAAAGTTTTCTACTTTGGGTAGAAGGTTCGACCTAACAATATATAGTAGCCCCTTTTCCATAGTTTTCCTTTCTGGGGTTTTTGATTGACCATGGTCAATCATGGTCAGAAAATATTGAACGGGAATTTCCAGAAATAAGCAATAAGTTTGAAATAACTTTTACTAGAGCATATTGTTAGAATTGTTCTATTTTACAATTAGCTATTATATCATAATATATATGTATAGGAAGAAATGTAGCAAATTTTAGATTTCAGTACTATCCATGGTTTTAGGCATCCACTGGGGGTCATGGAATGTGGCTGAAAAAATAGTTCACATTTATTAAGCACTTACTGTCTGCCAAATGCTATACTAAAAATATTAAATGCATCATCTCATTTACTTTTCATCCCCCCTCCCCCACAAAAAGTCATTGTGCCAACAAGAAAACTGAGTCTCAGAGAGGCTGTGTAATAAACCAAAAGCCACACAGCTAAAAATACCAGAGGTAAAATTTAAAACTTTTAAACCACCCTGCCCCTGCCCATGAGTTAATTCATTTAAGAAAAATCCAGAAGGAAGCCTCTCCTTTTCCATAAGTTGTGACAATTGGAGAAATGACAAACAGGAAAGGCAATAAAGTATTAATTTTTTCATTAATTAATTTATTGAAAAACTAACAACCAAACTTCACTTTATATGTGCCATCACCTTGAGCTCTCATAAAATTGGATGAATTATTGTATCATATTTGAACTGAAGTTCAAAATAGTTTTCCCAAGGTCACAGAGGATATAAAATTCAAACACAAACTTTCCTGTCATTGTTCTGAGTCCTGCCCAACTTGCATGCCTTCCTTCTATCATAGTCTTCCAAATCTTCTAAAGTTTTTTTGCAAGTTTTAGTGCATAACATCACTACTTCCTTCATACTTTAAAGCAAAGGTGTGGCAGTCTTGACAGTGACAGTCAACAAATGATACCATGATGAAAAGTAGCTGAATGTGTCCAGATTTTCCAAAAACAATATAGCCTGGGGGGAATTAATATAGTCTCTGGAAAAAGTTACCCAGACAGAGAAGGGGCTACAATTACAGAAGTTTATAATACTATGTTGGATCCTTAGTGAATGGATGGGAACCTATAGAAATTCCTTATATTTAAAGAAGTTCCATTCATCGGGCATGAGTCCCCAGATCTCCAAAGAACTGTATTGGTAATGAAGATATGAGAAAATAACTGGCAGTTTTGGAGAACTACAAGCTGAGAAGGAATAATTCAAATAAATACTTTAAACATGCCAATACACATATGTAATAAAATAATATATAATAAATTTGCTGTTGAATGTTATCAAGTAACAAAATATACTGTAAAGATGTTAAGATCTGTATGGCCAGGGTTGACTACAGGCATGGGGGCCTTTCAACCAAAATAATTGAAAACTTCACTGACTATCAAGCAAAACATAGTTAATGGATCCTACTGAAGTTTGGGGTCTGAGCAATTTAAGCAAGAAAGAGGGAAAATTGGGGAAAAAGGAGGAGAGAAAAACAATTAATTGAATCAAATAACTTGGAAATGTTAAAAAATGATAAAACAATTGGATTGTACCAGACAAAAGGAGACTGGATAAGAGGGCTTAAGAGCAACCAGCAAGTGATCGAAAATGTCTTTTGGGGATAGGACTGGGCAGCCATGAAGAATTTCCATGGAGATGGTAAGAAGAAACAGCTTGCCTGGCGGAGACCTCAGCTGGGGTATCAGGAAGAATTTCTGACTGTAAATGTCAAAACTCTGGCTCACAGGACGAAGGCAGCCTTCTGGGATCTGCCTATCCTAGGATTGCTTTTCGGCTTCCAGCAAGAGGCTGCTGGGGCGATTTCATGCAGCCCTGGGATGGACAGATGACCCCTCAGAGCCCTTGGCTCTCATGTTGCTGAAGCAGGCCATCCTCTGCTGCACTCACAGGCCATATCCAGCTGCTGACTCCACACCCAGGGGCTGTGGAGTCCCCCCCCCCCCCCCCCCCCCCCCCCGCAGAAAGGAACAACCAAGCCTTTCACTCCCGGGTTCCTCACTTGGACTGGTCTGTAGGTGTACATCTGTGGTTTTCAGCTCTTCAGCACTTTGGCACTTTTCTGCAGAGCCAAAGGCCTCCTGGGAACAATGTAGCATCTGTGTGTTGACAGTAACGACCTGTGGCCCAGAGACACTCAGCCAAACTCTCCCTGCCCCCCAGGAGCTGGACTGCACACCTCACCTGCAGTGAGCCCCAGCCTGCCCAGCACCAACTGCCCCCCTTCTCTTTCCTATTTCCCAACACTTTGCCTAATTGACCTCCTAGCTCCTTTGCCACATTAGTACCAATTCTCACCAGGATGGTCTCTACCCACCACTCATCCCACACACAGAGTGGACAACTACATGCATGTGGTTTATGGCCTGCTGCTAAAGCGTGAGCACTGAAGGGTGAGGGACACACGGCTCAGCTGGGCAGCTGGGTGTTTACAAAAGGTTTGGCCTGCAAAGAGATGCCAGTCTTCTCCTATAACATCATTGCCTTTATTTATTATATGGGTTGTTGATTTACATGGGGAATTGGGGATGCTAAACTAACACAGTTTTCACATGGTCTGTTTATGCTGAGTTCAGAAACTTGGGGACGTCATTTAACTTTGGCAAAAACACAATTTCAGAAAGGTACTTAAAACCATCCTTTTGTTCTTGGCCCTGAGTCAGAGAGAGACAGGCGCTTATGAAGGAAGGTAGAGTTTCAATCCTTAGACAACCTCCAAACAGCAGAAACTATGTTGTGTGGATCATGTGAAGTCTGCAAACTCAGTATTAATGATACATTGGAACAGTTTCTCTCTACCAATGACTCTCCCTCATACAGGTGTCATAGAATTTCTAAAGCCTTCCATCATAGGTGTGCCTACACAGTATGAATGTGCAATAGCAAATTAGGTGGGTAGTCAGAGAGTATGGGGAATTTAAAAGAAAGAAGAAAAGTCAACAAGATTTTAAGGAACAAAATGGAGTGAATTCTCTCTCTCTTTCTCTCTCAGTACATGTGTGGTTGGAAGGGCTGGTGAATGTGTTGTTTGGTGTCTCTCAGGTTTGAATGGACTATCTTTTATTCAGGATAAAGTAAGTATGTGGTAATAAGTAGAAATACCAAGGAGAAGTCAGAGTTCCACTTTTGGAGTCTTTTCTTCTAATTTACGATGTTCTCTCTGAAAAATATCATAACACTGAAATTTAGATTTGGAGCTAATTTTTGCTTTAGGCTTAGAAAACTAGGCCATTTTGATAACTTTGGAAAGTGCTAAACCCATTTTCAATTTTTATCTCATGAACTCTTTTATATGGATTTTGATTCATTTCCCATTGATACCTTAAGCAAAATGGCAAAATTCCAAATTCAGCTCCTTTGAATATGCAATACTTTTCCAAAAATACTTTTCTATTTCTATTCTCATAACTATATGCCCATAAGCATCCTGATTATTTGCTACTGATCAGATCCATTAGACCCCAAAGAATTCTTATTTAACAAGCAATAAAAAGGACAGAAGGAGAAAATGCAAATTGCTTTACCTGTACCCTCACACTTACCAACAATTTTCCCTCTAGAAATCCATCACAAAAGTTTTGCACATGCTGTACTGTAACTTCAGTTATAGGCAATGTATCCCACTGATCGTCAAGAGTTCGGTAAATTGCCAAAGCTGGCAGTTGAGACTTCTTTAGTTTGAAAAATGATATCACCTTTTCATTTTCCTTCATACCACTGTCCACCAGAACAAAGAGAATCTGCAGTTGAAGAAGTTTGAAAGAAAAAGATCTATCAGAGGTCTTGGGGATAAAGAGATTCTTTGTAATTATTGTAGTTTACACTATATTAAATTTATGATGTCACATAAGTTAAATCTCAATTAAGTTAAAATAAATTGCTCATTATTTTGTGTTGCTTTAGTATTTTATTCCTTTGGTCAGATTTATTTAATTTTGAGCACATAGAATTGGAAGAGGTTTTAGTGATTATCTAAGGGAGGAAGTATAGCCTACAGGTTAAGAGCAGAGAACAAATTTTTAAATTTTACTTCTGATATATTTAGTTGTGTGGCTTTTAACTTATTACACAGCCTCTCTGAGACTCAGTTTTCTTGTTGGCAGAATGGCTTTTGTTGGGGGCCATGTTATTGTAGGGACAGAGAAGGCAAGGCACCGAAGATAGCAGGAAACAGTTTTATTTGGCTGCAGCTGGGTTTAGAGGGTACAGCTCTTGCTGTAATCAATTAATCCCCTAAACTCTAAGTTCAGATAGTTTCAGAATTTTATACCCAGCATGTAAGGGGGGGTGGCTCAGAAGTTCATAGTTTATAGAAGTTCACATAAAAGCATTTTTTTTTTCTTTTGTTGTTCTGGGCAAGTTAACCCTTCAAGGACAACACCTGAGAAGGGGAGAGCTTCTTCTCCCCTTTCCTTCCTTCCTCTGCCAGCTGTTACCATGGAGCCCAATTAGTAATTTCTCTTATTTTAGAAATTTAGACATCTCTGTGAAGCTCCAGCTCAAGGCCAGAGGCCTTGTTTAAAGAATTTGTCCTTTTATTATCACATTTTGCATTTGCAAACACACTTCTACAAACTACTATACTGGATACATGTTTGTGAAAAACAAGTAAAGGGGTGTCCAGCACCTGGAGTGCTGATTTCTTTCAGGCCAGTGGCCAAGTAATAGAGCAACAGGAAAAAAGGAAGTTTATCTACGTTGAAGTTTTTTGTAGAGACTCTTTTGCTGACAGTCCTAAAATCAGCCATGGTGAAGATTTCTGGAGAAGCTTAGTTAAGATTTTCTGTAAAGAAAAGGGGTGCCACTACAGTGTGGAGAGTAAATGAGGTGATGCATTTAATATTTTTAATATAGCATTTGGCAGATAGTAAGTGCTTAATAAATAATAATTATTTTGCAGTTGCATTCCAAAAGCCCCCACGGATGCCTGAAACCTCAGATAATACTGAAACCTAGATAGGCTACATTTCTTCCTATACATATATACTTATGATATAATAGCTAATTAGAACAGTTCTAACAATATGCTCTAGTGAAAGTTATTTCAAACTTATTGCTTATTTCTGGAAATGTCCATTTAATATTTTCTGACCATGATTGACCATAGGTCAAACCTTCTACCCAAAGTAGAAATCTTTATAATGTAGTAGAGGATCATCTCCATTCAGTCACACTGAATGCTTCCAGTGTTAGGGAAGCCACCATCAGAAGGGCAGCTTACTTTATTATCAGCTGGCTGTCACGGCTAGAAAGGTGTCTAGCTGAGTAATCTTGAAGTAGTTAAGTTTTTCATGAAGGAGGAAAGGGGAAGAAATAAATATTTCCTGACTATCTAGTAGGTACCAGGGCTTGACAGGTGTACATGCTGAGTAAACCTTAATGTTTGTCCCAAACTCTAGGAGAGTATAGTGAAGGTAAACAAATGGTGACTAGTAGGTGATTTTATTTTCTGTATTTTTATGTCTCTATTTTCTCTCCATCTATCAATGCAGAAAAAATATCCTTAACCACTGTGGGAAAATATGATTATATAAGCCTTTAATATTACAAAACATAACATATTTAATTTCAAATAATGCTTGCTGTTATGTCCCAACTCTTTCTTAACCTCTGAAACATACTGGCTTTCCTTATTTATCTCTCCTTCCTCGCTACACATTCCTTCTGGAGCTGTTTATTCAAATGTCATGTCCCATTGCCAACTTACCTTTCCCTGGAAGAGTCTAGCTGCCTCCCGGTATCTGTGCATGTTCTCGCCATACTCTGGAGATGCTTTGTTTATCACCAGGAGAAGATGAATCTCAATCAAGGTGTTAAATAGGCCAAACCCAGTCTGGCAAATGTGTTATAGTAGAAAGAGAGAAGCGGGTGGGCATTAGTGACAATCCAGTGAATGGTAACACAAATGCAATTGGCATCCAAGAAAACTCTCAAAAATCTCCCCATCTGTTTTTTTTTTTTCCCCCATGCATCAGTGTAGATCCCTCATTCCCACACTGCATAGGTTGGACTGAGAAACCAAAAGGATATTGTAGAAATGATGGAGTGTGACTTTGAGGTCATAAAAATCATATGAATTCTGCTTTGCTCTTCCCAATATCCTTCACTGTGGGGAAAGCCAGCCTGCATGGTGCAGTGAAGCAGCCCTATGGACAGATTCACATGGCAACAATGGGGACCAACTTGCCAGCCACATGAGTGAGCCCTCTTGAAAGCAAATCTTCCAGCTTCCAATGTCTGCAGCCCTGCCATTGGCTACTAACTCAACAGAGATGCTAGAGCAAAAGCACCTAGCTGAGACACTCCCAGCTGGTTGACCCACAGAACTGGCATGATATAACCAACATTTACTGTCTTGAGCTCAAATTTTATAGCAACCTGTTACATGAAATAGATGACAAATATGCCATGAAACATATCAGTTGCTGTTTTTTCAATTCCTTTTCATGTTGCAAAAGGAACCCTTAAAATGTGATTCTTGACTACAAATTGTTTGAGCATACTTATTGAGTATATATTATGTGCAAGGAACTGTCTTCAGCTTTTATTCATAAAATAATTAATTGAATCCCTAAGATCCTAGTTTTTCAAGTGAGAAAACTGAGGCACAGATGGATTAAATAGTTGTCAAAGTTACATAAATGGTGGCCTGGGATTCATACTAGGCAGTCTGGTGCTAGAGTCCACACCGTTGATAGGCTGGATCACCTGACTGATGGCAAAACCCCATGTAAATCAATTTAACCCCAAGTGTGGGAGATCCAGTCCACCTCAGGTCAACACGAAGGTGAACTCTGCAGGGAACCAGAAGCATTGACCTTATTTGCTGATCGGCCATTCCCCATGAAGTTGTCAGTGACTTAGGGGACTGGGATAGCCACTAGCTGGATAAGAAGGGAAGAGGAAGGGTGAAACTGTGCTACTGGCACTGTTCATTTCACTTTACCAAAATTGTGCTGCAAATCTATTTTAAACAAACCCCATTGCTTTCTACTTCTCCTAAATACAGAAATCACTCTATAAAATCAACATGTCCATGATAAGAGATTGGTCTCAGGGGCCCAATATGTGGGCAAGAAAGGTGTATGGGGTTTTTATCCTAAAGCCTTCTCCTTGGCATTTAAGACAAGGTTCAAGATTTTACATTTGGGAGAACAGATGATAAATAATTGACTCTTGTTTTACTCGATTATTTTACTTAAATGTGTGTGCATCCAACTTCCTAAAGCAGAGATGGAGGATAATTCTTGGAAACAGTAAGAAAAAAAAGTAGAGTCAATCCTGTCTTAGCAGAAGGGATTGGACAACAGAGGTTATTAGTGGAATCCAAATAGACACAGCCCGATTTTTCACCCTGAAGCCATCCACATGTTATTAAAAGTGCATGGTAGGCCAAAGGCATGGCTGTGATTTTCTGCCCAGTGGTTATGGGTGCAAACTTCTGCATCATCAGCAGAAGAGAAATAGCTGTAGGAGAATGGGCAGCTTTCTAAATGAGAAAAATGATTTTTTTTAATGAGAAAAAAGTCACAATAAATAATTGAACTTGTTTCTGTAAAGAAATTCTTTCCTAGATGGTGGAATGAGATGGATATCATTACCCTAAGTACATGTATGAAGACATAAATGGGGTGAATACACTTTATATACAACCAGAGGTATGAAAAACTGTGCTCTGTATGTGTAATATGAATTATAATGCATTCTGCTGTTATATAATAAATTAGAATAAAAAATAAATTTTAAAAAAGAAATTCTTTCCTGACTTCTTCTTGATGTGATTAGGCTCCAGTAATGGAGAATTTTAAAAAGATACATTATTGCTATGCAAGGTGAGAGCTGGACCAGGCCTGAGAGCTCAGGCAGGCCAATCCTTGCCCTCTGTGGCTGCCCTGCTGTGGCTGGCCTACAGGACTCCAGCAGGCTGGGGCCATTTACCCTGGGAGTGAAAGATCACTTTTTCTGGGCCACTTTTTTGTGCACCCCTGTTAGCTCAATAGACACACAATCAGAATGACAATGACCTAGGGAAAGAATGCATTCTTAATTATTGATGCTGACACTGTGATAGGTGTGTATGTGTGTATTTGGAATCTTGGCCAAAGTGGAAATGGAGTCACCACTCTCTAAAGATGGTGTGAGAAGTGGATGTGATTTTAGTCAACAGGAAAAGGGGTGTTTCCTCCTGCTTGGAGCAGTAGAAAAACCACAGAACGCGGTCACACAGACCCAGCATGAAAAACAGGGTAAGTGTGGAGAGGCTGTCTCTGAAGTTCAAGTTACTAGCCTGATGGCTCTAGGAGGTTACTTAGTGTCTCTGAACTCCCACTTTCTGTATTGTAAAATGGAAACAGACAAGATGAGCTAATGCATTACCAGCTAATGTTCTGCCTCAAATTATGTCTTTTTAATTTACTCATTGTGTGACATTTGGTAATGTCACTTGGATCTTGAATGTTCTTCTCTACAAAAATGGGCATTATAATTTCCTCCCTTTCACCTTAAACAATCAATTAAATAATTAAATGAGAATTTAGTGAGGATTAAATCAGAAAATGAGTATGAAAGGGAGTTCTGAAAAAACATAACATGTGTATTAGGTGTTGTTTCTAGAGGATGCCTAGCACTTCTGAGCTAATGTAGATCACTAGAAATAAATACTCCATCACTCTATGATTTATGTTCAAGGACATGTAAGATAATTCTATAAGCCGTAGAGTGTGAGAAGGCCAGAAGATGATCAGGAGGATAGGCCGACACTTTTCTTCAGATTGCATGCAGCATGTGACGTCAGAGGAGGACAGATCTGGATGCTGAGGCCCCTGAGGATTTAGACACATGCTATTCAAAATGCAGTTTGCATGTGATGCCAGACCAGGAAATGTTAGTGGTCCATAAGGATGTACACACAGAAAATAGGAATAGATGTTTGAAAATTCTTGCTCTGGCATGCAAATATGTGATCAGTGGGCTTTATTTATTTTTCTGTTTTGAGACTTGGTCTGGTTAAGCTGCCCAGGTTGGCCTCAAACTTGAGATCCTCCCAGCCTTAGCCTACTGAGCAGGTGGGATTACAGGTGTGCAACACCATGCCCAACTAATTGGCTTTATTTTTAAAAATGCATTTGTCTAATAACTTACTTTTATTGTATTTTATAAAAGTATGGGTCACCAGTGCTTTAGGGAAAAAAACTGGACCTTCCATATGAATTGGAATCTAACTGAAGAAATGTGATCTACAGTATTGATCAGGGCACGGTAGCAGCCAAACTTAGAAGGTTTTTGAATCAGTCACCTTAACTTTGCATTTTGGCTCTCTTTCTTATTTGTTATGTGATAAAGCATTTAACTTTTCTGTCTCTGGTTCTCTTTGTTAAATAGGGAAAAGTCCATCAGTCCTGAAAGGTCACAGTATGAATGTTAATATAAACAACATACTAGGTTTTTAATTAAGGATGGTTACTTTACATTACTGGTTAAAAGAGCAGAGCTCTGGGAGGAAAGGGTCTATGCAATGAAGACAAGTGCCCTTCCTGACACGAGGGCTTTAGGGAGCAGGCAGCAGGGACGTTGTTTACCATAGGGTTGTATTCTGTCACCAAGCGAAGGCTGTTGGTCTCAATGAAATAGCTTAATTTGGCGGCTTCCATGTTTTCAATGTCTTCACCCTCTAACTTCAGTTGTTCATTATCCACCTGGATAACACAAAAAGAATCCAATTGCCACCATTTTATCTCTTTTTCAATAATTGATAAATATTCTTAGACCACTATGTGACAAGCCTTGAGTAAAGCTTCAAAGACAGAAAAGTGAGTCAGGAGGGTTTTCTGCCCTCGAGGGACACATTTGTTATTTTTAAAGATTATTTTTATGTAATGGAATTACTGATATTTTTAATTATGAATTTTCCATTGGTTCTGTCTGTTCCAAATTCCATTTTTCTTCATCTCTGGCTCAGTTTTGATTGACTGAATACTTTATATTGTCCCACTTCCCCCGACCCCCTCTTTTTTTTTTTTTTTTTTGGTTTAGAAGCCACACAAGTTTTAATTATTCCTTTAGGGATTACTGGATACATTATACAACATGAGCTTTTTTTACATATTAGAATCAATCTAACATTAATTGGCTATTACATTCTTATCTTGACTTAACATTCTCATATAGTTTATCTTCTTCTGACTTTCTTCCCTGACCTCATAGTTGGACTTACAGAAGCTTGGTTCGTGTTTTAATTCTAAATCTCACAAGACATCATTATTATTGTTAGGTACTTTACACTTAAATTTATCTACATATTTACATTTTAGTGCCTCTTCATTCATTCCTGCATTTTTGAGTTTCTACGTGGGATGTTTTCCCCTCTGCCTAGAGAACACCTTTTACTATTTTCGTTAGTACCAATTAACTCTTGGGTGACAAATTCTCTCAGTTTGGCTATTTAACATGATTTTCAGCTTTATTTTTCAAGTCTGTTTTTGCTGGTGGTAGAATTTTAAGTTGAGTGTTATTTTCCTTTGCGTTTGAAACAATGTAATGCTTAGTATTTTGTGTTATATTATTTCCAGTGAAAAATCAGCTGTGACCTATTGCTGTCCCTTTGAGATTACTTTGAGGGTAGCCTGTATTTTTTCTCTGATTTAAGATTTTCTTTTCTTTTGAGTTTTGGATATTATACTAGGGCATGTACACATTTCATGTGTGTACAGTTGTATGTGTGTACGTGTGTGTGTGTGTGCATTTTCTCATGCTCACTCTAATCCAGTTTCAGGGATAGAGATGATTTGCGTCTGTGCTCTGTACTGCAGCCCATGTGAGGGCTGATGTGCTTATGACTTATCCCAGAATTAAGAACAGCTTTTTGGGATCCAAAGGAGATACAAAGGTTGTTTTACTAGATTCACTTCCAACTTCCCCTATGGG
This sequence comes from Tamias sibiricus, assembly GCA_025594165.1. Taxonomy (NCBI): domain Eukaryota; kingdom Metazoa; phylum Chordata; class Mammalia; order Rodentia; family Sciuridae; genus Tamias; species Tamias sibiricus. The sequence continues at coordinate 79,581,278 of CM046661.1, forward strand.
GCCTGCAGACCAACATTTACTTTGCTGTCTATTTGAGAATCTCTAAAAACTGCTGATAAATGTCTCATCCTTCAGACTGTTTTTCCCCCCTAGAACTAGAAAAAGCCCCAAACATGAAAAGCTCTACCCAATGTTCTTAGTTTCCATCTTCTAGACATTTTCCCTTCTTTTACTATAACCTAGTTGTAAAAAATTATCTAGCTGCGTGATTCATTTTCTCAGATTTGTATTTTAGTGCTCCACTATCCTCAGTGCCATAATTTGGATCTGGAATGTCCCCCGAAGGTCTCTGTATTGAGGGGCTTGATTGTTAGTCTGTGGTGCTACTAGGAGGTGGTTGAACCTTTAGAAATTGAAGCCTAGTAGAAGAAAGCTAGGTCACTGGGTGCATGGTCTTGAATAGAATATTGGCTCCTGGCCCCTTTCTGCTTCTCCCTGCTTCCCAGCCACTATAAAGTGAGGATCTCTGCTCCATCACATGCTCCCTGCCATGATGTGCTTGCTGCCTTGCCACAGGCCCAAAAGCAACAGGTTAACTGATCATGAACTGAAACATCTGCAATCATGAGCCCAAATAAACCTTTACCCTTATTAAGTTGACTATCTTAGGCATTTTGTTGCAGTGACAGAAAGCTAACCAACACAGGTACATTAAAAGATAGAACTTCAAACTTCTAGTTCTTGTTTCCAGAGTTTCCATTATCTTCCCTCAATCTACTTCTGCCCATAACAATATAAGATAATTCTTTCATTGCCCATAGCAACTATGCCAATAGATAAATCATCAGTGTTAGCCCCTGAACAATTTTGTGCATTTCCTAAAATAGCTTGGGTTGCTTTTGAGACCCCTGGGCACCTCTTTACCCCTGTCTCCTTCATCTGTTATTTTACATGAGCTCTACCCAATCCAGTCTTGCCTTAGATGAAAACCACCCTTTTATCCCTAAGATACTTTTTCCCAGTCTACCCAACAAATCAGAGGCAAATTTCCCTTTAGTTTATGTAGGAGAGAATTCAGGGAAAGGGAAATTAAGTCCCTGAATAGTAAAAATCCAAGACTGATCCTTATTGTCATACTGGTGATGATCCTTACTTTTTATTTTTCATTTCTTTTGTTTAAGATGATCTTCCACTGGGCTAATTAAAGGCAATATAAACTTCTGAGGAGCTCAATGCTTAGATTAAAATTACCCTTAGGGTTAATTTTATTAATCCTGGATATAATCTAGTCATTCTCTTATAACCCATTTGTTCTAGACTTACTTGTTGAGCACCTGCAATATGTTAGGCATGCAGGCACAGATTGCTGTCATTCACTTAGATGACCAATTAAGTGCTCTTTATTTTAAGACTCTTGTGCAATTTAAGTTTATGAAATAAATAATATGGATAATGTTCTTATTTCTAAAAAAAAGATTTTGAAAAAAGTCATCTAAACCACAGAATAGTTTAAAATGTGAAGTCTCTTTGTATACATAACTGTTTAAAATACACAAAGTTCTAAGTAGATAACTTGGGGAAGAAAGAAAAAAAAAAAAAAAAGAAAAAGTCTTAGGTGGAGACCTTGCCCAAATTTCTACCCCCATCTCTACCCTGAATTATTAAGAATGAGTGAAGAAATAAATGAACACACAGAAAACACATTTGAGGCTCTTCTGGATCTTTAAGCTGCTGAAAGCCAGATTGCCAGCTGGCCTGTCTCCCTCATACTTAAGACTTTGCTATTGCAACCACCAAAATCAGCATTATTACAAAAACAATCAGAGCCCTTTTAATATCAAATATGTCTAAATGCTTCCTGATTATTTTTCTAGGAAATCTTAAGCCTGGAGCCTGCGCCTCAGCTGACCTGGCTGTGGGGTGGGCCAGGAGTTCCCTCCCACTCTCTTTTCCAGGCAGTACTTCACATTTCCCAGAACAGAGAGAACAGGAAGCCCTGGTTACTCCAGGTGTTTCTGGACCTAAGGAATGTAGTACTGGGAGGCAGAGGAGGTGAACTGGTAATAACATTCCCTAAGCAGAGGAAGGGGTTTAACAAAACCCAACCCGCTGCATTCTCTTGGGTTTGTTGTACCTCTTTTAACGAAATGTGCCCAATTACTGCATTATTTTTTAAACTAATAAACTCTGGAACATTCATGTGTAGGGTTACTGGAAACAACATTTGAGCAGGAAATCTGCCTTCTGTGAAGATAATTATTTGCATAATGCACTGGAAAGAAAATCTGACCCTGGAACCAAGAGCATTTTTTAAAAAACATACTTCTCAAGTGTTTGGAAAAAATTTTACTTAAGATATCCTATTTTTTTTTCTCCACAAGGAAAGTGACACCAGAATAAAAGCAGAGCAGTAAAATGGGAATATTTCCACCTAAGCTTCCCCCTGAGTTATCTGAAGGAGAGGTTGTTGTTTTGTTTTATATACTATATCATTCTGAGAGATTCCATTGTTCCTTTTCTGTTTTTTACTATTTCAGTAACATTCATTTGAATTCTTATGGATTTCTCTGACAATCCAGCTTTTCAGAAAATGTATTAAAAATCATCTTACACTGTTAAATACCAAGGTACTTATCTGCAAATGCCATGATTTTATTCTCTCTTATTGCTGAGTAATACTCCATTGTGTATATACACCACATTTTCTTTATCCATTCATCTATTGAAGGGCATCTAGGTTGCTTCAACAGTTTAGTTATTGTGAATTGTGCTGCTATAAACATTGACGTGGCTGTGTCCCTGAAGTTGGAGAATATAATGCTAAGTGAAGTTAGCCAATCCCTAAAAGCCAAATGCCAAATGTTTTCTCTGATATAAGGAGGCCAATTCACAGTGGGGTTGGGATGGGGAGCATAGGAAGATTAGAAGAACACTTGAATGGCCAATGGGGAGGGTGGGGAAGGGAGGGGGCAAAAGGGTGAAGAAAAAAAAAAGATGGTAGAATGAGATGGATATCATTACCCTAAGTGCATGTATGAAGTCACGAATGGTGTCAATATACTTTGTATTCAACCAGAGATATGTAAAAATGTGCTCTATAAGTATAATATGAAATGTAATACATTCTGCTGTCATTTCTAACAACTTAGCATAAAAAATAAATTTGAAGAAAAATAAATACCAAGGTATTAAATATCTTGGGTGACAGTGAAGAATCATTTGTTAAACAATTACCTTCATGCCCCTGGGTTTGTTTTCCTAAGCTGCTCATCTTACTGCCTTTTTGGTAAGTGCATCCTTTAGTAAAAAAATGTTTTAATAACTTTACACATATTGCTTCATGCATTTCCTATCAGTTTATTTTTAAGCACTGGTTCCTTCTGATTCTCTTTGTCTGGTAAGTTGCATTTCTTATAATAGACACCTAATAAATAGCTGCAAAAGGAATAGAGAATGACTTACTATGTTTCCTTTACTATCTTGTTGGGTCAAAGTTAGGCTAATTATATTTTTAAAAATAGAAGTGACTGAGAAAACCCAAAGCAGAGGAAGCATTCAAATAATATCCAAAATTCCATTTTAGGACAGATTCATGGTTCATTCACCCCAGGGATTTCATCCCTGTTCAGGAAACAGTAAGAGTCCTTTGGGGGAATGTAGCGGTCTCTCTGTTGTTACACTCGCAAAAGGCAGGCTGTGGGCCCCCAACAACTCTGCCATAATATATGGTTCAATATTGAATTTTACTGAAACTCTTCCTAAAAACATTCATCTAAGTCTAACTTTTTTTGGAGAATGATATGTTCCATAAATACAGCTTATTCTGGCCTTTTACTTCTTCTACATCTTAATAATTCAGTAATATCATTAGTTTTTTCACTTAATCATGGTTTCAGCTTATCTTTAAATATGTTCTTATAACTGCAAATTCTGTAAGTCTAAATTCTGAAATTTCCTTACCAAAACATATTAAACCTAGATTAAATTTTGAGATATAATCCTGGCTTTCGATTGATTAGTGACATAGGAATAGGAGAATGGTTTAGAGAAAGTAGTTAAAAAGAAAGGTGTTATAGAATAAGGGACATTATAGTAGACAGAATCTAGTGTGAAAATAAAGGTTTTCTTTAGGGTTAAGTGCTTTAGAAAGCCTTGATAGAATAATAGAAATGGTATGATTTGAGATCAACCGTGCTGGGTTTGGAATCAGACATTTGTTACTTTCTACTTATGAAACTGCAGACAACTGAATTGATTTCAGAGCTCTATTTTTCTTGTTGAAAATGTAGGGATAACAATCATTTTATCAAATGTTTATGAGAATTGTAATAGAACCAATCATAGATTAGACACACACACACACACACACACACACACACACCCCTATCAAACAACCAAAAACATAACAAACTGTGGATCTAAGATGAAAGAAAGTACCAGAAAGTTTGTGATAGGTTTATGTTTTCCAAATCTTGGTTGTTGCCACCACCACCTCTTAAAAAAAAGTTATTCTAAATTCCTGAACAATAATCCTTTAAAAATGTGTACTAAACTTTTGAAAGTGTAAACTGAGAAAAAAAATGTTTATCTAAAAGCTGGCACCACATAAGTTGAGCCTCTCCCAGCCCCGCCAGTGAAGTGCACAGGAACCACTGTGTTGGTTTTTGGTATGGCGCATAAATAATTGGTCCACAAAGGTCCCAGGAGTTCATTTGGAGTAGGTCCATCACTAGTGGTAAACAAAAAACAGATGCTAGGGAAGAGTGAAAAGCTCTGAGAAGTCATTAAAAGGCTTTATAAAGACTAAGTTGTAAGCAGAGCTCATGCTCCTGTTACAGAGTGTGAAGCCTGGAGAGCAGTTGGAAGCAACACCTATGTTTTTCCTTCCCTATGTGTGTATCTTATGAAGGCCCTCAATTCAGGCCTTCTTAAGATCTACAAACAAAAAACTGGGGAAGGTGAATCTGTGGAACTGTAGCTGATGAGGACTTTTGCATTGACTCTCAATGGTTCAATGGCAATGGGAAAGGCATCCACCTCATCGTCCATGCCTGTCTTAACGATGCTTTTGACAAAAAGTCTGGGTTTAGTTTTATTTCTCCATAGTGAAAAGGTAGACCAGCAACTAGTGTATAAGTGGGCAAGGGTGGCTCAAAGGTGCTCTTGTAGCCTCACACATACTTTGGGAGGTGAGTTTGGTTTCTCAAATGCTTCCTTGGTACCTTTTAGGTGTTATGGACCTGTGGATATGGAATACAAAGATGAATAAGCTGTGGGTTCTGACCTTGTGTAGTTCAAGGTCTAATGGATTAATAGATGAGGTATAGAGTGGTAAATGAAAATAGAGATATGGATATGTGGAGGAATACTTAGGCTGATTTGGGGATTCCAGAGAGGCTCTCTGAAGGAGATGCCTGAACCGATTAACCTGGAGTATGAGGAGGAGTCAGCGGGATGAGGCCAGAGGACAGGGAGTCCTTGGGTTAGAGGCATGCTGGGCAGAGGGAACTGGATGATCATCATGTGTATAGTTGGGGACTGCGAGAATAAATGCCGGGGTGGAAACCTGCTAGGAAAGGGACTAGAGAAGCAAGTGGTGGCCTGTGCATAAGGAACTATAGATATCAATGAATATCTTGCAAAAAGTGGGAAATGTTGAAGAAGTTTTAGGAAAGGAATGCCTTAGCCAAATTTCCATCTTAAATATGCCATAGTGATACCAGTCTAGAAAATGGATATGAAGCAGTAAAAGGGGATCCATTAAGAAGCAATTGGAATCACAATGAAAATGATGCTTGGAGCCTAAATGGGAACCAAGTAGGAAGAGTGGAGTAATACAGATTCAAGATAGGAGGTACAATTGGAGAGAGAGAGAGAGAGAGAGAGAGAGAGAGAGAGAGAGAGAATATGAACATAATCATTCAATAAAATAGTGTATTAGATGGAGGAAAATGATTTAGCAGGTGCAGATAATAAATTCAATTTTGAGCATGTAAAGAGTATAGTGTTTAGTATGGTATAAAATGGTTATGTCTGACAAGTATTTGAATCATGAGAGAAGTCCATGTCATAGGTAAAATATCCCAAATCCTCAGCAAACACGTAATGGTCAAATAGGAATTAGTTTGCTTAAGGAGAACATAATCATTCATTAATTGATTCATTCATACACTCATTCTCAACAAATATCTCATGAGCACCTGCTACCAGTGCTGCCACATGGCAGACACTATTTTAGGCTATGTGGATTCAGAAATGAACAGAACAGCTTCTTGCCTTCATTGACCACAGATACCATAGTCTAGACTAAGAAGAGCATTGGGTCAGGAAGTAATGTAAGTAGAGGAAGAGAGGGCTCAGGAAGACTAAGAGAGCAAAGTAGGCTTCTAGAATTCAAGAAAGGACAGAACACTGAAGACAATACCAACCAACACTATCTCAAATGGCAAACATGTTGAGTGAAGAAAGACTTAAAAAGTGTTCTTTGCTTGGCCACATGGAGGCTGTGCTGACCTGGGTGAATGTAGCTTTCATGGAGCCGTGGGGCATACACAGCACTGCCCAGCTGAAAGGAAGTCTGAGACACTGAGTACAACATACACTTAAAGGAAGTTTGAATGAGAAGTGACCATGAGAAAGAAAGGATGGCAGCTACAGGAAGAGAAGGGCATTTGGTCCAGAAATCTTGAAAGCTCTATAGTGGGCTTTGGTTCTCATTTTCAGCACACTCTTGACATCTTTACTTTGATATTTCACCAAGTATTAAAACTCAATAACCAACTAAAGCAGTAATAATCCTTATTTCTGCATATGCTCTCACTATTCCTGGACACCCTGGCTTTAAACTTTACCCTCTTTCCATAATTTTGATGTCTATTATTTGCTGATCATTTACATAATCTAATTATCTAACCATCAATATGCTTTCCTGACCTCTTTACAGACCCTTAATACCTACCAAAAGCTCTCTCTTTTTGTGTCTTTTATGCCTACTAATTCATCTCACCCATCATTTCCATAAGAATCTTGCTAAAACACATTCTTATTCATATTACTCCTATGATCTAAATATTTGGAGGCTTTACAGTGCCAACCAAATTTAGTATAATCAAATTAAATTGTATTCTAATTTCTCCACAGTATGTGTCTAATCAATCTTCCCTGTTTTGTATTACTTTCCCCCTAACATGTACCCTAGAGTCCAGTCAAATTGGCCTGATCATTGATTCCTAATTGAATTCAATTATTTTCCCATTGGCCATATTTTTTTTTTATCTTTCATTTACAACCCAGTCCAGTGCTCTTGTTCATATTTTTTTTCAGAATTCCCAGTTTTTGTCTTTTGATACTTGTAACACTTTATAGTCATGCTATTTGCATTATAGATACTTGAGTATTGCTTATAATATCTACTATACTTTCAGATATATGAAAGCAGAGATCTTTCTCCTTTTAATTTATAGATGAAATGAATCAAAGCTAAAAAGTGCTAAGTGAGTTGCCTAGAATCTCGTGGCTGGTGAGCCACCAAGCAGTTCTACAGAATCCTGTTGCCCGATTCTCAATAGAGTCTTCTTTCCACTTCATCACGGCACCTGTTTGGCAACCCTTGGTTGAGTCACCATCCTTGTCAACAATGTCCCTGAATTTGGCACCAGCATTAGTATTAAAGACAGAGTTTTTTCCAGTCTCACAAGTTTATGAGTCCACAACCTGAACAAAACTTGGGAGGAGGCTCAGGTTGTCCACCCAACTTACCAGACGAAAGAGGGAAATGGAGTTCCTGGTGATGTTGTAGTGGGCCAGGACCTCAGAGTCATTGCTGATTCCAAATGACACATCTTGGAATTTTTGCACCATGCTATGGAATACAGACACTACTGGTATTTCTAAATCCTAAAAACAAGAGGGAAAAGAATGCATAGGGATTATTTTGGAAGGAGAGACACATAGAGTAGAGAGGTAATATGCTTACTCAAACCAGAAGTTATAGAATTAATTTAGTGTCTAGCAAAAAAATTATCCTTTAGAATGTAGGCTAAATTTGCAGTGGTATTTTTGAATTTTCCAGGATGTGGCAATGAATAGGTTACTATTAAAATTGTGGCTAGGCCTGGGATTTTTGTCTGGCCTTATTATAGAGCTGAAGTTTATTAGCAGCCAAGAGCCTTCAAAATCAGAGGCCTGGGGAATTGGGATATACTGTCCTTCATATACTTGAGGAGACAAACTTTTTGGAGACTATTTGTGGAGTAAAGAGGAAATACAAAAATAAGAAATAGATGCTATCAAAAAAGAACAAGAGTAAAAGAAATGAGAATGGAAGTTTAGAAATTTCATTGAGAATGGTTTGTGTAGGATATGGAACAACAGGTGCTTCTTTTCAAACCTCTTTCCTGAGCATGAAGCTTTGTGCTTTCCTGAGCTTTGTGCATGAAGATACTTTTCACGTGTCCAGCTCTGCAACCCAGGTCTGAGTCAAGGAGCAGGGAGGTCACTTCTGAATGATGAAATGGGCATCATTTCCCTGTTGCCATAGGAGCTCCAGGTGATAAACAGGTCTGAGTGTATTCTACCCTGCATCTCCCTTGTCTGAAGGTGATGTGCAAGGAAAAAGAGGATGTCTAACTTAGAATTTGGGGTCAAGTACAGGGAGTTGGTAGCTTGCTCTTCTGAAAGGCCGAGTGCATGTTAGTAGAGGCCATGAACATTTGTTCACGGAGGCTTCTTCCTCTTTTGTGCTCTGATCTTTCAGATGGAATTGCTCAAGGATCCAACGATGGCCTCTGGTGGCTGTTTAAGTTATTGCACATTCGTTCCAGTTCATGCTTTCCCTTTTCTATCTTTCTGAGGGTGGCTGTTTTTGTCTACATCTCAGATCTCTCATTACTGGAAACTGCTCCTTGTTTTCCTTCCACAATGCATCTATCTCCTCAAAGCTACTTCCAGCTGTGTACACCGCTGACAGGGTAACCGTGAGTTGGGATCAACGAGTGGAAATAGGCAAGAAGGTCTGTAGTAAGGAGAGTAGGGGCAGGATCAGATGTGAGAATTGCCAGATGCCACCTCCAGAGATAAAGGAGAATGCTGGAAAGATGCCCTCTCATTTATGGCTGCCTTTGTTGGCCAAGCAGCCAATTCGGAAGATGGAGGTTATTATCTTCAATATATCAAAGTCATCATTTTTCAATATTTCAGAGAAGGTAGAGAGAGGGAAAAATGAGGGTCTACCTATTTAGGGAAAGATTTTAGACAGAGGTAGCTAATACTTTGGAGCTTTTTCACACAATATAGAAAGTGTTGCCTATATTATAAAAGGTTTATGCCTGCTTCTGCATGTTTATAGGGTGCTGTGAGAGTATAGACAAGGGCATTTAGGACAATAGCAGGGTTTGCTACAGGTTTTCTTCCTGCAAATATTAACTTAGTTTCCAAGTATCTGGGGACAAGGAAGCCAACCAGCAGACTCAGAGCTTTTGAAACAAGTATGAGGGAGGCCTAATGTGGAGATTGGGAATACTGTAAAATTAAAAATCTGAATCAATAAGCTGGAAGCAGATTCCGAGCCCCACTACTTCTAAGGCATTTTCATCTGGCCAGGAGGCCACCATCATGGCTCCCTGGAGGAAAATCTTGCCAGGCTCTTGGGGACACAGCAAGTGCAATGTGTGGACAAACCTGAAAGAAGCCTATGATGGCCACCTCAGCAGCAGAGATGAATTCCACGGCAGATGGGACATCTGTGAGCCACACAGGTCCCTGGGCAGTACCAGGACCATCTAGAGAGAGAAGCAAAAGATGTCTGGATTCTGAGGGAAAGAAGCAGCTTTATAAGGGCATCTCATATAGGCCAAGGAAATAGTAATTTCTTGGAAAGCTGTTACCATTCCAAGGCTTTACAAAAAAATCTAACATATGGGAGTGACCTCACCTTATGTTCACTCTCTGAAGGATTGTTAGACTTCTCTTTGCAAGAGAACACACATCTTTATCCAGCATATTTTTGGAAAATTTTCCAGGTTTAGAAGGAAAGTACCCAGAGTACTTATCACACTCCCCTCCCTTCTCCTAAAATTTTTCCCTTATGGTCATGCAAGTGCTTTTCATTTTTACCTGAGGACTCTTCAACTTCTCCAGCAACTTCTGGGGCCAGCCCACATGTGAGGAGAAATAAGAGTAGCAGGCATCTGGAGCAGCTGGCTTCCATTGTTCTTCTCCTGCATCAACCCTGGACTCTGTATTTGGGGATGCCAATTCAGGGCAGCCCACTCTGTGGTTAACTTGCTGTGCTTTGGGAATTTTGCAGCTGGCTCTAGGGGAGCCTTCAACTTCTGAGATAAACGACCATGTTTAGTGACAGGGCCTCAGAACATAACCAATCAGAGGAAAGTCAGGTAGGTTCATTTGAATAAAAAAGTTAAGTACTGTATGCCGGGTATTGACCTAAGCACTAGAAATACAAAGATAACTATGGACTGAACCAGGCTTTCCCAGCTTAGGTTGTTCATGGGAGATATGGACACGTAAACAGATCATTTAAATACAAAATAGAAAGTGATAAAACATAGAAAAATCCATAAGGTACCCTGGATAAATAAGATTTTACCGGGCAACAGAAGAGAATGATTAGTCATTGAGAATTGCGGAAAGAAGGGAAAAATAAATGTGAGCAGAAAGGCATGCTGGGACCCGCTTGCAATAAGTCTTTCTATGATAAGCAAAGCAATCAAGTATCGGCTTCATTTTGTAGGTGATGGGAAACTACTGAAAAGTCGTCAGCCAGAGAGAGACAATGTTTGGTTTGGCCCACAAGTGCCTATGGGAAATCCAAGATGAAATTTCCACAGGCCATGGAATATATAGGTTTCAAGCTTAGGAGAAACTCCCATAAGTAAATATTATGAAAGAAATTAAATTCAGATTTTTCACCATCTGTATTCCGAATGCTCATTACCCAATGTAATTACTATTATAATAATCCATTCCAAGGATGTAAATACTCCCAGAACTATGGACCCCAACACCTGGAAACCTGGAATGTGAACCCTCTGTTTACCATATGTATTTGATAGAAGAAATCAGGGAAATGAGGGTCTCAGTCAGAACATAAAGTAGTTGTTTTATTCTTACTCTCTCGTGTTGTTTACAGTATCTCCCACAAAAGAAGAACCCCAACTGGCAGGGCATGTGACAAGGGCATTGAGCCAGCAGCAACCACTAGAGAATCCAGGAATTGGAATGAGCTACTAAACCTAAGGCAAAAGGACTGTTCGTCGTAGTTTGCCCATTTCCTGGCCTCTAGTTGCTCAGACAGGAAGAAGAGAGGGAAACATTAAGTGAGATGGAGAACTCAAAAGATCTGGCTCTGACTGGGGGTCAGAGGAAGCAGGCAGGGTTAAAGCCTGGGTATTAAGCCTCATGGGCAAGGGTGGGATGAGGTGCATCAATATAGACATGTGGGCGGTGTTGAAGAAGCTGTGAACAGGAGGGAGGAGGGACAGGGTGCCCTTGTGGCTGGGAGGATTCTGGGTGGCAAGGGGAGGGGGAGGGATGGGAAGATGCACTCATTCTGTCCAATCCTTCTTTATGGACAGGTTCCACTCCCAGGTGAGGTGGTCATGCTTGTCGTCATCAGTGAAGAAGGACTTGTTGTGGTATGTGCCCCTGGCCAGCATGCCCTTGGGAGCCTCCTCAGTCGGTGGTGAGGAATTCATATTCCTCTGGCCGAGGCCCATAGCTGCCAACCATAAATGTTGCTTTATCCACTAGGAAGAAAGAAAAAGTTCATGAGGGTAAGAGTCTGCTAGAGGAAAAATACACACTGAAAATTAGAGAATTTGGTGTACAGCCTCTATTAGTGGAAGCCAAGAACAATAGTTTCCACGCCTGGCTGAATGTTAGTTTTACCTGGGGCATCTTGTTTTTATTCAATTTCTTTTTTATTGGAGGGACTTTCAATAACTTTCCTTTGTCTCGCTCCCAAAGACTATGGTTCAGTAACCTGCTGTGGGTCCCAAGAATCAGTTTTTGATAAAAGCATCACAGCTCATTATGATCATCAGGAAATTTGGGGAACCAGTGTCTTAAGTCTTTGGGAATCCAGGCTTTTTTTTATGGAGATGTAGCAGATTATACCATTTAAAAAACTCAAACAAGTTGAGACCTCAGTTCTGGTTTCAGCATTGCAACTACCTAAGTCACATAACATTGTGGGCCTTTATTTCTCTAAATAACAAACTTTAAGGATCTCTTATCTACAAGCTATCATTCTATGAACATATTAACTGGAGGAGATATTACAATAGGTGGTGATCAGAATAGGCAGAATTCATGGATGCAAAAATTGGATGGAAGGGAAAAATCAGCAAGTTGGTAAAATAAATGAAGCATTGGGGCAAATGGTGAAAGTAGCTAAACAAATTTATTTATGGGTGAATAACTGGGATATGTACTAAAAATAGCTAAGGATTAGAAAGTATAAATAAAGGTAAGCAGCTTGACAGGTAGTATAGAGCCGGCCCTTTAAGTGTCAATATGTTTGCAGGAACAGCTATAGACACATAATCTTCCTCTTGCCAAAGTGAATCAACACGGTTTCTATGCTAAAAGGAAACAGGAAATTGAACAATTTATTCATGAAATCAGGAATAGGAAAGTCCAATTAGTCTCTTTCTGGTCAACAGTTTTCTCTGGGATTTGAGTAATTGATTGGTTCTGCTGTCAAGCAAATTTATCCATGTCTCCCTGCTCCATTGTTTGTTAATTTGTGGTATTGGCCTGTGCTGTACTATTTCCCTGTTGTGGGGAAGAGAGCCTGGAGCAGAATGGAACTGCAGAAGTGCTTCTGTCACCTTCCCACCTTTTCCTCTGCACCAATATTAGTAAAAGAAAACTGAAGGCAGGTTCCCCAAGCATGTCAAGAATAACAATAGAATAAATAATGTGGTTATACTATTTTTTTTTTTTCACTTAGATAGCTTTTCCCAACCCTAGAAAGATTTCTTTTTTCTATTTCTTTGTTAGAAAATTGAACACTGCCTTCCCCAACTCCTGCTCCTAACACACATATCACTGGGCAGGCCTCTCCTGTCTTGCATTTCTCTGACACTTGAGTTTCCCATATGGGAACTGCTATTTTACTTTTGTGAGTATTTTTATGTCCTTTATTTCATGCACAAATATCTTGGTTACTTTTCCCATATGAATAATGGAGCTGAATTCCAGAGGCTCAGTGTTGAAGGTCAATGGCTGACCCTATCTAAACTAGATATCCCAAATGTTGACCTTGACAATAATGTCTAGGACAGAGGTATTGTGTGCCTTTTCATAGGACGGGCCTCCACAGCTTTTATCATTTTCTTATAAGAGTCTATTACTACAATTTGTTAATAATCAGAGAGAAGCAGATTGGGATAGTATAAAGTCTGGATTCCTTACCTTTTAGTCCAGTCCGGTAGGTGTGCTGGACATACTTCAGGCCCGACACAATATCCTTGTTCACCTGTTAGTGGGAAGGATCCACAGTTCCATTCTTTAATTCAGATTAAAGACAGGCTTTCACTTTTCCTCATCCTTTTCTACTGATCCTGCCTAGCTGTCTTCTCTGAGGATGAAAAGACTAAAGATTTAATCAGAATGAGTATTCCTATAATTATTTAGTGTGACTGCAAGGCAGAAATTGGAGAGAGGAGATCACAAGACTCAGAGTTGCCAATCTAATTTTAAGCACTAAATACTGTCACTTTTATTGTTTTGGAGTACAGGGGTGGTTAATTAAAACATTGTCCCAATATTCTTCATCATATTCCTCCTTCCTCAATGGTCTAATAGTCTTAAGCTCCCCTTCCTCAATGCTAACAGCCAAAAGACCATCCTTGTCTCAGGAAAGGTTACAAAAATACCAATGGGAACTATTATGTAAATATCTTAAAACCATAACCTCAGAGTGACCCACTTAGCCTATGAAAAACAAATGACAAGGAGAAAAGCAGTAATGGAAAACCAGGTCTGGGAGATGGTCATGGCTGCCATTTAACTGAGTCCTGAGTGGGAGTGAGATGATGGGCTGCATGGAATCATCCGTTCCTGTAAGTAGTGGAGGAAGTCCACTTGCACCAGGGCAAGCATTTTGGGTGTCTGTTGTTGTCAGAGGTTGTCTGAGATACTGCTGCTTTCCCCAAGACTTTCAAAGAAAATTCCCTAAAGCAGAATGAAAATATAGACAGCCCAGCACTTTGTTTTTCCATGACTCATTTTACCTGGGACTGAACTGGGTTGTCTGTTAATTTTATACAGTGGTCATGTCTATACAAACAAGTCAAAGTGGACATTGAGTCATTAGCTAGAAGGCTTGGGTAACTGTTCAGTGACAAGAATAAAGACATCGTCAAATAATTTTCCCCCAACAACAGTTATGACTCCCTTTCCATGTTGGCTACTATAGTTTAACCACTGGAACTGCCATAGGTCCTGTTTTTAGAGTGTCGTAAAGTTTAGGGAAAAAAATAGAAGAACCTTGAGAGCAACTGACAGAAAGAATGAAAGAGGATTTTAGGATGTGTTAGTGTTACTATACATGTAGATTTCCTTGGAAATCTTTCAAGAAACCTCAATAAAGATTTAAAGTGCTTTTCAATTGTTTTCAAATTCGATCTGGTATATCCTCTAACTGTAGCTTCATGCTGGGACAGAACATAGGGAGGTTCAACTTTATTCATGTCATGCAGAGATTATTTTTTTAATTAAAAACTTTTTTATGGTAGAATATGACCAGAGAGTAGTTTTTCTCCTATTAGGGACAAAGGCAATCTTTACCTGCCATATTTCATTTGCTAAAAACTGGCTTACTAAATTGACAATGATATTAATAGCATAAATGATTAAAAATCCACTGATGTGTAACTCATTCTAGGTGTTTTTGGATACAATGATTTACCAAACCCCCAGGTGCTCTAGTAATAAATAATATGACAGGAAACAGCGATCCACATTTCAGTGCCAATTACAGAGTACATGTCAAGAAATACTTCCCAAATGAAATTATTTTCAGGCATATTTGCGTCAGTGGAGAATGATCTCCATCCACCCTGAATAATATCATGCATCTAGGGGAAAGAAAGGCCCAGAATGCAAGTCGAGAGAGCAGATGAAGTCTCCCTTGGTGGAGCCCAGTCCCTGGAGAATATGACTGAGCAGGAATAAGGGGCAGCCAAGGCAAACACAGACTATGAAGCCAAACAGTGCATCTCTGATTTATTTGTTTTCAAAGTCAAGGCTATTTTTCTGGTGTTTGTGGCTTCTTGTTGGAATTTATGCCCATTCATTAGGTGTCAGTTTTGCTCATACTTGGTCACCTGCTTTGCAACTGTAATGGCAATTTTCAGTTACTCAGCAAAGAAAGCACTCCCTAGATTTGTCTCATCATTGAGCCATTAGAGCTAAGGCCCTATCTGTTCTATTTTCTTTTCCTACCAGCTGATCCATTCATTAGTTTTTTTCTCAATGTATATACCATTTAGAGAGCTTTGTGTGAAATATTGGGAAGAAAGGGTGTATAATTTCACACTGCCTCAAGGAGCTTAGGTTGTATAAGAAATGTCACAAATGGCATAATGTATAGCAGCGTGCAACTCATGGGTGTGTTAGGAGTTCACAGAGTGAGGGGCCCTCTGGTTCAAAGCATCTTGGCTGTAGAAACACATGAAGCCAGAGTGGATCTGGACAGGTAGGGCTCAGAGCTGAGAAGAGAACATGCCAGACTCAGGTCAGGGGATGGAGTGGGGGACAAACAAAAAGTGTGCCAATGTGATAATGCAAGGAATTTAGTAATTGATTATAGGGATGATTAAAACCCTGTAGAAATACACAGGGAAAGATACTTACTTTGAAGTTGATTTTGACTCTGTATTCAATACCTTCCTTCAGCACAAAGGTTTCTTTTTTGAGGGCTTCAAGATCCCCTGTAGAAGAGGATTTAGAAAGAATTTAGTCTCCTCAAAAGCAGCTGCAGAAAGAGATGAATGAATCTAAGCACCGGAGCCATTTGTGGGGCCCATTGGGGCAACAGGATCCACAGGGACCTCAGTTTCAAAGAGCATTTGAGATCAGTTCCTGGGCAAAATCTTACAGTTCAGTTATGAAAGGATCTTGGTGAAGACTTTCCCCCTCAGTTTGATGACAATGCTAAAATATAAATAATGTTTTTTCAGTAATGAGTTATGAAGATAATTTTTTGCAGATATTTTGACTTGAACTGATAAAGGTAAATCCTTCCTAATTGTCAATAATAAAAAGTTTTAACCATCACAGAAGAAAATCTGAGTCATTTTTTATTCTATTGAAAGTTGATAAACATATATGTGATCCAACCAAGAGATGATTTAAAGAATTGCCCCTACCCCTCAAATAAAGATATATGAAAAATATGTGTGTGTAAGCTATGGTTTTTTATAGATTTTTATAGATTTGGTAACGTGTGTGGCATGTTCTAGCTTTTAAACATTGCTTCTTTTAATTCTTTTTTTGTCATTCTAAATAAATATTCACTTTGGTAATTGCTTTTGCATTTGCTTTTGCAATCTCATTTTTCTTAAGGAAGAGCACTTAAGTTATAAATGTTTCAGGCTTCAAATAACTGGAATCTGTCCCTGATACCTGGTTAAGGAGGTAATTGTGCTGTGTTCTTTTCTCGAGGTATAATTTGACATTCAGGGTGGTGTGTGTGTGTGTGTGTGTGTGTGTGAGACAGCTCTGTGTATGTACTTCATTATGAACAGCATAATACCTCTGCCATGCAGATCAGCAGCTTTCTCATGATAAGAAACCAATTTGGGTCTTCTCTGCAGGGAAAGGGGACAGAGACCAAACCTCCCCTGTGATATTATCAGGCCCTCTTGATAAGCTGTCCTTAGTGCTAACTCAGACTTTATCTTGCAAACTGACCGTTGCACCTGGTAACATTGCACAATTTTGTACAGGAAGAGGCCTGAATCCTGGTGAGAGACAGCAAGTTTCTCTGGGGGAGAGATGCTGCAGCCTAGAGGCCACTGAATGTGTGCATGTGCATCTGCACTAATGGTTTCAGTTGAACAGGAAGTGTCTTCTCAGCCTCTGATTTCCTCCTTCTGACAAAACAGTCTATATAAGGTAAAGAGTCGTTCTGTCCTGTCAGAGGGAAGTTCCTCGCTGCCAAACCCACTGCTCCAGAGTCTTGCTTTGCTTTGCCTCACCAGAGTCCAAATTTTGAATTTAGCAGCAAATTCTTTCTCATCAAAGATCTGCCTTTATTGCCCCCAGTGTCTGGCTCTGGGATCTTTGCTCATTCCCCCAGTGTGCCCTTTTCCCTCTTAACACCCAGCTTGCCAATCTCTCCCCATCTCCTCAAGACCTCAAACTCAGGAAAGGACTTGACCTTTAGTCACAACAGGTGAAAGAAAGTCACCTCTTTATTTGTACATATTTTGCAGGAAAGCTGCTTATATAACAACAGCCAAAGCCCTAAGTTTGAGTACTAAGTATTTAACAGTGAAATTTCTAGCTTTGTTCAGGAGGCCTTGGTGAGGTCCTCACCTTCTGGTAAGTTTTATTGCTGATATAACATTAATACTTTCTTTGGTGTTTAGATTGTATAAACATTACAATCCGGAAGTATACAGCTTGCTTCTTAATATTTTCATCTGTAGTCTTTCTTAAATGAATAGTAATTTTCCTATTATCATGTGGAAATAAACATCTGAAGTAAATATCATGCAAGGAAATACATACAGGGTCTCTGTCTACCTTCCAACTTCAGTTACGTTAACGTTTGGGTTTCTTTTATCAAACATGGTAAATATTGTGTACTCTATCAGTATTGATCTATGAACTGGTCCCTAGCATGTATATCTTTGGGAATCACCTCACTGGGATTTTCTTCAGTGAGGACAGGAGACAAAGACCAAGTTTTCCTTGTGATATTTTAGGTCCTTCTAAACAGTACAGATATATGTACACTTACCGGTAAGGTCCATAGTGATTGGTCCTGGTGCACTGTCACAAACCAGGGTAAGTCGGGTAACAGTGACATTGGGGACTGTTGGATCTGCAAGATTAAAAAACAAAACAAAACAAAAAAGATAAGCACAGAGAAGAGATATGTGTATAGTGTGTGTAAATTTCAAACAGAAGAAAGCAACTATAAAGAAAAAAGTAGTATCTCTAGCTGGAGAAATGGAAGTGACAGATTCACCATGCCTAGTCTCAATGGCCTCATAAATTGCAGTGATGCTAGTTCTGCTCCAGGCATTGCCGGCTCTTCTTGATGACCAACATCATGTACTTCATGAGTGACTGTAGGTCAGCTGTTGTACCCATTGGGCATTGTGAATTCATGTCTTTGGGCCCTGTCAAATTCTGCCATTGTGTATGTGGAGGAGATGAATGGTTAGGAAAGAATTGAGCAAGGGAAAGAGAGAAAATATGAGAGATAATGGAGAGAGGGGAATGCAATTCTAAGTGATAGTCTGAAATTCTTTCTAAATCCTCTGTAATTTTTACCTATCTCATCGCTGATTTACATCCTATCTCCTGTGAAGACTTAATTCTATAGTCCATAACTTTATTGAGCATGTATGAATTGTGCCTCACCCACCTAACCCTGCAGGAAGTTGGTCCTCTTTCCTTTGCTTCTGCTCTTGAGTGGCTGCTATGCATGTCCCACCCGGGGCCTTCCACCTGTCCCCCTCCCCATACATACATACCTGCTATCACAGGACCATCCCCTAGCAGCGTTTTCTTGTACTTAGTCAGACTTTCATCATCTTTATCCATCTCTTGCAGCTCCTTCAGGGATTTCTGAGGTGGAGGCTTATAATTGAGCTTGCTGTCTAGCTCATCGTCACCATCATCCAGCTGTGGCTCTGGGTCCTTTTCAGTCATCTTGATCTATTTCAGAGAGAGAAGATGAAAGTCAATTAGTCAAAGCCAGTGGATATGGAAGATATTTGTGGGACTGTTGATAGTACCTTCCCTGCCCTAGTGGACCTCTGTAATTATCAGTGATTTTCCAGATTTGTTCCCTAACTCAATCTCATTATATTTCATAAATAAGAATGCAATGTTCTCTGACCCTCCTGATTTTTCTTTACTGCAATGAGTTTCTCCTAGTCATTGAATACAACAGACAAGAAAGAAATAAATGATCTGTGAACAATATAATGCAACTGAAGAAACATAGCACAAGTGTTCCCCTAACAAACACTAAAGAGCCCAATTCAAATAGTTACAGGAATGACCAGTCCTTCCATCCAGCCAGGCTTTCTAGTGTCAAAGCTGCCCCTATGCACAACCACAGAGACAGGCAGAGTACCTGCCAAAGAATGGTTGGCTTCTTCCCACTAACTAACTCTTTCCTGAACACCTGCAACACCTCAGAGGAGAATCATGAGGATCTGTGGACCTTTGTAATACCTGCTTTAGGAGTCTGAATGATTCCCACCCCAGCATTGTTAATAACTATTTTTTTTTTGGTACCGGGGATTGAACTCAGGGGCACTCGACCACTGGGTCACATCCCCAGACCTTTTTTTGTATTTTATTTAGAGACAGGGTCTCACTGAGTTGCTAAGTGCCTCACCATTGCTGAGGCTGGCTTTGAACTCGCGATCCTCCTGCCTCAGCCTCCCAAAGTGCTGGGATTACAGGCGTGCGCCACCGCGCCCGGCTTTTTTTTTTTTTTTTTTTTTTTTTTGGTACCAGGGATTGAACTCAAGTGCACTTGACCACTGGCCCATATCCCCAGCCCTTTTTTTTTGTATTTTTATTTTATTTAGAGACAGGGTCTCACTGAGTGGCTAAGTGCCTCACCATTGCTGAGGCTGGCTTTGAACTTGTCAACCTGATGCCTCAGCCTCCCAACTCGCTGGGATTACAGGCCTGCACCACCGTGCCTGGCTCTTAATAACTCTTGAGAACGGGCACCAGGTTCTATGTTTTTCTTAAATCTCCCACAACACTTGGACAGTGCAGGCATTATATACATTTTCACAGATTGATTCATCGGGTTCTAGATCTAAAGCCCTTCTGCTCTTTTTACTTGCCACCAAATAGCAAAGGACTCTTGAATTCCCCTGGACAAAATTTTAAGTGTAAGTTTGTTTTCAGTACCCATCCATTTGCCTCCCCTTTCTGTACCCACTTACCCTAGAGTCCCTCCCTGGCCTCCCTAAGTTTCCAGTGACTCTCTCTAAGGCCTCATTTGGGTAGACCCTGGAATGTTTCTTCTTTTATCATTTCTTACATTGACTTGTGTTAAATCATTAGGAGAAAATCTAGTAAATCCATGCATGGGTGTTAATAACTGAGGGCATTGTGAAGTCACAGCTTTTCAGACCTGATATGAATTTTAGAGGTGATCTATTCTATTCTGTCATTAAAAAAAATTGAGATCCAGAAGTTAAGAGAATTGCCTAAGTTCACATAGCTGGATGTGAGCTGCCATGTCCTAAACAAGAGGAAAAAATTCCCACTAGAAGACCTTCAGGGCCTCTGAGTGGTGGCAAGATATTCGGTTGTCAGGGAGATAGCTGGGCAAGGAAATCTGACTTCCTTCAGTTATCTGGAGGGAAACTCCCTTCCAGCTTGTGGGTAAAGTCTTCATTGCCCTTAAGGAACACACTTTAAGATGGTATCCATCACATCTTACCCTGAGAGATACTGCAAATCTCTCTGTAAAATTCTTGAAAGTGAAAATATTTTCGGCCAAAATCAGTTGTGGTTTTGAATTTCAATGTCATTGTCATTGGCAATTGGAAGAAAGATAATTTGGAAGTGAAGCCATAAGAAGCAATTTTAAGAGAACAAAAAGAAAGAAGAAGGAGTGAAGGGAGGGAGGGAGGGAGAGAAGATATCCTTTGGTTCATTATTATTTTTTCATTATTTATCTTTTCAGATAAAGAAGCCAAATACTAGGAGCCTTGACCATTTCTGAAAGCAGCATTGCAATGCCAGGTCCACTTCCTGTAGGAAGGAAACATGTAGGCCTGTTCCCATGGCAATTATTGTCTCAACTGAAGCATAAGCATCACTCAAAACTGAGCCTCCAGAGACCAACAGAAAAACATAGCGACTAATCCAACTCATATTCCAAGCTACACTCAGGATTAGAAAAAGAAGGAGGGAGAGGAAGAGGAAAAGAAAAAGGAGAAGAAGGAGGGGGAGAGGGAAAAGGAGAAGAATGCAGTGCTTGTATGTTGTAGTTGTGGGTAGTTTAAGGACAATCAATCATTAAGGGACAGATGAAGAACAAACCAGATAAGAGTATTCAGATAAGACTGATTCTCTTCTGGTGGTCCTAGGAGGCTAACAGATAATCAGTTGGAGTCCATAGGATAAGTCTGCTGACAGGGCATCAGAAAGACTATTTACAGTAAAGAGGGTACCTCAGCTGCCATGATCAGGCCTTTCTCGAACATACTGCTTATTTTTAACAAGTCACCTGCTTGAAGCCCAAGTATCAGATGGTGACATTACACTCACTCAGTAGCTCAAGGTGACTTCATTAACTGCAGGGAATTGAAATTCTGCAGCCTCAGATCTCAGTTTTGAAGGCAGTACAAATGAAGGATAGTGGGGAGAGAGAGAGATAGAAATAGATGTGGTCTACTGTGATAGATCAGGTCTAGTGGAAGATTTGATAACTGTGTGATCATTGGGAAGTCAATGTATCTTTTACCTTATTAGATCTGATATTTTTGTCAGTTCTGCATTTTCCTGACTCATCTCAAGCATAATTGTTTCATAAAGATGAAAAATAATTTTTTTCAAAGACATTGAAGAATGAAGGGTAATGAAGGGTTACTGTATGAACTTGGTACTGTCAAAAGGAGGAAATTTGGGACCACATTAAAATAATTTGGTATAATTACAGCATAAGAAAAAGAATGTGAGGCCACATGATCCAAAATTAGCTTACTGCAGAAAGCTGACTAGAAAAACATGAAAATGTATTAATACAGCAAATAAAAAACTGGAAAAGCAGTTCTTAGGGTAACCCTTTTAAAACAAAACTGAGGTCACAACTAGTTGGTAAGCACCTCCTCTTTCCAAGACACTGCAATTTAGTACATACTGATGTTTATGATATTTGATGGAATGAAGGAGCTGAAAGCTGAGCTATCCAACCATACTGAAAAGGCCCTCTTGGTTTGATTGATGGTTCTTAATCTTTTTGGATATCATAGATCTCTAAAAATCAGGTAAACATCATGCTCCTTATCTCAAGGGAATAAAAGAATAAACCCATGAAATTGTGCAAATGATCCAGGGGTCATGGATTCTGAAGTCCTTTATAGACTTTATAGGAGCCCAAGATCTCTAGATTAGAAGCATGACCTTGAAATTGTAGCCCCATGGAAACATGAAGCAGATAGTTGAGTGTTAGCAGGGAAGTTTGCTGCCCCAGGAGGTCCAGACAGCTGGATCATTGGCACATACAGCCTCAAACTCATGACCATGTCTGTCCACCCAAAATGTTGGATGTGTAGAAGAAGATACGGTGACAACTGTGTCTCAGGGAGTGTGGCCACAAAGCCCGGCAAAGAGCACAGGTGCCCAGGGAGATCCCTTTAGAAGAATATTGTGGCTAATCTATTTATTTTGGATGATTTTCTCCTCACTAAATTGGCCTTATCATTACACACACACACACACACACACACACACACACACACACGCTGCCTTTGATGGCAGGAGAAACTAAAATGTATTCTTTTAGGAAACATTATAAATATAGTAGGAAAGCATAGTACAAGATCATTATTCTCCTCACTAAATTGGCCTTATCATTGCACAGGTTTGGTTCTGGATCTCTGGCAGTGAATCCTTGAGCAAATGTCCAACCACTGTGGATTTTATTCTCAGCTCAGGACTCAGGGGATTATAGCACATATCTTTATATGCTTTCTTTTCTAAACAGCTGTTTCTGCTGATTTTTTCTTGACCTGCAGCCATGTGTCAGCTAAGTTACCAGGAATTCAATTATATTGTCTCACTCATGTAAATAAGAGAATATCTATTCTGTTTTATTATTTAACATTTATGCAATTTTTTCCAAAGAGGCTACATTTAAAATTTTTATTTAATTTTATTTTTTTCCCAGACATTAACCTCCTTTTCTTTCATCCAACATCTCTTTGCATAACAAAGGATACAATATAATAACAGTAGACAGTTACTGAGCTCTTATCCTGAGCTCCTAACTTAGCAATTTTGTGGTAAGTGCTTTACACGCATTAGTTCATTGTATCATTACAGTGTTGCAAGGTAGACTACAAAATGAGAATCTGGGACAGAAAAAAAATATTCAACTACATAAAAATTTTAAATTTCTATTCACAAGATGACCCTAATAAATAGTGAAAAGAATAATGATTTAGGCTGTAAGGATGAGATTTTGTAATAAATATATTTAACAAGAGATTAATATATGGAATACATAAATACTTTCTAAAAACTAATTTAAAAATTTATTTTGTATACTTAGGGTGTAAAGCATAATGATTTGAAATAAATGCAGATAGGGAAAATATTAGGGTCAGGCAAATTAATATCCATGTCACATGGTTACCCCCCCCCCCCCCACACACACATGCTGCCTTTGATGGCAGGAGAAACTAAAATGTATTCTTTTAGGAAACATTATAAATATAGTAGAAAAGCATAGTACAATATAATTATTTCTGGGTAACCTTAGATTTTCCCAAAGACCCAGCCACAAACAGTATTTGGTTTAACAATGATTTCCCAAACAATATGTCTATATATTTAATGACAAAGATTTTCCATTTTTAGCCTCCCATTTTACAGATGTTTACTGAAGTAAGATTAGGAGTTTTATGGAAATTCAACAGGTTGATTTCCAATCCCATCATCTAAAGAAAAACTGATTTTATTATTGATATTCATAAGTGCTTCCTTAAGGATTAGCTCATTTAGTTCTCATGACAATTCTGTGGGTATCTTCATTCTCTTATAGATCAGGAAACTAAAACTCAGGTTAAATCACTGCCCAAGAAGATAGGTCACATAAGGGGCAGAATTAATGTCTGAGCCCAGGTTGTCTGACTTGCAGGCATTATGCTTCAATTGTCTTTATTATGAAGTCATAGTAAAATTAGAGCTTGTTAGTCATCTTGGGAATCTACTTGGGGTACACAAGCAGTGGTAAATATTCCTTTGCAAACCCTGCAGGGACAGCTTTAACAAAGCAGGGGAGCATAATATTAAGATGGTTTCAGTGCAACTCTATCCCTGTGTTGCCTCCTGAAAGTTGCTTAACCTCCCTGGGTCCCCAGTTTTGTCCTCTGCAAAGTAAAATTGTTGCATTAGAAGATCCAGAGACCTCTTCTTAATTCAATGGCTCTCAAGCTCCCTAGTTTGAAGAACCCTGTGAAATGAGAAAAGAAAAGGGGAAGTAAAGAGGTTGGGGAGAGCCCAGCCCATCAGGGTAGAATATTCTGCTTCTGGATGGGCTTCTCTTACTTTCTTCACCCACTACTCCACAAAGTGGGGTTGGTTTTTGTGTGTTTGTTTTTGTACTTTGGTTCTTTACACACAAAAAGTGAAATGGAGAATTAATCAAATATATGTTTAATGAGGCTGATGTGTACTCTGTCTGTCCGGCTCCAAAGCACACATGGCTCTCTGTCACCAGACATCTCTATTCTGCTCCACGCAGGACGACACAGGTGGATTTTCACAGTGGCACCCTCTCCCCTCATGTCTGCCATTCAGCAAAGCAATGTCAAGTTTTAGATGTGCTGAATTGGGGATTTAATCTTCTCAGGCTCCATTAAAATGCTAAATTGAATCAGGATGCTCATGGCATGTATATAACATAATAAAAACTGATGTTTTTGCTTGCAGAAACAGTGGAAATGTGAATACACTGGAAACAAAGCATACTTGAGCATATATCTGATCTAAGGACGGAACATGCTTGTCTGGTCCATTAACACAGCTCCAGGTGAGTTGAGGTAAACTCCTGGGTTCACATCAAACAAATCACCTGGGTAACTTAGAGAAGCGTGACCTTCATATGT
This sequence comes from Tamias sibiricus, assembly GCA_025594165.1. Classification (NCBI taxonomy): domain Eukaryota; kingdom Metazoa; phylum Chordata; class Mammalia; order Rodentia; family Sciuridae; genus Tamias; species Tamias sibiricus. The sequence goes on from CM046661.1 coordinate 79,606,294, forward strand.
GATGGAACACTAGTCAGGTGGACTATGGATCCAAAATCTAGCTCTGACTTATTACAGGACTTAAGCAAGTTATTAACCACAGTAAGCCTCAGTTTTACCACCAGCAAAGTAAGAATAATAATCCTTCCTTGTCACATTGAAGGGTTAGAGAAAACAAGAAAATTCTAGGACTATACTGGCCAATAGTAGATGCTCAACAAATATTAATTCCTTCTTCTTCTCTCTTCCCTGCCCCCATGCTGTTTTGTGGCATAGTTTCAGTGATGCTGGGAACTGATGGCCTGGGCACCAAAGGCTTTTTCCCAAGACAGAAGCTGACCATGTCCACACCTTCCTCTTCAAAACCAGATTCTGCTTCTTTGAGCAATGGGGAAGAGGCAAGAAGTTATAGGCACTGCAAGAAACTCTTTATAAACAGAATCAAACTTAAATGGACTATAACTATTCTGTTTCTTTTAAAAATTTCCACATAAACAATTTAATTTTAGATTTCATTTATTGTTCCCTTGCCTAATTGAAGCCAGAAGTCACTCTGAATGATGAAAAACGTCAGTGAACTTCAGCACCAGCCAATGGAGACAATTCCTTATGGCACTGGAGCAACACTTAGCTCACGTCCTCCCAAAGCTGGGTCTGCTGGAGTGTGCTAGATTATGCATCTAGAGACAAACATCAGAGGTGGTTTTTTTTTTTTTTTTTTTTTTTTTTTTTTTTTGGTACTAGGATTGAACTCAGAGACACTTGGTTACTGAGCCACACCCCCACCAGCCCTATTTTGTATTTTATTTAGAGACAGGGTCTCACTGATTTGCTTAGTGCCTAGGTGTTGCCAAGGCTGGGTTTGGACACGGAATCCTCCTGCCTCATCTTCCTGAGCTTCTGGGATTACAGGCATGTGCCACCCTGCCCAGCTAGACCAGAGTTTTAAAATATGAGGTGGAAAAAAGAGAGATAAGAGACATATAGAGATGGGGGAGAAAGGAGAGGGAGACGGGGGAGGAAGGAGAGGGAGACAGAGGAGGGGGGAAAGAGAGAGAGAAGGGGAGTGGGCAGAGAGGAAAGAGATGTGGAAGTAACAGAAGTAGGGGATTTCCATTAGAGAAGTATCTAGGCAAGTCTCAGCATGCTCATTAACCTGTTGTCTCCACTCTCTGTTGGCTAGGCTATTTCTTACTTCTCCCAAATCTGGGGCTGCAGATCTAGAGCAAGCAGGTCATCAAGAGCTGGGCCATCTCGGAAAGAGTGTGACCATTTTAGAGCTGGGCCCAGGATTTGTCTGCTTCGCTGCCTGCCTGGCAATTTGGTGCATTTGGGAGATTTAAATCTATTATTACTAAGGACACCAGAAGGTGCTGGGTTCTGGAATCCACCCTGGCCTCTCAGGGTTTCCAACAATATGGGGTACTCCCTTGGTGCCTCTGGGCTGCTCTCACCAGCTCAGCCCCATGAACAGCCAAACCTTCAAAACTGGACAAGAAGAACCACACCAGTGCCTGAGAGGAGCATACCTTGTTAGATGCAATAAACTTTATAATTAACAGACGAGGCTACAAATTTATAGACGTAGAACTAATATTCTTCTTCATGAGGGAAACAGTAGATTATTTCTTTCTGAGTGTTCATAATATGCTCTTCTTTTAACCTGGCCTTCCCTGCCCCCCCCCCCCAATAAAAAGGAGAGAGAACTAACAGAACCATTAAGCATTTCTAAGTTCCCACCTTGTGAAGTCACTCTTTCATGAATTTTATTTTAAATAATACTTAAAGAAAATGGTGCATTTAAGGAGGCCATTACTAGGCAAAAGATGATCTACTTCAATAACTCAATATACTCACGGAAGTTTTAAATTAAGCATGAAATATTACTAGTCAAAAACAATTGTTATGACCTTGTGTACTGAGAGTACCAGACCCTTGGAGGAAACCCAGATGAATTTTACCAGGTCTGGCTGGGCTGTGGGAACCAGACTTAGTAAGTGCTTATGGAATAGATGGATGTTGAAGAAGTTTCAGAAGCAATAGAAAACCCAGGGCCTGCCTCTGTAGACTCTAACATCCTAGGCAATGGTGACATTCTCTAGGAGCAGGGATACTCAGAACAGGGAATTAGAGAAAACTTCTTCCACTGGATATTTCTAAATGCTGTTGTGAGGTATTGTAGCTATTGATTTTTTTCTTTTCTTTTTGGTACCATTATGTGACTTTAGTGAAACCATGTCTGAACATGTCTGAACCTTAATATTCTCCCCCTGTCCTCTCAGGATAATAATTTGAAAGTATCTAATACGAGGCCTGGTACATAAAAGGCACTGAACAAGCTTTGGTTCTCTTTTCTATCTGCTTCATTTTTACTCCCCAGGGCTTCTCTCTTCCTGTTAGCTAAAATTTCTAATATATTGTGTTCCCATAAATTTCCCTCAGAATAACTTTGCTGTTCTGAGCTCCCACTGAAAACAGAGTCTTAATGTTGCTCAGTGCAAATTTCCCTAGGGACAAACACTCATGTTCTCCAAAACAAGGAAGGACTAAATTCCAGTTCCTGAAAGATGTCGGCCAGAGATTGTTTGGCTAACACACGGTTATTCCTCATGGGTTTGGTCTTCCCAGCATAGAAGGAGAATGAATTGTTCTATTCTCTGAAGTCCACACACCTCAAAAAGTAATAAGATGATCTTCTTAATCTGTGCTATATTTGGTATTAGGAAGGATATTTTCTTACAAATCGAACAAAAAGAAACAGCAAGGTTAATGACATCTTTGGTGACTGGACCCCCAGCCAACAGGTCACCATAGAGCCCTTGATTTCCCTCGCTTGATCATCCCTGCAATGAAGACTCAGGATGCCAGACCTCCTTGCAATGGCTCTTGGTCTCCATGTGAAGACTACCATGTGAGGGTCTACCTCCTTCACCCTGAATGAAGAACTGCTCAGGGTTTATCAGATACCTGCAACAAGTTACCTTGAGTCTAGAGTTCTACCACAGACTGTATTTCTAGGATGTGACAGCTGGAAAGCCCTCTAAAAGGGAAGAAAGTCCTTGAGGTCATGTCTAGCACTTCTAATGGTAGCCAAACTTGAGACCTTCACAGTTTGAAGACCCAAGGTCCACTGTCTTAGCAAGGCCCACTTGAATTCTTTTAGAACCTGTTTCTTTAATAAATTGCCTGGCATCTTCCATGTTTGCTTTTAGTTCTCTCCAAAGTAAAGGGCTATTTTATTTTTGGCAATAACAGTGAACGTCTTTCTGCCCATCCCTTTACAGGAATTTAACCCACAGTTTTTGTTACTGGTAGAAATTCTATCATTGTGTGACAGATGAGTAAGTAAGTGTGTTCTACCACACTTCCCCTTGTATTCTAAGGGAGGACTTCATTGTGCATTTCTTTCATACCACCAGTCAAATCTTTAGTGGAAAACAGTTTAGTGTTTGACAGCTCTGAACCATTATTTTTTTGTCTTTTCAACCGGTTTCTTTACACTGTCTGCTTAAAAACAGGAAACCACACATCTCCACCCCAGCACAACCCACCTTCCATCAATAGTCCATATCAGTTTGTATCTACAGGCTTTCTGTTTCTGAGCTTGGCCAAATGCCTGCTCCAGCCTTGTAGAAGTCTCCTCCAGGCACCCCCTACCAGGTACCGCCATGGCCCTTCTCCAGAACGTTCAGGATTCCATCTCCGGGCTGCAGCACACACTCTCCCCTCCCTCCACAACTGTCTCCCCTGAGTCATCGCTACCACTTCTGCTCTGACTTCCCCTTCTCTACAGAACTGTTCCAGCAGCTTCCTTAGTGCTTTCTTATCATAAAGTTTGTGTTAAAGACCCCCCCCCCACCCCCCAAAAAGAATCTAACTGTGGAGGGCAGAGGCTTAACTCAGTGACTTCCTACATTGCTTTGCACCCACCTGCAGCCTCCCCACCCCGAGGCATTTCAACTCACATTCAGTGCTTCACGTCTCTGTCCCGGGTGCCTCTGTCTCTCAACACTGACTTCTGAGTACTGGCAGTTAAAACAGGAAGGAAGTTAGTGAGAAAAAAAAAAAAAGTGTTTTAAACCTACTTGAAGAGGAAACCCTGGGCTGTCTCAAATCCTGTTCCTTTGCACTGCCTATCTCTTGATCAGCCAACTCTGAGCAGCATTCTTGCCAATTAATGGCACATGTGGGAGCGAGACAGCCCATGTGACATGATATGCATGAAGGTACATGCAAGGGGATGGAGCCTATAGCAGTGAGTATTATGAATAATTGTGCAGATATGTCTAAAAATCATGGCACTTCAGTGCATAAGCTTAGCGAGGCAAGCAGTCTAAAACCAGCAGTAATGAATTCAAATAGCTTTACTTTGTTTCACCAACTTCTGTTCCTCCTAGGTCCCTGCCAGCTTCATCATCCAGCTATGTTGAAAGTGTGCTGGCAGTGAACGTCGAGTGGAAATTTTGAATGTTAAGTGCATATACTTGGTGCTAAATTTAAAAATTTGTCCTCAAACTGATTTTTGGAGTTTTATTGGTTATGATTTCAAGATGTAGCTTCATATTTATTGCACCACAAACAATAAAGTGTTGTTTGTTTTAGTTTTTTTTCCTGATTTTTCCTTCAAATTAAACAAAAAAGCTGAAGCACTCCCTTTGATTAAAACTAGGAATGCAGATTACAAAATAAAATGTGACTTCATTTAATTCATAGTGTTCTAACTCAGAAACTGTGACAATTTCACAAGTGCTAAAATTGATTTTATACCATATCTGAGGAAATGGTTTATGAAATTAATTTCAATTAAATGGGAACAAGTTGCCAAGACCATATTTAAATCATGTGAGGGGACAAAACAGCTTAACAGTTTTTTAAGCACCTACGTTATCCTCATTCTATGATATTGTCAATAATAAATGCTTATTGGTACTAATATTTCAAAATTTGCTATTTATATCAGCATGTTTAGAACTAACTCTTCACACAAATCTATTTGAGAATGGTCATTAATTTGTTTTCATTTCAACAACATAGATAGAATATGACCCTTGAATCAAAGTACATAATTTTATTATAAACAGAAGCATATACTAATATACACAGAAGGTGGTAGATTTTCTAGCTCTTGGCCCTCTGGAGGGGGCACATTTATTTATTTGATATATTTGCTGATCACCTCTTTTCTTCAGGTACTGTTCCAGGCACCGGTATACAGAACAGACATACAAACTCTCTGCTGTCCTGTGGAGTTTATGTTCTAGTGAAGAAACAATAAAAAATAACATATGCAGAATATATTAATTGAAACAAGAAGGATTTAAAAATTGGAAATGATGAATTACTGGTCTACCTGCCACCTCCCATTTCTCACTCTCTCAGGGAAGACATTATTAGCCTGACATGACATTTTGTTCCTGCTGAGCTGAGCCTGGCGTGTCCTCACACTTTTTATTAATGCAGGGCTATAGGCAAAGATGTTGGAGGGTATTCAAGCCCCCAAATGCTGTCGAAGCAGTGTGTGTATGTGTAACCTATGTGTTACTCTTGGGGGAGGGGAGAGCATTCATAATTTCATCAAATTTTCAAAGTAGTCCATGACCTAAAAAGGACTAGAAATTATTAATTTAGACATCATTTTAATGATATAACCATGAATTTTCAGCAAGTTGAAGGGCAACTGCTAGGGTCTCCTAAAATATATTTTAGCATCATGGTCAGGGCAGTGGTCTATCCCAAATGACCCTTTCTTGTGTTCTTTTGCAGGTCATTGTTCACATGTGTTATCAGATGGAAAAACTGAAGAGGCTCCTTTAAGAAGGTTAAAATGGCAGACACTCTACTTCTAGTCCAAGCTGATGAATATGGGTTATATACTGAGACTCCCTTTTCCACATCTAATCTACAGATACTAGAAGGGTCCTGTCATGGTAACAGCACGTAAACACTGCAATGTTAAATCAACAGGTCTTGGAAAGCTGCTTTAGAGTTTTTAGAGAAATCATTAAACCTTTGAAGTATTTCCCAGTTGTTGCAAGGATACAGCTGAGGTGAATTCTAGGCAAATCTTCCATGGGGCAAAACCTTTGCCATGAACCTGACCTATTTTGGGCACAGGTATTTCTTAGAGGCTACACGTAGAGACACTCAGAAGGTGTTCTGCCCTGAAGGCTGTTCATTCTGAAATGTGTCCATGCAGCATTCACGGTAGGCTGGCTGAGGGAGGAGCTGAGTTTTAGGCAGGCATCTTAGTGCTAACTCCTCCTGTCAACGTGGCCTTGAGCTAAGAGCCTTAGTTTTTTCATCTATAAAAAGGGGATAATACTGACCTTCAAAATTGCTGGAAGTGTTGGAAAAGATGTGCAATATCTAACAGTTTTTAACCTCACAGTACATGCTTAATAAAGACCCAGGCTAAAAAAAAATCATCATTTCCAACATCATCATTTTGATCCTTTTTGTTGTCAAGCAGATATTAGAATGACTGAATCTATCTGCTCATGAACAGCCCACATAAATCTCAAATATTACCTACTCTTCCTTTGAAGCTTTGCATCCATGATTCAGGGCAAATGCGTTATTATTTTTTTTTTTTCTGAATTTCTAGAATGTACAATTTTATAATATGCAATATATATGACATTGAACTACGTTGTGCAGTGTGTGTTTTTTTTGAACTTCTAGAGTGTATAATTATGCAGTATAATTTAGAACTTTAGTAAGCACTGTTTTGTATTGTTAAGCAATTATTTTGTGAATATTGAACTCACTTTTTCAGCCAAACATAAAATGCTTGAAGAAAGGATTGTGTCTTATATATCTTGTATTCCATAGAGTGCCCAGAATAATATATAACTGAATTGTGTAATAATTTGTGTAAAATTCTTCGGTAGAAATACGTGTCTAAATCAGACAGCTATGCCTGCATTCTGCCCCTGTTCCACCTTGTTCTTCCAGGAGAATATGGCCTTGGGGAGGGATGAATGTGAACATGGTCATGTGCCAAGAGGGTAACTGCAACTTTTACTTTCTTCTTTTCTATATATGCTGTTATGTGTCACTTAATGACAGATGTATCCTGAGAAATGCCATGAAGTAATTTTGTTGCACAAATGTCACAGGGTGCACTTTATCTGTATATCTAAACATATCAAAACATAGAAAAGGTAGAGCAAAAATATGGTATAAAAGATTTCTTAAATATTAAAAAATGTGTATAGGGCACCTATCGTTAATTGAGTATCCAGGATGAAGAACTATTCTGGATGAGTCAGTGAGTGACTGGGGAGTGAACGTGAAGGCCTAGGACTTGGCTGTACACCACTGTAGACTTTACAGACACTGCACACTTAGGTTACACTGCATTTATAAAAGTATTTTTCCTCCATATTAATTAACCTTAGCTTACTATAACTTTTTTACTTTATAAACTTTATACATTTTTTTTGAACGTTGACTCTTTTGTGATAACTTAGCTTAAAATAAAAATGCATTATGCAACTGTACATAATATTTTTCTTTATATCTGTATTTGATAAGCTTTTTTCTATTTCTATTTTTTTAACTTTATAAATTTCTTTGTTAAAAACTAAGACACAAACACACACTTAGGCCTAGGCTTATGTGGGGTCAGGATGGTCACTTTCACTTTCTTCCACATCTTATGTCACTGGCAGGTCCCCAGGGGTAGTAACATGCATGGAACCATCATTTCCTAAGGTAACATATTCTTCAGGACCCCCCCTAAAGGACCTTCCCAAAGCTGTTTTATCATTATCTTTTTTTAACAAGTATAAATAACAAAATAATATAATAAAAAGTATACTACAGTAAAAGCATAAATTGTAACAGTCATTTATTATCAAGTATTATGTACTACACATAATGGTATGTTATGCTTTTACACAAACTTCAGTGCAGTATGTTTGTTTATTCCAGCATCACCACAAATATGTAATTGTTGTGCTGCTATATTACTATGACTACAGTGTCACTAAGTCATTGAATATTTTATCTCTAGTATAATATTACGGGACCACCATCATCTATGTGGTCCATCATTGACAAAAACATTGTTATGAGGCACATGATTACATATGACATACTGAACTACAATGGCAGTATTTCATAATCTTGGCATAAAGACTCTTCTTTTCCTTCATTTTTGTTTTTTCCTTTTGGTACTATGGATTGAACCCAGGGGCACTATACCACTGGTCTATATCCTCAGCCCTTTATATTTTTTGAGACAGGGTTTTACTAAGCTGAGGACCCTGGTCTAGAAGTAGCCATGCTCCTGCTTCAGCCTCCAGAGTTGCTGGGACTATAAGTGTGAGACACTGGGCCCAGCTATAAGGACTCATTATAAATTTTACAAACAATAATTCCCAATTACATGTCAGAACCTGTATAAAGGTAAAGAGATAAACAAGACATAATCCTAGTCCTCACATTGCTGATAACTTAATAGGGGAAGACAGAGACAAATTTAAAACTTGTTGTCAGCACAGGGAAAGAAAAAGTACATGAGTATCGTGAGAGCATAAGTTCGGATATCAGGATGTGGCCACAGTACTCAGTCCTGGAGGATAGTAATTGTTGGGTGTTTCATGGAGGAAAGGTTGGGAGTTGGAGAGAAGTTATCTGACATAAAGAAGAAGCAGAGGCAATGGTATCACATCCTAGTATGGTGGCAATGGTATCACATCCTAGTATGGTGTGTTATGGTTTGGGGATGAGGTGTGCCCCAAAAGCTTGTATATGAGACAATGCAGGAACATTCAGAGGCAAAACAATTAGATTGTGAGAGTATAATCTAATCATTGGACCAATCCATTTGATGGATTAATGGTTTAATTAATGGGCCATAACCGTAGGCAGGTGAGGTGTGGCTGGAGGAAGTAGGTCACTGGTAGCATGCTCTTGGGTATATATTACCCATGGCTCCTTGCACTCAAGCTCTCTCTGTTTCCTGGCTGTCATGAACTTAGTATCTTTCCTCTGCCACACCCATCTGCCATGATGTTTTGTCTCACCTCAGACCAGAGCAATGGAGTCAGCCATCCATGGACTGAACCTCTGAAACTGTGAGCCAAAATAAACCTTTTCTCCTCTAAGCTACTCTTGTCTGGTATATTGATCACAGAAATGCAAAGTTGACTAACAAGTGTGATACTTGCAAGAAATTATAAGGGAGGAGCTTAAGATTGCTGGAGTAGGAGCTGGGGTTGTAGCTCAGTGGTAAAGCACTCGCCTAGCAAGAGCGCGGCCTGGGTTCGATCCTCAGCACCTCGTAAAATTAAAGGCATTGTATACAACTAAAACAAATAAATAAATATTAAAAAAAAGATTGTTGGAGTATAAAGTGCATGTAAGGTAAGGATGAGAAATGTTCCTGGAGTGGGGCAGTGTCAGGGTCCAGAGCACAGCAGGCTTCTTATGTTATATTAATCAGGAACTTTGTCTTGACTTCCATCAGTAATGGAGAACCACTGATAATAAAGGAAGGACATGATTAGTTTTATGTTTATGTAATTCACTCTGATAAAGTGGTGTAGAAGAAGTTGATGTGTATAAAACCCTTTAGGAGTCTGTTTAAGCTTGAACTATAACAATCATAATAGAGAAATACAGAGATGGTCAGATCTGAGAAATATGTAAATAAAATTGGCAAGATTTGGTGAGTGATGTGGTATAACGGATGAAGGTGAGAAAGAATCAGGACTCACAGATGACTTCTGACTTTCTTGTTAGGGTCCTTGGTGGTACGACCTACTGAAATAGAACTTACAAAACAAGGAACAGATGCATTGAGGAAAATAATGACTTGAGCTTAGAAATGTTCAGTTTGGAAGATTGATGACATCTAGAAAGTGATTTCTGACATGCAGTAAGATACGTAAGGCAGGATTTCAACTCTAGGCTAATGATTTAGATCTCATCAGACTATAGATGGTAATTTAAACCAGTATGATCTGTGTACCAGCAGATCAACATCCCTGAAAAACTTGTCAGAAATGCAAAGTCCCAGTTCAATTCCAACCTGCTGTATCAGAACCTCTGGAGTTGGAGCCAAGAATCTGTTTTGGAAAGCTCTGCAGGTAAGCTGAACTTGGCTTAAGCCATATAAATGGGCTTGTTCACCCATAGAGAGTGTGGAAGGAGCAGTTGGCCAGCTTGGGGAAATCCTGTTAGCTCTACTTTCAGTGTATAACCTGCTGATGACTCATTTCCTCCTTTGCTAGCACCCTGGTCCTCCCTGTGCCTCTGCTGGATCTTTACAACAACCTCCTTATTTCCATTTCCACAATAGCCTCTCTAGCACCCTGTTATAGCAGTCAGAGTAAGAAGCACACTCATCATCACATGGCTTTCAAACGTCTCGGGACCTTCCATCCATTTGGGATAAATGGAAGTCCAACAGTTGCCCCACTGTGGTAGCCAGCCCCCAAGACAGCCCCAGTGATCCTGGTATTCAGCCCTGATCACATGGTATCAGGGTGGGTCTGTGTGACCAATAGAATATGGCAGAAGAGATTGTGTGTGGCTTCTGAGGCTGTTATAAAAGGCATTGTGTCTCTTCTCTTGAGCTCCTCTAGCTCATACTGTGGGAAGCTGGGAACCATGTCACGGGGTGACACTCAAACCCTGTATGGAGTAGTCTACATGGTGAGGACCCTAGGCTCTCTGCCAAAGCCATGAGAGTGAGCTGACCTGGAAGTGAATCTTCTGGCTCCACATGATGACAGCCCCAGTTGACAGCTTGGCAGCAACTTCATGAGAGACCCTGAGCTGGAACCAGACAACTAAGCTGCTCCTGGATTGATCCTTAAAAACTGGAAGATATTGTGATGCACAACTAATTCCAGTGACTCAGGAGATTTAAGCAGGAGGATGGCAAGTTCCTGGCCAAACTCAGCAACTTAGCAAGACCCCCATCCCAAAATAAAAATAATGGACTGGGGATGTAGCTCAGTGGTACAGCACCCCTGGGTTCAACCTCAAGTATCAGGAAAAAATAAATAACGAAAACCTGTGGGCTGGGATTGTGTCTCAGCGGTAGAGTGCTCGCCTAGCACACGCACGGCCTGGGTTGGATCCTCAGCACCACGTAAAAATAAACCGCATTGTGTACAACTAAAGCAAATAAATAAATATTAAAAAAAACCCCTGTAAAATAACAAGTGTGTTAGAAACTGCTAAATTTTGGTATGCAGCATGTGATAACTAATATACTTATGATCTGAACCTTGGCAAAACTGTAAACTCATCTCCTATATTTAGTCATTGTCTTCTTCATTCTAGTATCCAGCTCCCTTGCTAATCTTTTCATGAGAAACAGGCTCCCACTTTAGGAACTACTCTCTCTGTAGGAATTCTTTCCCCACAGATAATCATACCTGATTCATTCCTTTTTTGCTTAGGTCTCTGCTCAAATGTCTGTCCCTCTGAGAGATCTCTAATCATCCTACTAGTGCCTTGATCTGATCATCTGATTTATTTTTATTTATGGTGTATAATATTTCTACATATATATACATATATATATATATATATATATATATATATATATATATATATTCTGTTTATTATCCGTTTCTCCTCAAGAATGTGAACTCTGTAAGGGCAGAGATCTTGTTACGTTCACTGTTGTCCCAGGGACTAGAACATTGTCTACTCATATAGTAGACTGTCAATAATTCTCTGTAAAATGAAAGAAAAAGGAAAATGCACTAGGAAACCTCAGCCTTTAGGAAAGAAGCTACAGATGCCCATAAAGGAAGCAGAGGAGGAATGGCTTGAGGTGGACGAATGGCTTTAGGGAACTAGAGGGAGAATGGAGCTTCCCACAAATATTTACTTGATTGCTACTATGTTTAAGTTGCTGTGCTTCTGTTTTAGTCAGCCTTGTGGTGCTGTGACCAAAAGTCCCAACAAGAACAATTTATAGGAGGAAGTTTATTTGTGGCACATGATTTCAGAGTTCTCCTTCCCATAGATAGCCAACTATATATGCTCTGGGCTCAAGGTGAGGCAGAACATTATTGCAGTAGGGTGTGGGGGAGGAAAGAAGTTCAGGACATGGCACCAGGAAGCGCGGTGGGTGGGTGGGAGGTGGGGGAGAAAGCTCTGCTCAGCAGGGACAAAATGTATACCTCAAAGTCTTGCCCCCAGGAAACCATCTCCTCCAGCCACTCCCTACAGTTACCACCCGTTAATCCATTCAAGTGGGTTAATGCACTGATAAGCTTAAGGTTCTCATAGCCCAATCAGTTCACCTCTGAAATTTCTTGCATTTTCTCACACATGAGCTTTTGAGAGACACTTCATATCTAAACTGTAACAGCCTTCTTCTTATGGACTTTAGAATAACAAATTTTTTTAACTCTATATGTTGAAATAATGATAGATTCATAAGAAATTGTTAAGAGATGTACAGGGAGCCTCCTCTTTCCACTCTGTCTTGCTTAATGATATACAGTATCAACTTTGAAAACTGACATTGGCTCAATTCTCAGGGTTTATTCAGATTTCTTGTGTGTGTGTGTGTGTGTGTCCATGAACAAGATATATTTAACTCTACCATCACTACAAGGCTATCTTCTTTTACCCTTTTATAGTCATACCCATCTCCTACTATACCCGGCCCTAACCAGTTCACCATCTCTATAATTTTTTTTAATATAAATGGAATCATACATACTTTTGAAATTGGCTTTTTTCTCTTCATTTAGCATAATTCCCCTGAGTTTCATCCAAGTTGTTGCATGTATTGGTACTTGGTTTCTTTTTATGGCTGGGCAGTATTCCACAGTACAAAAATACCATGGTTTGTTTATTCACATATTGTAGGAAATTTGGATACTCTCCAGTTTGGGAGAATGAACAAAGCTGCTACGAGCATTTGTGTACTAGTTTCTGAGTAAAACTAATTTTTTACTTCCCTGGATAAATACCTAAGAGTGGCTTGCTAGGTTGTATAGCAACTGCAAGGTTAGCTTTAGAAAAACCTGCCAAACTGTTTTCCACAGTGGCTGTACCATTTTATATTTCCACTTGTAATGCATAAATGACCCAGTTCCCTGTATCCTTGCCATCATTTAATGTAATAACCAGTCTTTTTTTATACTAATTTCACAAGTACATGGTCACATCTCATTGTGATTTTAATTTGCATTTCCCCAGTGAATAATTATGGTAAAATTTTATGTGCTTATTTGTCATATATATCCACATATCATCTTCTGTGTTATATCTATTCATGTTTTTGTTCATTTTCTAATTGGGTTATTCTCCTCTTTCATATGGAGTTTTAGGAGTACTTTCTATTTTCTACATAGAATCCCTTATTGGGTATATGAGTTGCATATACTGTCTCCCACTATAATTTGTTCTCTAATTCTCCTATCAGGATTTTCAAACATTTTTAATATTTATGAGGTCAAATTGATTATTGTTCCCTTGTTGCTGATTGTGCTTTTACTGGTAAGTCTAAATCCTCTTCGTTCCTAAGGGTTTATAAAGGTTTTATAGTTTTATATTTAAATCTGTAGCCCATTTGGAACTAATTTTTGTACAAAGTATGAGGTATGGGCGTGAAGTTTTGGGTGCAGAAAGTGTGAGGCTTAGGTTAAGGTTCTTCTCATTATTCGTTTTGGTCTGTGGATGTCTATGGTCATGATGTCCATGCTCATTTGTTGAACAGGCTATCTTCCCACATTGAATTGCTTTTGTCAAGGATTAACTGGGCCTATCTATTTGTGTGAGTCTATATCTGAGTTCTCTACTGTGTTTCTTTGGTCTGTAGATTTTTATAGATGCTCCTTATAAGGTCTCCCATTCCTAGTTTGCTAAGAGTTTTTTTTTATCATGAATGGGTTTGGAGTTTTGCCAGATGGTTTTTGTTCATTAATTAACAGATTATGTGATTTTTTTCTTCTTTGGCCTTGTCAATTATGTCGATTGGTTTTTGCATATCTAGTAAACCTAGTAAAGCTGAAATAAACCCCACTTGGTTGTGGTGGATCATTCTTTTTTACACATCAATATATTTGATTTGTTAATAGTTTGTAAAGAATTTTTACATCTAAGTTCAGAGAGACATTGCTTTTTTTTAAATTGTTGGGTTTAGTATCAGGGTAAAATGGATCTCATAAATGTGTTGGAAAATGTGACTTTTGCTCTATTTTCTGGAAGAGAGTATTATATTTTTAATCAATATGTTTTGTTTTGTTTTTTCAAAAGTAATAATGCTGTTCTGGAGAATTAAGATGTAGGATATTAAAGGAAAGAGGGATTGAAATTGCACATTCCTCTTTCACATTTAGAGTATTCCTCTCTGGTCTTCACGTGTATAAGTTGGAGGGGGAAGCTCAGGCTAAGAGATTCCAAATGCAGAGGAAATGTGACTTTAATGTGTGTTTTCTTACTCACTGGTATTTTAAGAAGCACTAAGAAAGCTTAGAGATTAGCACTTGTGTAAGCAGCTTACAGGACAGCTAACTTTTTAATTACTTAGTACCTGCCCGTAATTACTTTCTTATATATAATGAGTAGTAGTTTCCCATCTGTCAGAGGGATTAAGAACCAATGATTATAAAGATATCAAGCTTGGGCTTTTAAAAAATATTTTATTACATTTAGTTTTGAAATTTGCATATAATAAAACTTACACTGTAGTATACTCAGGAGCTCTGACAAATGCATGGATTTGTACATCTACCATTGTGATCAAGATACCATGTAGTCCATCATCCCTCAAAAAATTCCTGTGTTCTGCCTTTAAAGTCAAGTTACTCCTTCAACCACAACCTTTGGCAACCCCAATCTGTTCTCCAGTGCTCTATAGTTTGCCTTTCCAGAGTGTCATAAATAAAATCAAATAATATAGATCCTTTGGGTGGTGGATAATTTTTACTTAGTAAAATGTTTTTGTGATTCATCTTTCATTGGACCTAGTTCCCTTTTCTTCTTTTTCTTCCTCCTCCTTCTCCTCCTCTTTCTTTGTTTTTGTTTTTCTTGCTTAGTGGGGTTCCTATTAGCTTTACTTCTTTCATGTCTAGCCCACCAAAGTAATTTTAGAGGAATTCCACAGTGATTGGTTACCTTGCTTAAAGTCATATGGTCCCACTATCAGGCTGGTAAGATCAGAGATAAAATGACCAAGAGTTAATCATTACTAAACTAGTCAATGACCAATGAAGTTACCTGGTAGGAGAGCTCTGCCCAACAGAGGCAGTGATAGGCAAGTCTACTCAAATCCCCTTCGACTCAGTAGCAGCCAGGAGTAGTAGAGACAGAACCAGAAAGAGCGGCCACTTGGAACAGGGAACAATGAATGGATGCATTCCATGGAGACAGAAGATGGTGACCAGTTCCTTAGAATTCCACATTGCCTTGAACTATGTTTTCTTCTCCACAAAGCCTTGCTGAGGGTGGATGAGCTCCTTGCCTTCCCTATATCCCCCCATATCTCATATTATTGTTTTTTTTTTCATCCATATTATTGTTCTTTTAATTAGTCTTTCTTTCCAGATGTTTCCAAATTCATTCTCTCAATATTTTCTTTGTGTTTTAGACCTTATTTTGGGGTAGGTCTTGTGGTTACAGGTTCTCTTAGTCTTTCTTTGCCTGGGGATGTCTTTATTTTTCCTTCCTTCCTGAAAGATAGACTCAATTGTTAAAGAATTCAAGGTTAACAGTTTCCTTCTTTCAGTACTTGAAAAATATTGTCCTACTTCCTTCTGGTAACCATGGTTTCTGATGAGAAATTTACTGTCATTCTGATTGTTTTCCCCTATGTATAAGTTGGTGTTTCTCTTACAGTGCTTTAATTTTTTTTTTTAAGTTTTTTGAAATTTGGTTATGACATATTTTGGCACAGATTTCTTTGAGTTTATTCCACTGGGTTTACTTGATTCTATATGTCTTTCATTAAATTTGTAAAAGTTTCAGTTTTGGTGGGGGGAGGGTACCAGGGATTTAATTCAGGGGCACTCAACCACTGAGCCACATCCCCAGCTCTATTTTTTATTTTATTTAGAGACAAGGTCTCACTGAATTGCTTAGCACCTCACTTTTGCTGAGGCTGGCTTTGAACTCAAGATCCTCCTGCCTCAGCCTCCTGCGCCTGGCTCAGTCATCACTTTGTAAAGTACTTTTTCAGCCCCACCCTTTTCCTCCTTCCTTTGAGATGCTTATGACATGAATGTTTGATCTTTTAGTTTCACAGTTCTCTGGGAAAAGGATTGTGATGCACCCCCCTCCCCCCAAACCCACTCCATTAATAATAACAGGATTAAAAATGCTATTACTTCTATTCTGTACCATTGGCCAACTGGTCTATTTTGGTACCAATACCATGCTGTTTTTGTTACAATTGCTTTGTAATACAATTTAAGGTCTGGAATAGTAATGCCACCAGCTTCACTCTTCTTGCTAAGAATTGCTTTGGCTATTCTGGGTCTCTTATTTTTCCAGATGAATTTCATGATTGCTTTTTCTATTTCTATGAGGAATGATATTGGGATTTTGATTGGTATTGCATTGAAACTGTATAGTGCTTTTGGGATAATGGTCATTTTGACAATATTAATTCTACCTATCTATCCATGAGCAAGGTAGATCTTTCCATCTTCTAAGATCTTCATTAATTTCTTTCTTTAGCATGCCATAGTTTTCATTGTAGAGGTCTTTCACTTCTTTTGTTGATCCCCAAGTTTTTTTTTTTTTTTTTTTTTTTTGAGGCTATAGTAAATGGGGTGGATTTCTTAGTTTTTCTTTCTGAGGATTTGTCGCTGATGTACAGATTTATGGGTATTGATTTTATATCCAGCTACTTTGCTTAGAATGGAAGACACAGAGACGAACCCACACACCTACAGTTATCTTATTTAGACAAAGGTGCCAAAAACATTCATTGGAAAAAAGAAAGCCTCTTCAACAAATGGTGTTGGGAAAACTGGAAATCCCCATGTAATAAAATGAAATTAAATCTCTTTCTCTCACCATGCACAAAACTTAACTCAAAGTGAATCAAGGACCTAGGAATTAAACCAGAGACCTTGCACCTAAAAGAAGAGAAAGTAGGCCCAAATCTCCATCATGTTGGATTAGGCCCCTACTTCCTCAATAAGACCCCTGTAGCCCAAGAATTAAAACCAAGAATCAATAAATGGGATGGATTCAAGCTAAAAAACTTCTTCTCAGCAAAAGAAACAATTAGTGATGTGAATAGAGAACCTACAGAATGGGAGCAAATCTTTACCACAAGCACATCAGATAGAACACTAACCTCAAGGATATATAAATCTCTTAAAAGCCTTAACACCAAAAAAACAAATGACCCAATCAATAAATGGGTCAAGGAACTAAACAGACACTTCTCAGAATGATATACAATCAATCAACAAATGTATGAAAAAATGTTCAACATCTCTAGCAATTAGAGAAATGCAAATCAAAACAACTCTAAGATTTCATCTTATTCCAGTCAGAATGGCAGCTATCAAAAAACAAACAACAATAAATGGTATTGAGGATGTGGGGAAAAAGGCACACTCTTACATTGCTGGTGGAACTGCAAATTGGTGAAGCCTATCTGGAAAGTAGTATGGAGATTCCTAGGGAAACTTGGAATGGAGCCACCATTTGACCCAGATATCCAACTCCTTGGTCTATTCCCAAAGGACTTAAAAACAGCTTACTACAGAGACACATCCACATCAATGTTTATAGCAGCAGGATTCACAATAGCTAGATTGTGGAACCAACCTGGATGCCCATCAGCAGATGAATGGATAGGGAAACTTTGGTATATATACACAATGGAACACTACTCAGCACTAAAAGAGAATAAAATCATGGCATTTGCAGGTAAATGGAGGGAGTTGGAGAAAATAATGCTAAGTGAAGTCAGCCAATCCCAAAAAACCAAAGGTGGAATGATCTCCTTGTTATGAAGATACTGATTTATAAAGGCAAGGGAGCAGGGATGAGAGGAATGAAAGAACTTTAAATAGAACAAAGAGTGGGGAGGTAGGGGAGGGAGCAAGGGGAGAGGAGTAATGGTAGAATGAGTGGGCCATCAGTGCCCTAAGTGCATGTATGAAGACACAATTGTTGTGAAAATACTTTATATAAAACCAGCAACTTGAAAAATTGTGCTTGTTATATGTAATATAAAATGAGTTGCACTCTGGAAACATGTATAACAAATTACAATAAAATTAAAAAAAAACAGAAAAAAAAGTGCTATTACTGATGACTGTGGATAGTTATCTCTTTCAAGAGTATTGGGCTAGGAGACAATGAAGATCCTGGTACTCTAAATCATTCATTTTACAGATAAGGAAACTGAGATTCAAAGAAGTGGCAATCTTCTCACATAGCAGAGAAATGGTAAAACCAAACCTGAATGTAGCTCTAGCCTGGCACTTTTCAAACATTAATGTAAAAATGGATCAAAAAATGCAGATTCAATAAATCTGGAGTAGGGCCTAAAATTCTGCATATTTTAGCAAGTACCTGGCAGGGGATGTTCCACTTTAAGTGATAACATTCTGGGCAACTCAGCTTACTGCTCTTCCCACTGCCCTTAAGAATTAATTGAAGTTCTTCATGAAGGAAATGGAGAATACTATTTGACAGTTTGTCAAACAAGCATCTAAATATCCAAGTGCCTGGTATGTAGGAGCAGAGGAAGATGTGAATGGTAATGGAGATGCAGAGGAGAGTGGGAGGGACCCACATAGACTATAAACACTTTGCAGGTTGTTTGCTGCTTTCACAGCTGCTCTGGTTTTGGTAAAGACCATGGGCAAGCATATAAGCAACTCTTAAGCTATTTATCTACTCATGTAATCTGTTTGAGGCTACCAACTAATATTTCCCTGCTTAGGAAGGATAAATTGATGTTCTTTAAAATCTTATGAAGTTCAGTTTTCCAATGTGTAGCAATTTAGGGAAGCATACTAAAATTCACAAGCAAAGCATAAAAGTGACCAGCCCATGTACATCTTGGTGGTGTCTGTTTGTTGTTGGTTTAGTAGAAGAATGCAAGGTGTTCCCAAGCTTGGTCTTTGCTCTTGGATCCACTGTTAACTTTGTAAGCAGTCTTTAATAAATCACCTGGTGTTTCTATGATGAATTTATCAAATGAGTTTACTAGCATATGAGCTAAGATCTGTTTAAAGCATGTAAAGTGACATATAAATTAATACTAGTGGCTAAATGCAATTGGAGGACTAAGCCAAGTGTCCCAGTGAAATAGATCATAGCCTAGATCCTGCACCCTGAAATCTCTGGTTATGGAAGACTGAGCAATCAATTTTCAAATAAATGTCATTTGCTCACAACTCTTGGCTATTACTTGAGCCTCTTCTTGTTAAATGTCACTGAATTTGATATCATTCCCAAGTTGAATTTTCCATCTCCTGGAGCAAGTACATGTAATTCTAGTAAGGAAGAGATATCACATGTATTTCAATGTCCCTTTTGCTGCAGGAAGTACTGAGGTACACTCTCTTCTCTGCAGTTATCTAGAGTCCCATAAGAATTAGGCCTGTGTGTGTGTGTGTGTGTGTGTGTGTGTGTGTGTGTGAGAGAGAGAGAGAGAGAGAGAGAGAGAGAAAGAGAGAGAGGGAGAGGGAGGGAGAGAAAGAGGGGTGGAGAGTAATGGGATAGGACTAAATGTGGGTATGGAAAAGAACAAAAGTTATTGAATCAAAAACTTAAAATCTACCCTGGTTATCAATATTTTGTATGTATTTGTGAATTTGATATCTACTTATCAATAAGAGGGAGAGCCCTGTCAGTTTTTTAAAGAACATCTCATCATCCGAAAACTCCTAAGTCTGTCCCAGTCTCACCCCATCATCTTGCAACTTCTTTGCCCTTGGGTTGGTGTTCTGAGCTTATGACGGTGGGATTAGGTAGCACGAGGGTATTACGGAGAAAGACATCAGGATGCAAAGATTCTTTCATCTATCGTGAAGGAAGACTACTGGACAGCTTATAGGAGCAACGTGCAGCTCTGTGAGTATTTCTCAACTTTTGGGGAGTTTGAGAAGGATTTAACTGAAGGGCAATGGAGGGTTGATCTGAATCTAAAATAAGAAATGAAAGAAGAGAACATTCTGGACCTGTGGACCTACACCAGAGCTGGGGCTGAAAATAGGAGAGAACATGAAGGAAATACACTGAGACCTCCTCATACTGTCCTGTGACAAGCTAGTGGGCGAAACTCGGTTACTACCAGGTCACTGCAAACCTTGATTGCTGAATTCATTTGGAAGGACACCAGAAACAGACCCTCCTCTTTTTGAGGCTTCACAGCAAACAGTTTTCTGGGAAAGGAGGGATCTGGGCCATTAAATGACCACAGAGTAAACAGTGCTTTACTCCCATGTTGTGTTGGCAAACTCGGCCCAGGCACCAACAGGCCCCTGTGAGAGTGTGAGGATAAGGAAACAGTGAGCAGAGTGGGTACCAGGATTGACCACAGGACAGCAGTTGCTTAGCCTTCTCCCCTTGAGGCTAAAGTGCTTGTTTGCTCCATTCTGAAGCAAGGTACTTGCTAGATTTTTTTTAAAAAAATAATCTTTTGTTTGGGTCTTATTTGATCCTCCAAATTATTTGCTTTTTTTCTGCCTCAGCAGGACCCTGGGTGACATCTAAGAGCCCAAGCCCAGCAGTGGAGTAAATAGTACTGTCCCTTGTGCCTCCCTCTGCACTCTTCTTTAGTCTATTAACAATGGAGTTGTCTATCTGCCTACATCTCTGCTGAGAAAAGGGAATTAGGAATTGGGATGGTAAAGCAGCATCAGAGGGTCTGTCTCAAGAACCTTCTGAGACTGTTTTTCTTTCACTGGAATTTGTGAAGGATCATTGTCTGTAACTTAATACAGCTGAGCTTTGCTGCCTTGGGTCTAAGGGACGCTAACCCCAGCCCTCTTCTAAGTGAGCTCTTGTATCCACTTCTTTCTGTAGAACATATTTGTAATCTTCAAAAGGGGAAGGACTAATATTGCAGTAAAAACAGGGAAATAGTCTGCCTCACACAGGAATGATTTCCTTGAAATTTTTGGAAGCCAAAAACATGAAACCTCCTTTTATAAGAATTGAGGCTGTTGCTAGGTTTGAGATTATTCAGCTCCAAGATGCCCTTAGACATTTCAAGGGAAGATATAAGTATTAATAATCCTAAATCTAATATCAGTATTTAATATTTATTTACATTATCTCCCTTAATGTTCCCCATGACTTAAAAGGAACATATTATTTATTTTACAAATGGAATGAGGTCCAGAGAGGGATATGCAACTTATCAAGATTACACAGCCAGTTTTTTTTTTTTTTTTTTTTTTTTGTAAAGAAGGAAATAAAACTGAATCTGTTTGATTCTAAAGGACACAGTCTTCACACTGAATTATCCCAAAGGGTAATTTGACAGATCAAGGTCACCTTAAGCCTTCCTATTATCAAACTCTGGCTCTCTAGTAAGAGGATTCTAATTAGAGTCGCCAGAAAACATACGTAATTCCCAGCTAAATTTGAATTTCAGATAAATAACAAATGATTTTCTTAGTATAAGTATGTACTTTGAAATACATGGGATATACTTTCATTAAAAACTAATTTGTTTTTTATCTGAAATTCAGATTTAACTTGGGTGCCTTACATTTTTATCTGTAACTCCTAAGTCTAATAGGTTTTCCAGATGAAAGAAAGGAAAACATGGTTTCTTACTACTTTGAAAGAATTGAAGAGTCTAAAAATCTTGAGCCGGAGAAGTTTTCTAGTTTTCCCTGTGGCTTTGGCAGAGCCAGGATGTGTCAGTTGCTGGTGGTACTCTGAGCGTAATGCTGCCCTTGGCCGCCCACCACCAACTCCCATGGTCCCAACCACACTTGGGAGAGGCACAAACCTTGCCTGTTGACAGGGCTAGAGAGGACCCACAGCACAAGAGTGAGACTCAGTGATCAGAGGAGTTGACAGTGCATTTCCTAAAGCCACTGAGGGCTTTGTAATGTGAAGTCCATCTAGTGCCTTCCCTGTGGTCCAATGGAAAAGTCTCAGGTCGGGATCTGAACACTGAAGGTCCAGTGTATTCATTGAACTTCTTTATTAATTTATTCACTCACTTGACCAACACAATGTATATGGCACACCTGCTATGCATCAGGCTCTGTCATAGATTCTGAGATGACAAAAATGTTCCCAAATTGAAAAAGCAACCTTATGAGCCCTACTTCAGTGGGAGATAAAGAGGAGATTCCTAGAGTGAGCAAGTGATCTAGGTCCTTGGCCAAGTTCACCATCCTGGTGAACAGATTAATCAATGCATTTCTGTTGAACAAGTTGAGGACTGCCAGGAGAAAATGACAACAGAAATTGGAAAAAGAAAAAGGACAAAATGTCTTGGAGGCAAGGATAATAATTTAAACCTGATTTTCAAAGTTGTAAGTAGGGTAAATAGTGATGATTGGCCCTAGCCAAAGACTGTAAATCTGTGGCAGGCACAGTAAGGGATCCCATGCAAACAAAGCCCCCAGGCACTAGATTAGGGAAGGGGTTGGCTCAGGGTAAGAAGTTAAGGCTATTTGGAAGTTCTTTAGAGCTTTCCAGAATCTTCCTTCTCAAGATAAGTTTTGTTGATTATTGTGAAAGAAATAGAGAAAGAAAAAAATATCATTCTAAAGCTGAGTGCCTTTATTTTTAAAATTTGTCTTTGTGGAAACTTTTCTGCGATTTATATTTAAAGGACAGTGTACATGTCTGTAACCAAATTAGCCTGGGAACATCATACTGGAAAGGCCCATGATTTGGATAGGAGAAAATGTTGAAGATATCTGAGAATCCTGTGGCTGAAGTACCTGATGTCTGGGTATGGAGTTACAGTGCAAGCTCATTACTTAATCGTCTGCTTTAAGTTCACTATATTTGTGTCCACGCCTATTAGGACACATTGAGTGTATTCATCAGTGGCTCCTATTCAGAGCTTCTCCTATCCAGTTGACTACACTGTCACCTCCCAGAACTAAGAGAAAAGTTTGTGGATCACATGAGGATTAGGCAAAATAAAGATATACAGGAACAAAGCCCATTAAATGTAAACATTTAGAATCAGGTTATTTTATAGCTGGCAGAAAAAAATCATAAAGTATTGGAGCCTATAAAAGCCATAATAGGCTGTAGATACGGTAGATAGTCCACTTCCCTCCCTTGTCAAATGATGGGACTGGTTGTAGTGGAGGGCAGGCACCCCATTATGATGAATTCACATAGTGTGCCAGCAGCTCATCTCTTGGAACAACGTATACCTACATTTTCAAATTTTTAAGTCTCTTGGTTGTCAGTTTACACCCTAGTACACTGAATGCCTCCATTGAGTTATACCATATTTTCTTTAAAATCTCTTTAAACTGTAATCGTCTCTCCCCTTTTGTGTCAATTTAGAATACTGAACTTCTTTATCAAAGTGCTTGTCCTTCTCGGTTTAGAGTGAATGTCTAATAACAACCATCCTTGTTACTTGAACAGTTTCCTTTTTTTCCCCATCATTGTTCAGAGAGCCCGACAGGGGAAGTATCAGCCACACAGGGACAATCAAAATGAGCGACAACACTACTTTGGCTCCTCCAGCAGCAAGCCAGGGTCCTACCACCCCACGCAAAGGGCCTCCCAAGTTCAAGCAGAGACAGACTCGCCAATTCAAGAGCAAACCTCCTAAGAAGGGTGTGAAAGGGTAAGCCTCCTAAGAAGGGTGTGAAAGGGTAAGACCAAAATGAAAAAGAAAGCCTACTGCTCCCACAAGACTACTCTTGTTTTGAGAAACTAATGCTCAGAATATTGAACAGGCTTACACAAATTTCCACCCCACCCTCTATTTTCCTGTCTAACTTGCTTTGCTGAGTCATGTCTTTAGCTTTGAAACTCTTCCCCTCTTAGCTGTGGATCCATGGCCAAACTTATCATTCTAAAACGGAGCCTTTCACAATAACCTTGGATTCGACCTTCCAGGATTTTTTTGACCACTCTTTGTTGACATTCCTTGTGCTTTAATCTGGAATACTGAACCACTGGTCATTTCCAAAAAACACAGTTTATTTTTATGTTTTACATTTTTATGTCTTCAGTTCTTTCTTTTTCTCTCCCTTTCCTTGGCAAAATCCTGTCAACACACAGCTCATATATTCAATACACCATTCATATTGCTTTTGAACTGACTCTGAAACTTTATCCTTACTTTCATGTTTGCTCTATGATTAGTATTTAGCTATCATAATTTGATCTTTCTTAATTTCTTACTTCCTTTCCTTTCTTTTCTTTCCTTTCCTTTCTTTCTTTCTTTCCTTCTTTCTTTCTTTCTTTCTTTCTTTCTTTCTTTCTTTCTCTTTCTTTCTTTCTTTCTCTCTCTCTTTCTTTCTTTCATTTATTTACATCTGTTCCCCAAGGCAAAAATCCCTCAGAGGAAATTTGTTTGTTTTTTTTTTTTTTTTTCCTTAACTTTCTGTGACTAACATGATGTTGGGCACATAGCTGATGCTAAGTTAATGCTTGTGAATATGAACAGATAGATAAATTGAATCTAAGGGCTTTTTGTAGTGTTTTCTAATTTCAGTTTTCATTTTAAAAAGTGAAGCTTGACTAAGTTGTCCTCTTGGTCATTCTTTCTGGTTTTCAAATGTCTTAGACTAAAGTTTCTAGAGTAGAAAAAATATCTCCCTCCAGAGATAAATTCCACTAAATCTTACTGGAATGACATTCTCTTTGCTCCAGTTCAATGCAAATGAAAGAAATTTCTCAAATACAAACACTTAAGCTGCTGCTTCTTCCCCCCTTGAGTCAACAAACTCTCCATGTGAATGACTCCAGGACCTTTGAATTGAACTCAGCTAAATGTCTTTTTTATTCTTTTCACTTAGGTTTGGAGATGACATTCCAGGCATGGAGGGGCTAGGAACAGGTGAGCCACTCACACGTCTAAGTGAGAACTTTGCACTTAATTCACCTCTTTACACACTTCAGGCCTCAAGGGGCAGTTGAGAGTTACAAAGAATACCTAAGGCAGCAGAACCTTCGAGGACATAGAAATGTGGGGATTTCATTTACCCTCCTAAGTAAGTACATATGTGACCAGATGCAAAAACCCTAAAAGAAATCAAGGGGACCCAAAGTTTAATGAATCCCCTTTTTTATTAAACATTTGAGGGTATATAATGGACAACTGTAGACTTTCATGGTGGAAAGATTCTCAGAGTTTATCTAGATCAACTTTACTTTTCAGAAGAGAAATTTGAGACAGAGGAATTAAGTGACAATGTGAGGCCACAGAGTGAGGTATTGGAAATAAGGGTGGGGCCTGGACAAACTTTCCACTCTACCAGGCAAACCGCTCCTTAGCGGCTTCCTCTTGCACATCCTCTAGCACCAAGAACAGGACCCTGCATGCTAAAGGCATCCAATACAACTTTTTAAATTGGCTAGAATATTTTCATTCTTTGGACAATGATTGTACCCCAGGAAGTGTACGCCATCCTATTTAAAAAAATTAATAGATTTTATTTCTTATAGAAATTTTAGATTTAGAGAAAAATCAAGTTGAAAGTCCAGAGATTTCTTCTATACTATATTCCCTCCCCTTCATACACATTCCCCTATTGTTAACATTTTGCACTGTGGCACCCATGTTACACTTGATGAGCCAATACTGATACATTATTATTATATTAACCAGAGTCTGGGGCTTACATAGCTTTGGGCTAATTCCTTGTATTGTATGATTTGAAGTGCTTTAATGAATACATAATGATGTGTACCCACCATTATTGTACCATACAGAATAGTTTCACTACCCTAAACAACCCCTGTGTTCCAACTGCTCATCTCTCTCTCTTTCCTCTCAAACTCCTGACAACCACAAATCTTTTTTATCATGTCTTACTTTTGCCTTTTCTGGGATATCATATAGTTAGAATCTTACAGTATAAAGTTTTTCCACACTGGCTTCTTTCACTTATTAATATTCACTTAAGATTCATCCATGGCTTTATATGGCTTGATAGCGCATTTCTTTTTAATGTTGAATAATAGTCCATTGTATGAACATACCACAGTTTATTTAGCCTATTGAAGGACTTGGTTTCTTCCAAGTGTACCCCAGTCAGGCCATTGTCTATGTATATATATTTATACACACACACACACACACACACACACACACACACACACATATATACACACACATATATATTTACATTTGTGTGCAGGTTTTTTTGTGTAGGTATATGTTTTTGAACTCATTCAACACAGTTGGTAACTGGTGACACTCATAGAAATCAGTGCTCTTACCAGGAGATACTCAGTGTGTTTGCTTTCTGTAGTCAATGTCACTCCTGGCATGCAAATAGATTTTCTAGTCACTTTATAAAGGTCATTTGTTGTTCTAGGTCAGTAGCTTCTGTATTTTGGCCAGGTATATAAAGACCAGCACACTTGCTTTGGACTCTTGAAGATAGGCTTAAATCTCCTACCACATTTGGAACATGTAATGCAACATTATGCATTAATTAAAACACTTAATTAATGAATACTTATTTAAAACACTTAATAAAGACTTACATCTGAGGTGTTTGACATGGTGCAAGTCCCATACATATAACTGGTTTTATTGATTGATTACTAGTTGTTTACTCTGGTATGAGCCAGGTTCTCTGTAATGGGGGATAGTAATATCTGAAACAAGCGGCTGAATTAGATGATGCTTTGAGATTGCCTCTCAGTATGTGATTTGATATAGACATTTCAAAATGTAGAGGAACTGAAGAACGAGTAAGAGAAACCCAAGGAACCCATTTGCTAGGAGTAAGACCATCGATTCCCCAACCCTGGGAATTTAGTGTTTCTAATTTCTTTTTTTTTTTCCTTTTTCTTTTTTTATTTATAATAGTAGTATGTATTACAATTCATAATGCACATATATAGCATCTTTTTTATATACAACTGTTTGTATACGAAGTACATAAATACCATTCAGATCTAATTTCTTTTTTAATCCTTGACCTGGCTAGAATTCCACTTCTGCTTTCTCCATGGTAGTTGAGGTTTAGGGAGACTCAGTGAGCCATACCCCACAGTGTACCCCAGTCAAGCAAGCCATTGTCACCTCCCAAAGGGGATACAGAATGAAACCAACAGAGATACCAGGGTAGTGGGGCAGCAGGGGTGGGGACAATAAATGTGCAATTGATGGGATCCTTCCTGGGCTATAGGGCCAGTATGGATAGCTTCCCAGTTGCCAGGGGTCAGTGAATAGGAGGGTGGAGAGAGGTGTCTCTGCCTGAAGGCTGTCCTTTGCGTGGAAGAAGCTCTCTTTGGGGGTGAGGTTGGCTTACATGTTCTTCTTTCATCTCTTGCAGATATCACGGTGATTTGTCCCTGGGAGGCGTTCAGCCACCTAGAATTGCATGAGCTTGCCCAGTTTGGGATTATCTAAAGCACCGGAGATTCTGCCAACGCTTAACAACATCTGCTGTAAATTTGACTGCTTTTGCTCTACTGATCTGCCAGAGGCTTAAAATTCAGTATTTAGAAGGAGTTTCTTGGGCTTCTGTGGTCATTTACATCAGTTAAGAGTTCTCTTGGTGTCAGAATCTCTCTTGCAGCACATAGCTCAGCTATGACTGTGATTGAAAACTTACTTTTGTTGGGGCATTTCAAACTTTACCACTCTTTCTGTGAACTGATTAGAAGTTCAATTTTGCTTGGCATTCATTATAATTAGTAATAGAATTTTAAGATAGCATGTTATTCTTCACCCCTTCTTATTTAAGAAAGGAGACATTTACCTCTAATCTTAATGGTAAAATTGTACTAAATACTGCATGCAAATACTTGATGCCCTGTTCTAAGAACCAATTAAACAAAGAAGGCACAGTCACATGGGAATAGGCACAGAGTGCTTGAGAAAGAGCACAAGATTAAGATTCAAAAATTGCACTTTCAAAATTGCACTTTCTTGGTCTATATTTTATTGAATTCAGTTATCCCAGGGTCCCATGTAGCTCTGAATTATATACTTCTATGTTAGTTGAAGATTAGGCACTTAAACTCACAACTCTGACAAACTGCTCTGTTTCAGGAAAATTTCTATTTATAGCATCCCTTTGGTGGAATTATTCTGTGCAATGGCTTAAGGTGAGAGTCACAGGTTATTTGTATGTGCATCAGCTGGATTTCTGTACATTTATAATAAATCACTTTTAAACCATCTGTTTAAAAGATTTATATGTTATAAGGGTTAGACTCAGATGCAAAGGGCAAGTAGTTGAACCCTCAAAATAAAATGAAGGTTTGCTTCACCTCTAAGGTTGTGTCAAATGGAATGTGCACATAGCTATCTTTTCCTAATGCTTTCAAGGCACTTGTGCAATTTTAATACTGCCTCTGTCTGACTTGGATGCCTTGGTACTAACAGTATGGATTTCTTCATTTCAGTTTCATAATCTGTGGTTTAAAAAAAAAGAGTAAATTAACTGAAAAGGGTGAAAGAGAGGAAAGAGAGATTCTAGTCCTGAATCTACCAGTAAGTTGCTCTGTAATTTTGGTCAAAGACTCCACCCTTTGGACCCTCCAGTTTGCTTGAATTTGATAATCTGAGATTCATGGTAGCAATAAATGCTGTGACTTTTAGGGCTTCGGGATCTAAGCAAGAGAATTAGAGGGACTCAGTAGTCAAGAGAATTACTTTTGCTATTGGTTCTATATTATTTACCTTGCACAATTGACCAAAGTACTTACTGACCAGAAAATTAGAAGTACAAAAGAAAAAGGAAGATATGAATTCAAAAGTGGAACAGTGACATGCGCAGAGGCATAGTGGTAATGTGCACTTCCGCCTTCAGCAAGAACTCCTGCCTCCACCCACGCACCTGTTTTTTTTTTTTTTTTTTTTTTTTTTCCCCTCCTGCAAAAGCTGGCCCTACCCCTTTAAGTCAGCCGCGTTTCTTAGCCAATGACTTCAGTCTCCACTTGTTCATCCCAGGCTGTCTTTTAGTCCAGGAGGTCTAGGTTCTTCTGTGGCTGGATGAGTCTGATCTGCATTTTGATTACTCTGAAAATATTTCTCTAAATGTGAAACAATAATGTTGACAGAACAGAATGAACCCAAAAGAACATATCCAAAGGCCAGATGCTTTGGTACCAACAGTATAAGTTTCTTCATTTCAATTTTGTAAGTATATCAGAAGTTAATTCATCACAAAATTTTAGAGTTTGGAGAATTTTTAAAAATCTTCAAACATCTTCCTGATAATAAGAATCATTGAGGATCGCTTGTTAAAAGCATACAAAATTTGGGTCCAACTCAAGATTTTCTGTATAAAAATCTCTAAGGGAGGGATTTTGGAATCAATTATTATTAATAAGGGTCCCAGATTATTCTTATATTTGTGTCATTTTGAAAACACAAGAAAGTCCTAGCCTACATTTTATACATTAGAAATTAGATAATTCTTATCTTGCTGCCTCTATTATTTGATTCAATTTGCTCTCCAATAACACATATAAAATGTGTGAAAAAAGTGGCTAACATTTCATGCATTCAAACTTTTAAACTGTTTTGTTGACTGATAACATAGAAATACCTCACCACTCCATAGTAACTCAGTTAAATGCCTCTTTACTTGCAGAAAATGTCAGAGAATTCAGACTATAAGTATTGAATTGGCAGTTTCAAGAACTATGGGGCCAAATGTGCATCATTATTGCCAAGGAACTACCTGCTGCTGCCTCACTCAAACACCCTCCTTTCAAAGCCCTGACCTAAACTGCTTTCTCTGACTGGAGTAGGAGAGACCAGGGAGGGAGAGATCTTTGGTCTGGGCAGGAGGAGCCAGGGGCCTACCTTATCCTCCACCTGTTTCTTGTTTGTTGCTATTGTTTGGTAGAATTTGAGACTGATGGTACTTATGATTTAGACACTGCTGCCTGTTCTAGAACCTAGCAGTACTACAGTTAGACAGAAAAAAAGTATTCAAGGAGGAAATGTTCCTCTTGGTACTCCACCCTAGGCAAATATACACAGTGGTTCAAATAACGGCCACTGTGCTGTTGACTTCTATTGTGAGAGAAAGAAGGCTCCCATTAACTGACAGGAGAAGGGTGAGAAATTTTCTCAACAGCTAAAGGAGTGAATGGAACACATGCATGCACGCGCGCACGCGCACGCGCGCGCACACACACACACACACACACACCACATACACACGCACAGAGGAATAATCAGTAAAACCAATATTTAGCACCAGAAAGAATGGTAATTGTACATGACCAAACAAAAGAAAAACCAACACAATGAGAGCTAAGAAAATATGACATGAAATTGTCTTAAAGGGAGAAATAGAAAAGGCCTTATGTCTTATTAAAGGCTAAAAGGCTTAAATGGGACCTAAAATGTGGGTATGTGTATAAACTAACAAATCTAAATGAGTTGTCTCCCTACCTTTTACTTCATGAAGGCATAGCTGGATTAGATAAAAACTGAAATTTAAAGCAAGATTCATAAGCTGATTGTCAACATCAGTACACATTTTATTTTGGCAAAAACCATCAGGAGACCAGGGGTTCTGCTTGGATCTGCTACAAAGTACTTATTAGGTAATCAGATAATTAATTTTCCTTCTTTGGGCTGAAATATTTTGAGAATAAAAAAAGACCTTGAACTAAATGATTCCAAGGTTCCTTTCAGCATAAAATTATACAGCACAAATAATAAGTCTAAATATAATTCAAACAGAAGCAAACTGTTCTCTTTATGTTCTGAAGTCCTAAAACACAGAGCCTCAATTTCCAGTTCCTTCCAGAATAAGTGTGATTGTTTTTTTCACATCTCTTTAAGGCCCAGGGTAAAGTCAAATTGTGAAAAGTGCTTCCACCTACTGTAATGAAGGAGTACTTCAACACTTAGAAAATAACCATTTCAATTAGAAGAGTTAAATCCTCAGACCTAATTCTTAATTTGTCCCCATTCATTGACCAATTACGCCTGTTGCACTGATTGGCTATGGAAAGGTCTTCTAGACACAGGATAAACATTAAGAGGGTATAAAAGTGAACGTACTACAAGGTAAGTCTCACTTCCACCCAATGTACCATGTAGTGTTTTGAAGTTTTGGTCATACTGAATTTATATATTTCTAGTTAGTAAATTTCTATTATAAATAACAGTATAGTTTGTGATTAATTGCTATTTGCATATATTGCAGTTATCAAAATTTATGGGTTAACTGCACTGTCATCTGATTTAATGAGTTCTTAGATTATTTTAAATAATTTTTATCTGATAATTGGAGGGTTTCCAGATGTACTTTTATTCATCACTTTCAAAATAAGCAGTAATTTGCCAAAAGAAAAAATTACATATTTTTTCATTTTCTGATACTCTACATTGAGATCATTTCCTTACCCTGAATGATATTATAATGGAAAGTGTGATATTCAGACATGGGAGGTAATAATTAGAATAGGTAAAAGAAGCAACTAGTACACTTTTATAACATTAATTTAATAAACCTTTCAGGTAATATTTATGAGGCCTATTATGGGTAAAAATCATAACTATGAAATACGGATGCACTTGATAGATATTTGTTAAATGAATAAATGATATAATTGCAAGATTGGTATAAAACAAGAGAGGCAATACACTATTAACAGAATATATAAAAATCACCTGCTTATCTCAATTCATACAGAAGAAGCATTTGAAATAATTGAACATCTCCTTCTGATAAGAATTCTCAATGAATTTGCTGTAGAAAGAAGGTATGCCAACATAATAAAAGCCATATATGATAAGCCAATAGTTAACATCATAATTAATAGTGAATAGCTGAAAACTTTTCCTTTAAGGTCAGGAACGAGACAAGTGATAGCCACTCTCATCACTTCTTTCCAAAATGCTACTGTGAGTTCCAGCCAGAGCAATTAAGCAAGAAAAAATAAAATCAATAAAATGAAAGGCATTCAAATTGGAAATAAAGGTGTAAAATTGTCTGTTTATAAATGACATAATTTTATATACAGAAAACTGAAGATTCCACCAAAAATTGTTAGAAGTGCCAAACAAATTAAATAAAGTTGCAGGATAAAAAATCAACATGTGAAAATCAGTTTCATTTCTATCCTCTAACAGCAAATTACTTTATTTTTTTTTTTACAAAGCAATGTCATTTATAATAGCATCAAAAAGAATAAAATACTTTGGTATAAATTTAACCAAGGAAGTGAGAGATCTGTACCCTGAAAATTGCAAGACTTCAATGAAAGAAATTAAAGATGACACAAATAAGTGGAAAGACAGTCCATGTTCATGGATTGGAAAATTTAATATTGTTAAAATATCCATACCTGAAATGATTTCCAGATTCAACAAAATCCCTATCAGAATTCCAAAGGTATTTTTGCAGAAGTGGAAAAAAGTTATTCTAAAATTTGCATGAAATCACAGAAGACCTTGAACATCTAAAGCAGTCTTGGAGAAACAAAGGACAAGGCTGAAGGCAGAACGCTTCCTGATTTAAAATCATATTATAGATCTATAGTAATGAAAACAGTATGGCACTGGTATACAAACAGACACAAGAACAAAGAAACAGAATAAAGAGTGCAGAAGGTTGAAATAATACCTTGCCATTTATGTCTACACATCTTTGGTAAACTAATCTTCAATAAAGGAGGCAAGAATTTGCAATGTGGAAAGAATACTCTTTGAAAAATGGTGTTAGGAAAACTGGGTATGTGCATGCAAAATAATGGAATTGAAACATTATCTTATATCACATACAAAAACCAATAAAGTGAGTTGAAGACTTAAGTAAGGTCTGAAATGATAAAACTCCTAGAAGAAAACAGCGGGAAAGCTCCTTGACAGTAGCCTTGGCAATGAATGGCTTTTTGAACATGGTATCAAAAGCACAGGCAACAAAAGCAATAATAAACAAGTAAAACTACAGAGATGAATAAGTTGAAGCTCTCCAAATGCATTTTATCCCTGTAAAATCAAGGAACTTGCATCTATTTCATGGAAGTATTTTTTTTTTTTTTCAATATAGAATAAGAGTGTCTTGCCTGGATAGTTGTAAATGTCCAATGATCACATTGTAATTGCTATAGTCATTTTTATTGTTGTCATTATGAATTTCTTGATTTCACCATGCTGACAGTCTAGCACAGGGATGCAGTTTGTTATGAAGTTCTACTTTTTTTTTTAATTTTTTTATTATTTATTTACTTATTCATCATGCACAAGTATAGTATCTTTTTACATACAACTGCTTGTATACAAAGTATATAAGTACCATTCAGATCTTCAATCATGCATTTAGGATAATGATATCCATCTCATTCAACCACCAATTTTTTTCCAACCCCCCCCCTTACTCCCTCCCTCCCCTCCCTTTCTGTTGACCATTCTAGTGTTCCTCTGATCCTATGTACCCCCTTCCAACAACTCTGTGAACCAGCCTCCTTATATCAGAGAAAACATTCGGTACTTGGATTTTTGAGATTGACTAATTTCACTTAGCATTATAAGGGAACCATCTTACTTGACAACTATAGCGGCAGATGTTGTATGTGTATGTGAGCAATAAAGTCCAGAGGAGTAATAACAGGTAAATCTGTCCACTGCTCTACATTTTCATTGTCTCAGGAGTGAATTATCACAATACCTCCAAATAATCTCCCTATTCTCACTCCTATCCTTTTAACTTACACTTCAGACTTAGCCATTGTGTCCATCTTCCCAGCAACAAAAACATAAACTCTAAAAACAGTGACCTCATGGTATCTTTTTTGGCTGTATACCTAACATCTGGCATGAAGCCCAGCAGATACTGAGCATTCAATAGGTATTTGTTCAATGATTGAATAAATGATTAATTAAAAGACTTTGCCCTAGCATCTTAGGCAAAAAGCTCCCTCCTGTATATTCCTCCTATCTTACTGAGCTCTCACTTGATAAAATTGGTGAAATACTACACTGATCTACACTTGATAAATGTGGCATTTCTAAGTTCAGCTGAAATTTCTGCAAATACACTTTCTCTACCTGAACATCATGAAACGTCATAAGAATAGTCAAAGACACACCTACTAGTACCTTGTTTGCATTTTTAAAAACAAAACAAAACAAAACTAGGTTAGCAGAATTCTATTACTCCATGTTTTTAAGAATTTCCATAAGTCAAATGAATCATTTTCTAATCAAGACTATAAGGATTTAGAGCACATTAGCTCATGTTTTTAGGCCTATTATATAGCTTATTGTCTAGGGGAAGAGAGAAGGGCATTAGGAACAATTAATAGTGGGATTAATTCATGAGGTTTCTGGTTTTGTCCTTTTTGTTACTATTATTCAATATTTCTATTCACATCCTTGAACATGCTTAGGTAAGCATGTTTTGTCTCATACCAAGGAATCTGATATGGCCAGTTACCTTGATGTTGTAATCATTCTCACTTTTTATCATGTAGTATTACATAGCCACCCTTTGAAGTAGGACAATGTCATTGCACAGATATTGCTGAGAAAGAGAGGAGGGAAATCCCCATCTGGATTAAGGGGGGGGGGTGGGGTCAAAGACACAGGGCAAGCTGGTAGGCCATGAATGAAAACCTGAGGGACAACTCCTGGCTTAAAGCTTTGTCTTGTTAGCTGGGCATGCATGGTGGCAGATGCCTGCAATCCCACATGAGATGGGAGCTATGATGCCACAAACCAAGGAGAACCTGGTTCCGCAAGAAGCTGGAAGAACAAGGAATCATCCTTTTCTGGAGGGTTGGAGGGGGCTTGGGCTGGCCCACACTTTGATTTCAGGTTCTAACCTTCTGGACTGTGAAAAAACAAATTCCTGTTTTTTTTTTTTTTTTACCGGAGATTGAACTCAGGGGCACTCAATCACTGAGCCACATCCCCAGCCCTATTTTGTATTTTATTTAGAGACAGGGTCTCACTGAGTTGCTTAGCTCCTCACTGTTGCTGAGGCTGACTTTGAAGTGGTAATCCTTCTGCCTCAGTCTCCTGAGCAGCTGGGATTATAGGTGTGTGCCACCGCGCCCAGCAATTTCTGTTGTTTTATACCACCCACCTTGTGGTATATTGTATGGCAACCCTAGGAAACTAATATACTGCGTTAAGCCCCAGAAGGGATTCAAACTATAATTATTCATTTGCAAAATTTTTTGAGCACCAGTTTATTCCAGGTACTATTGCTAAGTGTTAGAGATGTAAGAAATAAAACCAGACATGGTCTCTGCCTCCATGCACTTACCCTCTAGCTGGAGAGAAATATTAGAAAGAATGTCATAGGGCTGAGGTTGTGGCTCAGCGGTAGAGTGCATGCCTAGCACGTGCGCAGCCCGGGTTCCATCCTCAGCACCATGTAAAAATAAACGCACTGTGTACAACTAAAGCAAATAAATAAATATTAAAAAAAAGAATGTCATAGAAGTATTAAATGACATCTATGTAAGGTTTGTAATTATTTGTGGTGTATACGGCTTTAAGTGGAAATAATGGGAAAATAACCAAGGAAGAAGATCAAGACAGACATCCCTGAAGAAACAGCAATTGATGGGGTAAGGAAGGTGTGGTGCGAGGGGGAATACACCAGGCAGAGAAAGAGCACGTACAAAGGCCCAAGGAGGAGTGAATCTGGCATGTTGGAGGAATGAAAGCCCAAGTGTGGGAGGCAGAGGGAACACATTGCAGGGTGATACAGGGAGACAGAGGGGCCAAGTGTGCTTCATAGGCCACGCCAAGGATTCCTTTATTTGTCCATTCTAAGAGAATGGAAGAGAAAAGCAAGGGATACGAACTTTGTTCAAAGGGAACAGATGGTGGCTGATGGCAGGTTTTTCTGAATGAGTATGTCCTGGATTCTTCCCGCTCAGATCATTCTGGATCCTGGCACCTGGGGAAGAGACATTGCAGTTAGACTTTGTTGCTGGAATCTGGAAGCATGACTACACTGAAAACCTGGGTGACTGCAGCTTTAGTAACATGCAATAGAAGCACTACACCTAAGCAACACCAGCAGACATTGCCCCAAAAGCCTGAAAATGGCAAAGGAAATTGTGATGGTTGGTTTGATGTGTTAAGTTGACTAGACAGGATTTTGTAGACAGGAGTAACATCCATAATCATTTGACTTTAAATAAAGAAGATAATTGCTGATAATGCGGGTGGGCCTGATCCAATCAGGTGAAAGGCCTTAAGAACAGTGTTGAGGCTTCCCTGAAGAAGAATTCTACCTGTTGCCTGTAGCGTCCACTCCTGCATGGGCAGTACCAGCCTGTCATTCTTGACAGCTTGCCTTACCAATTTCAGACTTGCTCTGCCAGCCTTACAACTGCATACAGCAATTGCTTACAATAAGTTTTGTAAAATGTTTACATGCTGCTTGTTCTCTGTGGAACCTTGAATGACGCAGAAATGAAGGCAGGGGTCAAGTTGATAAAGCACCTGCCAGTGATCTCAGGAATAGCTGGGGGTCAAGAGTAAGCAGAACACAAATTTCCCACAGTCGATGAAGGTACAAATCAGAGAAATACAATTTTGTGGTTGTTATTCTGAAAGCATGCTAACATTCAGGCTGCTACCCTTGTGGCAGTACACTGCACATGCTCTAGGGGGGTTAGCGGATCCTTGGGAGTGGGAAGGGCAGAGGTGAGCCTGGGCTCTGGGTGCTACTTATGGCCGTACTAAACTTTTTCTCAAAATATTTCTCTTATTTCTTTCTGCTGGTGATTTCTACCATCAAGACAAAGAAAATTAAAAAGCAAAAATCAGAATATTTATTGAATTGGACTTAGACTGCCATCTTGTGGATATTTAGCCTCATTATATAGTGACAGCAAAACACTGCATAAAAGTACACATAAATACCTTTTGCAAAATGACAAGTGAAAATTGTACATATTTATGGTGTACAATATAATGCTTTGATATATATGCTTTGTGCAACAGATAAATCAAGCTACTTATAATATGCATTACCCTACATGCTTATCATTTATTTTTGTAGGAAAAACACTTAAAATCTACTCTTAGCAATTTTCAAATACATGGTATATTGTTTTTAACTTTTGTGGGCATGATTTACAATAGATTCATTGAATTTATCCCTCCTATAAACAACAAGTTTTGTGTTATTTGACCACCATCTCTCTAACCCCTGACACTGGCTCCTGGTAACCACTATTCTACTTTCTGTTTCTGTGAGTTTGATACATTTTATACCCCCCATATAACTGAGAATATGTGATATTTATCTTTTTTTGGCTGGTTTATTTCACTTAACACGATGTTCTTCAGATTTATCCAGTTGCAAATGACAGAATTTCCTTCTTTTAAGACTGAAGTACATATATTCCATTGTATATATATTCCACATTTTCTTTATTCATTCATTTGTTGATAAATAATTAAATTTATTCCATATCTTGATCGTAGTGAATAATCTTACAATAAACATAGGAGATGTCCCTTTGACATACTGAATTCATTTCTTTTGGATATATACCCAGTAGTGAGACTGTTGGATCATTAAGACTGTCATATTTTTTATTTTCTGAGGAATCTCCACTGCCTTCCATAGTGGCTATACTAATTTCCATTCTTTCCAGCAGTTACATATGCATTCTTAAAAAATGTTGAAACTGGAAGAGACTTGAGTTTATTCACCACATCCCCTAATTTTACAAAAGAAAACACTTGAAGTTGAGAAGGAAAATTACTTGTCATCATGGTATTTTCATTTGGCCAATTTGATGCACCATTTTGATATATCACTGTGCTTCTTCAAAGCTCAGTAAAGGAATAAGACACAGACTGTACAGACCTGAGACTTGGAGTGAGAGTAAAGATAGGATGAGGCTAAAAAATGGTTCTTTGTACTTTATTACAAAATTAGCATTTTAAAGTTGGTGTTCCCTTTCTGTTCTCTCTGCTTCCTAGAGGCAACTCTTTATCTGTTTCTATTTTTAACTCTCTCATTGTTACTACTATAAATTTAAATAATAGGCTTATGCTTTTATTTAATCACTATTTATTAGCTTCTTATTACAAAAGATGAGGCAGTAAATTACACCTTATGCTACTTTCCCTATATATTCTCATTCCTTGAATTATTTTATATTTTATTTTTAGATCTCCCATTGATCATCTTTGTGATTTTAATAACGTAGTTCAATCGATACAGCCTCCATCATCTTTAGGTGTTTTTTTTGAATCTCTGCTTACTTAAGATGAGTGGCCTTACCCTGCTCACTACTTTTCCTTCTTCTTCCAGTCTGTCAGCCACAATTTTTCTTCTGTGTTCTCTGGGTTGTCTGCATTAACATTCTATGCACCTGCCATACATAAACCTATGGATTTCCTATTTGTTGATTCTAAAAGAAAAACTAACCACCAGCACTTAAAGTATTACATTTATATGCATTTTTGTCCTCCAAGCAAAGTCAAGTACTGTTGTTTAGAAAATATTTTCTTCTCCATTCAATATCTGCATTTCTGAGCTGCTCAGTGGAACATCATTCTAGCATTAAGATCAAATGGAATTTTTGTTGTTGTTGTTGCACTTCATCAGTTACTTAGTCTTGCAAAGTTTGTGTTTTGTTTCTCACTTAATTTTTTGATTTCCTTTTTATTTCTTTTCTTTTCTTTTTTGCAATATAATAACATGCCTTTGTCACAGTGTCAAGTTCATCTAGCATTGTGATTACCCAGTCTAGCACCAAGCCTGGGGGAGACATCTCCACCAGAATCTCTGTCCTACTGACTGATTGTTGTCCAGGTATTTGGCAGAGCTGTGTCATCCCAGACACAATCTTTTTTGGATCATATCTGTGTTTTCCTTTCTGGAAATGTTTAAAATTAATTATCTTTTATCCTGAGTGCCTTAAAATTCACAAAGCTTTTTTTATTTATCCTACTCAGCAATCAGTGAACCTCTTTCTGCTGAAAACTTGTATTTCTCAGTTCAGGGATCCCCTGTCCCCTCTGTTTCTTGGAGACATCTTCTCTCCTCCATTCTGTTGTCTCTGATTTTCTAAGTCTTTTCTAGTTCTCTTGTCTTTTCTCTTTGTAATTTTGCTTACATTTTCTGGTGTTTCTGTGACTATTTTCCTATCACTCTATTGAGTTTTTGCTATTCTACTTTTAATCTCTTTAATTTTTTCTGCATGCTCCTTTTTCTTAACATCCTGGACATGGACACAAAATCTTCTTGAATACTTGAAACCTCACTTTTCCCCCCACTGCAGTGTTTGTTCCCTTCTTCTTTCTTTTTATTTAGGATGATAGTTTATCTCATTTGTTGGTCATTTTAGGGCTTTTCTTCTCAAATTTAAGAATGAAGGGTGGGAACCAAGCATGGTGGCGCACGCTTGTAATCCCAGCACTTGGGAGGCTGAGGCAGGAGGATCACGAGTTCAAAGCCAGCTTCAGCAATGGCGAGGCACTTAGTAACTCAGTGAGACTCTGTCTCTAATAAAATACAAAAAAAGGGCTGGGGATATGGCCCAGTGGTCGAGTGTCCTTGAATTCATTCCTTAGTACCAAAAAAAAAAAAAAAAAAAAAAACAAAAAAAAAAAAAGAATGAAGGGTGGGGATATGATAGAGTCATGGCCCAGCTATATTGGTTTCCAGTATTGGTTTCCAATTGGTTGCTCCACTGATTGGAAATTCTGATAGGGAGTTCTGTTTATGCACTTAAGCTTGTGAAACAGCAAGCTTACCTTTAAAATGAGAAGATGTGGAAGTGGCTGTTGGGTGGGGCCCCTAAAAGTCAGAATGAGGTGACTTTACTCTGGGGTGTACTGACATTCTTTAGAAGCCTTAGCTTCTCAGATGGCTTACAAATGTCAGCAATGAGGGAAGTAGAGAGGGGAATGTAACTGGCACTCCTCTTCTCTGTTTATATATTCAATAAATTCTCCTGTTTTCAGGCTCCAGACCAATCCCTCCCTTTGAGCCCAGACGCACACTAGGATTCTAGTTGGCACATTATGCCATCCCCAACCCCCACTCAAACCCCTGATGGAATATCCCAGGCTGTAACTTCCTCTTCCATAGTTGACCCCTATACTCCCATCTGTTTTCTGCCTTCCAGGGATTTATTGAATCTGTTGTCTGTTGGTTATTCTTAAACTCCATCTCTGATCCCCTGATTATTTATTTATTTATTTAGATGTTTTTGGACTGTTTTAGAGTGTTCTGAGAGGAAAAGGATATAAATTTGTGTACCAAATCCAGCATCTTGAACAATTTGGTAGATTTTATTATTATTTTTTTTTAATGTTAAAATGTTCTATTTCAGCCAGGCATGGTGGCACATGCCTGTAATCCTAGCACTTGGGAGGCTGAGGCAGGAGGATCACAAGTTCAAAGCCAGCCTCAGCAATGGCAAGGCACTTAGCAACTCAGTGAGACTCTGTCTCTAATAAAATACAAAAAATGGCTGGGGATGTGGCCCAGTGGTCGAGTGCCCCTGAGTTCAATCCCCAGTACCAAAAAAAAAAAAAAAAAAAAAAAAAAAAAAAAGTTCTATTTCATTGGTGCTTGTGTGGTTTCTGATTGTCACTAAAGTACTCTTTTTTTTTTTCATTTTCAAAAAATGATATTGACTTCATGACATGGTAATTATTGCACACCTACTTTTTAGAGTAGGGATTTATAAGGGAAGTTGGAGAAGTTTCTGCTCTTTGCAATCAATAAATTGGGGGCTAGCTGAGAACTGAGGATCTCTAAGTGTTCTGGAATTTAACATGCACTATTTGCTATACAAAGAGACCAAAAAGAAAGGGTTGGAATACCTTTCAGGTAGCCAATCACCAATTTCTGCCCCATTATTCCATAAATCAACAGCGTACTTAGAGACAATAAATTCCTAATCTTCCGGATTTCCCCATTTCCCCAGATAGTTTATTAACTGATATTTATACACATATTCATTCACTAAATATATTAATCCTTGCTCTAAGCCAGGCACCATGCACAATGTTAAGTACCTGAGACATGTTTCACTCCCTCTGGGATCTTCTAGTGGATGTAGAAAGACTGGCGCAAAGGGATAATACCTAAATCAGCCTGCAGTTGAGAGAGAGCCCAAGGAAGCACATTGTGCTTCAGACACTGAGTGGTTCAGTAAATACGGGGTCTGCAAATCTTAAGTGCTTCTAGAAGCCATTAGGTGATGGGACTGGGTGTGGCTGGCTGAGTGGGACCAGATGTGGCATTATGCTGAAGAGCACAGGCTTGCTTCACTTTTCAGGGCATCTATGAGCAGTGGCAACTGGGAATTTGAACCCCATATTATTAGATTATCAGAAGAGGAATAAAACATGAATTTTAATATTAATTATGAAAATAAATATGGTGAGATTTTTTAATGTAAAAAATGTATCTATAGCATTACAAAAGATTAGTATATGTAACCTTCAGATGCTGACTAGAGTTTAAATTAGTTCAGCAGCAATAAATGTACACTGTATTCTCAATTTTTTACTGTCAGTCACAACAAGAAATACACACAGGGATTTGATTAATATGGTCCCAATTTCAGTAGTCATGGCACTGAGAAGTTGGAGTCAAGGCATCTGCAATATTCATTTTGTCTCAAGTAAAAGTAGTCAGAGTTAGAATAGCCCTTGTGCAATATTATTTTTTTCTAGGCAACTAACTGTACCCAAAGCTACAAGTAAGTGATTTGTCATTGAAGTTTCAAAAGAACCAGTGTCTGAAACATCTCTTCTGGTTTTTAATTTCTTGTAAAACTCTGTTGATGTGTAGTTCATCTTCAAATCTCTTGGAGAGGGGTCATTTCAGACACCCATGTGATATGTCTGGAACAAAAGAACGTTCTGGAAGAGAGTGTCCTGAAGTCCACCCACCTCAGTGCATGAGGTTTGCACAGACAAGTGTGTGCTTTGGCTCTTCCCAGAAGTAGTGAGTCTAAGGGTCTCATCGTTTTAGAAGACACTATGTTAGCAGGACAGTGTAATATGAAAGGTGACAGTTGAAATGATGGCTTATGAATGACAGAACATTAATGTAGAATGTTATCCTAGATGAACTGGAATAATTAGTAGTTTTTACTAACAATTTATGTGTGCTTGTCACATTAGGAACAGAAAGTGAATTGGATACTCCTTTGTTGCCAGAGACCTTCTGTCCTAAACTTCGCGCTACTGCCATGCATTACACGCATGTTGTCTGTCTACCCTGTTAAACATAAGCTCCAAGGGGACAGGGAATTTGCCTTTGTTCACTGTCATAACCATCCTAGCACCTAGAAAGATGTCTGGAAATAGAAACTTGATGAATACTTCTTGGGTAATAAATACATGAATAAATAAATCATACCATTATTTTTTGCATGAATAGTTGCAAAGATGAGTATGGTGCAAGCAGAGGTCTCCCTGGTTATAGAAATGCTCTTATTTTTTTATAAACTGCAGTTGCCAGTTAAATCCCCGACTGTGATTTTTTTGTCTACTTCAGTTGACAGAAGGACCTGCTAAGAAGAAACTCTGCTGATTTATATAATTTTGATCACTCTGCTCCAAGTCTCCTTTGCAACACTCTCTTTTGGGACCCTGCTGCTGAGACACTCATAAGTATGATTTGGGTTCCCCTTGGGTTCTTTTGAGGAGGGGGCACTGGAAGCTGCCTGAGCACCTGAGAGAGTCGGGGAAATTTCTGTCCTTGGCAGCAGCAGCCCCAGCAACAATTTCCCCCTCCTGGCAGTGGCAGTTAGTGGGTTCTGGTTTCCATTCCATTCTCCAGCTTCTTTCTGCCCTCCCCCTACCACTGTCTGCTGAGGCTTCAGCGGCAGCTAGGCAGAGCCCTCTCCTCAGGGTCTGGTCTGGGTCTGGATCTGACTCCCCCAAATTCCTTCCCTTTATTCTACGTTCCCTAAGGGTGGAGAGTGCTTCTGGACATTATCTCTTCATTCCCTCAGTGTCCCCTTTTTGTATTTTCAGCCCTCTAACACCGATTTAGCCAATTCTTTAACACTGATTATAATTAATGTATAAGAAATCCCTCTGTTAAAAAAATAAGCATGCTTTCTAGTTTCTTCTAGTGGACTGTGATGGATAAAGATTCTCATCATATTCTTTAGCTGTGTGTTTCTACAAATTTTGCATTTCAAAGCTCTAATAACTTGCCACAGACTTATAGGGCTTCTTTTAATTTGATTTTAACTTCAAGGTTTTTTAAATTTAAAAATGTTTTTCTGATGGTATTAAGACTCACAAAACAAATAGTGGTATGGACAGAATATAAAAGTCACATACTGCTTTTAAAGTCCCCTCTTTATAAATATGCAATCTCCAATAAACCCCTCAATGGTTCATGATTTCAAAGAGCATCCCTTTCTATGATATTGAAGTGGAGAAAAACTTTCTATAGAGGTTTATAATTCTTTTTTTCCTTTTTGCCTTGTGAACAATAGAGTTTTATACAAATATAAAATTGTGCACCTTCCTAAGCTACCACTCCACAAAGACTCAATGAAAAAAAACATATTTTAAAATATTTTAATAAAGTACAAATATGCTTATAACAATCTGCTGATTAAGACTCCAACAAAGTTCATAGTACCTACAAGGAATTTACAGATGTTTATAATAGTTTGTAGATTGGTTTACAGTTGCATATATTCACTTGTTTTAAGAAATATCATTAATACAAATGTATGAATT
The DNA here is from genome assembly GCA_025594165.1 of Tamias sibiricus. NCBI lineage: Eukaryota > Metazoa > Chordata > Mammalia > Rodentia > Sciuridae > Tamias > Tamias sibiricus. Next base: position 79,650,041 of record CM046661.1, read on the forward strand.
ATAATATACCTGTTAAAGCAAAAAATAGATTCATAAAATAAAATGGCTTTTAGGCATTTGTTATGCCTCGTCTTTAAATGATTATTCTTAATGTAACATAATAATAATATTAATTTAGTGATAAAAGATAAGATTTTATTAGCCTAAAGACCACCTAAGAGTTTCCAGGAAGTTCCAAAATAAAATCTGTCTAACCTTTAAATGAAATAAATAGAATAGCAGCAATCCCTGGGTATCCCTTAAATGTAAACTATGAAGATTCTCTTTATATTAACTGGGCCTTAAGTAAATGATATGTTAGAGCATAAAAATTAAAACAAAATTTTTGAGACTAGTTAACAATACTGGCCTATGTTTGGTTTTTACTTGTGCATGTGTAAGGTAAGAAATTTCATCACTAAGTATATATTAAAAAGTAACTATTATTTCTAACTTTTCTAACTCATTCATAAGCCAAGTGCTCACTCTTACCATTGAATCAGAACTTATTTCTGAAAATAACCTACAGAAATAGTATGTAAATACATAAATCTTTGAAATAAACTAAGAGCATCCTCCCATGTTCTATGGATCAAAATGTGAAGATCTCTGTAACATATGTTAAGTGAACACATTAATTTGGAATATACTGACACGTTATTATATGCTTACATATGTGTATCATAAAATAAATTTTGACAAAGTTTCTAGTGACACTTTCTAGCACTAACTGACAGGGAAAGAAAATAAAAATTTAGTATGAAAATTATGTTTTATTTTTTAAACAAAGTTTTTTAGATGGAAAAACAAACCCAACTCTCTTAGAACTGAATTCTAAATAGTTCATAGTAAAAAATCTCTTCGGATCTTCACCAATGTCACAAAACACATAGCTTTATATCTATTCATGAAGTCTGATCATCTCCAATGATGCTTTCCAAGATACAAGGTAGCCATGCTGGTTAAATTCTTCCCACTGCCTACTTCGCACCTGATGTGACCTCACAGGTTGGTACCCAGAGCACCACACATGATAACCACAGCCAACCACTTTGAAGGGGAAGTGAGCACTGAAAGCAAATATCACCCATAACACTGGACAGCTATCAGTCCTAACCAAAAGATTCCCGATCCAGCCTCTGAAACAAATTTATTCTCCAGAGAAGTTGACTTCCTAGACTCAAAAGCTCATTAACTGTTTCCATCCTCATCAATATGATTCCACCAATGAAGGCAAACCACAAATATAACTCTGATATTCTTCACTACTCAAAAGTCACATGAGAACATCAAGATAATTGTCACCATACAGGCAATAAAACTGCTGCTGAGCAATTCATAGAAATGATAGACTGCAATGGCACCGACTCCAAACAACAACTGGAAAAATGATGCCCCTGGATGTCTGGTTTTGATCTTCTTGGTCGATTAGTTGTCTCTCCTTTTGCATCAGACAGTGAAACACCTTTGGTATCATCATTGCTATCCTGTGGCAACATGGTGGCCCCGAGTCAGACCCTATAGGTTTGTAATTCTATTCTCACACAGGTACAATGCTTTTAAATATGTTAAATTTTTTTTTCATGTGGAATATATGAGTAGCTTTCAGGGGAGCCAAGAACTAATAGTCACTTGCATGGTTCACTCAGTTCTGCTCACTGCAAAAGAACACCAACACATGGAGGCTGGAGTTTGCTATGTGAGAATCCCGTGTTGGGAAGTGGCCTTTTTCTGCTGGGGCAGAGTTAGAGCAGCTTTCAAACAGCTGATTGTTAGCTAGGAATACCTGGGATGGGGCCAGAATAGAAGCAGAAATATTGCTTTCTGAGATTGCTGAAATTCTTGATAATTACGGCTCTGCAGGCTTTCTGCTGCAGAATTGTTGACCTAAGGTCTAGCAACCAATTTGATTTTGCTAACAACAGCATTTTCGCATGATCTATGAAAGATGAAAAAGTGATGTGGTGGGAAGGGTTCAAGACATCAGAGGATAGTGAATTGCTTGGCCTGCAGGAAGGGAATCAATTCATTTCTCCTTCTCACCAATTGTAACTTCTATCTACTAAGTACCTCTGAGGAGTGAGGCACCATTCTAGGCACCTGTACCCAGCTCACCCAATTCTTCACGAAACTGTGGAGTTTGAACTCACGATCCTCCTGCCTCCGCCTCCCAAGTGCTGGGATTACAGGCCTGCGCCACCATGCCCAGCTAAACTGTTTTTTCTTCCTTCCTTCCTTCCTTCCTTCCTTCCTTCCTTCCTTCCTTCCTTCCTTCCTTCCTTCCTTCCTTCCTTCCTTCCTTCCTTCCTTCCTTCCTTTCTTACCGGGGATTGAACTCAGGGTCACTTGACCACTGGGCCACATCCCCAGCTGTTTTTTTTTTTTTTTTTGTATTTTATTAGAGACAGGGTCTCACTGAGTTGCTAAGTGCCTCGCCATTGCTGAGGCTGGCTTTGAACTCGCGATCCTTCTGCCTCAGCCTCCCAAGTGCTGGGATTACAGGAGTGTGCCACCGCACCCAGCTTTGGAGTGGGTATTATGATGACAACACTTATCATGAGACTTGATCTAATAATCAAATGCCCAACTAGAAGGTGGTAGAGCAAGTCCTCAGTCAAATCTAAGTTTAAAGTCAAGCCTTTTGCCCCTTCCTTCCACTACAAAACAGGCGTGTTCTTGTGTAGTCTTGCAGGGGCAATTTCTCTACTTTACATTAATAAGACTCACACAAGATTTATGTCTTTTTACTGCTTACAACCTCCCATGTTTTTCATATTTTTTAACTTGTATTATTTTTCTGCTTTCAAAAAGAGATGTAATTCTGTCTGTCTCATTCCACTGTCTTTCCTACATCTTTGCCCCTTCCCCTCTCCCCTTTACCCCATCCAAAGCTCCTCCACTTATCCCATGCACCCCCCACATGTATGATTACACGAATTATGTGACTCTACTTCATGCACAACCAGAGAAGTGAAAAATTCTGCTCCATTTGTGCACAATGAATCGAAGAGCTTTCTACTGTCATGTATAACTGATTAGAACTAATAAATAAATAAATAAGAGATGTAATTCCACATCTTCTTTGTAGGATAAATATTATGATCTCAGTATTGATTCTTAAAAATGCCCCATAGGGGTTCAGTTCTGAAGCTACTGATTACTCAACAATTGCTCCTTCATTTATTTTTCATGTCATTTTAATCTTTGGAACTTTATGTTTCACATTTCCTCTTCACATAGTTTTATAGTGGAAGATGAGGTCTTCCTTCACTGTTTTTCTAAAATTGCATAATTTTAAGTATTTTATCTAGCAAACAACATTGATAGAATTTTTTCTGTTTACACCTGTATGTAAATCTTGCTGCAATATTATTTAAAATGGGTAAAATGAATAGTTGAATTTATAAATAAGAGAAACTGAGGCTTAGGGAGGTAATTGCCTGAAGGAACCCTGATTGGGGAGATGGCTGAGATTGCAGTTGGCTGCGGGCCATAGAGATATTCGGACATTGCCGCCTTCCATGGTCTCACGGGACTTGGCCCGAGATCTCGCGGAACTTGAGCCGAGATCAGATTGGGTCGGTGCCATTTTGTTTTGTGGGTTTTATAGTGGTGCATGTTAGAGTCATTGTTAGAGCCGGAGAGAGATGTTATCAGAATAAAAAGCCTGTTGGTTTCTAGTTTGCCTCTGAACTTCTTCCCGCGGTTTCGTTGCTCCAAGCAGCAATCGCTTCAGGCGGCGACAATTGCGGCGACAATTGCCCAATGTAACTAACTAGACTAATCAGTAGTGGAGCTATGCCTCAAACCAAAGTCTACTCAGAGCCTGTCTCCTGCATTACTACATTCTATATGCCTCTCATTTACACTGCATTCTCACCACATCCCACAACTTGACTCAGAGGGATGGCTTACACAGAACATGTCTGTGGCTCTGGTGTCCTCTTTTTGTGTGCACCAGAGCCAATGGTACCATCTTGATGACTGCAGAATATTGGTCTAACTGTTTACTTCTGTCACCCCAACCAGAAAGGAAGGTTCTTTCCACTGTTTCATTCCAGCATTCGCCATAGTGAATAATATGTCATTGGTGTTTAACAAATATTTGTTGAATAAATGCATGAGTGATTCTGGGCTTGCCAAACATATGCTCCACTTTGCCTTCTGTGCCTATGTCTACCTGGGGGAATTTCCATCTGCTTCAACTACCACCAGATTTCCATAAATAAACAAATGAGGGGTTTCAATTGGTAATGGGTATTTGTTGCTGATTATGCTAACAAACTCATGTGGAGAAATAACTGCTCCAATAAACTAAAGGAGCAATGAGAAATGCTTTGGAGTGGATACATTTATAAATACATACATAATACTGAGATTGTATTGGCTGGCTGTTTTTGTTGCATGTGGCAGAAACCCAACTCATACTAGCTTAGCAAAAAGTACAGTTATGATTTTTTTATATACGTCTGTAGCTGGGAAATGGAGTATAGAGGCTGGCTTCAGATCCTGATGGACCCTGGAGCCAAACAATCTTGTCTGGATCTCTCTGAGCATGCCCTTCCTTTCTCATTACTTCCATGTATCTCACTCTGGCTTTCTTCAGCAGAAAGCCTCTCCCTATTTGATCAGAAGAAAGAAGGACCAAGACAGGAGGACCACAAGTCAATGATTCTCATAATGTGTTGAAACAGAATCAGCTTCTCTGGGTAATAGGTTGGACATGCAATATTCTTCAGCCCTATGCTAGAACAACTGAGTCAGAAACTGACAGTGGAACCAGTATTCTATGTGTAAGCAAGATCCCCAGGTGATTTGGGTACACTCTAAAATTTAAGATCCACCTGATAAAAGGTGGGAATTGAGTTTTCAAATAAATGGCCTTCATCTAGTGACTTTTTATGTTCAGATATAGAGGAACATGGCAGATGGCTCCAAAGGAGAGATTTGTGTTTGGAATTCCCATAAGGTACAGGGCACTCACCTGATAAAATCCTAATTAATCCACCTTAATTATGCCCTTTTCCTAACTATGAAAAGTCTTCAAAAGAAGAAGTTTAATAAATGATGATATTTTCGTAAATACCACCTTTAAGACTGATGGGCAAGTTGCTCCATCAGAAAAAAGTACTCAGGCTTCTGGTGTTCAATTTCCACAAGAGCTGCGGGAACTCTGCCACTTCCAACTTTTTGGCACCAATCCTTTTCTTTATAGTGATGTTATGAAATTGTTGGATAAAGAACAGTTGTTCATTAGTTTAGGGAGATAGCATGACGTGGGAAAGGAGAAAAACTGCTATCTATTCCGAGGCCAGTTTGAGGAAGTAGATCTCAGTAGATGCAACAGAGTCACAGCTCAGAGGAGGAGGGAAAACTGCCTAAATTCCTTGTGCTTCAAAAATAGAGGGGCCCCAGGGACTCCTCAGAAGTGATAACAAGTCACTTTGGAATTCTGTGTTCTGAATTATCTGTCATTTTAGATTATAATTGTTTTCTTTTCTTGCTTACTTCTTTGGAAAAAGAAAAAAAAATGTTTCCCTCTTTTTAGTGCTGATGGGATTGTCCTTTTTGGTTATTAAAGGGAAGATTGTCAGGATAACTCTTCATGCAATAACTTGGCAGTTCCTGGACCAAAACAAACAAACAAACAAACAAACAAACAAAGGCAACAAGATCTAGGAGGAAGCTAATTAATAATTCTAAATAATATAATAATTCAAATGAAACAATCTTAATAATTATTCTAAATAAAAAAACTCAAAATAGTAATCATACTAACATAATAGCAAATATTTGACTTCTTAAGATGGGGTAGGTTCTGTTTTAGGCACTTTGATTGTATTAACTCATTTTGTTTTTGCAACTACTACCTATTTTATAAGAAAAAAATGGTCACTGCTCATACAACAGTTGGTACTTCAGATAGAACCCAGGGCCTCATGTGTGCTAGACAAGAACTCTTGCCACTAAGCTACATAAACCCATGACACTCTGTCCTTAGCACTTAGGCAGTTTATTATTACATGAGGCTACCTTTCAAAAGTGACTCTCTTCAGGTGAAGTCTGGAGATGTTTGCTGACATTCAATATGTCTGTGTTTGGGGGAAGGCCATTGCACATAGTTTCAGGTAGGATCTTTTTGGTGTGGAGATAGGATCCACTTACTTTCTTATTCTTCTCCTAACACTGTCATTGCAACCAGATCATCAGAGTGGACATTCATTTATTTTTGAGTAGCATTTCCAACTGAATCTATATAGACAGCTACCCGTGATGATATTCTTCTTTACAAATCCTTAGACTCTTTGCTATGAAGGTTAAAGAATGTTTTCATGAGAATAGCAAACTTGAAGCTCTCTACATGAATCTCGAGTCTGAGCAAACTGACTTCTTCACAAAGCATTCAACTATCATGTGATTTTTTTTTTTTAAATTTGTCATGGCTCTCAAAGACTGCTCAGAATGTTCAATTACATTTTTAATTTCACTGCAGGCTTATTAGCTGATGAACTCAGCTGTTACATCTGAGCAGTGTTCAGATCTAGCAAGATCTTGGCATCATTCTACAGGAACCAATTTATAAACATTGTTTACTTCAAGATTTTAGTTGACATAAATTTAGCAGTTACAGAATTACAGACAGCATTATGAAAAAGCTATTAGCTACTCTTTTAAAGACCATATTTATAAAGGGAATATAATTACAGCCTGAAAGCACACTGTTTCCAGAGCTAAAAGCAATAAAGCTAGAGCAATAGAGAATTTGCTATTAGCTCTCCTGGGAGAAGGAGGCCTCCAGTGGAATGGGAAACAGGCTGGGGTGAGGAGTGGGACTGGGAAGGAGAAAGAAGGAAGAAGGAAGAAGGTAGAAGGGAATGGGATCAGGAGAGCAGTGAGGTTCTTCCAGACAGTGGGTATATTCCAGGCTGTTCTAAGAGAGCAAAGACCCAACTCTTTGGCCTTTACTGAGGAAAATTTTTAAAAGTGTTTTTTTTTTTTTTTTCCAACTTGATGGAAACTTTCTCATGGGAATCCTTTGCTCACAGATGTTTTCCCAAAAGATGATTCCTCTTATTTTCCCAGATAACCAAATTAAAAAAAATTAATGAATATAGTCATAACCAACTAAATAGTATATGGCCTGTGTCCTTTGTGTAAATTCAGGTTGATGAATATTTACTGAGCAATTGCTGTCTGCAAAACACTTTAGTAGGCATTCTGAGAGACATTGAGATAAACAAGACATGACCCCTGCCCTCCAGAGGCATAAGATTTAGAAAGGAACAGAAACCTGTTATATTGCAATTACTAATCCTAGGAACTCTGTACCAAGAATTGATTTCAGTACCTTGGGTATGCTAACTCTGTTCTCATGGCCATGCTGCAGTAAGATGCCATCATGATTTTCATTTAGTGGATGAAGATTCTAAAGTAGAACACTATGATATCACTTGTCCAATGTTATGTAGTTATAATTAAGTTACAGACTAAGTCAGTGGGAGATGAACTATTGACTTAAAGTCATGGAGTAAATGAATATCAGATCCCAGATTATAACTCAGTTGAGGCTCCTAACTCAACATGAGAGTCCCTTTATTAAACTGTGAAGTATTTTTTATTAATAATAAATGACCCTAGGAGTGACTTCAGCAGGCATCCAAGATTCCAACTTGCTTATTCTGAGAAAGGAATCAACTTTAAGTCCAACTTTGTTTTTCTACAAAGTCTTGAAAGTATTCACTAAGTGTTTTATGAAATTAAGCAAAGAACTGTTTGTACAAATACCATTTTAAAAGGGCTTTTTGGCTAGAACTAATATGTACATTTGTGGTTGATTTTAGGAAGGCTTTCACATGAATATTGGTTTTTAAAAGTTTCTTTAAAAATACTCATTTATCTAAAATGCATGTTTTACTTTAGTGCATCAGAGTAAAAGTTCATTAAATAATTATTTTATCAGGAAAATTGGTTTATATGTGTAAAGTAGCTAAAACATAACTTACAAGAATACTTAAGCTAATTTTTGAAATGTCCTCTAAGCATGTTAATTTTCCTACAGGACTATGAGGAAATCAGCAGGCTGATTACCATCAACTTAGGCCCTTAGATGGAAGTGAAAAGTGGGCAGAATCTCTGTTCAGTGGCCTCTTTCTGACTGGTCTTTTCATTTCATCTGCTTCTATTTTGTCTTCCAACCACTTGGAAGTCTTGCTCCAATGCTTTTGGCAGTCACTGAAATTTCACTATTTCCATGTCATTCTCTTCCATTCACTGCTTCTTAGAGAGTTCAAGGGGAGAACTAGGTGAACACATCAGTGATGGTGGGTGTGTGAGTTTCCTGAGGCTGCAACAATGAGGTGCCACAAACTCAGAGGCTTAAAGCAAGAGAATTTTTCTCATTCTCTCACAGTCCAGGAATCCAGAAGTCCCAACCCAAACCGTCAAGTGTTGTGCTCCTTCTGAAATCTGTAGGGGAAGGGCCCTTTCCAGTTTCTGGTGGCTCTGGGAAATTATTGGTGTTTGTTGGATTATATCTCTATCACCCCAGTCTCTGTCATCATGTGGCCTCCATGACTCCTGCATGTCTCTGTGTCTGAATCTCCCCCAACAATCATTGTATGTAGGACCCACTCTAAACCAGTATATAACCTCATATTAACTAATAATTTCTGCAAAGACCCAACTTCCATAAAGGTCATATTATAAGGTTTCCAGAGGATATACATTTGGGAGGATACTCTTTAATCCAGTAAGATAGGTTACTAAGAGAAGGCAGGAGGGAAAGTTTGATGATACAAACAAATATTGGTTTGTTTTGAAAGGTGTTATAAGGTTGCATCTGCCCACAATTACTTCTGTTTTGTTATAGTTTTAGTTTCCCTTTGTGGCTGATTAGAAATAGCCAATGATCTCCATGGGTCTGATTCTACCTCCAAAAAACCATGAAGAAAAATGCCCATGTCCCTTGACAAGAGGGAATGTTACTGTTGGTTAGATTAATTCACCACCTTCACTAATTATCTTCCTGAAAAGCAAATGGAATTTACCATGTCTTGAAAGGAAATTATGATTGCTAAAAAGAAGACAGCCTGAGTCTTGAGTGTCAGAATAATTTCAATTCTCGATACAGCTATGTACTGTGCATAATCATAAGATTACAAATCATGCTCTCTTAGTAGTAGTTTCTGGAGCAATTAAATCTACCTAACAAGTTATTTTTAAGGGTTAAAGAAAGACACAGTATAAATTTAAAAATGATAGTGTGTTTCCTATGTTCATGATAAGAAGGAATAATAATAAAGCTGCATCTGTAATTGGAATATGAAGTCTTCTGAAGGTTCCCATGTTGAAGGCTTGGTCATCAGCCTGTGGTGCTATTGAGAGAAGGTGGAAGCTTTAGGTGGTTGGGCCTAGTGGAAGAAAGTGTGCCCCTAAAGGGGCCACTACAGCCTCTTTCTCTTTTGCTTCCCCTCTAACATGAGGTAAACTGGTTCTTGTCTTGCCACAGGCCTAAAAAGCATGGAGGTAACTGACCACAAACTAAAACCTCTAAAACCACAAGCCAAAATGAATCTTTCATCTGTATAAGTTGATTTTCTCAGGTATTTTATCACAGTAATGTAAAGCTAACACAGTTGCCAAAAGGGAATAAGGTTGCTGCATAAAGAGATGGCATCTAAAATGCATTTCTACCTTTTCAAATTTTTAAGAAAAGTGAATCCCATGGTTATACTCAAGAAGGGGACAGAGACTACTTCAGAATGCTGAACGAAAGATGTCAGTACTTATGAGGGTTGGCCAAACCTTCAAACACTTCATCCTTTGCAAGATGTGGATTAGTTCACCCTCATCTCACTTTTGCAGTGTGCCAATGCTGGACTTTGTAACTCTGATAGTCCAGGCCCAACCCTTTCCTCACACACTTCTTCCTTCCTTGTATCAAACAGCTTTGTTTTGTAGGGAGGGCAATCTTTTTTTAAATTTTTTTATTATTCTAATTTGTTATACATGTTTGCAGAGTATATTTCATTTCATATTACATATAAAGAGCACAATTTTTCATGTTGCTGGCTTTATATAAAGTATTTTTATAACAATTGTGTCTTCATACATGTATTTAGGGTAATCATGGATAACTCAGTCTGCCATTATTCCTATTCCCTTGCCCCCTCTCCTCTCTCCCCCCTCTTTTTTCTATTTAAAGCTCTTTCATCCCTCTCATCCCCTCTCTTTTCCCTGTATAAGTTAGTATCTTCCTATCAAAGAGATCATTCGACCTTTGGTTTTTTGGGATTGGCTAACTTCACTTAGCATTATTTTCTCCAACTCCATCCATTTAACCTGCAAATTCCATGATTTTATTCTCTTTTAGGGCTGAATAGTGTTCCATTGTGTATATGTACCAAAGTTTCCCTATCCATTTATCTGCTGGATGGGCATCGGGGTTGGTTCCACAATCTAGCTATTGTGAATTGTGCTGCTATAAACATTGATGTGGCTGTGTCCCTGTACTAAGCAGTTTTTAAGTCCTTTGGGAGTAGGCCAAGGAGTGGGAAAGCTGGGTCAAATGGTGGTTCCATTCCAAGTTTTCCTAGGAATCTCCATACTGCTTTCCAGATTGGCTTCACCAATTTGTAGTTCCACCAGCAATGTAAGAGTGTGCCTTTTTCCCCACATCCTCACCAGCATTTATTGTTGTTTGTGTTTTTGATAGCTGCCATTCTAACTGGAGTATGATGAAATCTTAGAGTTGTTTTGATTTGCATTTCTCTAATAGCTATAGATGTTGAACATTTTTTCAAATATTTGTTGATTGTTTTTATATCATCTTCTGAGAAGTGTCTTTTTAGTTCCTTGGCCCATTTATTGATTGGGTTTTTTTTTTTTTTGTGTGTGTGTGTGTGTGTGTGTGTTAAGGCTTTTAAGAGATTTATAAATCCTTGAGGTTAGTGTTCTATCAGATGTGCTTGTGGTAAAGATTTGCTCCCATTCTGTAGGTCCTCTGTTCACTTCACCGATTGTTTCTTTTGCTGAGAAGAAGCTTTTTAGTTTAAATCCATCCCATTTATTGATTCTAGGCTTTAGTTCTTGTGCTATAGGGGTCTTATTGAGGAAGTTGGAGCCTAAACCAACATGATGGAGATTTGGGCCTACTTTTTCTTCTACTAGGTGCAAGGTCACCGGTTTAATTCCTAGGTTCTTGATCCACTTTGAGTTAAGTTTTGTGCATGGTGAGAGAAAGAGATTTAATTTCATTTTATTACATGAGGATTTCCAGTTTTCCCAACACCATTTGTTGAAGAGCCTGTCTTTTCTCCAGTGAACGTTTTTGGCACCTTTGTCTAATATAAGATAACTGTAGGTGTGTGGGTTCGTCTCTGTGTCTTCTATTCTGTACCATTGGTTAACTGGTCTATTTTGATGCCAATACCATGCTGTTTTTGTTACTATTGCTTTGTAGTACAATTTAAGTTCTGGAATAGTAATGCCACCTGCTTCATTCTTCTTGCTAAGAATTGCTTTGGCTATTCTTGGTATCTTATTTTTCCAGATGAATTTCATGATTGCTTTTTCTATTTCTGTGAGGAATGATATTGGGATTTTGATTGGTATTGCATTGAATCTGTATAGTGCTTTTAGGAGAATGGTCATTTTTACTATATTAGTTCTACCTATCCATGAACAAGGTAGATCTTTCCATCTTCTAAGATCTTCATTAATTTCTTTCTTTAGCATGCTATAGTTTTCATTGTAGAGGACTTTCACTTCTTTTGTTAAGTTGATTCCAAAATATTTTAGTTTTTTGAGGCTATAGTAAATGGGATGGATTTCTTAGTTTCTCTTTCTGAGGATTTGTCGCTGATATACAGAAATGCCTTTGACTTAGGGGTATTGATTTTATATTCAGCTACTTTGCTGAATTCATTTATTAGATCTAGAAGATTTCTGGTGGAATTTTTTATGTATAGAATCATATCATCTGCAAATAGTGATAATTTGAGTTCTTCATTTCCTATCTGTATCCCTTTAATTTCTTTCATCCGTCTAATTGCTCTGGCTAGGGCTTCAAGAACTATGTTAAATAGGAGTGGTGAAAGAGGGTATGCCTGTCTTGTTCCAGTTTTTAGAAGGAATGCTTTCAATTTTTCTCCATTTAGGATGATGTTGGCCTGGGGCTTAGCATAGATGGCCTTTACAATGTTGAGGTATGTTCCTGTTATCCCAATTTTTTCTAGCACTTTGAACATGATGAAGGGATGTTGTATTTTGTCAAATGCTTTCTCTACATCTATTGAGATGATCGTATGATTTTTATCTTTGAGCCTGTTGATGTGATGAATTACATTTTTTTGATTTCCTTATATTGAACCAACCTTTCATCCCTGGAATGAAGCCCACTTGATTGTGGTGCACTATCTTTGTGATGTGTTTTTGTATTCTATTTGCCAGAATTTTATTGAGAATTTTTGCATCTATATTCATTAGAGATATTGGTCTGAAGTTTTCTTTCTTTGATTTGCCTCTGCCTGGTTTTGGAATCAGGGTGATATTGGCCTCATAGAATGAGTCTGGGAGTGTTCCCTCTTTTTCTATTTCATGAAATAGTTTGAGAAGTATTGATATTAGTTCTTCTTTGAAGGTCTTGTAGAACTCAGTTGTGTATCCATGCGGTCCTGGGCTTTTCTTGGTTGGTAAGATTTTATGGCATCCTCTATTTCTTTGATTGAAATTGACCTATTTAAATTGTGTATATCATCTTGATTTAGTTTGGGCATATCATAGGTCTCTAGAAATTTGTTGATGCCTTCGTTATTTTCTATTTTATTGGAGTATAAATTTTCAAAATAATTTCAAGTTATCTTCTGCATTTCTGTAGTGTCCATCGTGATATTTCCTTTTTCATTGTAGATATTGGTAATTTGTGTTTTCTCTCTTCTTTTCTTTGTTAGCATAGCTAAAGATTTATCAATTTTATTTATTTTTTGAAAGAACCAACTTTTCGTTCTGTCAATTTTTTCAATTTCAATTTCATTAATTTCTGCTCTGATTTTAATTATTTCCTGTCTTCTACTTCTTTTGGGGTTGATTTGTTCTTCTTTTTCTAGGGTTTTGAGACATAATGTTAGTTCATTTATTTGTTGACTTTTTCTTTTTTGAAGGAATGAGCTCCATGCAATGAACTTTCCTCTTAGTACTGCCTTCAGAGTGTCCCAGAGATTTCGGTATATCGTATCGTTGTTCTCATTCACCTCTAAGAATTTCTTAATCTCATTCTTGATGTCTTCTGCAACCCATTGATCATTCAGTAGCCTATTATTTAGTCTCCAGGTGTTAGGTTAGCTTTTATTTCTTTTTTTAATCATTGATTTCTAATTTAAATCCATTATGATCTGATAGAAAGCAGGGTAGTATCCCTACTTTTTTTATATTTGCGTAGAGTTGCTTTATGGCATAATATATGGTCTATTTTTGAGAAGGATCCATGTGCTACTGAGAAGAAAGTGTATTGGCTCATTGATGGGTGATATACTCTATATATGTCAGTTCAGTCTAAGTTATTAATTGTATTATTGAGTTCTATAGTTTCTTTGTTTAACTTTTGTTTGGAAGATCTATCCAGTGGTGAAAGAGGTATGTTAAAATCACCTAGAATTATTGTGTTGTGGTCTTGATTTGATTCTTGAACTTGAGAAGAGTTTGATGAATGTAGATGCTCCATTATTTGGGGCATGTATATTTATAACAGTTATATTTTGTTGATCTATGATTCCCTTAAGCAGTATGAAATGTCCATCTTTATCTCTTTTGACTAACTTTGGCTTGAAGTCTACCTTATTTGGTATGAGGATGGAGACCCTTGCTTGCTTATGTAGACCATGTGAGTGATATATTTTATCCCATCCTTTCACCTTCAGTCTATGGGCATCTTTTCCTGTGAGATGTGTCTCTTGAAGGCAACATATTTTGGGGTCTGTTTTTTAATCCAATCTATTATCCTATGTCTTTTAATTGGTGAGTTTAGGCCATTAACATTCAGGGTTATTATTGAGACATAATTTGTATTACCATTCTTTTTTTATTATTATTATTTTTGGTATTTAGTTTGACTTAGTTTTTCCTTTGGTTGGTTTTTCCCTTTATTGTAGTTCTTCCCTTTGCATATTTTCATTATTATTTTTCATTTCCTCCTCGTGGAATATTTTACCAAGAATGTTCTGTAGATCAGGCTTTCTTATTGTAAATTCTTTTAGCTTTTGTTTATCATGGAAGGTTTTGATTTCATCCTAAAACCTGAAGCTCAATTTTGCTGGATATAAAATTCTTGATTGGCATCCCTTATCCTTTAGAGCCTGGTATATGTTGTTCCAGGCTCTCCTGGCTTTGAGGGTCTGGATTGAAAAATCTGCTGAGATGCGAATTGGTTTTCCCTTATAGGTAATCTGACTTTTCTCTCTTGCAGCCTTTAAAATTCTATCTTTATTTTGTATGCTAGGCATATTCATTACAATGTGCCTTGGTATAGACCTGTTGTAATTTTGTACATTTGGCGTCCTATAGGCCTCTTGTATTTGATTTTCAAATTCATTGTTTCTGCTTGGGAAATTTTCTGATATTATTTCATTGAAGAGATTGTGCATTCCTTTGGTTTGAATCTCTGCACCTTCCTCTATTCCATTAAATATTATATTTGGTCTTTTGATGGTATCCCATAGTTCTTGGATATTCTGTTCATGGTTTCTTACCATCTTCACTGTGAGGTCAACTTTATTTTCAAAATTATATATTTATCCTCATTGTCTGAGGTCCTATCTTCCAAGTGGTCCAATCTGTTGGTGATGCTTTCTATTGAATATTTTAAGTGGCTTGCTGTTTTTTTCATTTCAAGGATTTCTGTTTGTTTTTTTCTCAAACTCTCTATCTCTTTCTTTTCTTTTTACTTTTTTTTTTTTTTTTTTTTTTTGGTACCAGGGATTGAACTCAGGGGCACTCGACCACTGGGTCACATCCCCAGACCTTTTTTTTTGTATTTTATTTAGAGACAGGGTCTCACTGAGTTGCTAAGTGCCTCACCATTGCTGAGGCTGGCTTTGAACTCGCGATCCTCCTGCCTCAGCCTCCCAAAGTGCTGGGATTACAGGCGTGCGCCACCGCGCCCGGCTTCTTTCTTAAAGTAATCTTTTGCTACCTGGATTTGTTCTTTTATCTCTTTTTTTGTGTGTGTGATTGATGGTTGCCTATATTTGATCTCATCTTTTTGTTGGAGAGATAAATTTTTGCCTGTATCTGTTCACTTAGGTCATTTTTAAATCCCTTATCATATTAATTATGTATATCTGGAACTCCTTCTCTGACATTTCACCTACTGTGCTTTCTATGGTTTCTATTGTTGTAGTATCTTGGTTTGTTTGGGGCATTTTCCTCCATTCTTTCTTCATGATGTCTATGTATTTTCCTCTCTTGCAAGGTAAGCCTGTGGTATTACAGCTTCTGCCCTTTTGTCTTATAAGGTCCCTCCAGGTTACCCCAAACCTCACTTTTTAGGGAAATATCAATATTAGAGCTTTCAATGTACCCAATGTGTGTCCATATATCAGTTAGTTTCTATTTTTATATTTACAGTTTTGTCGCTATAAACAGAAATGATGATATCAGTTATCTTATTCCATATAGTCTCTATGTTTGCGTGGTGGTTTACAGTATCTAATGGTAGAAGTGGGGACTTAGAGTTTGGCTTAAATGTTTATGAAGTAAGATGTGAGAAAATAGAGGTATTAGATTATTTGCCTAGTGAGAGTATAATCATTAAGAATTTGGCTGTTAGTAGAAGAAGCAAGAGATAGACACCCCTGTGTAAGGGTCCCTGTTAGTTCACAGCAGCATAACTGGTTGCACCTTTTGGTGCATCCTGGTCCCCAGGGACCTTAGTGATGTCTTACCCGCACCTTTTTGTTGTTCCTTGGTAGTAGCGTAGCTAACTCAGTTTTGTGGCAGTGGCAGCCTCAGACCTATAATTATATTGATGTTGGGTTTAGTAGCTACGGAATCCCAGTGTGGTATGTCTCTCTGGGCAGATGAGGGTTGCCTCTTTGATTTGCGGGCATGGAGCGGGGCCTCTCTCTCTCTGGATCACCTCCTGGTTGCAGAGTGGTGGAGCAGGCAGTCTGGCTTTCTTCTCCCCACTCTCCTCCTCCTGGGTCTCCTCCCAGTCTAGTTGTTTTGGTGGGGGTTGGGCAGGTGGGCAGCAGAGCCCTTCCACAGGGTGGAGCCTGCTGTTCCTGTTCCTGGTGATGGTGTGGGCTGGTGGTCAGGCAGGCTGATGGCTGGGCCACTCCTTCCTGCGGGTGTCTACCACTTGTTCTGGTGGCAGCTGGGCAGGTCACAGTTCCATTGACAGGGCCCTTCCTCTTGTGGGGCCCTCCCTGCAGTGGGGACCTGCTATTCCCAGCCCTGGTGGCGTGAGCCGGCAGCCAGGCCAGCTGGTCACAAAAGAGAGTGTAGGGAGGGCAATCTTAAAAATTAAAAAGTAAGAAGGTGCCACTTCTGAGGAGAAGATAAATTTGGATGGTGGAGTATTTCTAAGCAGGTATCTGGCTCTGCCAAACAGGATCTGACTGTATCTTTTGATAATATCCCAAAGTTCTTGAATATTCTGTTCATGGTTTCTTACCATCATCACTGTGAGGTTTGTCTGTTTACTGCCAGATGGCAGGCTAGCTTCTTGCTCACTGCCTCTCAGTCACTCAGGAAGGCCTCTGGTTTCTAAAACAGGAAACCTGGGTGATCTTCAAAATTTATTATGGAGTTTGCATGGTGGTGCATGACTATAATTCCAGTGGCATGGGAGGCTGAGGTAGGAGGATTGCAAGTTCAAAGCCAGCCTCAGCAACTTATCCAGCCCCTGTCTCTAAATAAAATATTAAAAAGGGCTGGGGATGTGGCTCAGTAGTTAAGTGTCCCTGGGTTCAATTGCTAGTATCAAAAAAAGATTGTTATGGTTTAGGCTTAGGCCTGGCTTAGTCCATGGAATCTATAAATGCATCAAAGAAACTCATGACGTGTAGTCATTCCACACCTAGCATTGGTCTCATATTTCAGGTCTCTGGATGTCTGTCTTAGGGTCCTGGTGGGTTTCTTGCCTCTCCTGAGCCATCCCACACGACATCACCACCCACCACTAGTACCTTCAATCTGGCCCCACAGGTGCTGGCTTTGCTGTTGGCTCATGGTGCCAAGTACTCAGGCAGCATTGTCGTCTTTTTAAATAAATGCTCATTAGGGAGCAGCATTAAAAGGCTTAGAGCCATTGCATACTGTTCTGGGTGGAGTCCTTTAACTGCTAAATAGCATTTCATTATAAAGGCAAAATGTGTACTTTCACATGAAGTTCTTATTTGACCATTTTAATGAGTTATTCAGGACAAAACAGTCAGGTAACAATAGTTCGAGCTCACTGTGTATAGAATATTTCACTAGGTTCTGTGGGAGGTAAAACAGACTCAGGACTTTCTTTGTGGAGGTTAAAATTATATCTTTATTTTTCTTGTTTTAAATACCCCTATCCTTTCATTTTGAGGGGGAAAAAACAAAACAAAACAAAGAAAAACGTATTGTCACATAGTTTGCTCCATTTCCTTCATTCTGTTCTTTTTTGAAATATCAACTACTTCCAAGAACAAAGGAGTTTTTAAAAGAAAATCAAATATTTTTCCTTGACTAAAGGAAAAAAGTGTCAACCACTAAAGGAGACTCCAATAGTGAATTGCGAAGAATATAGCCTGAAATCCCTTTTCTTAGCATGATCCTTAAATTTTGAACCTTGCCATAGAACAGTAAGGGAAATTGCTTTGTGTTCTATGTACTACACACACCAATGTTACAGCTAGTATGTTATTTAGGGAAAGCAACTTTATAACCTTTATATACTTGAAAAAATATTTTTGTCCTTTCTTTTTCTAATTCTCTCTCTCTCTCTCTCTCTCTCTCTCCCTTCCCTTTCTAGTGTGAGTACACACACACACACACACACACACACACACACACATACACACAAACACAAAAATTTGACTCATAATCACTTATTAAAAGGAGAAATATGAGAAGAGCTAAGGCCCATTTATCTTGGTAGATGAATTAGATCTAACTGGTCTTATAATATACTCAGAACCAGTTCCTATAACATAAAAGTTCCAGTCCTATAACATAAAGGGAAGTAAAAGAAGTACATGTTATGGTTTTGCTATATAAAGATGCATTAAGAAAGATAAAAATCTGGTGGCTTCGCAGTGGGGAAGTGGTTAAGCTGAGTGTGCAGAAGAGCGTCCACTGCAGAACAAGGGTCCAGAAGGTACGTAATGAAGAGTGGTTCCTGAATTTAGCTAACTGGGAGAAAAAATTTATTTGGGTTGAGAGAATTGGAGTTGAAGTATAAGGTGAAGGAAAATGTTCTTTTCAAAAACATGTTAGAATTAAATGATGATACCTCCTCTGAAGATATGTAATGAACATGATAGAGGCTGGGAGAGACAATGGGGTCAAAGGACTTCTTTGGCCTTTGAGATAGTCCTCCATGAGAATAGAGAGGAGGAACCAAGAAGCAAAGAACTGATGATGTCAGACATGGAAGAAAGGAAACTTGTAGCTGAGAGCAAACTATTCTTTGTCTTTGAGATAAAACTGAATTTTAAATTTTTTGCTAGAAATTTACATGGTACAGGTCCCAGAATGAATCTGTTAAAATATTATTTAAATTATTATTTTTGTTTCAATAAATGGAATGGAGTTAGAAAGCTATATTTCTCTAATATAATCTTGGATCTCATGTTTAATTGATCACCTCTGAAATATATTCCTCACCAAGGCATAGAGATATTACATCAAAAACATTTTCTGTATTTTAATCCTCAAGGCTGTTGCCCATCACATAATCTTCTCATGTCTTTGCATGGGGCACATTTACCCAAAGCTCACCTCTCCAAGCAGAAGACCCATGTGGGCACACTCATAACATACTTTCATTGTCTCTGAGATAGAGAACTCCATGGTCTGCTTTCTTCTCACAGATACTGTAGGCTATTGGTGGCATAAAGCAATTCTTTATAGTTTGTGTGGCATCAAGAATTATCAGTTGACACACTCCAAGTTGATTCTACTAAAAGAACCACCCCACCACACACATGCTATGCTGGAATCTATTGTCTTCTCTGACCACCGTGATGAGAGACGGGCCTGGCATAGGTCACTCCTTTGGGTAATTTCTTAAAATGAACACAATAGGATGGGCTATTATTCTCAGGTAAGGTTTCTCAACCTTGGGGAAACACTTGGGGCATTTTGACATTTGATGCTAAGTAATCCTTCATCCTGGGGGACTCTCCTGTGCTTTGGAGGATGTTAGGCACATTCCTTGTCTCTTCTCATTAGATGCCTGTAGCATGAGATATCTCCAGACACTGCCAAACCTACCTCGGGGGAAATCACTGTCATTGAGAACTACACTACACTCTTATCTCTTTCTAGTTCCTTGAGATCTGATTCCCAAAGTCTAGCAGGACATTGAGATAGTGAGAGGTTTTAGGAAGACAGAAGAAACATCAGCTCAGGAAGCACCAGGAAGTGGGCAGAAAGAGTAGATCTGAGCTGGCTATCACATGGCAGGGATAACTCCCCAAGAGCCACAGAGGATAGGATGAGGGGAAGAAAGGGATCAGGGACATAGGAAAGACAACTGAAAGGGAAAAAAACACAGAGAGCAGCAGCGGCTTTAACCAGGGCTTACACAGGTAACCAGGAGGGGAAACCACAATAGAGAGTCAGAATACCAAAGTTCTGGTCTCAAGCACTCAACTGGTCTTCAGAGCAAGGGCTTATATCCCTGGTTTCCTTGTCTACAGAATGTGCTCATGTTTCCAGACCTGACTATCTCACATTGTCATGTTAAGGCAACACACAGGAACATACTTTATAAATGTATTCTTTATAGAAGTTTCAAGAATTTCTATTTTTTCATAACTGTGCCTCACAATAATCAGAAGGCTAATAGAATGGAACTTAAAACTGCACAGAGTGGAAGAACAAAGAGTCGACTTCAGCCCAGAGCAGCATCTTGCTCTGGGTGAAATCCAGTCATTACTGATGCTTGAGAATCTAATAATTACCAGTACCAGTTATGGGGATCCAGGAGGGTCAAGTCTGATCTGAGATGAAGGGAAAGTAGAATCCAAATGTTGGTGTCTTCCATACCAAACAATTTGGTTTATCTTTCTTTACATTTATGGGTCTTTACAAAGAGAAAGTCTTAATAAGTCTTGAAAGCAAGGCCTTGGTAGGTCTGTGTTTCTTGTGTTCTATAGTGGGAAGGAGAATATTTACCTACCAGAAACTTAGAAAAAGTTTTTGTTTGACTCTGATCACCAAATGATCATGCTTTTTGTCTCCTCTCCTGTATAGAAAGCTGACAAAATCTTTCTCAAAGCATTTTTTTTTTCCACTCAAGATTAAGATTTGGCTAGTAAAGAGGAGAAATGAAAACACTAGTTTAAAAACCTTAGGCAACAAAACCCTTTGGAAATTCCAAAAAGATTATGTTGAAGATCAGTTCAAGTTTTAAGGAAAGATTTAGTGCTTATTTGCTCAACCACAGTAAAAAATAGCTAAATATGTTTGCCCTCTGGAATCTAGACTTTTGTACCTGGCCAGAAGGAAGAAATACATCAATTCACATTAACCCAGTTTTTACAGGGATGTGCAAGGCATGTTGTGAAGTGTAGGGTTAAGCACAATAGCTGCATTATTCTTCTCTTTATGGAGGAAGTTAGATGTACCTCTTTCAAGTTTTAAGTTTACCGAACTATAAATAAAAATGTGTGGGGATATACTTCATGTTTTATATTTCTGAATGCTATTGGAGATTGCAATCATACAAAGTTGGAAACCGAGAGCTTAATTATAGTAAAACCTAATAGTGTGGGAGGGACCCACCAGCAGCAGAGATACAAGATGGATTTTTCTTTGTCTTTGGCATTTGGGGACAAATTCTAACCCTCCCCTTTATACTTCTTCTGTTTGCCATTCTCTAAAACCAGAGAGTTGCACCTCGTTGTAAAACATTGTTATGGCAGGCAACTGATGGAGGATAATTTATAAGTAGCCACAGTTACGTGATGCAAGGAATAAAATAGCTAGCTGCCAGAGAGACAAAGGTGACTTGAATAACATCATGAAGCTTTAAGGACACATGTGCTCTAAACTGGCATTAAGTATTTGCTTAATTTATGTCAAATGTTGGATTTCAATAAATATACCCTCAGAACATTTCAAAGAGTAGAGCAGTATTGGCTTCTAATGGTGAGGTTTATTGAAAAGTGGGGTCCATACCCTCAAGGTTAGTGCATTCCCGAGCACTGAATAATTTCTAATAAGAAAAAGTGATCCTTTCCATGTTTAGGAGATTCACAGAATAGATGGGCAAACCCTCATGATTCCTACTGACCTTGAAATCGTATGATTTATATGTGTTGTTGGATTCTTGGAACTTTTTAAGAAAAGGATCCAAACCATGTTTAAAAGATAGGTAGGTTCATTTTATATGCTACAACACATGATTCTTGAGGTCATTATGCTAAGTGAAATAAACCAGTCACACACACACACACACACACACACACACACACACACACAACAAGTATTGTATGATACCACTTACATAAAGTATCAAATGTGGTTAAACTCACAGAAACCTGGAGTAGGATGGTAGCTGTCTGGGACTGAGGGGAGGGGAATACTGGGAGTATTTGCTTGATGAGTGTAGTAGAGTTTCATCCAGGATGAAAATGTTCTTGCAAACCTGTTGTTGGACAACCATGTAAAAAAAATTGGCACCAATGAGCTATTTATCCATTATATATTTTAGAAGTACATTTTAACTCCTGAAGACAGGCAAGCAATTAGTTTACTTATCATTAATGGCTACTTTGTTATACAATTTCTCTGATGGTGTTATGAAGAATATGAATATGAAGAAACTAGAGTAAAGTGATATTAAAGAAACAAAGAGAGGCATTGTCCTTGGCAATGAAGAGTGACATATCACAGGGGAGGAGCTGGTGACCCTCAGGATATTCATGAAAATGTCAGATTTCTGTAGAATAGAATAGATTTTCAAATGAGCCACATCCTCCATCATATTCTTGTACGCAATTAAATAGTCTGCCATTTAAAAAAGGAAAAAAGCTGGGCACGGTGGGACATGCCTATAATCACAGTGGCATGGGAGGCTGAGGCAAGAGGATTGCAAGTTCAAAGGCAGCCTCAGAAACTTAGTGAGGCCATGAGCAATGTAGTGAGACACTTTCTCAAATTAAAAAAAAAATAATAAAAAAAAGGGTTGAGGATATGGTTCAGTGGTTAAGTACCCTTGGGTTCAATCTTTGGTACCACAAATAAATAAATAGATAGATAGAAAAAAGTATTAGTTAATAGTTGTACATATTCCAAGAACAAAATCTTAATGATCATAATGTTGTTACTTTAGAAAAAAATAGCATTAACACCACTGACAACGATCATGATAGTGGCAGTGAACGTCATTGAAAGCTTACCATGTGTCAGGAACTAAGCACTGTTACTGGTGAGGTAGATGTATTGATCAGCTTTCTGTCACTCTAACAAAACTCCTGTGATAACTTATAAAGAGAAAAGATTTATTTTGTTTTAGTTTTCAAAGTTTCAGTTCATGATCCATTAGTCCCATTGGTTGGGGCCTGTGGCAGAGCAGTACATAAGGCGGAGCCTGTGGTGGGGCCAAACCATTCACCTCATGGCAGAGACCAGGGTCCCACAGTCCCCTTCAAGGACACACCCCAGTGACTTAAGACATCCCCTTAGATCACACTCTTAAAGGGCCCCCCACTCCCAACATTCCCTGAGCTGGCCACCACATCTGGAACCCTTGGGCCTGTAGCGAGCTCTCCAGACATCTGATCTGTGGCCGCAGATGTAATCCTTGCTGTCCCTGTTTCCAAGGTGAAGGCTCATAAGGGTTAAGTCCCTTGCTGAACGTGACACAGCTTTAAATTAAGTAAAGGTATAATGGAGAAGCCTCTTTGATGGTATAATTGCAATTGCCTCTTTAAGAACATGTAGAAACAGAGGGTTTGGAAGAGCAGGGAAAGGCTTTGGTGTTTCATTTCCTTACCTGACACACCAAGCAGTTCTCATTTCTTGACTCCAAAAGCTATTCTTAATTTCAAGAAGTCTGTGCCACTTCAGCCAAGAAATATGAGAGGCCTTTGATAGAGTTATTTAAAACTCAGATCCTATGAGAGCTTTGGCTTCATCATCCCTACATTAAGCCACAGCAGGGGGGAAGCTACAGGAAAAATGAATATCTGAGAATAAGTAGTCTCTGCCTTGGGCAATATATTCCCATTGAATTTAAGAAAGGGAAAATAATACGTCTCTCTCAGAGAGTGTAGGAAGGAGAAAATTCATAAAGCTCAGATCCTTTGTTTGAGCTTCACACAAAGCAACAAAGTGAACATGTGACTGTTGCTGACAGGACTGAAGCTCTTCTGCTGGCTCTTACTGAACATGGCGCACTAGGGCAGGGTCCATGCACAGGGAATTCTCTCTCTCTCTCTCTCTCTCTCTCTTAATTCTAATTTGTTATACATGCTTTCGGAGTGCAATTCATTTCGTATTACATATAAAGAGCACAATTTTTCAAGTCACTGGTTTTACATAAAGTATTTTTAAACCATTTGTGTTTTTATACATGTACTTAGGGTATTGATGTCTAGCTGTCTTGATGAGCCTAACAAGGTAGAACACAACCCGACTTACACCGCTTACAAAAGAACTTTGTGAGTCCTGCCAACCTCCGCCCCAGAGCAGGAGACAACAAGGACAGACCCACCAACTCTGTTTTAAGTTCAGCCAGGCCCAGGGCAATCCTGGGGACCTACATTACAGTGCCTCCAGACCCAGGCTCCAGCTAGTCCCGCCAACCTCCACCCCAGAGCAGGAGACAGCGAGGACAGACCCATGAACTCTGCCTGAGCCCAGGTGGGCCCAGGGCAGTCCCGCTGACCTTCACCCCAGCGCAGTTAGCCCCAGACCACCACAGGAACTCAGACTCAACCAGTTCAGCCCACACTAAGCAGCGTGAACCCAGCCCCAGTTAGCATACTTTGAGGATAAGAGGCAGGTTCTGATAGTCCAGCGCTAAGGGGAGGCACAGACAACCTGCAAGGATATTATAAGAATACAGGGAAGAAACTGTAATATCTCAGATCTACACTGCAAAAAAAGTAAGGTAAATAGACAACATGAAAAAACAAGGGAGGAAAATACCGCAAACAAACCAGGATTCCACAATAACAGAACCCATGCTCAGTGAAGTTGATGAAATGTCAGAAAAGGAGTTCAGAAGGTTCATAATTAAAATGATCTGAAAATCAAAGAATGACCTAAATGAGCAAATACAGGCAAAAATTGACCACTACAACAAAGATATAAGAGAGCAAATGCAGGTAGAAAAAGATTATTTCAAAAAAGAGATAGAAACTCTGAAAAAAAAAAAAGTCAGAAATCCTTGAAATGAAGGAAACAATTAACCAAATAAAAAACACAATTGAAGGCATCATCAACAGACTAGATCAACTGGAAGAAAGAACTTCAGACAATGAAGACAAAGTATATAATCTTGAAAATAAAGTTGACCACACAATGAAGATAGTAAGAAACCATGAACAGAACATCCAAGAAGTATGAGACAGCATCAAAAGACCAAATCTAAAAGTAATTGGGATAGAGGAAGGCACAGAGTTTCAAACCAAAGGAATGCACAACCTCTTCAATGAGATGATATCAGAAAATTTTCCAAGCATGAAGAATGAATTGGAAAACCAAATACAAGAGGCTTATAGGACACCAAATGTACAAAATTATAACAGATCTACACCAAGGCACATTATAATGAAAATGCCTAGCATATAGAACAAGGATAGAATTTTAAAGGCTGCAAAAGAAGGAATCAGATCACATATAGGGGAGACCAATTCGTATCACAGCAGATTTTTCAACTCAGACACTCAAAGCTAGGAGATCATGGAACAACATATTCCAAGCTCTGAAGGAAAAGGGATGCCAACCAAAAATCTTATACCCAGAAAAATTAAACTTTAGATTTGAGGACAAAATAAAAACCTTCCATGATAAACAAAAGTTAAAAGAATTTACAAGTAGAAAGCCAGCACTACAGAACATCCTTGGCAAAATATTTTATGAAGAGGAAAAGAAAAACAATGATGAAAATCAACAGAGGAAGGTATTACACTAAAGAAAAAAACAATTAGAAGAGAAACCATGTCAAGGTAAATACCAAAAATTTAAAAAAATGTCTGGGAATACAAAACACATTGCAATAATAACTCTGAATGTTAATGGCCTAAACTCACCAATCAAAAGACATAGACTAGCAGATTGGATCCAAAAAACAGACCCAACAATATGCTGCCTCCAAGAGACTCATCTCATAGGAAAAGACATCCATAGGCTGAGGGTGAAAGGTTGGGAGAAATCCTACCACTCATATGGACAGAGGAAACAAGCAGGGGTTTCCATCCTCATATCAAATAAAGTAGACTTC
Source organism: Tamias sibiricus (assembly GCA_025594165.1). Taxonomy (NCBI): domain Eukaryota; kingdom Metazoa; phylum Chordata; class Mammalia; order Rodentia; family Sciuridae; genus Tamias; species Tamias sibiricus. The sequence goes on from CM046661.1 coordinate 79,675,668, forward strand.
AAGCTAAAGTCAATCAAAAGGGATAAAGAAGGACACTATATACTGCTCAAGGGAACCATACACCAACAAGACTTAACAATTATAAATATATATGCCCCAAACAATGGAGCATCCATGTTCATCAAACAAACTCTCCTCAAGTTTAAGAGTCAAATTGACCACAACACAATAATTCTGGGTGACTTTAATACACCCCTTTCACCACTGGATAGATCTTTCAAACAAAAGCTGAACAAAGAAACTATGGAACTCAAAAATACAATGAACAACTTAGACTTAACTGACCTATATAGAATATTTCACCTTCAACAAGTGAATACACTTTCTTCTCAGCAGCACATGGAACCTTCTCTAAAATATACCATATACTAGGCCACAAAACAACTCTGAGCAAATATAAAAAAGTAGGGATACTATCCTGCATTCTATCAGACTATAATGGTATGAAATTAGAAATCAATGATAAAATAAGAAATAAAAGCTACTCCAACACCTGGAGACTAAATAATATGCTACTGAATGAACAATGGGTTGCAGATGACATCAAAGAAGAGATAAAAAAATTCTTAGAGGTGAATGAGAACATAGACACAACATATTGAAATCTCTGGGACACTATGAAGGCAGTTTTAAGAGGAAAGTTCATTGCATTGAGTTCATTCCTCAAAAGAAGAAAAAGTCAACAAATAAATGACTTAAAACTACATCTTAAAGCTCTAGAAAAAGAAGAGCAACCCAACACCAAAAGTGGTAGAAGACAGGAAATAATCAAAATCAGAGCTGAAATTAATGAAATTGAAACAAAAGAAATAATTGAAAAAATTGACAAAACAAAAAATTGGTTCTTTGAAAAAATAAATAAAATTGACAGACCCTTAGCCAGGCTAACAAAGAGAAGGAGAGAGAAAACTCAAATTACTAACATATGCAATGAAAAAGGAAATATCACAACAAACACTATGGAAATACAGGAAATAATTTGAAATTATTTTGAAAACTTGTACTCCAACAAAATACAAAACACCGAAGGCATCGACAAATTTCTAGAGTCGTATAATCTGCCCAAACTTAAGCAGGATGATATACATAATTTGAACAGACCAATTTCAAGTGACGAAATAGAAGATGCCATCAGAAGCCTACCAACCAAGAAAAGCCCGGGACCAGATGGATACACAGCTGAGTTCTACAAGACCTTCAAAGAAGAACTGATACCAATGCTCTTTAATTTATTTCAGAAAATAGAAAAAGAGGGAGCACTTCCAAACTCATTCTATGAGGCCAATATCACTCTGATTCCCAAACCAGGCAAAGACACATCAAAAAAAGAAAACTTCAGACCCATATCTTTAACGAACATAGATGCAAATATTCTCAATAAAATTCTGGCAAAATGGATACAAGAACATATCAAAAATATAATACACCACGATCAAGTGGGGTTCATTCCAGGGATGCAAGGATGGTTCAACATAGGGAAATCAATAAATGTAATTCATCACATCAATAGACTCAAATATAAGAACCATATGATTATCTCAATAGATTCAGACAAAGCATTTGACAAAATACAGCACCCCTTCATGTTCAAAACACTAGAAAAACTAGGGATAATAGGAACATATCTCAACATCATAAAAGCTATATATGCTAATCCCCAGGCCAACATTATTCTAAATGGAGAAAAACTGAAAGCATTTCCTCTAAAAACTGTAACAAGACAGGGTTGCCCTCTTTCACCACTTCTATTCAGCATAATAATTGAAGTGCTGGCCAGAGCAGTAAGAAAGACAAAAGAAATTAAAGGGATACAGATAGGTAAATTAGAACTCAATTAATAATTATCATTAATATTATCATTAATAATTATCATTAATATCAAATAATTATCATTATTTGCTGACGATATGATTTTATACCTAGAAGACCCAAAAAATTCCACCAGAAAACTTCTAGAACTCATAAATGAATTCAGAAAAGTAGCAGGATACAAAATAAACACCCATAAATCTAAGGCATTTCTATATATCAGTGACAAATCCTCTGAAAGGGAAATGAGGAAAACTACCCCATTTACAATAGCATTAAAAAAATACTTGGGAATCAACTTAACCAAAGATGTGAAAGACCTCTATAATGAAAACTACAGAACACTAAAGAAATAAATTATGGAAGACCTTAGAAGATGGAAAGATCTACCATGTTCTTGGATAGGCAGAACTAATATTTTCAAAATGACCATACTACCAAAAGCACTATACAGATTTAATGCAATGCCAATCAAAATCCCAATGACATTCCTCACAGAAATAGAAAAAGCAATCATGAAATTCATCTGGAAAAATAAGAGACCCAGAATAGCTAAAGCAATCCTTAGCAAGAGGAGTGAAGCAGGTGGCATCACTATACCAGACCTTAAATTATACTACAGAGCAACAGTAACAAAAACAGCATGGTATTGGCACCAAAAATAGGCTGGTAGACCAATGGTACAGAATAGAGGACACAGAGACTAACACATATAATTTCAGTTATCTTATATTAGACAAAGGCACCAAAAACGTACATTGGAGAAAAGATAGCCTCTTCAACAAGTGGTGCTGGGAAAACTGGAAATCCATATGCAATAAAATGAAATTAAACCTCTATCTCTCGCCATGCACAAAATTCAACTCAAAGTGGATCAAGGACTTAGGAATTAGACCAGAGACACTACACCTAATAGAAGAAAAAGTAAGCTCTAATCTCCAACATGTTGGATTAGGCCCCAAGTTTCTTAATAAGAATCCTGTAGCATAAGAATTAATATAAATAATCAATAAATGGGATAGATTTAAATCACAAAGCTTCTTCTCAGCAAAAGAAACAATCAGTGAGGTGAATAGAGAGCCTACTAATTGGGAACAAATTTTTACCACATGCACGTCAGATAGAGCACTAATCTCTAGATATATAAAGAACTCAAAAATCTTAACACCAAAAAACAAATAACCCAATCAAGAAATGGGCCAAGGAACCGAACAGACACTTCTCAGAAGAAGATATACAATCAATCAACAAATACATGAAAAATTGTTCAACCTCTCTGGCAATTAGAGAAATGTAAATCAAAACCACTCTAAGATTTCATCTCACACCTGTCAGAATGGCAGCTATTAAGAACACAAACAAGAATAAATGTTGGCGAGGATGTGGAGAAAAAGATACACTCATACATTGTTGGTGGGACTGCAAAATGGTGCAGCCAATATGGAAAGCAGTATGGAGATACCTTGGAAAACTTGGAATGGATCCACCTTATGACCCAGCTATCCTACTCCTTGGTCTTTACCCAAAGGTCTTAAAAACAGCATACTACAGGGACACATCCACATCAATGTTTATAGCAGCACAGTTCACAATAGCTAAACTGTGGAACCAACCTAGATGCCCTTCAGTAGATGAATGGATAAAGAAAATGTGGTATATACACACAATGGAGTATTACTCAGCAATAAGAGAGAATAAAATCATGGCATTCACAGGTAAATGGATGTAGTTAGAGAATATAATGCTAAATGAAGTTAGCCAATCCCCAAAATCCAAATGCTGAATGTTTTCTCTGATATAAGGAGGCCTATTCACAGTGGGGTTGGGATGGGGAGCATAGGAGGATTTGAAGAACAACAGAATGGCCAATGGGGAGGGAGAGGAAGAGAGGGGGCAAAAGGGTGAAGAAAAAAAAAAAAGATGGTAGAATGAGATGGATATCATTACCCTAAGTGCAGGTATGAAGTCACGAATGGTGTGAATATATTTTGTATACAACCAGAGATATGTAAAAATGTGCTCTACAAGTATAATATGAAATGTAATGCATTCTGCTGTCATTTCTAACAATTTAGAATAAAAAATAAATTTGAAAACAAAACAAAACAAAACCATAGCTATAGCACTATATCAAAACCCAGCTAGAACATTTCAAATACAGAGCACTTCCATAAATACAAGGAGCCTTCCTTCATGTTGTGGAATACATACTTTACTCTCTCCCCAACTGTTTTAACTTCTCATAACCATTAAGATATTCTCCACTTCTATAATTTTGTCATTTCAACAGTGTTATTTAAATAGAGTCATATAGTATGTAGTTTCTGGGAATTGGTTATTGTTACACAGTGTAATTTGCTGGACATTCATCCAGGTTGTTGCAAGTGTCAACAATTCATTTCTTCCTAATGCTCAATAGTTTTCTAAGATATGGATAAACCTCATTGAACCATTCATCCATTGAAGGAAATCTGGGTTGCTGCTAGATTTTAGCTATTAAAAATGAAGCAGCTATAAATATTCATGTAGAGTTTTTCATATGAAAATACGTTTTATTTCTCTGGAGTAAAGGTTCAGGATTGTAATTGTTGGATTATATGGTGGTTTAATGTTTAGTTTTCAGAGGAACTGCCAAACTAGTTTCTATAGTGGCTGTACCTTTTTATATTCCCATCAACAATATGTGAGTGATTTAACTTATCTACATACTTATCAACATTTTGGCATAGTCATTGTTTTTAATTTTAACATTATGATAAGTATATGGTGTTCTCTTATTATGGTTTTCATTTGTTTCTCTAATGTTGTTGAACATCATTTTATGCCTTTATTTGCCATATATATATCCTCTTCTATGAAATATCTCATGTCTTTTTCCTGTTGTCTAATTAAATTATTTGTTTCTTCATGGTTGAAAAAAAAAATAAGAACAGTAAAAAACAAACAAACAAACAAAAAAAAAGAACTTTGGTGCTGGTGGAGTGCACAGCCAGCCTTGAAGGATGGCTATGCATGACTCAGCCTCTCCCTTTTCTACAGCTGGTCACACAGGGCAGTGGGGTTTCAGAGAGAATATTTTTTTTTTCCTGTGGAAATAAAGGCGTGTTTCGGTTTAACATTTCACCATACTTTATTCTTTCTCAATCTCTTTCCCATTTTATTCTTATAAAGTATCTGTGATGACAGCAAGGCAGGTACTGCCATTTGTATTTATCCAAGAAAGAAATAAAAAGTAAACCTAGCGAGGTTGTATGTCTCAGTTCTGTTCAGGGAGCTAATAAGGGAGTAGAAGGGGGATTGTGCTGGAATTTGGAATGCTTACTCAGAGCTCATCAGGTCAAAGAGAAGAAAGGACAAGGGCTCAGATCTCATACTTCTAGGGACTAGGTGAGGATATGTGACATGCAGAAATGTGCAGACAAAAGACCATTTCACCAAATCAAATGTAACTTCTAGATTTATGGACTAAATGCTTTATTTTGGGTTTTTCACAAACATAACTTCCTAGAAGGATATCAGTGCAAGAAGCTTGATTAGGAGGTGGTAATTCCAGGGATGGAAACCTGTTGGGAATGGAAAACTGAGAAAGGGAAGGGAAGTTAGTAACAAATGGTGCATGACCAACTGGAGCTTCAGTGTCCTGGGGGAGTCAAGGCAGAAACTGCACTTTATAGTTCACTCATTTAAGAGGTGAGGATTCAGGAACACTGAAGAGAGCTGATAAATAAATCTCAATCAATAGCATTTTCTCTTGATACCTGTTCTTACCTCATATGTAAAACAACAACAACAAAAAAATCAAGACTCTTGGCCTTTCTCTCACATATGTATAATATATACATATACACATATGACACGTTTATATACACATGGTATCACCCACATACACAAATATACATGTTTTATGTATGTACAGATTTCCAGTGATTTCACATATACAGCAAGACTAATTGTGCATTATTCTGTGTTTATTTAAATACCTGGCAACATAGATGCTATTTAATTTTTCACTTACTTTCATTAAATTTTTTGAGATGATTATAGATTCATATGCAGTTAATAAAGTCTATGTACCCCTCACTCAAATTCCCCCAATGACAATATCTTATAAAAACTGTAGTATATATTTTAGTCTATTGTGGTAACAAAGCATCTGAGGCTGTATCCTTTATAAAGAAAGGAGATGTATTCACCTTACATTTCTGGAAATTTAAGAAGATGGTGCCAGCATCCGCTGTGGTGAGGAGGGCCTTCTGGCTGTACCACAACATGCATCATAGTGGCAGTTTGTGCAAGAGGGAGAGTCCCACAGTGAGACAGGAAGCCAGTGAGATTCAGGGCCAGGCTTGCTCTTTTTATAATAACTTGCTCTCATTGGAATTAACCAGAGTCCTATGAGAATTACACTAATCTCTACAGAGGGCAGTGCTACCAATGACCTAACCAGGCCCAAGCTCTTATAGGCTTCCCAACCTCTCAACATACCACACTGAGGACCAAGCTCCCAGCACATGAACCATTGGGGAACACCCTCAAACCACACCCATATCATAGCAGAACAACAGCAAAGTGGAGATACAGACAGTGAGCATTTTCCTCCCCACAGGGATTCTCTCACCATCTGCTTATAGTCAAATCACCTTTGCCTACCTTGTCCTCCTCCTCTCTTTTCCTTAACTCTTGATACCCACTAATCTATTCTGTATTATTTTGTATTTTAAGAAGGTTATACATATGTAATTGTATAGTGTGAATCTTTTGAAATTGAAAATTTTTAACCAGCATAATTCTTTGGAAATTCGTTCAAATTGTTGCATATGTTAACATTTTATACCTTTTATTGTTAGGTAGTAGCCAAGGTATGGATGTAACAAAATTTGTTTAACTATTAAACTATTGAAAGACAACTGAATTTTAAAAAAATTTCTTGCTATTACAAAGAAAGCTGCTGTAACCATTTGTTGTCTTTTGTTGTTGTTGTAGCAGTTATTTTATTTAGAAACAGGATCTCTCTAATAAGGCTGGCCTTCCATTTGTGATCCTCCTGCCTCAGCCTCCCAAGTAGCTGGGATTATAGGTATGAGCCACTGCACCCAGCTTACTATGACCATTTCTATACCTTTTTCCCTATGAATATAATTTTCATTTCTCTAAGGATAAATGCCCAGGAATGCAACTGCTAGGCTATATGGTACTTCAGTGTTTAGATTTTTTATGTTTCCCAGAGAGGCTTTATCATTTTATAACAGCATTGGATAAGTGACAGTTTCTTCACATCCTTGCCAGCATTTGGTGTTAGTACTTTTATTTAAACCATTGATAGACTTATACTGAGATCTTATTGTGATTTTTAAAAATTTACATTTCACTAATTTCTAATGACATTGAATTTTTTTCATGAGCATATAGAATTTCTTTGTCGGATATGTGATTTGCAAATATTTTCTCTGAGTCTGTAATTTGTTGCTTTTGCCTTTTTAATAAGATTAATAAACTATTTGGATGATAAAATTTCTTATTTTTTTCTTTTTTGGATCTGGGAGTTGAACCCAGGGGTGCTTAACCCCTGAGCCACACCCCAGCCCTTTTTATATTTTCTTTAGAGACAGTGTCTTGCTGAATTACTTAGGGCCTCACTAAGTTGCTAAGGCTAGATTTGAACTCATGATCCTCCTGCCTCAGCCTCCAGAACCTCTGGGATTACAGGCTTGTGCCACCCCTTGAAAGTTCTTAATTTTGATGAAGACTAACATCACTTTTATCTCTTATGAATTATGCTTTTTATGTCAAGTTTAAGAATTCTTCAGGGGGCAGGAAAGATGGTGGAATGAAATGGACATCATTACCCTCGGCACATGTATGATATGATACGCTACATTGTACAATCAGAGAAATGAAAAGTTGTGCTGCAGTTGTGTACTGTGAATCAAAATGCATTCTGCTATCATATATACCTACTTAAAATAAAATAAATAAATAAATTTAATTAAAAAATAATTCTTCAACTAGTTCTAGGTCCCAATATTTCTCTTGTGCTATTTTCTATAAATGTAATAGTTTCACATTTGAGTTATGATCTGTTTTTATGTGAGCTAATTTTTGTATAATGTATATAATATGTAGGTAAAAGTTTATTTTTCAGTAAGTGGATGTTCAACTTCTCCAGCACTGTTTATTGAAAAAGTAATCATTTCACCACCAAATTGCTTTTGTTTTGTCAAAAATTAACTGGCCGTTATTTGTGTGGGTCAACGTCTGTGTTCTATATTTTGTTCTACTGATCTTTGTGACTATACCATGCTTTCACGATTACTTTAGCAGTAAGTTTGAATACCAGGAAATGTAATTTGTCTGAGTTTGTTTTTATTTTTCAAAATTGTTTTAAAAAATAAAGGCCTACCTAAGGACTTAAACTTTCCACATAAATTTTAGAATAGGGGCTGGGGTTGTGGCTCAGTGGTAGAGCGCTTGTGAGGCACTGGGTTCCATCCTCAGTGCCACATAAAAATAAATTAAAAAAAAAACTTAAAAAAAGAATGCTTTAAAAAATTTTTTTAGACTAGGCTTATCTATATCCACATGAAACTTCCATGATTTTGGTACAAATTGTGATAAATATGTAGAAAGATAAATTTAGGAAGAATTGGCATCTTTATTATATCAAAATTTTAGTTCATGAATACAGTATGGTGTGTCTAAGTATTTAAATATTTGATATTTTTCCTCAGTATAATTTTCACATATAAACCCTACACATGTTATTTTACATTTATACTTATTTTGACTTCTTTTGAGAAATTTTTAATTAGTATCACATTTTGTTTTAGTTTCTACTCGTTCATTGTCAATATGTAGCAGTGAAATTGATTTTTTTTTGTGTGCTGATTATGGTTCATGGATCCTGTGATCCTATTAAAGTGTTCAAATCTTTTTTTTTAAAGAATCCCTGGAATTTTATATGAAGACATGATATATGCAAAGAGAAATAAATTATTTCTTCCTTTCAAATTGTAAGCTTTTTTTCTCTTTTTCAAGGCTTATTAGTAGCTAAAAGTGATGAGAATGGATATCCTTGTCTTATTTCTGATCTTAGAGGGAAAGCATTAAATCTTTCATGATTAAATGTGACATTAGCTTTAGGTTATTTGTAGATGCTCTTTATAAGGTTGGAAAAGTTTCCCTCAGTTCTTAGTGTACAGGAAGACTTCATCATGAGTGGAAGCTGAATTTTGTTGAATACTTTTTTTCTGTGTTGGTTGATAGGACCATATGATTTTTCTTCTTTAGTCAGTTGTTACTAATTTTTGAATATTGATTCATCTTGTGTATGTGGAATAAATTCCACTTAATCATTGATGTATTCATTTCGTACAATGTTTGATTAGATTTGCTTAAGTTTTATTGATAGATTTATTTTTTATTTATAGATTTCTAAATTTATTGATATATATATTTTTTTATTTATAGATTTCTGTTTTTCTGCCAGGCCTGGTCTCTCTCTCTCTCTCTCTCTCTCTCTCTCTATACATATATATATATATATATATATATATATATATAAGGCAAATGTGATTTTAGAGATACTGGGAAGGGTTCCACCATACATGCTCTTATGCTTCCTGATGACTAAAAAATTTCAAGAGGGAATGAAGTATTTTTTTCTATAAACAGAAATAAACAGCTGGGGCTATGGCTCAGCAGTAGAGCACTCCTCTCACATGTGTGAAGCCCTGGGTTTGATCCTCAGCACCACATAAATAAAACAAAGGTATTGTGTCCACCTACAACTAAAAATATATTTTAAAAAATTAAACAGCTTGTAATAGAAAGAAACTATGGGAAAAAGAATATGTTGACTGGTTTGAACCTTTGGAAAATTAGCCATCCAACATCTACTTTGGCCTCTGTGAACAATATGTAGAAATATTAGACACTTGCTACCCCTTCTGCCCCTGCATTTCCCATATCCCACACTTTACTCATACACATCACATTAAAGACCCACTGCTAGACAAATCTTCAGAATGTTAAAAATCAGAAAACTATTTTTAACAATTTAATGTGGATGTGTAACCTGTAAATTAAACACATAGGTTTGAGTTGTCTGGTAGAAATGGGATAGTTGAGGAGGAGATTCAGGCCCAACTAATTTTTCTTTTCCGATAGTTTAAAAACCACTCTCCTGACCCCATATTTTCCTGAAAACTATGCAGGACAATTGCTTGAGGGGAGAGGAAATGCTCAAGTAAGCGGATTTCTTTTCTCTTAAAATTACATATTTTTTAATATCTGGAGAAGGCAGACTATCAAAGTCATGGCAATTTTTACTCTTTCTAATTGCTGTTAAAATCAAAATAAAATGGAATGCAGTGCAGGATGGAGAGAGAGAATGGCTGTGCAGGAATTATGCTGGCACTACAGCAGTCAAAGCCAAACTTCAAGCCAAGTTCAAGCTGAAGGCTAAAGTTTGCTCCGCAAGCTTCAAGACTCTCCCCTTCCCTGTCTTTGTTGTTCTCCTCTGGACCAGTGTTAACCCATTGATGTTCACATCATCACAATCTGTGCCAGAAGTAAGATTTTGAGGACTGGAGCTGAAGTTTTACAAACTGTCACTATTTATATATATGTAATACACAGGGCCCCAAACTAGAAGGGGCCATACAAAAACAGAAGTTCTAGAGTGGGATTATGGGAGTTTGCTTCTCTCTGTGTGTTGCGGATTGAACTCAGAGCCTCAAGCTTGCCAAGCAAGCTCTCTACTACTGAGAGCTACCCCAGCCCTCTCCACAAATTTCGACAATATTCCAATTTAGAGTTTAGAGCATAGAACTTAGTAAACTGTATACTTTGTAGCTTTTATTGGGGGGGGGGGGTTGAAATGATGTAACTGAAATTTTAGCCCAATTTACTCTTCTCCAAAAAGAAGGGGACTCAAGGCATATTGTGGAAGTGTGGTCTCCTTCCCACCTCCTAGTATCAGCAGACCTCCCCCAACCAGAGCACAGTATTTAGGGTTCTGCTGACAACAAAAGGAAGTTTTCTATATAGACTCAGTGATTGTAAAAGACAAAAGCAAAGAAAGACCAGTCTGGCATAGTGGAAAGAATCCGATTTTGAAGCAGATGTTTATGTTCAATCTTTGGTCATGGATTTAATGACTAACAATGTAATTTTGAACAAATGACTTCATATCTCTACTCACAGTTTTCTAAAGAAAACTACTATTTACCTCAAAAGGATACATTTTTAGGTGTTTCAAAGATGCATTTGCCTCTGTCATATTAGAGGAGAGCAGTTTCCTGTGTACAATTGAACAGCTATTTACACTTGGGCATCAATAATGAAAACATCTTACAAATGGTTTCCTGACTTTGGCCAAGTATTGGAAATTTTTTAAACAACAGCAATTTAGATACATCTCAGACTGAGTAACTCAGAGTTTCCATGGGCAAGATCCCAGATTCAGTATTCTTAAAAGCTCTCCAAGGTGCTTTTTGATGATTGGCCAGGATTGGGCAGACCAGTGATTTTCAGACTTGAACATGTATGTGAGTCACCGAAGGATCTTGTTAAAATGAAGATTCTAATTCAGTAGACCTGGGTGGGGTACCACATTTCTAAGGAGCTCCCAGAGGATGTAGATGCTGTCGCTCTAAGCAACATGGTTTAAATTATGGGATGTCTGGAGAGCTGGTAAAATACTGTTTCTGGGTGTGCTGATGATGTTTTTTTTTTTTTTTTTTTTTTTTTTTTAAGATTATTACTAAAATCACCAGACTGAGTAAAGAAGTCCACCATTATCATCCAATTCACAGAGGGCTCAAGTAGAGCAAAGAAGCAGAGGAAGGGTAAATTTTCTCTCACTTTTAGAACTAAGATATCCACTTTTTTTTTTTTTTTTTTGCCCTCAGATATCAGAACTCTAGAATCTCAGGTCTTCGGCCCCAGAACTAAAAGTTACACATCAAGCTCTCCCAATTTTCATAACAGATCTCCTCTTACATTTCTCTGTATATTCTACTTATTCTGTTTCTCCGGAAAACGCTGATTAATGCAAAACTATTGGAATAACGAGTTGGCAATATGGAAAAAGGTGAGATTATATTCAGATCATATCGTATAAACAAGGAAAACTTCCCAAAAGATTACCAACATAAAAACGAAACTGTACAAGTACTAAAAGAAAGCATGAGTACATCCCTTTCTTGATCTAGATAAAGGCAGGAACTTCCTAACAATGACTGAAAATTCAGAAGCATTCAGATTGATAAATTGTATCATATTAAAACAAAAACATTTTTTCTTCATAGGAAAACCCCAAAATATGAATGACACAGCAGAGAAAAAGGGTTTTCAACTTGTATTACAGAAAAGTTCTAATATCCCTAATATATAACAACTAAATATCAAGAAGAAATAAACAACTTTTAAAAAAAAATACAAAAATATGAGCAGTTCTCACAAAAAGAATGACAATGACCTGGATGAAGAATGCATATGAAAGTAGCCCAAATTGGCTCACAATAAGAGAAATAGAAAATAAAACTACGTAAAATGCAACTTCCTACCATCAGTTTCACAGTATATTCTCTTGGCGTGGTTCAGAAAGACAGGTACTCTTGTATTTTTCTAGCAAGAATGAAAAATGGTACAACTTTTATAGAGGAGAATATGATTGCAATTAGTAAAGTTTCCACTAAAATTTCACTTTACCATAGCAGTTTCACTTTTGGAAATCTATCACAAACATAAATTTACATAAATAAAAAGTGACAAATGCACAGGATTATTCATTGTGGCTGTGTTTTTAACAGAAAGACATTTAAAACAACTCATGTTAATCAATTGGCAAATGGTGGAATAATTATGGTACAATCATAAAATGGAATACTATGCAGTTGTAAAAAGAAATAAACATAGCACAAGGCCTTTACATGTTGAAATATAATCATTTCTGAAAAATACTGTTAGGTTAAGAAACCAAGGTACAGAAGAGTACATATAGAATTTAGCTTTTGTATAAGAATATTAGATGGGATGTGGGGGGGGGGAGTGTGTGTGTGTGTGTGTGTGTGTGTGTGTGTGTGTGTGTTTTGTTTGTTTGCAAAAGGAACAAATTGAAGGAAATATAAAGCTGATATAAGAATTCTTTGTATCTCATTAAGTTTTGAAATTGAAATTATGTACAATTTACATGGAAAATCATGTAGAAAATTAAACATGAAAAAAATATTTTTTTTGTAATATTGAAAACTGAAAACAAACAAATGAATATTACTGTATGTGAAGTTGGTGGAAGACCTTACAGAGAACAGATTTATTCTACCTGACTTTAGAACACAGTACTGTGATAGTAAATCCTCAGCAATATGTAATGTAAAGGCTAAAATTGCAAAGGAATCTTATACTTCATTTAGCAGTTTTATTGTTAGTTTAAAAAAAGGTACAATTACTTTGAAAGTATTATTTATTTACCTTGAAATAAAGAACATCATTATGTTTATGTTATTAGGAGATATTTAAAATAAGAGGACAGAGATATAAATATAGAATTAAAGAGTTTAGATACTATTCAATTTGAATTAGAAATGTGAAATTCATATTTTTCCTTTAAAAATATGTATTTCTTAGCTCTAATATAAAAGGCCTAAAAGCAATGATAATCCAGGATCCTTGTGGTTTCTGAATCATATTTCCCACCAAAAGCACTCACTGAGAGTTCTTTACAGAAATGGTTGGTTCCAGCTCTGAGACAGAAAACATACAAATAAACCTGTGTATCTTATGCCAGAAAGCAAGAAAACTGTCAATCTTAAAGGGTTTGCATCAAAATGACAGAAGCCAGCATGGAGAGGCTCCCTCTGGTCAAATAAGATTAGTCCCTCCCACCCCACTCAAAGGTTGGCACCTGATTTACATACATTGACTATGCAAATATCATGAATTTATAAGTATCATGAATCTTGAAGACAAAAGTGCCCTAAAAAGGAATGCAAAAAGAAACCTCACTTACCTCATTTACCACTATTGGAGGTTACTAGGCTAACTATTCTTTTTTTTTTTTTGATATTTTATTTTATTTTTATTTATAATAGTAGTGTGTATTACAATTCATAGTGCATATATATAGCATCTTTTTACATACAACTGTTTGTATACAAAGTATATTCATACCATTCAGATCTTTAATCATGCATTTAGAATAATGATATCCATCTCATTCAACCACCTTTTCTTCCCCCACCCCTTGCTCCCTTCCTTCCCCTCCCTTCCCTTTGACCATTCTAGTGTTCATCTAATCCTCCTATGTACCCCCATCCAACAACACTGTGAACTAGCTTCCTTATATTAGAGAAAACATTCAGTATTTGGATTTTTGAGATTGACTAATTTCACTTAGCATTATGTTCTCCAACTTCATCCATTTACCTGCAAATGCCGTTATTTTATTCTCTTTTATTGCTGAGTAAAATTTCATTTTGTATATATACCACATTTTCTTTGTCCATTCATCTACTGAGGGACATCTAGGTTGGTTCCACAAACTACCTATTGTGAATTGTGCTGCTATAAACATTGAAGTGGCTGTGTCAATGTAATATGCTGTTTTTAAGTCCTTTGGGAAGAGACCCAGGAGTGGGATGGCTGGGTCATAAGATGGTTCCATTCCCATTTTCCCAGGAAATCTCCATACTGCTTTCCATAACGGTTGTACCATTTTACAGTCCCACCAGCAATGTATGAGTGTGCCTTTTTCCCCACATCCTCTCCAACATTTATTGTTGTTTGTGTTCTTGATAGCTGCCATTCTGACTGCAGTGAAATGAAATCTTAGAGTAGTTTTGATTTGCATTTCTCTAATTGCCAGTGATGTTGAGCATTTTTTTTCATGTATTTGTTGATTACTTGTGTATCTTCTTCTGAGAAGTGTCTTTTCAATTCCTTAGCCCATTTATTGATTGGGTTATTTGTTTTCTTGGTGTTAAGTTTTTTGAGTTCTTTATATATCCTAGAAATTAGTGCTCTACCTGATGTGCATGTATTAAATATTTGTTCCCAATTAGTTGGCTCTCTATTCACCTCACTGGTTGTTTCTTTTACTGAGAAGGAGTTTTTTAGTTTAAATCTATCCCATTCATTAATTCTTGGTATTAATTCTTTCACTACAGGATTCTTATTAAGGAACTTGGGGCCTAATCTGACATGTTGGAAATTGGAGCTTACTTTTTCTTCTATTAGGCTTATTATCTCAGGTCTAATTCCTTGGTCCTTGATCCACTTTGAATTGAGTTTTGTGCATGGTGAGAGATAAGGGTTTAATTTCATTTTGTTGTATATGGATTTCCAGTTTTTCCTAGCACCATTTGTTGAAGAGGCTATCCTTTCTTCACTGTACATTTTTGGTGCCTTTGTCTAATATAATATAACTGAAATTATATGTATTAGCCTCTGTGTCCTCAATTCTGTACCATTGGTCCACCAGTCTGTTTTGGTGCCAATACCATGCTGTTTTTGTTACTATTGCTCTATCGTATAATTTAAAGTCCGGTATGGTGATGCCACCTGCTTCACTTTTTTTGCTCAGGATTGCTTTGGCTATTCTGGGTCTCTTATTTTTCCAGATGAATTTCATGACTGCTTTTTCTATTTATTTGAAGAATGACATTGGGATTTTGATTGGAATTGCATTAAATCTGTATAATGCTTTTGGTAGTATGGACATTTTGACAATAGGAAATCAACAATTAAAGGGAAAGAACCAAGTATTTATCTTTTCCAGGTTGAGATCTATTTCAGGGTAAGCAAATAGCTCAGGTAAATGAGTGAGAGATCTCAAGTGAACAATTCCATGGGATAAATGCTGACGTTGGAAAGATAGCAAAACACAACTTTATAATTCTTCAATTAAAAGTCCAAAAACTGCTTTCCATAGTGGTTGCAGCAATTTGCAGTCCCACCAGCAATGGATGAGTGTACCTTTTTCCCCACATCCTCACCAATATTTATTGTTGCTTATATTCTTTGTGATGGGAGTGACATGGAATCTCTGTGTAGTTTTGATTTGCATTCTCTAATTGCTAGAGATGTTGAACATTTTTTTCATATATTTGTTGATTGATTGTATTTCTTCTTCTGTGAAGGGCCTGTTCAGTTCCTTTGGCTATTTATTGATTTTTTTTTGTTTTTTTGTTTTATGTTTTTTGGTGTGTATGTGTGTGTGTTAAATTTTTGAGTTCTTTATATGTCCTGGAGATTAATGCTCAATTTATAGTGCCACCAGTATGCAAAGCAGTATGGAGAGTCCTAAGAAAACTAGGAATGGAGCCACCACTTGACCCAGTAATCCTACTCCTAGGTTTATATTTAAAGGACTTAAAATCAGCATACTACAGAGACACAGCCATGTCAATGTTTATAGCAGCTCAACGTACAATAGCTAAACTGTGGAACAGACCTAGGTGCCCTTCATCAGTTGAATGGATAAAGAGAATGTGTACATATATACAATGGAATATTACTCAGTCTTAAAGAAGAATGAAATTATGGCATTTGCTAGTAAATGGATGGAACTGGAGAATATTATGCTAAGCGAAATCATCCAATTCCAAAGGAACAAAGACCAAATGTTTTCTCTGATATGAGGATGCTAATTAACAATAAGGGAGGTGGGGAAGAATAGAGGTCATTTGGACTAGACAGTTGGGAGTGAATGAATGGAAGGGGGTATGGGGGTAGGAATGATAGTAGAATGAATTGTACATTATTACCCTATGTGCATATATGATCACATGACCTGTGTAACTCTACATCATGTACAACCAGATGAATGAGAAATTATACTCCATTTAAGTATGATGTGTCAAAATGCATTCTACTGTCATGTATAACTGATTAGAACAAATAAAAAATATATAAAACAGTCAAAAGCTGATTCAGGCAATGGTTATTATCTTAACCCCTCAGGATTCTTTCAAAAACAAAATCATAAACTGGGTAGGTTATAAACCAAAGAAATTTATTTCTGACAACTCTACAGGATGGCAGAGTCAGTGACTTGAAGGCCTGCTTCCTGGTTCCCTGAAGGCATCTTCTCACTGTGTCTTCACATGGAAAGAGGAGACAACAGCTCCCTGGTGACCCTTCTCCAAGAGCACTAATTCTATTCATGGAGGCTCCATGCTCATGATCTGATCACCTCCCAAAGGCCCTACCCTTAATACCACCACAGTGGTGATTAGGTCTCAGCTACGAATTTTTCAATTTTTCAGGGGGCAGGGGGCACAAACATTCAGACAATATAAGTATCAGTTGTTGGCAATACCATGAGGTGAGAGACTGACGAGGAGCTTTACAATTAAGGAAGTTTACTATATGAAATTGCTGACTGATTAAAGCATTATTAAAAAGAAAAATAAATGACATGCCTTCTGATGTAAAGCTTTATGAATTATACAGCACTACGTACATAGTTTTCTTGTCCACTGCTCACCCCCACCACCAAAAAAAATAACAGTAAAAAGAAATACTGAACCTGAATTGAACCTTTACATCTACCTCCTAACAATACAAAGAAGGACATGTTAAATGAATAAACCTTTACTAAATCTGGAGTGTGGCATATTTTATAATATAAATGATGTTGCTTTGTAACAAGTCGACAGTATTTAAAAAAATGAGTGAGACTACTAAATAAAGAGACTTAAAGGAGAAAGAGAGGTAACAATCAAAATCATTGAGCAGGTTTAATTTGCATATGATAAAAACAGAATTTAAATTTGTTATTTTGGTACATTTGGATACATTTAAGAATAGGCTGTGTGTTAAGTAATTTTAGGAAAATTTTTCTTACTTTTGTTAGGTATAGTAGCAGTATTTTTTGTAAGAAAATATTATCATGTTATCTTTACTCTTATTATTATTTATAAATTCACCCTACAGTAGATGAAGAGCAATTCTCATGGAATCTGGGATTTACTTACATGCATATATAAACTCATAATAAAAGGTGTTGCATGAGAGAGAGGAAGTTAATATGACAGTGTTGATACATGTGGAACCTGGGTGCTTAGACTCTATTTTGTTGGACTCTGTATTTTTGCATTTGTAATTTTCTTCAAAATAGGTATCACATAGTAAGACCTGGGTAGAATATGAGGAGGAAAGGGGAGGCAGGCATCTGCAGGGAGTAGGCAGGGGCTGAGTCCTAAGCACAGGTCCAGGCTGCTCTGCAGGGGCCTCAGGCTGCAGGCTGTCACAAAAAAGGGCTAAGCCTCCCATCCTGGGAGGGGTTGAGGGGCTCTGGACACTCAAGAAGCAATGCCCTTCAGACTGCCAATGTCCCATGACAAATCCTCTCTGGAAATCAGGCCATGCTGGCTGGAACAGATCAGATCATTGGAGGCAGGAGGATAATGTTCCCAAGTCCTTTGCGAGAGTTGGTGCTAGTTTGACCATTTCATCATAAAATAAAATCAACATGTAGTTAGTTATGTGTTCAATTCATAATTGAAGTAAATTACATTTGGTTCTGGCATTTATTCACTGACGTAGGAAAAATGTATGATTGCTCTTCCCTTATAATAATTTCTTAAATGTTGACATACAGGATGAGTTTATTTCACAGCCTACTACTCCAATTAAAAAATGAAAAATTAGGTCACAAAATCCTTTTGTGATTTTTTTCTTCTTCTTTTTGAAGTTTCAAAATCTAAATAGCAATTACAGAATGCACCAAAATGCCATATAAATATTGGTAAACCTTGAAGAAAATATGTAGAGATGCAAGGAAGAAAAAGAATTATGAATACTCAATAGGAGTCATAGGAACTGCATAGATTGATGGGGCATGAAATTGGCCTGGAACTAGATAGTGGCTCAAATTACACTGATGTTTTCAACTCAGCGAAGCTCTTTTAGAAGCAGGTATAATATTGTGTCCTGCATGCAGAAGTGAAAATTATTTCTTTAATCCCTTTCTCCTCTCCTTCCTTCCTTCCAAACTGGTGCACAGTTAGAAGCTGAAGGTTTTGTTTTTGTTGCTGTTTGCTTGTGCATACGTGTGTGTGTGTGTGTGTGTGTGTGTGTGTGTGTGTGTGTAAAATTCTTGCCAGGCTCAGCAGGATTTGTCAATTGGATGTGCATATGAGAACCGTTCCTTCCAAACATGGGCTTCTCCCTCCATCTCCAAGACATCACTTTGTATCCTTCCATATCTTGAATGCACAAACTTCTTCCTCCATGGAATGTATGCTAACCCATCTTGATCTTTTTTCTTACTCGTTTTTAATTTCAAGACACTACAAAACCCAAGCAAGTAAAGGTTCTTTGAAGTGTTTATGTTTAGAGACAGTATTTTTCAGATAGTTCTTTGTTTCGTGGAAATGGAAAATTGTGTATAACCTTCTTCTGCTTAAAAGTGAGAAATTACTTACATAGGAGAAGAAAAATTGACGGTGGAGAAGCAAGTAATTATTCTGTCATTTTTGTTTCAAATTAAAATATATATTGTGTTAAATACATATGGCTGTGTTCTTAGCCATTAAAGCCTCAGTGCTCCCTTTATAGTGAATTTATTGCAACCAATGCTGTGTTTTCTATGAAACTAAAAATTAGAAAATATTCCCTTCATTTAGTATGTGTAATATTCTACACTAACTTTTAATTAGTATTTTAGTACTTGTATGCAGTTTAGAAATTGAGAGAAAGCCCTAGAATCTTATATTAAACATGGATATACACACATGCCTACACACACACACACACACACACACACACACACACACACACACAGCAGTTACTGTCCACTGAGTCCTAGTCCCCAAGGAAAATTGTTTTCCAATGTTTTCAGCTTCTGTTTCTAGTATTTACTACCACAATTTACAAGCAGTATGCTTATTGGCTTATTGTTTCTTGATTTTTTTCAAATTAGAATAGTCTTATGGCTTCCTACTGGAAGATTTAACCCTTTAACATCGTTCAATATTCTGACAAACTTCCACTCTCCATTATTCAGTATATCTATTTAGAAATTTTGATTAAATTTGTGTTAGATTTAAATTACTAGGCTGTGTATGTGTTGTTTACAGAGGCATTTGGTGTGCTCTGATATCATTTTATTCTTTATGATTTTAATTTCCTTTGGAGCTAACAATCCTTTTTGTTTTGCTTAGTTTTCTATGTATATAGAAAATTCAGAAGAGAGAAAGAATGTTGGGCTACACTGTGCTTCTGAAAGTCTGGGCTTTGGCAGCATCAGGAGCAGCTTTCTTTCAGGAATTCCTTTCAGTTCTCTAGCTGACATGCTTGTGGGGATGACAGGGAAGCTGTCTTAAAGACAGGACTCCTGGGCAGCATGCAGCAGAGAGCCAAAATGTTCTGTGGTCTTATGAGGATGCAGAAGCAGAAAGCTGCAGGAAAGAAGGGCAGTAAATGTTGTTTGGAGAAGATGCATGTTAAAAATGAAGGGAGGTTTACTTATTAGAAGATTCATTGGCTATGCAAGAAATAATTCACACTAAATTCATGCCCAGGGTACCAGGATGTATATCTTGAGGGGGAAATTGGCCTTGTAAGTATGTGGGATCAAGGTATAAAATGAGGCTCAGGGAACCACAGTGTCTCCAGTTCCTGTTTCAGAGATAAGGTTCCCAGGTTCACACTTGGGGAAAATTGAATCAGAATACTGATCAATTTTCATTATCTTATTTCAAACTTAAATTGGAACATAGTTTTAAAGTTTACACTTTAGGGTTGTTGTATCTTTAATTATTGAAATTCTTTGCATTTGCAACTATTTTTAAGAGAAAGGAGTAGAGTCAAGATGCCTTTATTCTACTATCTCTAGTTATAAGTTAAAGGTACAATTTCACCTTGGCTACTACGTGTAGCTTCCCAAATGGTAGAGGTGACACAGTTATTAAAAAGATGTAGGTTTTAGAGACAGACTACATCAGTCCAAATCTCAGCTCTGCTGTCTGTGCAAAAAAGAGTTATCTTAATACCTCTACGCCTCAGTTCTTTTCACAGTAAGTATCCATGTTATTAATTAGCCCTGGATTATTGGTTTTTAAGTATTGCATGCTAATATTTTACCACTAATTTTCTTATTCTCCTAACTTTTACCCTATCTCTATTACTTATTTTTGTCACCTAAGGCAAAAGCTGTTACAGCCTAGTAGCTTAAATAAAGTTTCTCATGCTTAATGCATTGCAAGTTACTCAAATATTTTTACTTTATGGAAGAACACAAACTAAACCTTATTTGACTGCATGTGTCAAAATTCAAGGAACTTGGCAGAATTAATAAATTCTAGCTGCTTGTGATGCAAGTCAAATGACTGTTATTCTGCCCTGTGGGTAGGATTGTGGTTTAGAAAACTCAGAACCTATAAAAATGGCCAGATGCCAATACTTTGAGGTAGAGACTTTGAAAGTCTCTACAGAACCTCTGTGGCCAGATTCCTGATTCTGGCATCTGCCTGAAAAAATGAGTAAATCAGTGGCTAACATGCTGTGCTGGTCACAAGTACTGTAGTTTGCTTGTTTTGCTGGTTGAAAAAGTAAATGTAGAAGACCCAAACTTGTCACGTAGAATGTTGTGAACTCTTGTTCATTATGAAGGAGCACATTTTAAATTTGTCAAGAGTACCAATGTGCACCTATGATTTCTGAGACTATTATTATCTGCTTTGATGCAACAAGGTCATTACTTGGCATCTCAGCTGTTAATTTGTAATTCATCTTTATGTTTTGTGTCAACCTGTTCAAGGCTACATGGTAATTATAGAAGTATGAAATCATTCAAGCATGCTAAATACTTCTTATTTATAAATTTATAATATCAGTGTTATGGTTTGGATATAAAAATGTACGCCAACAGCTCACATGTTGGTGGTTTGTCCCCAGCTGATGGCATAATTTGGGGTGGTGGAAACTGTAGGAAGGGAGACCTAGTTGGAGGAAGTAGGTCATTGAGTAGGCCCTTGAAAAGGTATGTTGGGATTCCAGGCCCTTCTTCTCTCTCTTTCTTTCTGTCTCTGTTTCCTGGCTGCCATGAGCTGACAGCTTTGCTCTATCATGTACTCCCTAGCATGATACTCTGCCTCCCACAGGCCCAAATGTAGCAGAGCCAGCCAACCATAGACTGAAACCTCTGAACTGAGCCAAAATAAAAATTTCTTCTTTTTAAGTTACCTCGGGTATTTTGTCACAGTGACACAAAGCTGACTAACTCAATCAGTGTTTAAGGAGATAAAACCATCTACAGTATTGGAAGTACTGTCTTTTCTAAAAACAAAAACAAAACCAAAAAGACACCATAACTAGCTAGCAAGATAACACATATAAGTCAGTTTAAATAATAAAAGCTGTAAATTTCAAAGACAAGGCATGTGGTCAGATAAGGGTTCAAAGGAAAGGAATATTTTTAAAAAAAGCTTGAAGAGAAGGTTTAGTAAGATTATTTTTATGTGGGAATGACATGAAGAAAGGTATTGCCACAGGAATTCATTAGGTCTGATCACAATCAGTGAGCAGGTACATCAGCTGGAGAGAAGGTTTACTCTCGACTTCAGTTGCCTTTTAGGAAAGCACATTTATAATTCTGTTACCTTTATGATTAACTGTGTTCACCAAAACAAAAAAAGTCATTTTGAATCAACTTCTCCAGCTTTTCCAGTGTCCTTCAAGAGCATGCCTTTTGTGCTGACTTTTGTCACCAAATGTTCACAGCATGGATTAACGCTGATCTCCAGGATCACCTTTTCTGCAGTGGTGGAGGCTGAGATGACATTTGTACTAGAAGCTGCTTTTTTACCACCAACCCACTTTTGAAGTTGCCATCACGACGACAGAGAGCTCATTCTTCTTGCAGGGCTGCTCACCTGCCTTGCTTGTAAGATGTGATTCTCTCGTAGGAGATCACATGTAGCAGCTCATTTTCTTTTTCTCCTTCCATTTCTAACAACTGAATGGAGTTGAATACCCATTCATTGTTAGCTGTGCATAACAAGAATTTAAAATAATCAGATTTCTAAGTTTTGGCCCTGTTTCCTACCTGCTCCAAGTTATAGTACAGATAGTTGATAACTTCAGGCTTTCTTCCCTCCCAAAACACTAATATAACATGATGATTACGGGTATGAATTCTGGAGCCAAATTGTTTCAGTTTGAACCCTGGCTTCTCTGTTTTCTAGCACTGTCAACTTGGCCAAAATATTTAGTTTCTCTATGTCTCTTTCTCAATATTTTTAATCTGTAAGATAAAAAATATGTAAATGTCTACTTTTTTGGGTGGTTTTAAGAAATTCAAATGATTAATACATGCATTTAAAAAAGTTCTAAACAAAAAGGAAGAATGAAAATTGTTGTATAGTTGTGGTTAAAGTTACATAGTTTAGTTTACTAATATTTTTTCTACCACAGAAAATCTACTATAACACAGACTAATTACAATTGCCAAAACTTCAAATGAACCTTGACAAGCTTGTCCATATTTGGTGATTAAAAAAATTCACCTCGTTATAGTCATCCCTTTTTGTAATTATGCCAGCTTTACATTTCTATAAACAGTGCCCTTTTCTTGGGCTTCTATGTATTTTATACATACTTTACTGATCAAAAAGACTTGCTTTGTATTAGGACTTTATGTATTTTACCTGCTTCCTCATTTGCTAAGAAAGGAGAGGAAAAAAGGATTTTCTCTCTTCCCTCCAACCTGTCTTCACCCATGCCCCCAACCCCACAGAAACATATAGACAATGACTTATACTTAGGAGAATATAACAAAACATTAAACCTTTTGGACATAACTTTAAACAAATTTGGCATATGTCATCCATATGTTTAAATGTCAGCCAAGTGGTTAGATGTCTAATATTTAAACCTAAGTTGCAAAGTTTAGAATTAGAGTAGAAAATTTGTCTTTTGTTTAGAAAAAGGATCACATAGTGGAGTTCTATGCCATATGATTTGGAGGGTACCAGACACTTTTTCCTCTGTCCAATGGATGTCCCTTCCTGCCCTCCTCTTCCAAATGTCCCTTTTACTACATTATTTTTTGGGGGGGAGTGGATGATAAAGACTTGCATGCAAAGGAAATGAGATTACTTTCTGTCTAGGGAGGATTAGAAAATATGAAAATAACCAGCGTATTGGAACACTTCAGTTGAGCAAGAGGAAACATGAGGAAGAGATAGGACCCAAATTAATTTTGTCCTTGTGATTCTCTTGCTGAAGGGGTTTCTGTTTTCCCTTATTTCTATAATTTTTTGAAGCAGATTTGTTCACCATAGGCTTTCCTGTTATTAGTCAGGTAGCAGTTGCCTCTTAGGAAATGGAAGCATCTGGACCATCAAAGAGCAAGAGATAGAGCCGGGCGCCGTGGCTCATGCCTGTAATCCCAGCACTTTGGGAGGCTGAGGCAAGAGGATCGTGAGTTCAAAGCCAGCCATCAGCAATGGGGAGGCACTTAGCAACTCAGTGAGACCCTGTCTCTAAATAAAATACAAAAAAGGTCTGGGGATGTGACCCAGTGGTTGAGTGCCCCTGAGTTCAATCCCGGTACCACAAAAAAAAAAAAAAAAAAAAAAAAAAAAAAGAGCAAGAGATAGAACCAAAGGCTATTTTAATTTAAGCAAGACAGGGATGTTTACCTTTGATAAATGATCCAGTACTCTGTGTTCATGATATGAAATGAAAAGAAAAAATTCCCTTAGTGGAAAGCAAGTGTAGAGTAACTCTACACTGTTTAAGCTTATATTTCTTCAAAAATGATACTATTAGTTTCTTTTTTCTGTTGTTTTACCCATTTGCAAGTGTAGAAGGAAATTATCAAATTATCTGCAATTCTCCAGAGGCCCATCTCATATCTAACTATTAGAGACTGCCTCTGGAAACCATCTGTAGTTTGTTCTGTTAATTCACCAGTTAGTTTCAGTATTCTTACCTTTAATTCTAACCATATATATATTATTATTTTTTTTTTACCTTAGCGCATTTAAATTAAAAAAAAAAAAAAAAAAAAACTTCAAGCTAAGGCTGTCCTGATTAGAAAGACAGGCCAATACATTTTTGAATCATTCTATTCACTTGCAGGTAGAAGAGATTTTTAGTTATCTGACTATAAATAATCCTTCAGCCCAGTAAGAACAATGACCACACAGATGAGTGAATCTGTCAAGGCTGGATCAGCTGAAGAGCCGAAGGTTGGCTTTGTTTGGGGGATATGAATGGGTTATGGAATTGAGAAAATATAGATCATAAACACTGAAGGCTAAAATATTTAATTCAGTGTGGATTATTGACAAAAATAGCAAACCCTGGGCCTTTAAGTTTGACCTAGGTTAAAATCTTTCCACTGACATTACTAGTTATATAACTCTGGGAAAATTATTTAAATTTTGAATGCCAGTTTCTTTTCTATAAGTGAAGATATGAAGGTATTCAAAAAGGGCTAGTGTAAGGAGATGATAATAAAATACAAATTGCAAAATATGGGTGGATTGTAGGTAAACAATAAATAGTAAGTACTAATTTTATCATTATAGATTTCTAAATTTTCTTTGACTCACTTATCTCCATCATGCTGAATATATACATTCCGTACTTGTTTTTATCCATGCACCTGACTTAGATCTTAAGAATTAATAACAAGGGCTGGGGTTGTGGCTCAGCGGCAGAGTGCTTACCTCGCACTGCGTGGCCCAGGTTCGATCCTCAGCACCATGTAAACATAAATGCATTGCATTGTGTACAACTAAAGTAAATAAATAAATATTAAAAAAAGATTTAATAACAAGCCAATAATAGTTGACACCCAACTATATAAGTGGGCTTTTATTAGCCTCAAAGGCAAAGCTATATTCTCCATCAGCTTCTGTGGGTGTAATCAACCTTTCATGCTATGAAGATGTCTTCAACCTGTTTTCATTTTGAAGGAAGAATCTGTACTTTTATTTATTGCCTGCACACAAACCTATGCCTTAGCACATTTCTGAAAATATCTAAAAGAAGACTCAAGCTATTTTATCATCTTTTTTCTAAGTTATGATATATTACCAACATAAGAATATTTAATTCTCAAATGGAATTCTCCAGTATCCCTTGCTCTGTAAGACACTAATTAGAGATATCATCCTCTTGACTTTGGGTATTTTTCAGTTATTTATCTTACAAGTTGGATTGTATTTCTGTTGAAATCTTTATTAACTGGCTCCATGTTCCTAAATTCACAGGCTATTCTGTGAGCAACACTGCTCCCACTTTGGAAGACAAAATTTACGCATCAGTTGTATGAAACCACAGAGTTATCACTTGCATTTACTTTAGAAATGTTTAATAAGAAGAAAGCAAGGGAAGGCCAGGGAAGGGAGAAGTACCTCAGTAACTCTATTTCTCAAGTTTAAAATAGATTCTGTCTCTATCACTGTTTCATTCCTTATCAAAATTATCCACTATATTTCTCAGAATTTGAATTCAAAAGGAAAAGGGTATTCTTTAACATAAGACTGAAAAAGTTAAGTGATAAAACTATTTGACAAATTTAATTTAGATTTCAAGTTTGGGAGCATTTATGAAAATGTTTTTAGAATGGTGTGGGGCTTTTCTCTAGCATTTAAGGCATTTTCTTTGATATTCCAATTAAGATTCAGAGCCAAGTGGAAATAGCTACACAAAGGACTCTATTCTGTGAGGTATAGATTTAAACACTGATTTTATAACTTCATACAATTTTAAAATAAAAATCAATTATTCCTATTAAGGAAATGATGCACTTTAATTATTATACATATAGTAT
This sequence comes from Tamias sibiricus, assembly GCA_025594165.1. Classification (NCBI taxonomy): domain Eukaryota; kingdom Metazoa; phylum Chordata; class Mammalia; order Rodentia; family Sciuridae; genus Tamias; species Tamias sibiricus. The sequence goes on from CM046661.1 coordinate 79,702,273, forward strand.
GCACTTAAAATGAGTGATAATAGGACTGGTCTATTTCAATCTTGGTTTTACCTCCAGGTTTTGTTTGAAATGTTCTCTTCTGATTCATTTGGGGTCAACTATTCTACTGCAGGGATTTAAATTCGTGATCTTTAGGCTTTTGATATTAAAAGCTTTTAGGTTTGCTATTTCCCTTGGCAACCAGTTTAATTGCACAAATAGAGTTCTTTCTGTGATCATAAACATAAAGGGTTGTTTTAGTTTGCTTTTTAAAATATTCCCTCTCATCTAAGATCTCTCATTTCCTTTCATGTAAAAAACAGCACAAGTAGTCACTGCTATAAAGGTTGTCCCTCTAGTTTTGAAGCCCTAAGTATATCATGTTGTTTTTTTCCCCTGTGAAGTGGTTTATGTTACTTGACTCAGTAACAAATCATAACAGTTGTATACTGTCTCATAATTTATAAATCACTTTTATATTCTCATTTAAACTTTATAATAAGCCCTTGAAGTTTCAGAGTCATTTATTGAATCCTTGGCATGTGGTAAGTTGTTCAAGATTAACAGAATTAAGCATAGATATTAACATCTTATTTATTTATAAAAAAAGGATTTGAAATGCTGAGAAGTTCAAATGTTCTTCTAAGGTCACTTGGTGGAGTTGGATTCATTTTCAGCTTTTCTAGATCATGGGACAAAGTTTTTTCCTACCATTCCAGACCACACTGATCATATTTGTGGTTTTAGTTTTTGTTGTTTTTAAGGTAAAAATTTACACACATTCAAACATTTAGGTAGTAAGTGTACAATTCAAGTTTTGAGAAATGCATTTACCTGTGCCACCAACACACCACCCAAGATAAAGTATTTCCACTTCCCTACCTTTCCCTGGGCATCTTACCCTTACTCCTCATCCTGGGCAATCACTGTTACAATTTTGTTTCATACTATAATTTAATTTTGCCTGGTTTAAAACTTCTTATAAATGGAATTATATAAAAGGCATTATTTTATGTCCCACTTATTTTATCTCATATAATGCCTGAGATTAATCCATACTGTTGCTTGTTGAAATAGTTTTATTCCTTTTTATTGCTGCATAAAGTTCTTTGTATGACTATAGCAAAATTTGTTCATCTGTTCTCCTATTGATGATAATTTTGGTTATTTCTAATGTTTAGCTATTATAAATCACACTGCTATAAACAGTTAAGTACAAGTTTCTTTGTGGATATAAAATTTTTACTTTTGTTGAAGAGTTGCTAGCTTACAAAGTAGGTCATGGAAAACATAAGAAATTGCCAAAGCTTTTCCCAAAGTGGTTATGCCAATGTATACTTTTACCATTAATGTACAAGCATTCCATTTGTTCCTCATCCTTGTTGATTTTTAGTGTTAGTCTTTTAAATTGTAGCTACTGTAGTGAGCATATAGTGAATCGCAGTAGGTTTTAGTTTGCATTTGCTGGGTTAATGTGCCAGGCTCTTTTCTTGTGCTTATATGTCATTTGTGTGTCTTTCTTAGTGAAGTGTTCAAAAATTTTCACTATTTTTATAAAGGATTGTCTTTTTGTCATTGGTTGAAGGCACTCTATGTATTGTGGATACCTATTTTTGTTGTATGTATATTGCAAATATGTCATATAAGAAGGTAGCTTGTCTGTTGTTTTCTTTTTTTTTTTTTTATTTTTTTATTATTTATTTACTTATTCATCATGCACAAGTATAGTATCTTTTTACATACAACTGCTTGTATACAAAGTATATAAGTACCATTCAGATCTTCAATCATGCATTTAGGATAATGATATCCATCTCATTCAATCACCAATTTTTTCCAACCCCCCCCCCTTACTCCCTCCCTCCCCTCCCTTTCCGTTGACCATTCTAGTGTTCCTCTGATCCTATGTACCCCCTTCCAACAACTCTGTGAACCAGCCTCCTTATATCAGAGAAAACATTCGGTACTTGGATTTTTGAGATTGACTAATTTCACTTAGCATTATATTCTCCAACTTCATCCATTTACCTGCAAATGCCATTATTTTATTCTCTCTTATTGCTGAGTAAAATTCCATTTTGTATATATACCATATTTTCTTTATCCACTCATCTACTGAGGGGCATCTAGGTTGGTTCCATAACCTAGCTATTGTGAATTGTGCTGCTATAAACATTGAAGTGGCTGTGTCACTGTAATATGCTGTTTTTAAGTCTTTTGGGAATAGACCCAGGATGGGATGGCTGGGTCATAGGGTGGTTCCATTCCCATTTTCCCAAGAAATCTCCATACTGCTTTCCATAGCGGTTGCACCATTTTGCAGTCCCACCAGCAATGTATGAGTGTGCCTTTTTCCCCACATCCTCTCCAACATTTATTGTTGTTTGTGTTCTTGATAGCTGCCATTCTGACTGGAGTGAAATGAAATCTTAGAGTAGTTTTGATTTGCATTTCTCTAATTGCCAGTGATGTTGAGCATTTTTTCATGTATTTGTTGATTAATCGTGTATCTTCTTCTGAGAAGTGTCTTTTCAATTCCTTAGCCCATTTATTGATTGGGTTATTTGCTTTTTTGGTGTTAAGTTTTTTTAGTTCTATATACATTCTAGAAATTAGTGCTCTATCTGATGTGCATGTATTAAATATTTGTTCCCAATTGGTTGGCTCTCTATTCACCTCACTGATTGTTTCTTTTGCTGAGAAGAAGCTTTTCAGTTTAAATCTATCCCATTCATTAATTCTTGGTAACAGTTCTTGTGCTACAGGATTCTTATTAAGGAACTTGGGGCCTAATCCGACATGTTGGAAATTGGAGCTTACTTTTTCTTCTATTAGGTGTATTGTCTCTGGTCTAATTCCTAGGTCCTTGATCCACTTTGAATTGAATTTTGTGCATGGTGAGAGACAAGGGTTTAATTTCATTTTGTTGCATATGGATTTCCAGTTTTCCCAGCACCATTTATTGAAGAGGCTATCCTTTCTCCACTGTACATTTTTGGCACCTTTGTCTAATATAAGATAGCTGAAATTATATGTATTAGTCTCTGTGTCCTCAATTCTGTACCATTGGTCCACCAGTCTGTTTTGGTGCCAATACCATGCTGTTTTTGTTACTATTGCTCTATAGTATAATTTAAAGTCCGGTATGGTGATGCCCCTGCTTCACTTTTCTTGCTCAGGATTGCTTTGGCTATTCTGGGTCTCTTATTTCTCCAGATGAATTTCATGACTGCTTTTTCTATTTCTTTGAAGAATGACATTGGGATTTTGATTGGAATTGCATTAAATCTGTATAATGTTTTTGGTAGTATGGACATTTTGACAATATTGATTCTACCTATCCAAGAGCAAGGTAGGTCTTTCCATCTTCTGAGTTCTTCTATGATTTCTTTCTTTAGTGTTCTATAATTTTCCTTATAGAGCTCTTTCACCTCTTTCGTTAAGTTGATTCCCAGGTATTTTATTTTTTTTGATGCTATTGTAAATGGCGTAGTTTTCATCATTTCCCTTTCAGAGGCTTTGTCACTGATGTACAAAAATGCCTTTGACTTATGGGTATTGATTTTGTATCCTGCTACTTTGCCAAATTCATTTACTAGTTGTAAAAGTTTTCTGGTAGAGTTTTTTGGGTCTTCTAGGTAAATTATCATGTCATCAGCAAATAGTGCTAATTTGAGCTCTTCTTTTCCTATCTTGATCCCTTTAATTTCTTTCGTCTGTCTAATTGCTCTTGCCAGAGTTTCCAGTACTATGTTAAATAGCAGTGGTGAGAGGGGGCATCCCTGTCTTGTTCCAGTTTTTAGAGGGAATGCTTTCAATTTTTCTCCATTTAAGATAATGTTAGCTCTGGGCCTTGCATAAATAGCTTTTATAATGTTGAGATATGTCCCTGATATTCCTAGTTTTTCCAGTGTTTTGAACATAAAGGGGTGCTGTATTTTGTCAAATGCTTTTTCTGCATCTATTGAGATAATCATATGATTTTTATCTTTAAGTCTATTGATGTGATGTATTATGTTTATTGATTTCCGAATGTTGAACCAGCCTTGCATCCCTGGAATAAACCCCACTTGATCGTGGTGCACTATCTTTTTGATATGTTTTTGTATCTGATTTGCCAGAATTTTGTTGAGGATTTTTGCATCTATGTTCATTAAAGATATTGGCCTAAAGTTTTCTTTTTTGGATGTGTCTTTGCCTGGCTTTGGAATTAATGTAATATTGGCCTCATAGAAAGAGTCTGGAAGAGCTCCCTCTTTTTCTATTTCTTGAAATAGTTTGAAGAGCATTGGTATTAGTTCTTCTTTGAAAGTCTTGTAGAACTCTGCTGTAAACCCATCAGGTCCTGGACTTTTCCTTGTTGGTAGCTTTATGATGACATCTTCTATTTCTTTGCTTGTAATCGATCTGTTTAAATTGTGTATTGCCTCCAGATCCAGTTTAGGCAAATCATATGACTCTAGAAATCTGTCAATGCATTCAGCATTTTCTGTTTTATTAGAGTACAAGTTTTCAAAGTAATTTCTAATTATTTTCTGTATATCTGAGGTGTTTGTTGTGATATTCCCTTTTTCATCACAAATGTTAGTGATTTGAGTTTTTTCTCTTCTTCTTTTCGTTAGCATTGCTAAGGGTCTGTCAATTTTGTTTATTTTTTCAAAGAACCAACTTTTAGTTTTGTCAATTCTTTGAATTGTTTCCTTAGTCTCAATTTCATTAATTTCTGCTCTGATTTTAATTATTTCCTGTCTTCTGCTGCTCTTGGTGTTGATCTGTTCTTCTTTTTCTAGTGCTTGGAGGTGTGATGTTAAGTCGTTTATTTGTTGGTTTTTTTTCCTTTTAAAGAATGAACTCAGTGCAATGAATTTTCCTCTTACTACTGCCTTCATAGTGTCCCAGAGATTTCTATACGATGTATCTGTGTTCTCATTTTACCTCTAGGAATTTTTTAATCTCCTCTTTGATGTCTTCTTCAACCCCTTGTTCATTCAGTAGCATGTTGCTTAGCTTCCAGTTGTTGGAGTAGTTTTTCTTATTCCTTGTTTTGTCGTTGATTTCCAATTTCATCCCTTTATGGTCTGATAGCATGCAGGGTAGTATTTCTATTTTTTTATATTTGCTGAGATTTGCCTTGTGACATAGTATATGATCTATTTTGGAGAAGGAGCCATGTGCTGCTGAGAAAAAAGTGTATTCATTTACTGAGGGATGAAATATTCTATATATGTCCGTTAGATCTAAGTTATTAATTGTTTTAAGGAGGCCTAAGATTTCTTTGTTTAGTTTTTGTTTGGATGATCTATCCATTGGTGAGAGAGGTGTGTTGAAATCCCCTAGAATAACTGTGTTGTGGTCAATTTTACTCTTGAACTTGAGAAGTGTTTGTTTGATGAATGTAGGTGCTCCATTATTTGGGGCATATAGATTTATGATTGTTATATCCTCTTGATGAATGGTTCCCTTAAGTAGTAAGAAATATCCATCTTTGTCCCTTTTGATTAACTTTGGCTTGAAGTCTACCTTATTTGAAATGAGAATGGAAACCCCTGCTTGCTTCCGCAGGCCATGTGAGTGATAAGACTTTTCCCAGCCTTTTACCTTCAGTCTATTGATGTCTTTTTCTATGAGGTGTGTTTCTTGGAGACAGCAGATTGTTGGGTCATTTCTTTTAATCCATTCAGATAATCTGTGTCTTTTGAATGGCGAGTTTAGGCCATTAACATTCAGGGTTATAATTGAGATGTGATTTTTATTCCCATCCATTTTTATTTGTATGATGATCTTTAGCTTGATTTGGTTTCTCTTCTGGTTGGTATTTCCCTTAGTTTAATATCTCCCTTTGTTGATTTTCATTGTTATTTTTCTCTTCTTCTTCATGAAAAATTTTGCCCAGGATGTTCAGAAGTGCTGGCTTTCGAGATGTGAAATCTTTTAACTTTTGCTTGTCGTGGAAGGTTTTTATTTCATCTTCAAATCTAAAGCTCAATTTTGCTGGATATAAGATTCTTGGTTGACATCCCTTTTCCTTCAGAGCTTGAAATATGCTATTCCAGGATCTTCTTGCTTTTAAGGTCTGGGTAGAAAAATCTGAACATAGTCTGATTGGTTTCCCCCTATATGTAATCTGCTTCCTTTCTCTTGTGGCTTTTAATATTCTCTCCTTGCTCAGTATATTAGGCATTTTCATTATAATGTGTCTTGGTGTGGATCTGTTGTGATTTTGTATGTTTGGTGTTCGGTAGGCCTCTTGAACTTGGTTTTCCCCTTCATTCCTCAAGTTTGGAAAATTTTCTGTAATTATTTCATTAAATAAATTACTCATTCCTTTGGCTTGAAACTCTGCCCCCTCCTCTACCCCAATCACTCTTATGTTTGGTCTTTTTATGTTGTCCCATAATTCTTGAATGTTCTGTTCTTGGTTTCTTACCATTTTTGCTGTGTAATCTAGATTTTTCTCTAGGATATATATTTTGTCTTCATTGTCTGAGGTTCTTTCTTCCAAGTGATCTACTCTGTTGGTGATACTTTCGATTGAGCTTTTATTTTGATTTATTGCTTCTTTCATTTCTGGAATTTCTGTTTGGTTTCTCTTTAGAGCCTCTATTTCCCTATTGAAGTAATCTTTTACTTCCTGTATTTGTTTATGGAGTTCTTTGTCAAAATGATCTTTCACCTCCTGTATTTGCTCCCTCATCTCATTTTTGAGTTCATTCTTAAGTTCCGCTAACATTTGGAATATGTAATTTCTGAATTCCATCTCTGGCATTGCACCAACTGTGCATGGTATGGAATCTACTGAGGAGGTATATTGATTTGTTTGTGTCACTTTCTTCCCTTGTTTCTTCATATTGCTTGTGCGTCTATTCTACCTGCACTGTGGGACCTTGTCTACTTTGATTTTACCTTAAAACCTTATGTTGCTCCTGTAGTACAATGCTATCAGATCCCCTTACATTTCCTTTACACTTTAAAATCAAACACTTACTATTCAGAGAATCCCAGTTTGATCACAATGTACAGATTTAGTTAACCCAGATGTTGTTTCCAATTTACTCTGTATGCTTCTGATGGGGTTTTAAAGTTTCAAGTAATGGACAGAGAGGTAATATGTTTAGGAAGAAGGAAGTGAGTGTATTGACTTGTTCTTTCTTAGAAAGTATGAAAAGAGAGTTCTATGGAAGTGGTTTAGTATCAGCTGACGAGAGAGGAAAGAGAATGGAGTGAATGAATAGATGGAAAGACTGATTTACATATAAACCTAACTTATGCGGTGGTTGAGAGGAGAAATAAAGAAAGATGGAAAAGAAAAAAAAAAAAAAAAGAAGAGAAAAAAAAAAAATAACCAAGGAGTAGTAATTAGTGTAAGAGAGAGGAGAGAGAGAATAAGTCTAGAAAATAGAGAATAAACCATATATAACACCACTTTGCTATATATTTCAATTGTACACGTTCTAGAAATCTCAATTTGTGCGTATAACTTGTTTTTGCCTCTGTTGAGAATGCAATGGCAGGGTGTAAATAGGGAAGATGAAGGAAGAAAAAAAAAATATAAAAGTGAGAAGGAAGAAAAGAAAGAAAAGAGGAGCAGAAGCACACAAACACACTGTCAATCCAAACAAAAACAAAAAACTCCCAAGAAACAACAAAACAAACAAACAAGCAAATAAAAACAAAAACGTTGAACCCAAGAACAAGTCTCAAACAAATGGACCCTTGGAAGCCCTTCTTTTTTCTCTTCCAGTTTAAGCCACCTGACCCAGATCATGTACAGTCAGCAACCCTGTTAGTGGAGTCAAGGCTGCACCTTTGGTCCTTGCAGAGTGGCACAGTGGAATAGTGGAAGGGGCTTATCCTCAGGCTGGGCCCTGCTTACAGCAGCAGGGAGATGCTACTATGGGCCTTGGAAGCCAGGCAAACTGGCGGCGGGTTCTCTCCTTCCAGAGGGCAGGTGCCTACCTCTTGTTCTGGTTGCAGCTGGGCAGGTCGCACTCCCCCAGGGAGTGGAGGAAGCACTTCGCCAGGTCTGGCCCCGCGTGCAGCAGCCGGGAGATGCTGTTCTGGGCCCTGAAGACCAGGCAAACTGGTGGCTGGGTTTCTCCTTCCAGCAGGCGGGAGTCTACCTCTTGCTCTGGTCGCAAATGGGCAGGTCGCACTCTTCCCGATAATGGAGGAAGCCCTTCCCCAGGTCTGGCCCTGCGTGCAGCAGCAGGGAGCTGCTACTCTGGGCCCAGGCGGCCAGGGACACTGGCGGCTGGGTCTCTCCTTCCAGCGGGCGGGTGCCTACCTCTTGTTCTGGTCGCAGGTCTGGCCCTGGGCAGGTCCCACTCTTCCCGGGAATGAAGGAAGCCCTTCCCCAGGTCTGGCCCTGCGTGCAGCAGCAGGGAGCTGCTACTCTGGGCCCAGGCGGCCAGGGACACTGGCGGCTGGGTCACTCCTTCCAGCGGGCAGGAGTCTACCTCTTGCTCTGGTCGCAAATGGGCAGGTCGCACTCTTCCCGATAATGGAGGAAGCCCTTCCCCAGGTCTGGCCCTGCGTGCAGCAGCAGGGAGCTGCTACTCTGGGCCCAGGCGGCCAGGGACACTGGCGGCTGGGTCTCTCCTTCCAGCGGGCGTCTGTTGTTTTCTTGATGGTGTCTTGATGAACAGAAACATACATTGATAAGTCTTGGTATGGGGGATTTAAATTTTATTAATCTTTCCAAAGAAATAAATTTGGATTTAATTTTTATATTATTTGCCTGTTTTTTAAAAAAATTGATTTAACCTTCTTATTCCCTTCTTCCTAATTCCTGGATGAGCAAATTAAACAAAGTAAATATTTTATTTTGAACAATTTTACATTTTTTTGAATTCTAATTGAATTCTGTTGTATTTAGAGTATGTACTACATGAGGAAATCTTTAAAAATGTACTTAAATGTATTCTATGGTACAACAGATGATCCATCTTGGTAGTTATCTCTTATGCACTCAATCTATCTCTTTACACGCACTCTATCTTTCTACCTATCTATAATTCAGTTTCTGCATATAATGTTCAATAAATATGAATTAGGTCAAGTTGGTTTTCTGTTTTAGTCAGCTATATCACTGCTATAACTAAAAGATCTGAACAGAACAACTGTAGAGAAGGAAGAGTTTATTTTAGGGCTCATGGTTTCAGAGGTCTTAGTCCATAGAAGGCCAGCTTCATTTCTCAGGACTTGAGGTGAGGCAGAACATCATGGCAGAAGAGTGTGGCAGAGGGAAGGAACTCACATCATGATCAGAAAGCAGAGAAAGGCTCTACTTGCCAGATACAAATATGTACTCAAAGCCCATGCCCCAATTCCCACCTCCTCCTGCCACACCCTACCACTTCAGTTGCCCCTCAGTTAATCCCTAACAGGGGATTAATTCACTGATTGGGTTAAGACTCTTACAACCCAATCATTTCTCCTCTAAACCTTCTTGCATTGTCTCACACATGAGCTTTGGGGGGACACTTAACATCCAAACCATAACAATTGTAGTGTTAAATCTTTTTTCTCCTTACTGCCTGATTTTGTGTAATTGTTCTATCAATTGTTGAGAAAGGGGTATTGATATCAAAGTATCTTTGTGGATTTCTCTGTTTTTAGTTGTGTTGATTTATTGCTTCATGTATTTTGAAGTTCAGTTATTAAGCCTAAGCATATTTATAATTATTATTATTTCTGTTGAGTTGGCTATTTTATTGTTATGAAATAACTTTGGGGTAATGTTCTTTATCTTCAAGTGAGTTTACCCCACCTGCTATTAATATAGTTGCTCTAGACTTTTGTTGTCTTTCTTCACGGTGCATTGTTTTCATCTCTTTACTTCTAATTCAAGTTCTTTATTTTGAAAATATTTTAGTATGCTTCTTATATACAAACGAAGTTGAGCCTTTTTTTTTCCCCCACTCAATTGGATTACCTCTATGTTTTTAGTTGGAGAGTTTAGACCATAACATATATTTTTATAATGACCGATATAGTTGGATTTGGTACTATTATACATTTTTAAAATCTTTTTCATATAAGTTTTTTTTCAAAATACGTAACTTTCTCTTTTCTTGATTTATTTTAGATAAATCTCTGTTTGGCTGTGTGCATGCATGTGTGTGTGTTCCAAATTAACTCTTTGACTATTTAGCTATGCCTTCTTTTTTTTTTTTTTTTTGTGGTTGATTCCAAAGGCTTCAGCATGTATTCTTAGCTTATGAAAGTCTACTTTGAGGTGTTATTTAGGCCTCTACATGTGAAACTTTTAATATTCTATTTACCACATTCATTTTACTATTGTTACTATATATTTTACATATGCACATGAAGAATCCCACAGTGTGAAGTTATTTTTTCTTTAAAGACTCATCTCTTCACAACATTAAGAGAATAAATATTATATTTATTTACACACATGCTTTAGTACTTTTGGCACTCTTCATTTTTCCTGCAGATTCAAATTTGTATTCAATGTAAATACCACACATCAAGAATAATTTCCTTTAGGATTTCTTGTTTTCCTATGTTACTATGTTATATCTATATAGGTAATTATTAAAATGACTGATGTAATATATTAATATATATGTATATATGATGTAAATGTTCGTATATCCACAAAATACATTGAAATTCTAACCTTGAGGTGATGATATTAGGAGGTAAGGACTCTGTGAGGTAATTGGGGCTCTTTCCTCATGAATGGGATTAGTGCCCTTATAAAAGAGGGATCTAGTGAGACATTTACCTTTTCTATCACGTGAGGGAATGTCAAGAAGGCTTTGTGTGTGCATCAGGAAAGATTCTTATCAGACACTGAATCTGCCAGTATTTTGATCTTGGACTTCTCAGACTCTGGAGCTGTAAGAAATAAATTTTGTTCATTATAAATTGCACAGTCACAGATATCCTATTATAGCAACACAAAACATATCTACATAGGAAGTTGGTACCTAGAAGGGGGCTATTGCTATAACAAATATTTGCAAATGTGGAGATGGTCTTGTAACTGAGTATTGGGTAGAATTTGGAGTCACAGATGAATTTGGAGGAGTAGGCTAGAAAAAACCCTCAGTGGCCATGAATGGATGAGCAATTCTAGTAAAGGCTCAGAAGAGTTCCAGAGAAAGTCTGAAACTTCTCAGGGATTAATTATGTGGTCATGATCAGAACACTGCAGAAATATGGACAGTAAAGACTATCCTGCTGAAGTCTGAGATGGAAGGGAGAAACAAGGTTTTGGAGATTGGAGTTAGAGCTATCCTTGTTATAAAGTTGCAAAGATCTTAAATGAATTTCTAAGTATCCTTGTTATAAAGTTGCAAAGATCTTGGCTGAACTACCCTGAGATTTCACAGAAGGTGGGATTTAAGAGTCATAAGCTAAGATATCCTATAGAAGACATTTCTAAACAAATATTGAAAGAGCTCTATGAATGCTTTAACCATATACAGTATGCTGTGAGTGGAGGGTAATTATTAATTATTTAAAGACAATTTATAAAAGGGAAGCAGAATAGAAAAATCTAGAAAATTCACAGCCCAACCATGTTAAGAGTATCAAGGCATGTATAGTAGAGCAAATCAAGACTGTGGCCGGGCCCAGCCACCAGCCTGGCTGCTGGCTCACGCCACCACTGCCACCAGGGCTGGGAATAGCAGGTCCCCGCTGCAGAGATGGCCCCACAAAAGGAAGGGCCCTGTCCATTCCCTGGAGAACTGCAACCTGCCCAGCTGCCACCAAAACAAGCGTTAGACACCTGCAGGAAGGAGCTGCCCAGCCACCAGCCCTCCAGACCACAGGCCCACGCCATCACCAGGACCAGAAACTGCAGGCTCCACCCTGTGGAAGGGCCCTGCTGCCCACCTGCCCAACACCCACCAAAACAACTAGACTGGGAGGAGACCCAGGAGGAGGAGAGTGGGGAGAAGAAAGCCAGACTCCCTGCTCCACCACACTGCAGCCAGGAGGAAATCTGGAGAGAGAGGCCCGCTCCATGCCCGCAAATCAAAGAGGCAACCCGCATCTGCCCAGAGAGACACACCACACTGTGATTCTGTAGCTACTAAACCCAACACCAATATAATTATAGGCTTGAGGCTGCCACTGCCACAAAACTGAGTTAGCTACGCCACTACCAAGGAACAACAAAAAGGTGCGGGTAAGACATCACTAAGGTCCCTGGGGACCAGGATGCACCAAAAGGTGCAACCAGTTATGCTGTTGTGAACTAACAGGGAATCTTACACAGGGGTGTCTATCTCTTGCTTCTCTACTAACAGCCAAATTCTTAATGATTATACTCTCACTAGGCAAATAATCTAATACCTCTATTTTCTCACATCTTACTTCATAAACATTTAAGCCAAACTCTAAGTACCCCTTCTATCATTAGATACTGTAAACCACCACGCAAACATACAGACTATATGGTATAAGATAACTGATCTCATCATTTCTGTTTATAGTGACAAAACTGTAAATTTCCCTTTTTTATTTTCCCCTTCTTTTCCTCCTGTCACACGCACCGATCTCCCTGCCCCCCACGTGTCCCTTCCGCTGATTAATAAAATCCCCCCTTTTCTACAAAAAAAAAAAAAAAAAAAAAAAAAAAAAAAAACAACCTGCAAATTTAAAAATAGAAACTAATGGATATATGGACACACATTGGGTACATTGAAAGCGCTAATATAGATATTTTCCTAAAAAGTGAGGTTTGGGGTAACCTGGAGGGACCTTATAAGACAAAAGGGCAGAAGCTCTAATACCTCAGGTTTACCTTGCAAGAGAGGAAAGAAAATACATAGACATCATGAAGAAAGAAGGGAGGAAAATGCCCCAAACAAACCAAGATACTACAACAATAGAAACCATAGAAAGCATAGTAGGTGAAATGTCAGAGAAGAAGTTCCAGATATACATAATAAAAATGATAAGGGATTTTAAAAAATGATCTAAGTGAACAGATACAGGCAAAAATTTATCTCTCCAACAAAGAGATAAGAGATCAAATACAGGCAACCATTGATCACACCAACAAAGAGATAAGAGAAAAAATCCAGGTAGCAAAAGATTACTTCAAGAAAGAGATAGAGAGTTTGAGAAAAAAACCAAACAGAAATCCTTGAAATGAAAAAAACAGCAAGCCACTTAAAAAATTCAATAGAAAGCATCACCAACAGATTGGACCACTTGGAAGATAGGACCTCAGACAATGAGGATAAATATATAATTTTGAAAATAAAGTTGCCCTCACAGTGAATATGGTATGAAACCACGAACATAATATCCAAGAACTGTGGGATACCATCAAAAGACCAAATATAATATTTTATTGGAATAGAGGAAGGTGCAGAGATTAAAACCAACAGAATGCACAATCTCTTCAATAAAATAATATCAGAAAATTCCCCAAGCAGGAAGAATGAATTTGAAAATCAAATACAAGAGGCCTATAGAATGCCAAATGTACAAAATTACAACAGGTCTACACCAAGGCACATTGTAATGAAAATGCCTAGCATACAAAATAAAGATAGAATTTTAAAGACTGCAAGAGAGAAAAGTCAGATTACCTATAAGGGAAAACCAATTCGCATCTCAGCAGATTTTTCAATCCAGACCCTCAAAGCCAGGAGAGCCTGGAACAACATATACCAGGCTCTAAAGGATAAGGGATGCCAATCAAGAATTTTATATCCAGCAAAACTGAGCTTCAGATTTGAGGATGAAATCAAAACCTTCCATGATAAACAAAAGCTAAAAGAATTTACAACAAGAAAGCCTGATCTACAGAACATTCTTGGTAAAATATTCCATGAGGAGGAAATGAAAAATAATAATGAAAATCCGCAAAGGGAAGAACTACAATAAAGGGAAAAACCAACCAAAGGAAAAACCAAGTCAAACTAAATACCAAAAATAATAAAAATGACTGGTAATACAAATTATGTCTCAATAGTAATCCTGAATGTTAATCGCCTAAACTCACCAATTAAAAGACATAGGCTAATAGATTGGATTAAAAAAACAGACCCAACAATATGTTGCCTTCAAGAGACACATTTCATAGGAAAAGACTCACATAGACTGAAGGTGAAAGGATGGGATAAAATATATCACTCTATGGTCTATGGTCTACGTAAGCAAGCAAGGGTCTCCATCCTCATATCAAATAAAGTAGACTTCAAGCCAAAGTTAGTCAAAAGAGATAAAGATGAACATTTCATACTGCTTGAGGGAATCATAAATCAACAAGATATAACTGTTATAAATATATATGCCCCAAATAATGGAGCTTCTACATTCATCAATCAAACTCTTCTCAAGTTCAAGAATCAAATCAAGACCATAACACAATAATTCTACGTGATTATAACACACCTCTTTCACCACTGGACAGATATTCCAAACAAAAGCTAAACAAAGAAACTATAGAACTCAATAATACAATTAATAACTTAGACTTAACTGACATATATAGAGTATATCACCCATCAATGAGCCAATACACTTTCTTCTCAGCAGCACATGGATCCTTCTCAAAAATAGACCATATATTATGTCATAAAGTAACTCTAAGCAAATATAAAAAAGTAGGGATGCCACCCTGTATTCTATCAGATCATAATGGATTTAAATTAGAAATCAATGATAAAAAATAAAGAAATGCTACTCTAACACCTGGAGACTAAATAATATGCTATTGAATGATCAATGGGTTGCAGAAGACATCAAGAAGATTAAGAAATTCTTAGAGGTAAATGAGAACAATGATACAACATACTGAAATCTCTGGGACACTGTGAAGGCAGTACTAAGAGGAAAGTTCATTGCATGGAGCTCATTCCTTCAAAAAAGAAAAAAATCAACAAATAAATGAACTAACATTACATCTCAAAACCCTAGAAAAAGAACAAATCAACCCCCAAAGAAGTAGAAGACAGGAAATAACTAAAATCAGAGCTGAAATTAATGAAATTGAAACCCAAGGGGGGAAAAAAAAAATTGAAAAAATTGACAGAATGAAAAGTTGGTTCTTTGAAAAAATAAACAAAATTGATAAACCTTTAACTATGTTAACAAAGAAAAGAAAAGAGAAAACACAAATTACCAATATATATGATGAAAAAGGAAATATCATGATGAACACTACAGAAATACAGAAGATAATTTGAGATTATTTTGAAAATTTACACTCCAATAAAATAGAAAATAACGAAGGCATCAACAAATTTCTAGAGACCTATGATATGCCCAAACTAAATCAAGATGATATGCACAATTTAAATAGGTCAATTTCAATCAAAGAAATAGTGGATGCCATATAAAACTTACCAACCAAGAAAAGCCCAGGACCAGATGGATACACAGCTGAATTCTATAAGACCTTTAAAGAACTATCACCAATACTTCTCAAACTATTTCATGAAATAGAAAAAGAGGGAACATTCCCAGACTCATTCTATGAGGCCAATATCACCCTGATTCTAAAACCAGACAGAAACAAACCAAAGAAAGAAAACTTCAGACCAATATCTCTAATAAATATAGATGTAAAAATTCTCAATAAAATTCTGGCAAATTGAATACAAAAACACATCAAAAAGATAGTGCACCACAATCAAGTGGGCTTCATTTCAGGGATGCAAGGTTGGTTCAATATAAGGAAATCAAAAAATGTAATTCATCACATCAACAGGCTCAAAGATAAAAATCATACAATCATCTCAATAGATGTAGAAAAAGCATTTGACAAAATACAACATCCCTTCATGTTCAAAGTGCTAGAAAAAATTGGGATAACAGGAACATACCTCAACATTGTAAAGGCCATCTATGCTAAGCCCCAGGCCAACATCATCCTAAATGGAGAAAAATTAAAAGAATTCCCTCTAAAAACTGGAACAAGACAAGGATGCACTCTTTCACCATTCCTATTTAACATAGTTCTTGAAGCCCTAGCCAGAGCAATTAGACAAAAGAAATTAAAGGGATACGGATAGGAAATGAAGAACTCAAATTATCATTATTTGCAGACGATATGATTCTATACATAGAATATCCAAAAAATTCCACCAGAAATCTTCTAGATCTAACAAATGAATTCAGCAAAGTAGCTGGATATAAAATCAATTAGAAGAACTAATTAGACAATTTTATTCTATACATAGAATATCAAAGGCATTTCTGTACTTCATCGACAAATCCTCACAAAGAGAAACTAGGAAATCCACCCCATTTACTATAGCCTCTAAAAAAATAAAATAAAATATTTGGGAATCAACTAAACAAACGAAGTGAAAGACCTCTACAATGAAAACTACAGCATGCTAAAGCAAGAAATTAATGAAGATCTTAGAAGATGAAAAGATCCACCTTGTTCATGGATAGGTAGAACTAATATTGTCAAGATGACCATTCTCCCAAAAGCAGTATACAGATTCAATGCAATACCAATCAAAATCACAATATCATTCCTCACAGAAATAGAAAAAGCAATCATGAAATTCATCTGGAAAAATAAGAGACCCAGAATAGCCAAAGCGATTCTTAGCAAGAAGAATGAAGCCGGTGGCATTACTATTCCAGACCTTAAATTGTACTACAAAGCAATAGTAACAAAAACAGCATGGTATTGGCATCAAAATAGACCAGTTGACCAATGGTACAGAATAGAAGAGTCAGAGATGAACCCACATACCTACAGTTATCGTATATTAGACAAAGTTGCCAAAAATGTTCACTGGAGAAAAGACAGGCTCTTAAACAAATGGTGTTGGGAAAACTGGAAATCCTCATGTAATAAAATGAAATTAAATCTCTTTTCTCTCACCATGTACAAAACCTAACTGAAAGTGGATCAAGGACCTAGGATTTAAACCGGAGACCTTGCACCTAATAGAAGAAAAAGTAGGCCCAAATCTCCATCATGTTGGTTTAGGCTCCAACTTCCTCAATAAGACCCCTATAGTGCAAGAACTAAAGCCTAGAATCAATAAATGGGATGGATTCAAACTAAAAGCTTCTTCTCAGCAAAAGAAACAATCATTGAGGTGAATAGAGAACCTACAGAATGGGAGCAAATTTTTACCACAAGCACATCAGATAGAACACTAACCTCAAGGATTTATAAAGCCCTTAAAAGCTTTAACACCAAAAAAAAAACAAAACAAAACAAAAAACAAAACAAAACAAACAAACAAACAAAAAAACCCAAATAACCCAATCAATAAATGGGTCAAGAAACTAAAAAGACACTTCTCAGAAGATGATAAACAAACAATAAACAAATATATGAAAAAATTTTCAACATCTATAGCTATTAGAGAAATGCAAATCAAAACAACTCTAAGATTTCATCTTACCCCAGTCAGAATGGCAGCTATCAAACAAACAAACAACAATAAATGCTGGCGAGGATATGGGGAAAAAGGCACACTCTTACATTGCTGGTGGAACTGCAAATTGGTGAAGCCAATATGGAAAGTAATATGGAGATTCCTAGGAAAACTTGGAATGGAACCACCATTTGACCCAGCTCTCCTACTCCTTGGCCTACTCCCAAAGGACTTAAAAACAGCTTAGTACAGGGACACAGCCATATCAATGTTTATAACAGCACAATTCACAATAGCTAGATTGTGGAACCAACCCCGATGCCCATCAGTAGATGAATGGATAGGGAAAATTTGGTATATATACACAATGGAACACTACTCAGCACTAAAAGAGAATAAAATTGTGGAATTTGCAGGTAAATGGATGGAGTTGGAGAAAATAATGCTAAGTGAAGTTAGCCAATCCCAAAAAACCAAAGGTCGAATTATCTCTTTGATAGGAAGATCCTAACTTATACAGGGAAGAGAGAGGGGATGAGAGGAATGAAAGAGCTCTAAACAGAACAAAGCGGGGGAGGGAAGGGAAGGGGATAGAAATAATGGCAGACTGAGTTATCCGTGATTACCCTAAATTCATGTATGAAGACACAATTGTTGTAAAAATACTTAATATAAAACCAGCAACATGAAAAATTGTGCTCTTTACATGTAATATTAAATGAAATGTACTCTGCAAACATGTATAACAAATTAGAATAATATAAAATTTTAAAAAATAAGACTGGCCAAGTTACTGTTTGCCAGATAGGTTAGTTTGTGGTGCTGGGGATTGAACCCAGATCCATGTGCATTGGAGGTAAGCACTCTACCCACTGAGCTATATCCCTAGTCCAGATAGGTTAGTTTGTATAGACGGGAGCCAAGGGCTTACAGTAAGACTGGTAGAGAGAGAGAGAGACATTTCAGAGATCTTCCAGGCCCAAAGCAGGGCCTTGAGGGCAAGGCTTTCAGAGAGATGGTGGTGGAACCTCAGCATTTGCTTCCCAAGGCTGCCCCAGGTTTCTGCTCTCTGCAGTCTTGCTCAGTGCTCCTCAGCTTGTGCAGATGTGGCTCAAGTGGCTTAGGTGTGACTAATGCCACTGCTCCAGAAGGTTCAGGCTATGAACTTTGGTGTTGACCGTGTGGTGCTGACTCATGCATTATCCAAGATTTGTAAGGACATGGAAATCTCCACCAATATTTCTAAGGATGTCACAGACAGCCCAAGGGCCCAGGCAGGCTTTTATTACAGGGGTGAGGTCATTGCAGAGAGCCTCCCTAGAGCAATGCCTACTGGAACTGTGGGAGTGAGATAGTCCCTGAGATTATAGAACCTGTAGAACCACCAGCATGCAGCTGTAACCTGCAGGAGTAGATCGCAATCTGTAAGAGCTATCTGGGTGGACACAGTCCAGCAAAGCTAGAGGGGTGGGGTTTCCTGAGGCATTTGAAGCCCAACCTCCTGCCCAGTGTGCCAGGGTGTGGCACATGGAGTCAAAGGAGATATTCTCCAGCTTTAAGACTTCATGCTTTCCCTGTGGGGTCTGGACATACTTGGGAAGAGTCAACCCTTTCTTCTTGACTATTTCTTTTGGAGTGGGAATGTCTCTCCTATGCTTCTCCCGCTATTGTATTTTGGGACTACATAACTTGTTGATTTCACGGGCCTTGGAGAGAAATTTGCTCCAGGATGAATCATGCCTTGAGTCTTTTCTGATTCAGATGAGATTCTGAATTTGGAACTTTTGAGTGTGTGCTGTCAAGCCTCTGGAGTTTTGGAGATGGAAAGAATGTATTTTGCATGGGAGGAAGACATAGATTTAGCTGGGGGAGGGGGAGGCAGGGGAAGGATGCTGTGGCTTGAATGCCACCCCCAACCATATTTGTTTGAAAAACTATTCCCTAATGTAACACTGTTGACAGGTGGGACTTTATAGAGATGCTTCATTAAGAATGAATTAAGACTGTTAACTTGGGAGTAGGTTAGGAATTGCAGGAGTGGTTTTCTGGTAAAAGAGTAAGTGAGGTCTCTAATTGTTTGTGTTCTCTTTCCCAGGTGCTCTCCTTCTGCTAGTCTTATGCCATGGGATGCCCCACCACCGTGAGGCCCTTCCCAGATGTGGGCTCCTCAGCTGTGGACTTCCCAGTCACACATCCTTTCTTGTCTCAGTTTCTTTATTTACTAATGGAGGCTATTGAAGCAGATGATGCATGATTCTTTCTGGTATGTAATATAATAACTGTAAGAAATAAATCTTTGTTCTTTATCAATTACCCAGTCTACAGTATTCTATTATAGAAACACAAAGCAGACTAAGGAGCTCTTACTTGAGCTTAGTATGATAGAAAGCATAATCCAATAAGGGCTGTGCAGAGAAAGTTCTAAGATCTATTTCTGGCACTAAACTAAATTACTCTGAGGAAGTTACAGAGCCTTTTAACTTCAGTCTCATTAACTGTAAGATAAACATGATATTCTGTGTCCCTCCTATGCAAAAATTGTTTACTGTCAGTTTTTGGGGGGCAACTTTATTCTCTCTTCTGATTATAAAGTTTCTTCTTTACCAAAATATTCTTATGAACTAACAGATTGTTCCATACATCTGATTTTTTTCCTCTTTTAACCCCATATTCCTCTCTCATTCCAAAAAAAATAAACAATTTGCCTTTAAAAATTCTGCTCTACCAAGCATTCTGTTGAAACTTACTTTAAAAAGGAGGGTGATGGGAGTCTTTGACTCTTTAGGGTAAATCTTATGTATTGTAAAGTAGCTCTAAGTAGTAGCATTTAGTATTCCTCTACTAACCTCAAACCTGCCTTCCATCGTTTGTCCTTCAAAATTTATTTGGAAGCCTTTGTTTTATACATATTTTCATACAAACTTGCTTCTAATATCAGAAGATTCAGATATATAGTTGAGATCATTATTTGAAAATTTTATGCTTTCTAATTTAATACCTGCCCATTTACTGCTTTGAAAAACTAACCATGATTTTCATGGTTATGAGTATGCAATATTGTTTTCATCAACTTGATTTTTGGAACAAAAATAACTTAGACTGGCTGACTTAACAACAAACCCTAGTCTTCATAGTTTTGGAAACTGGAAAAACCAATCTCAAGCTTCCACCAGATCTGGTGTCTGATAAGAGCCTACTTTCTGGGTTGTAGATTAATTTATCCTCATGGCAGAAAAAGAGAGTTTGAGTCTTTTTTCTTGTAAACATTTAAATCCCACCATGAAGGCCCCAGTATCATGACTTCATTTAAACCTAATTATCTCTCAAAGCCCCACCTCTTAATACCATCCTATTGGGAGCTAGATTTCAACATATAAATTTGGGGGAGATTAAAAACATGTAGTCCATAAACAATATTTAATCAAATGTTCTTTACTGCTACAAACATTCTAAGTATCATTTTATTAACAAAAAATATTGCAAATGTTAACACCAAATGCTTGTTTATGCTTTAATTTTCTCTTTTGTGTAATTCAGCCTGTATGAATAAAATGAGGGCTTTTGCTTTCTTGGGCAAATCTGTTTTCAGTAAAGTCATAGAGAAATCAGTTACCATGACTACAAGATTAGTTGCCCATTCATTCACTTATTAAATTACTGTCTAACAATAGTCATTCCTACTTCCTGGCCCACGGACATGATCTTACCTTTCATTTTGAATTGCTAAGTAAAATTATAAATTCATGTATTCATTTTCCTATTTGAGAAAACTGTTTTTTAATGTTTTTGGTTATCAAGATTAATTTTCTGGGTTGTTCGACTCAATCTTATTAAATGAACTCGTAGGGTGGACTCATAGGTTTTATTGGTATCACAAGGACTCATAAAAAATAATTGCCTACAATGAAAAATGAAATTTATTTCTTTTATGTAAAAATTATAGCATGCTGATGAGTATCTGATACTGGTATTACTAATGCTTACATATGGGATTTTATATGTTTCTTGAAATGCATTCAATCAAATAAGCCAGCCATAACCAGAAACATTCTACATATTGCTTAAAGGAATTTTCTCAAATTAAGTTTGAGGTAGGATCGCATTAGTTATTCATTTTTGCTCTGATGGTTAAAAAGCTTTATTTTATAAACAATGTTTTCAGGCATAAGAGAGGCATTTTTTACATGATTTTCATTACTTAATATTTCCACTCTCCTGTATGGAGTCCTAGGAGGTAGGTTAAAAAAAAAAAAAAAAAAAAAAGGCTTTGGAAACTTTTGAGCCTCTGGGGGAAGCTATGAAATTAATTCACTAAAATGCATTGTAATGTACTCTAACCCTTTATAAACATAGAGGGAAATGTTGGAATGGAGTTGATATAGGAGATTGGCATCAGGAGAAGTTAACAGTTGGTATGGTTGCCTTCTTATAAATTAAGAATGTTCCCTCTCAGTCTGTGCTGATCTTCTTTTGCAAGATGACTGTGAATGGCATTGGACCCTCCTGAACAAGTGAGAAGGGAAAGATGAATGCAAAAATGCAGTGCTTAGCAATACTCTTCAGTACCAGTAGTGCTAAGCATTACTCTTCATTACTGCTAGTCTAAGATGGTAATACTGCAACACACTGACTTGAAGATAAGCTATAGAATCATCCTGTGTTATGTTTCAGCCACTACAACCCTAAGAAAAGTCACATACCCTTTCTGCACTGAAAAGTCACATACCCTTTCTGCCCTCAGTGTTATTAAAAATAAGCAAAAGATCTTGAAGTAGATGACCTAGGATTCTTTCTGGCATTTAATATCATATTCTGGGCTTCCCTGATAAGCTGTACATTACCTTTCTGGTGATAGCTGTAATCATTTGAATGTATATATGTCTTTATGAGCATTGGCTTCAGAAACTCCAAGGATGTTTGAATAAATATGCTAACTATGTTAGACTTCAAATCTATCCAGTTACTTTCCTAATTTGGTATCCAAACTAGAAAGGTAACATGTATCAACCCTAAAAGTGGTTTTGTCATTTTTGTGTTGGAAAGTTATTTATGAATATGAAAAGAACTCAGATCCCAGTTCTGCCTGGATTTGGTAAATATGTTAGTGAAACTTACAGAGAAAAAAAGTGTTATTTTAATCCCCAACAATGATGTCTCCTTCATGCCAGAAATGAAGTACCCAAGAGTAGAATTATATTTTTCTTTTTAAAATAGAAGTGCTTCATTATCTTTAAGCATAAAATTCCTCCTACTCCATTGTCCTTCTATTATTTATCTATTCTGGAGTGTTAACTCTTTTACTTGACTAATGAGTAAGTTGAGACTGAAATAGGAATGTGAGGGGACTGGTGTTGAAGTCATTATGAATAAAGATGATTGGTACGTTATACTGTTTCTTATTACTTTAAGAAATCAGTGTTTATCTTCTCCACAGTGTTCAGGAACAAAACAGCTTTTGAATAAATACAAAAGTACATACATGACCCAAATACAAACCATACAGAGAGTGAGTGGTGTGGGCCATAGCAAGAGTCTGTGTTAGTTGCATACAGTGCATACAGTGCTGTTAGTAGCAAACCAAATGGAGCTACATTAGCACTCAGGAAGACCCCAGGAGAAATTGGTAGCCCATTGGCTCCCAACAGGTACCACTCTAAGGACTGTCAACAGATAATAGTGATGAGTACTTCCTCCTATAAACCTATAATCTTTAATATTAGTATTTAATTTTCCATGGTAAGTCTGACACTTACAGTTCTATTACTTCATGAAGAGGTATAATTATGTGTAAATAGATGAAAGGAGCATTTACCATGATTTAAGGACAAAAATGTAATCACAAGTTTTTGAAAGAAGATATATTGGAGCAAATTTCCAAAGCATTTAAAAGTTTTATCAATCTTGAAGTATTATGCTATAATCATATTATGCTAGATGTATGATTTTGTTAACCAGTTAGATAATAAATATACATCACTTCATAAATATCAGTTTACATTTAACAGTGGCAAAATTCAACACCAAGCCAGCTTTGCTTATCTGTACCCATTCTTTGTTTCCAACTCACAGTTTGATAGGTGAACGGCCATCCTCATTCTGTCTTCTTTTTCTGTTTTTCTTTCTTTCTTCCCATACACTTACATGGAGCTAGCTTTAGCTCAGCCTTCCAGATGCATTCATTCTCTGCCACATGGCTCTGAGACCCTCCTCACCCATTCTGCTTTTTTGGATCAGGTGTTTTATCTATAATTACCTCTATCTGAGCACTTATTGCACCAATGTCAGTATAATGTTTTAGCTTGTCTTTATTCTCCAGTAGACTCTGAACTCTGAGGTCAGATCATTGTCTTATTAACTTTTGTGGCTTGTGTGGCATTGAGGTCAAAGTAACATAGTAAGTCTGTAAACAAAGTGAATAAAATATCTGAAATATCACTTCTGCCTGGACAGAACATCAGAATTCCAAAATCATTTGGTATTAGAGTGATACTAGATTCACAGAACAAGTTTGGAAGTGTTCCTTCCTTTTCCATTTCATGGAATAATTTGAGGAGGATTGGTGTATGTTCTTTGAAGTTCTGGTAGAACTCAGCTGAGAAACTGCCTGGTTCTGGGCTTTTCATTGTTGGTAGGCTTTTGATGGCATTCATTGATTTAAACTGTTCTGTTTAAATTTTCTATGTGCTCCTGATTCAATAGAGATAGGTCATATGTCTCTAGAAATTTGTCAATGTCTTCATGATTTTCTACTTTATTATAGATTTAAAAAATAGTTTCTAATTATCAAGGAAAGGGAACTTCAGACCAATATCCCTGACGAACATACATAAAAAATTCTCAATAAAATACTGGAAAATCAGGGCCAGGTGCAGGGACACCTGCCTGTAATCCCAAAAGCTCAGGAGCCTGAGGCAGGAGGATCATGAGTTCAAAGCCAGCTTCAGAAAAAGTGAGGCACTAAGCAACCCAGTAAAACCTTGCTTCTAAATAAAATACAAAATAGGATTAGGGATGTAGCTCAGTGATTGAGTGCCCCCGAGTTCAATCCCTGGTGCCCCTCCCCACAAAATATTGGCAAAT
This sequence comes from Tamias sibiricus, assembly GCA_025594165.1. NCBI lineage: Eukaryota > Metazoa > Chordata > Mammalia > Rodentia > Sciuridae > Tamias > Tamias sibiricus. The sequence goes on from CM046661.1 coordinate 79,726,674, forward strand.
CACATAGAAAAACATATTTAAAAGGTAGTGCACCATGAGTAAACAGGGTTCATCTGAGGGATGCAAGTTTGGTTCAACATATGGAAATTAATAAACATAATTTATCACATCAATAGACTTAAAGACAAGAATCACAATAGGTGCAGAAAAGTCATTTGACAAAACTTAGCATCCATTCATGCTCAAAACACTAGAAAAACTAGAGATAACTTGAACACAACTCAACATTGTAAAAGCTATATATGCTAAACCCAAGGCAAACAGCATTCTAAATGGAGAAAAATTGGAAGCATTCCCTCTAAGAACTGGAACAAGACAGGGATGCCCTCTTTAACCACTTCTATTCAACATAGTCTTTGAAACTCTAGCCAGAGCAATTAGATGAAATTAATTAAAATGATGTGAATAGGAAAAGAAGAGCTCAAACTATCCCAATTTGCTGACAACATGATTCTATATTTAGAACACCCCCCAAAAAACTCCACCAGAAATCTTGTAGAACTCATAAACAAATTCAGCACAGTAGCAGGATATAAAATTAACACCCATAAATCAATTGTGTTCCTATTCATCAATGATGAATCAGCTGAAAGAGAAAATAGGAAAACTATCCCAATCATATAGCTTTGACAAAAATAAAACACTTAGGAAATAACCTAACAAAAGAAGTGAAAGACTTCTAACCTCTACAATGAACACTACAGAACACTAAAAACAAAATTGAAGAAGACTTTAGAAGATGGAAAGATCTCCCATGTTCTTGGATAGGCAGAATTAATATTGTCAAAATGTCCATACTACCAAAAGTGCTATATGGATTTAATGCAATTCCTATTAAAATTCCAGTGATATTCTTCATATAAATATAAAAGGCAGTCATGAAATTCATTTGGAAAAATAAGAGGCCTAGAATAGCCAAAACAATCCTTAGTCAGAAAAGTAAAGCAGGAGGCATCACAATAACAGACCTTAAATTATACTACAGAGCTGTAGTACAAAAATGGCATGGTATTGACACCAAAACAGACATGAAGACTGCAATGAAACAGAACAGAAGACACAAAGTCACACACATATATATAGTTATCTCATATTAGACAAAGGCATCAAAAACATCCACTGGAGAAGAGATTAGCCTCTTCAACAAATGGTGCTGGGAAAACTGGAAATCTATATGTAGCAGAATGAAAATGAACCCCTATTGCTCATCCTGTACAAAACTCAACTCAAAGTGGATCAAGAACTTAGGCATTAGATCAGACACCCTATGCTTATAAGAAGAAAATGCAGACCCAAATCTACATTATGTTGTTTTAGGAAACAACTTCTTCAACAAGCACAAGTATTAAAATCAAGAATCAATAAATGGGGTGGCATCAAACTAAAAAGCTTTGTCACAGCAAAGGAAACAATCAAGAACACGAAGAGAGAACCTACAGACAGAGCATTAATCTCCAGGATATAAAAGGAACTAAAAAAACTTGACACCAAAAAAAACAAACAAATAACCCAATTAATAAATGGACAAAGGAACTGAACAGGCATTTCACAGAAGAAGAAATATGAATAGTCAAAAAATACATGAAAAAATGTTCAACATATCTAGCAATTAGAGAAATGCAAATTACAACTATACTGAGATTTTATGTTACTCCAGTCAAAATGGCAAGAATACAAGTAACAATAAATGCTTGCGAGAAGGATGTGGGGGAAAAGGTTCACTCATACATTGCTGGTGGACTGTAAATTGGTGCAACCATTATGGAAATCAGTATGGAGATTTCTCAGAAACTTGGAATGGAACCATCATTTGAACCAATTATCCCACTCCTCTGCATATGCCAAAGGACTTAAAGTTACATACTACAGTGATGCAACCACATCAATGTTTATAGAAGCTCAATTCACAATGGCTAAACTATGGAATGAACCTAGGTGCCCTTTGACAGATGAATGGATAAAGAAAATGTGGTACATATACCCAATGGAATATTACTCAGCCATAAAGAAGAATAAAATTATGGCATTTGCTAATATATGGATGGAATTGGAGACTATTGTGCTAAGTGAAAGAAGGCAGTCCTCCCAAACAAAAGGCTGAATTTTCTCTCTGATATGTGAATACTAACACACAATAAGGGGTGGTGGTGGTAGTAACAATAGAAGTTCATTGGATTAGACAAAGGGGAATTAAGGGAAGAGAATGGGGATGGAAATAGGAAAGACAGTAGAATGAATTGGACATAACTTTCCTATGTTCAATATGAATACACAACTTGTGAAACTTCATGTACAACCACAAGAATAGGATCGTAATTAGAATAAGTTATACTACATGTATGTATAATATGTTAAAGTACAACCTACTGTCATGTATATCTAAAAAGAACAAATAAAAAATAGAAAAAATTATGAAAATATGGAAAATGTCAAATTTTGATATAATTTGTTATATAGCTCTGTACCTTGGAGGTACTTTAAGTGTTTTCAAACAGGCACATATGATTTAGCTCAATCCCTTAGGATTACCAGAGAAGCAATACAGTTAAATTTCAACAACAGGCTATGATGACAATTACAGTTAAATGTCAACAACAGGCTATGATGACATCAATTTTTAAATTTTAATTTTTATTATATATTATAATATATATTTTATATATTATATATATATTATATGTATAATAATATATAATATATAAAATATATAATATATATATTATATATAAATATATATATAATATATATTTTATTATATATATATATATATTATATTATATTATATTATTTAAATTTTAAAAATTGATTGTATAACTTAGGAGAGGCAGGGAATACTAATACTATCTTAGCCTTATAGTAAAAGGGGATCTTGGGCAAATATTTACAAAATTATGCTATAGCTAAAGCAGGGTCTCTTTCAGATGTTTGGATCAGGTTACTTTCTTTAGCAACCTAAGAGTTTGTGTTTGTAATTGGGGCTACTCTATTTCAGAGAGACCCTGTGACTAATGGTCAGACGATTGCCACTACAAACTATTGTACTATCGCCAGTTCATTGATATTCCTCTTCAATATTCATGCCATTTATGTTCAACTGTTTCAAGATTGTCATTCCATATTATATTTTCTGGTGATGCCTTGTCAATCTCTACTGTTTGAGGGCAATATCAAAGAGATAATAATGCTGTGTGTAGAATTTCAATTCAAAATTACACTGACTCTTAAAAAAAAAAAAAAAAACAACTTCAAGACTGTGCCTTGCCATATGATTTGACTTACTGTGTGAAATAAAATTTCAAATATAAGGGAAGATACCTAGAAAATAATTTTTCTTTCTTAAAATTTGATTTTCCCAAAGGATAAATTATAAAAACATGCTTTAGAAAAATAAACTTATTATAAGCTTTGTAGGTGCTTAAAGAAAAATAAGACAAAATTTCATAACAGGCAAATATTTTATTAGGACTCTTGATTTCTTGCTCAAATAAGTCTTTCTGAATTGACTTATATTTAGTTTAATAATGTACTTCTGATTTACTGTAGTTTTCTTGTCAATTAGATGAATTTCAAATTTTACCAAGGTACTCATAATTCATAATTTGATTGAACTCCTCCTCACACTGTCTTAGGCGCTGGATAAACTGTCATGAACAAAACATCCTGGGCATGATGTTTGTCTCTGTGGAGCTGACAGCAATCTTGACAGCAATTTGGCCCAGACCAATGTATGGTCCTATATTAGGGCTGTCACACTATTGGTCTATGCTGGTCTACTCTTAATTCTTATCCAATGAATTCATTTCAGACATATTTCAGATACTGAAAGTTGAAATTCTAGAATGTCCACTGAATTTCTTTTTAGCTACCATTTTCACACTTAAATATTACTTTCCAGTTTGTCCATCTTTTCCCTTCAATTTCTTCATCATATTAATTAATCATTTTCCTATGTTTCTTTGGTCTTTTCATCTTTCTCCATATCCACATTATGACAAAATATTTAAAACATGGTCTGGAGGAGGCCAAACATTATCAGCTTTTCCATTTAAAGGAGTAGGGATCACCAGCCTGTCCAGTGCGTGAGACAGGAGGGAAAGAGCACAAGAGGGGATAAGTCAGTCTCAAAATTCCTTTAAAGTACTATGCCTCTCTTCCTCTGGTTTCTTTCAAAATTTTCTCTTTGAGGTCTTCAATTTTCAGCAATCAATTTTAAAGTGATTACGTATGGTTTTCTGGTATTTGTCCTGTGTTAAATTAAGCTCAGTGTAAGTTGCTATTGCTCATTAGATTTGAAAGCTTCTCTGCCATTATTTCTCAAATATTTCTTCAGTCTCATCCTCTTCTTTTGGAACACCCATGAAAGGCTTTAGACTTTCACAGAATGTCTTATCTGCTTTATTCTTTCCATTCTTTTTCTCTCTATGCTTGAGTTTTGATAATTCCTTCTGAAATATCTTTGCATTTACTAATCCTGTCTTTTGTTTGTCTACTATTAAATCTATACAATGAGTTCATTTCCCATGTATTTCAGATATTGAAAGTTTCAGTTCTAAAAAGTCCACTTAATTTCTTTTTAGATTTCATTTCTACATTTAAATATATTTTTTTCAACTTGCCTATCTTTTCCCTTTATTTTCTTTATCATATGAATTAATCATTTTAGTCTGGCTTTTGTTGCCATAGCTGAATACCACAGATTGGGTAATTTATAAAGAATAAAGGTTTATTTAGCGCATGATTCTGGAGACGGGGAGGCCTACAGTCAAGGTACTACATCTGGTGAGTGCCTCCTGACTTGTGGGACTGTCTGCAAGAGGTAAAAGGCAGCACATGGCATGTTTTAGTCAGCTTTTTCTTTGCTGTGACTAAAATACCTGACAAGAACAATTTTAGAGAAGGAAAAGTTATTTGGGGGCTCATGGTTTCAGAGGTCTCAGTCCATAGACAGCTGTCTACATTCCTGAGGGCTCAAGTTGAGGCTGAACATCATGGCGGAAGAGTGTGGTGAAGGGAAGCAGCTCATATGATGATCAGAAAGCAGAGAGAGACAGAGACTCCACTCACCAGATACAAAATATATACCCTGAAAGCCATGCCCCCAATGTCCATTTCCTCCGGCCATGCCCTACCCACCTTCATGTACCAGTCAGTTAATTCTGTCAGGGGATAAATTCTCTGATTGGGTTAAGGCCCTCATAACCCTATAATTTCTCCTTTAAAGCTTCTTGCATTGTCTCACACATGAGCTTTTGGGGGACACCTCACATCCAAACCATAACATTATACAATAAACTTGCTTCCCTGGTCTCTCTCTTCTTACAAACACCTCCTCATGTAATACTAATTACCTCTCAAGGACCGTATGTTTAAATACCATTGGCCTCTAACTTTGACAAATAAGATTCTAATACATAAAATTGGGGAGGGATTTATTTGAATTATAACATTCTCCTCATGGCTCCCCAAATTCATGTCTTTCTTATGTGTGAATTGCATTTATTCCATTCCAATAGCCCCAGAATCTTAACTTACTCAGCGTCATCACAAAAGTCCAAAGTCAAGCGTTCCATCTGAATCAGACATGGGGAAATCTCAAAACATACCTGAGGTAAATTACTCCAACCATGAATGTGTAAACTCCAAAACAAGCTATCTACTTCCAAGATGCAATGGTGGGTAGGCATTGGGTAAACATTCCCATTTAAAAGGGAAGAGATTGGCCCAAAGAAAGGAGTAACATATCCCAAGGAAGTATGAACTTTTGAGGCTCCAAAATAATCTTCCTCAATTCCATGTCTTAGTTCCCAGGCACACAATAAATGAGTTGGGCCCCAAGATCCTCATGCAACACTACTCCTATGGACCTTCATGGGTTCAGCCAAGACTTTAATTCTCACAGACTGGATTCTCATATCTGAAGCTCTCCCTGGCTGGCTTTGCATGCTGGTAGCTCTACAGTTTTGGGATCTTGGTGGTGGCTTTGCAACTCTACTAGGTAGGCATTGCCCTGGTGGGCACTCTGCAACAGCTCCAACCTCATATTTCCACTATGAATTGCCCTGGGGGAGGTTCTTTGCAGTGTATTCTCCCTTGCAACAAGTCTTTATCTAGGACCAGGTTGTTTCAGACATTCTTTGAAATCTAGATTCAGCAACAGATGGTCCTACCTGGGGTAGTTGAGACATGCTACATTGGAATGTGGGAGGCAAAGTCCCACATTAAGACTTTGAAGAGCACCATAGGTCCACCCGTTGCACCTGTTTGACCCTTCTGGAGTCTTGGACCTGTGATAGGAGTGGCAGCCTTGGAGATCTCTGACATGCTCTCGAGGTCTTCCTCCCATTGTCTTGATGAGCCCTTCTATCAGTAATAATCTCCTTACAGTTTCCTTTCCTGAAAATGCTCTTTCATTTTCTACCACACTGTCAGGCTGAGAGTTTTCCAAATCTTTCCACTTTGCTTCTGTTTTGATTATAAATTCTGTCATTAAGTAATTGTTTTCCCTTTCACAGATTAATAGAAGCAGTTAAAAGTAGCCATGCAGCAGCCTGAATGTTTTACTGTTCAGATGTTTCTTCTGACAGATACCCTAATTCATTGTTTCTAAGTTGTGTTTTCCACACAACCCTAGGGCCTAAAGTCCAGCCAAGTTCTTTGTCCGTTTGTAAAAAGGTTTGTCTTTATACCAGTTTCCAATACATTCATTTCCAGTTCCATCTGAAACTTCAGCAGAACGTTCTTTACTGTCTACACTGGTCACAATTGCTTAATAATTTTTAATAAGTTCCAGCCTTTACCTAGTCTTCTTTTCTTCTAAACTGTTATCAGATTCACCCTTAATGCTCCATTTATGGCAACACAAGTTTTTCCTAGCCTGATCCTTCAAATTCTTTCAGCCTCTGCCCATTACCTAGTGCTAAAGCTACTTCCATACTCCCGGAGAGCAAGAGCCCCACTTCTTTGTTCCACTTTTTTAGTCAGTTTTCTGTTGCTGTATTAAAAAACCACAGACTACAAAAGAATAAAAGTTGATTTGCATCATGGTTCTGAAGGCTGGGGAGGAGTGGTCACATCTAGTGTAGTCCTTCAGTTTAGTAGAAACTCTATAGAATTCCAAGGTGGTACGGGTCTCAGGTCTCTTTTCCTTTTCTTGGAAATCTACAGCCTCATTTTAATAGGCTCACCCTAATGGAGTCATTTAACCTTAATTACCTCCCAATGGTCCCAACTCTTAATAGCATAGTTGGGTTAAGTTTCCACCCACTTAAAAGATTATAATAGGGATTAAATTTCAACATGAGTTTTGGTGGGGACATTCAAACCACAGCACTGATGTTATATATTAACTCTATATGTGAGTCATCCCAGGATCTAATTATTTAATCTCTTATCACCTTTTCTTGTTGATCACCTTTTGGATAATATACATCATCATATTACACATTATGATGTCTTCCTCTAACAAGTGTTGAACATTGTTATGATGATTAAATTATTAGCAGACCATTTTTTTTCTGTAGAGACTGGATTTTAGGCTTTGTAACAGCAGGTCAATTTTGTTTTGCTTCTATTTCTGGGGCGCAAAATGGATTTAATATTCAAAGACTAGAGCATTCACTAATGTCTCTGTTCTCTGATTCAGGTCAAACTCCAACTTCTATACCTTTCTAAAACTGTGCAGTATTCCCTGTTGATCTCTTGGAATTTTGCCTCATGGATACAGAGCTTAGAGTTAGCTAAAGACTCAAAGGAAATTTTTTACCACAAACTTTAAAGTTCCTACTCTGTAGTCCTTGTCTCCAGGACCCCATTCTCCAATCCTACCTGCTTTGGCGCCCCCATACAATGACTGTGTCTCTCTGCAAGAAAGATCATTGCTCTTTTCCTGGACTCTATATCCTTGCACTGGGGTTTGGAAAATGCTCTCAATGAGAGCAAAGGGAATCTAGGGCTCATCTTATCTTCTCCTCTTCTCTCAGGGACTGTAGCTATTGCTGTTTACTGCCTACAAAGACTGCTTATATTCTGTAATGGTTAATTTGAATTGTCAACTTGATTGAGTTAAGAGATGCCAAGGATTAAGAGGTTTATGGGTGTGTCAATAAGGGTGTGTCCAGGAGTGATTGGCATGTGGGATAGCCAACTGAAATGGAGACCTTCCTTAAGTGTGGGTAGCACTGTCCAATAGGATGATGGCTTGGATGGAATAAAAGTTTAAAGAACAAGGAAGCAGAAGATGCAAGCTCATTATTCTTGAACTGATTCTTGATTAGTGCTGTGATCATCTGAGGATATCAGACTCTCACTTCTTCCCTCCTACAAAGCGAACTCTGCCAGTGATTATCTGGAAGCCTTTGGTCTCAGACTAGGATAGCACTGTTGATCTCTCTTTTTCTGGGGCTTCACCCTCTTGGACTGTGCAGCTACTGATTCTTCTAGCTCTCTGGCCTGCAGAAGATCATCTTGGACTATCCAGCTTCTAGTTGTATAAGTCAACCTGATAAATCTCCCTTTTATAATTATACTTCCTGTTGAGTGTGTTCCTCTAGAGAACCCCGACTAATACATGTCTTCCATAGCTTTTAACTATTTATATTAAAAGGATAAGTACGATACTAGTTACTCCCAATTTGCCTTTGATAGCATGGATTTTTAAAAATTTTTATCAAAATAGCTCTTCCTGTGAAATCTTAGGAATCCTGAAATGGGGAGCAGGGAGAATAGTTTACTGACTTTTTTTTTTTTTTTTTTTTTTTACATTAGGAAACAATTTTTTTTTTATTTATTTATTTTTTTATTTAGCATTTTTTTTACATACAATTGCTTGCATACAGAGTATATTCGTACAATTCAGGTCTTCAATCATGCATTTAGGAAATGATATCCATCTCATTCAAACACCTTTTCTTTTTTTCTTTTTCCTTTTCTCCCTCTCCCTCCCCCCTTGCTCCCTCCCTTACTCTCCCTTACCTTTGACCATTCTAGTGTTCTTCTAGTCCTCGTATGTACCCTCCCATCCAACAATACTATGGACTAGCCTCCTTATATAAGAGAGAACATTTGGTACTTGGAAAGACTGACTAACTTCACTTAGCATTATGTCTTCCAACTTCATCCATTTACCTGCAAATACCATTAATTTATTTTCTTTTATTGCTGAGTAAAATTCCATTGTGCGTATAAACCACATTTTCTTAATCCACTCATCTACTGAGGGACATCTAGGTTGGTTCCACAACCTAGCTATTGTGAATTGCGCAGCTACAAACATTGAGATAGCTGTGTCACTGTAATATGCTGTTTTTAAGTCCTTTGGGAATAGACCCAGGAGTGGGATGGCTGGGTCATAGGGTGGCTCCATTCCCAGTTTTCCAAGAAATCTCCATACTGCTTTCCATAATGGTTGCACCATTTTGCATTCCCACCAGCAATGTATGAGTGTGCCTTTTTCCCCACATCCTCTCCAACATTTATTGTTGCTTGTGTTCTTGATAGCTGCCATTCTGACTGGAGTGAAGTGAAATCTTAGAGTAGTTTTGATTTGCATTTCTCTAATTGCCAGCGATGTTGAACATTTTTTCATGTATTTGTTAATTAATCGTGTATCTTCTTCTGAGAGGTGTCTTCTCAATTCCTTAGCCCATTTATTGATTGGGTTATTTGTTTTTTTGGTGTAAAGTTTTTTGAGTTCTTTATATATTCTAGAGATCAGTGCTCTGTCTGATGTGCATGTACTAAATATTTGTTCCCAATTAGTTGGCTCTCTATTCACCTCACTGATTGTTTCTTTTGCTGAGAAGAAGCTTTTTAGTTTAAATCTATCCCATTCATTAATTCTTGGTAGTAATTCTTGCGCTACAGGATTCTTATTAAGGAACTTGTGGCCTAATCCGACATGTTGGAAATTGGAGCTTACTTTTTCTTCTATTAGGCGTATTGTCTCTGTTCTAATTCCTAGGTCCTTGATCCATTTTGAATTGAGTTTTGTGCATGGTGAGAGATAAGGATTTAATTTCAATTTGGTGCATATGGATTTCCAGTTTTCCCAGCACCATTTGTTGAAGAGGCTATCCTTTCTCCACTGTACATTTTTGGCACCTTTGTCTAATATAAGATAGCTGAAATTATATGTATTAGTTTCTGTGTCCTCAATTCTGTACCATTGGTCCACCAGTCTGTTTTGGTGCCAATACCATGCTGTTTTTGTTACTATTGCTCTATAGTATAATTTAAGGTCCGGTATGGTGATGCCCCCTGCATCACTTTTCTTGCTCAGGATTGCTTTGGCTATTCTGGGTCTCTTATTTTTCCAGATGAATTTCATGACTGCTATTTCTATTTCTTTGAAGAATGACATTGGGATTTTGATTGGAATTGCATTAAATCTGTATAGTGCTTTTGGTAGTATGGACATTTTGACAATATTAATTCTACCTATCCAAGAGCAAGGTAGGTCTTTCCATCTTCTGAGTTCATCTATAATTTCTTTCTTTAGGGTTCTATAATTTTCGTTATACAGGTCTTTCACCTCTTTCGTTAGGTTGATTCCCAGGTATTTTATTTTTTTTGATGCTATTGTAAATGGGGTTTTCATCATTTCCCTTTCAGAGTCTTTTTTGCTGATGTACAAAAATGCCTTTGACTTATGTGTGTTGATTTTGTATCCTGCAACTTTGCCAAATTCATTTACTAGTTGTAAAAGTTTTCTGGTAGAGTTTTTTGGGTCTTCTAGGAAGATTATCATGTCATCAGCAAATAGTGCTAATTTGAGCTCTTCTTTTCCTATCTGGATCCCTTTAATTTCTTTCGTCTGTCTAATTGCTCTGGCCAGAGTTTCCAGTACTATGTTAAATAGCAGTGGTGAAAGGGGGCATCCCTGTCTTGTTCCAGTTTTTAGAGGGAATGCTTTCAATTTTTCACCATTTAAGATAATGTTAGCTCGGGGCCTTGCATATATAGCTTTTATAATGTTGAGATATGTTCCTGATATTCCTAGTTTTTCCAGTGTTTTGAACATAAAGGGGTGTTGTATTTTGTCAAATGCTTTTTCTGCGTCAATTGAGATGATCATATGATTTTTGTCTTTAAGTCTATTGATGTGGTGTATTATGTTTATTGATTTCCGAATGTTGAACCAGCCTTGCATCCCTGGGATAAACCCCACTTGATCATGGTGCACTATCTTTTTGATATGTTTTTGTATCCGATTTGCCAGGATTTTGTTGAGGATTTTTGCATCTATGTTCATTAAAGATATGGGCCTAAAGTTTTCTTTTTTGGATGTGTCTTTGCCTGGCTTTGGAATTAATGTGATATTGGCCTCATAGAAAGAGTCTGGAAGAGCTCCCTCTTTTTCTATTTCTTGGAATAGTTTGAAGAGCATTGGAATTAGTTCTTCTTTGAAAGTCTTATAGAACTCGGCTGTAAACCCATCAGGTCCTGGACTTTTCCTTGTTGGTAGCTTTTTGATGACTTCTTCTATTTCTTTGCTTGTAATTGATCTGTTTAAATTGTGTATAGCCTCCACATCCAGTTTAGGCAAATCATATGACTCTAGAAATCTGTCAATGCATTCAGTATTTTCTATTTTATTAGAGTACAGGTTTTCAAAGTAATTTCTAATTATATTCTGTATATCTGAGGTGTTTGTTGTGATATTCCCTTTTTCATCACGAATGTTAGTAATTTGAGTTTTTTCTCTTCTTCTTTTCGTTAGCATCGCTAAGGGTCTGTCAATTTTGTTTATTTTTTCAAAGAACCAACTTTTAGTCTTGTCAATTCTTTGAATGGTTTCCTTAGTCTCGATTTCATTAATTTCTGCTCTGATTTTAATTATTTCCTGTCTTCTACTGCTCTTGGTGTTGGTCTGTTCTTCTTTTTCTAATGCTTTGAGGTGTGATGTTAAGTCATTTATTTGTTGGTTTTTTTTCCTCTTAAGGAATGAACTCAGTGCAATGAATTTTCCTCTTACTACTGCCTTCATAGTGTCCCAGAGATTTCTATATGAAGTATCTGTGTTCTCATTTACCTCTAAGAATTTTTTGATCTCCTCTTTGATGTCTTCTTCAACCCTTGTTCATTCAGTAACATGTTGTTTAGCTTCCAGTTGATGGAGTAGTTTTTCTTATTCCTTGTTTTGTCGTTGATTTCCAATTTCATCCCTTTATGGTCTGATAGCTGCAGGGTAGTATCTCTATTTTTTTATATTTGCTGAGAGTTGCCTTGTGACATAATATATGGTCTATTTTGGAGAAGGAACCATGTGCTGCTGAGAAAAAAGTGTATTCGTTTAAGGGATGAAATATTCTATATATGTCCGTTAGATCTAAATTATTAATTGTTTTAATGAGGCTTAAAGTTTCTTTGTTTAGCCTTTGTTTGGATGATCTATCCATTGTTGAGAGAGGTGTGTTGAAGTCCCCTAGAATAACTGTGTTGTGGTCTATTTTACTCTTGAACTTGAGAAGCGTTTGTTTGATGAATGTAGGTGCTCCATTATTTGGGGCATATAGATTTATGATTGTTATATCCTGTTGATGAATGGTTCCCTTAAGTAATAAGAAATATCCATCTTTGTCCCTCTTGATTAGTTTTGGTTTGAAGTCTACCTTATTTGATACGAGAATGGAAACCCCTGCTTGCTTCCGCCGGCCATGTGAGTGATAAGACTTTTCCCAGCCTTTCACTTTCAGTCTGTTGATGTCTTTTTCTATGAGGTGTGTTTCTTGGAGACAGCAAATTGTTGGGTCGTTTCTTTTAATCCATTCTGATAATCTGTGTCTTTTGATTGCGAGTTTAGGCCATTAACATTCAGGGTTATTATTGAGATATGATTTTTATTCCCATCCATTTTTATTTAAATTATGGTCTTTAGCTTGATTAGGTTTCTCTTCTGGTTGGTATTTCCTTTAGTTTAATATCTCCCTTTGTTCATTTTCATTATCATCTTTCTCTTCTTCTTCATGAAAAATGTTGCCCAGGATGTTCAGAAGTGCTGGCTTTCGAGATGTGAAATCTTTTAACTTTTGCTTGTAAGGTTTTTATTTCATCTTCGAATCTAAAGCTCAATTTTGCTGGATATAAGATTCTTGGTTGACATCCCTTTTCTTTCAGAGCTTGAAATATGCTATTCCAGGATCTTCTTGCTTTTAAGGTCTGTTGAAAAATCTGAACATAGTCTGATTGGTTTCCCCCTATATGTGATCTGCTTCCTTTCTCTTGTGGCTTTTAGTATTCAGTATATTAGGCATTTTCATTATAATGTGTCTTGGTGTGGATCTGTTGAGATTTGTTTGTTTGGTGTTCGGTATGCCTCTTGAACTTGTTTTCCCATTCATTCCTCAAGTTTGGAAAATTTTCTGTATTATTTCGTTTAATAGATTACTCATTCCTTTGGCTTGAAACTCTGCCCCTTCCTCTACGCCAATCACTCTTAAGTTTTGGTCTTTTTATGCTGTCCCATAATTCTTGGATGTTATGTTCTTGATTTCCAAGTTTTGCTGTACGATCTAAATTCTTCTCTAGGACAAATATTTTGTCTTCGTTGTCTGAGGTTCTTTCCTCCAAGTGGTCTACTCTGTTGGAGATGGTTTCAATTGAACTTTTATTTTGGTTTATTGCTTCTTTCATTTCTGGAATTTCTATTTGGTTTTCTCTTTAGAGCCTCTATTTCCCTATTGAAGTAATCTTTTACTTCCTGTATTTGTTTTTGGAGTTCTTTGTCAAAATGATCTTTTGCCTCCTGTACTTGCTCCCTCATCTCATTTTTGAGTTCATTCTTAAGTTCCCTAAACATTTGGCATATGTAATTTCTAAATTCCATCTCTGGCATTTGACCAACTGTGTTTGCCATGAAATCTACTAATGATGAATCTTGATTTGATTGTGTCACTTTCTTCCCTTGTTTTTTCATGCTGCTTGTGTGTCTTTTCTTCCTGCACTGTGGGACCTTGACTGTTTCGATTTTACCTTAATTCCTTATGTTGTTCCTGTAGTACGAAGCTATCAGTTCCCCTTATAATTCCTTTACACTTTAAAACCTAACACTTTCTATTCAGAAAATTCAATTTTGATCACAATGTACAGATTTTGTTAACCGAGATATTATTTCCAGTTTACTCTGTATGCTTCTGATGGGGTTTTATAGCTTCAAGTATTGGATACAGAGGTATTATGTTTAAGAAGAAGGAAGCGTCTTGAATTGTTCTTTCTTGGAAAGTATGAGAGGAGAGTTCTATTGACGTGGTTTACTGGAAGTGGTTTGGTATCAGTAGAAGAGAGAAGATAGAGAATGGAGTAGACACTTAGGTGAAGAGACCAATTTATATATAAAGTAAGATGGAAAAGAAGAAAAAAAATGATAAAAGAGTAGAAATTGTTGTAAGAGAGAGGAGATAGAGAATCAAGAAAATGGAGAGTAAACTATATATAGAAAAATTCTGCGTACAGCTTGTTTTTGTCTCTGTCTAGTATGCACTGGCAGGGTGCAAATATGAAAGATGAAGGAGAAAGAAGAGATGCCAAAGTGAGAAGGAAGAAAAGAAGGAACGAGAAAAGGAGCAGAAGCAAACAATCAAACACTCTGACAATCAATGCAAAAAAAGCAGAACAGAACAAAGCCAAAAAAAAGAGAAAGAACAATAAACAATCAATAAACAATCTAACAAAAGCCAATAGCACAAGCAGACCGACCAACAACAACAACAACAAAAAAAAAAAAAAAAAAAAAAAAAAAAACAACAAGAAAAAAACGTTGAACCCCAAGTCTCAAACAAAACAAAAACGGGCCCTGGGAAGCCCCCCTTCTCTTTTCCCTTTCCAGTTTAAGCCAACTGCATTGGATCACGTCCAGAAAGTCTGCGAGTCAAGTCTGCACCCTATGCCAGCGGCCGCTCAGGGGGAAGATTGGCTCAGGGTGATTGTGTGTCAGCAGATGAATGGCTCCGGGAAGAGGATCCTCCAGAAGGCACCCTTTCCCCACGCCCACCCACAGTTGTAGCTTCTTGTGGCCGCTGGGCTGGCCTCAGACACGCCCTCCCCTGCTGGTTACCCGAGTCTCACCCAGGTGTGCGCTGCCTTCTAAGCGATGGGGCTCCCTGGATGTCTGCAGCTTTCCGTCTTTTCCCCTTTGTCTGGCTCAGCCACTGCACTTCTCAAAGATGGCGGAGTTCTCCTCCCATTCAGCAGCTGCTCCGCAGACCCTTGTGTCGGTCCAGATCGTGCGGGGGGGTCGGCTTGGCAAGCGGTGCAAAAGAGCTCCACGTGGACACCGCCCACGCCTCTAGGCCTTTTTTATCCCTCCTTGCCGGTCAGTTTCAAAGCCGCTGGGTTCGTCTCCTTGCCGATTTTAGCCCCTGACCGGAATTGTTTCGGGCTGTGGATTTTTTGACTTTGTATCTCTTTCTGTGGAAAAGAACCGCCAGCAAAGCGCTCAAACTTCCCACTCCGTCCTTCCAACTGCGTTCACTCTAAATTTACTGACTTCCTTGATTTTTGACATCTCTTTCTGTGGAATGTCTTCCTTCCTTCCTTCCTTTTTCTCCCTCCCTCCCTCCCTCCCTCTCTCTCTTTCTTTCTTTCTACCAGGGATTGAACCCAGGGCCATTTAACCGCTGAGCCATAATCCAGCCATTTTTATTCTATTTTATTTTTTTAGACAGGTTTTTGCTAATTTGCTTTGGGCCTTGCTAAATTGCTGAGGCTGGCTTTGAACTTGTGACCCTCCTGCCTGCCTCAGTCTCGCGAGCCTCTGGATTGGATTACAGGCATGTGCCCATGTGCCGCCATGCCCAGCTGAGGAATGTTCTTTATAAATTCAATGGCTTTTTAATTTTTCTGAAATATTAAGCATATCTTGATTTTCGATCTCCCTGACCTCTGTAGCACTTGTCTTTAGTAAAAATTATGAGATTCTTAATATTTTCTTCCTTGTTTTATTTTTATCCCTATACTTCAATAGACTAAATGTTTATGTCCCTCCAATTCCATGTTAGATTCCTAACTCCCAAGGTGATGGTTCTGGGAATTGGGGCCTTTATGATGCTTTGTCCTCATGAATGGTGTGAGTGCCCTAGTAAAAGAGACCCCAGATATCTTCCTTATCCTGTCTGTAGTGTCAAATTATATTGAGAGGCTTGCCGTCTGTGAGAAATAGGGACCTCGCCAGACACTGGCTTTCTGGAATCTTGAACTTCATGCTGTAGTTTGGACCTTAAGTGTTCCCCAAACGTCCATGTGTTAAAGGCTTGGTCCCCAGCAAGATGCTATTGGAAAGTAGTGGAACCCTTAAGAGGTGGTACTGAGTAGCAGGTCTGGAGGTCTCTGGGGGCACGGCCTTGAAGGGATAATGGAACCCCAATTTTCTCCTCTTCTGTCTTTGTTTTCTTGGCCACAAGGTGAGTGGCTTTGCTTTACCATGCAGTCCTTGCCAAGATGTGCTGCCGCTCCACACGCCCCAAAGCAATGTGGCCAACTGATTATGGAGGGTTCTCTAAACATCCAAAAATGTGCCTCTCAAACAAAATGTTTTTTTCTTTATATGTTATTTTATAGGTATTTGTCACAGTGATAAAAAGCTGATTTAATACATTTCAGAATGTCGAGAAATAAATCTCTGTTGTTAATAAACCATGAAGTTTATGGCATTTTGTTTTAGCAGCGTAGACACACTAAAATATTGACAGTACTTCATTCACATCTCTATTTCATGTTCCCTGTATATAATTAAAAGGTTTGTCTCCTGAACACATATTCTTTTTATTCTCCTTAGCCATTCTCATTGATTTCTGTGGTTTCAACCATCACCACTAAGTACATGACTTTCTTGGCTTAGAGTTGTAGTCCTAAACTTTCTCTCGGGGTGTGACTTCAATTATCTATTTTTTTGAGGATATGGAATTATTGAAATGGCATTGGTCTGAGCATTTCTGGTATTGTTTTGTAGAAAATTAAAAAAAAATTATCTAACATCTGTGGAAATTCCTCTTTTCATCCCAAATCCTTCCCCAATGAATATCTACTAGATAATAAGCTCTGAAAAGACAAAGACAGAATTGTATTCATCCGTGTAGATTTCCTTAGTGCTTTGGAAATAGTTGGTAAACATTTTATTGAGTAAGCATCTGTCATTTAAGTCCATTTGAAGGGACTGTTAACATTTTCAGCACAATTGTTCTACTAGTCACCAACTACATTTTGAGTGTGTCATTTGTAAGGTAATTAGAGGTGAATTATTTATAATAAACATCTGGCACAAATAAATATATCTTAGAGAAGATTTATTAATCTATAAGAAAGATAATCAGGTTAAGGATTTGGAAAAGCTGGTCACATTGGGAGGCAAGAAGATAAGCAGCAAATGAGACCTAAACTGTCCTCTAGAAGGAGGTAAAGGATGAGAGGAGAAGAGTGAGGATACTGGAAGTCTAGGTGCTGGGGAAGGATAAAGTCAGAGAGGAACCATAAAGACATTTTAGGTACAGGGAAATCCAATCCATGATTGGAATCTGGCTTCAGTATAGAAAGCTTTTCATCACCCTCAAATCTCCAGTGAAACTAACTACATCCATGAATAGTTGGGGCAAATGTTTTGTGGGTTTTTTTAAAATATATTTATTTATTTACTTTAGTTGTACACAATGCAATGCATTTATGTTTATGTGGTGCTGAGGATTGAACCCGGGCTGCGCAGGTGCAAGGCGAGTGCTCTGCTGCTGAACCACAACCCCAGCCCCTGTTTTGTGTTTTTACTTTACTTTGATCCTTAGAATTTGGAGAAGACTCTCTTTCATATCCAGACCAAAAGATCAAGGATCAGTGAGACCAGGTATCAGGAGACAGATGTGGCCACAGAATAATTTGTAGAAATCTTTAGAATAGCTTACATAATCTGTGGGGATTCTAAAATATTTACCTAGATCTTGGTGGACAGGGAAGGCCTCATTTAATTCCTAAAGAATAACAGCATTGTCCCATTTAAAAGAAATCTGCAAATATACTTTTTAATTTTTCATGGTATAGCGAAGTTTCTTGTTTTAATAAACTTTTTCATCACTGTGTCAAAAAAACCTGACAAGAACTACTTAGAGGAGGAACAGTTTATGTTGGCTTATGGTTTTGGAGATTCAGTCCTTGATTGATGGTCTCCATAGCTCTGGGACCCAGGTGAGGCAGAACATCATGGTGGAAGGGCATGGTGCAGGAAATCAGCTCAATTCACGACAGCCAGGAAACAGAGAGAGAACTCCATTCCACTAGCTAGGTACAAATTTTAGACCTCAGAGGCATTCCTCCAGTCACACTCTACCTGCCTACTGATTAAGTTAAGGATATCATAATAATTTCACCTATGAAAATTATTGCATTGTCTCACACATGAGCTTTTGGTAGATACATCATATCTAAACCATAACACTCCCCAAGGACAGACTTATATGTCCTCCTTTCCTTTGTTTCTATTTTTCCCATCTTTAAAACACAGACCAGTGACTTATATGATAAAGTATACAATTGATAAGTTTGAATGAGTAAATTTAATTAATTAATTAATTTAAAGTCTTTTCTCACTGTTTAGATTCAACAAATGATCAGATTGTTTTGATTTCAAAGCATCTAAAATATAAAACTGGGAGGGGGGTAGTTTCTTCTATACGTTTAACCAATCAGAGATTTTAGGAAGCAATGAGATCAGTAGTTCTCAGATTTTGACATACCTCAGAATGAGCTGTAGGGTTTATTAAAATGGACTTTAGGAGCTCTACACAGAGTTTCTGATTTGGTAGGTCTGGGTGAGGCCCAGGACTACGTTTCTAACAAGTTCCCAGGTGATGTGGTTGCTGTTGAACTGAAGACCATGCTTTGCAAACCACTGATCAAGGTGACATCATTAAGTCACAGACTTCACAGAAAACACTGCAGCAGCACTTTGTTCCTGAAATGTTTAAAATATTTTTCGCTGCCCTGTATGGTAACAAAGCAGGAGCTACTCACATTGTGCACCCTTATTTCTGCCACCCACTAGGGTGACTGGAAATGAGCCAAATCATCTCTGCCTACTTTGGCTTCTTCTTATGAAAAGGTCCGTGGTCACCTTCTTATTTTGCAAGGAGTTTCCAGTGTTTATGAAATGTAAACTCTTACTATGGAACTGAAAGTACGTAAACCTTTTATGAAAAGCATTATCTAAACTCTAGTAATTCCGTTACATTTTCCCCCTAGAAAACTTTGTTATGATATTCTTATCATTAGCCAGTCCTGGAAAAGTGGTGTGCTTATATTGAGTCTAACTAAAACCAGAAAGTGATCTTAGTCAATATTTCATGCTTTCTGGGTTATGAGGATATCAAATGCACCTGATTTGAACTGGGGTCTAGTCTTTGTCCTTCCACATGGTATGAAAGCAGGCCGCACAGGGGAATGGAGCAGTTGCCTTCTTTGTTTCCCAGGAATGTAAGCTGCCTGTCACGGCCAGCCACCGCGCCGCCACGGGAGGAAAATTCTCGGAGGCAGAGTTAAGCTTTTACTACTTTTACTTCTACTTTCTTAGAGCTTAGAGAGGGAAAGAAAGATTTTTCTTAGAGAAAGATTTCTTCTTGTCTTCTTAGCTTAGAGTCTTAGAAAGAAAGATAAAGAAAGATAGAGCTTCTTAGAGAAGATTTCTTCTTGTCTTCTTAGCTTAGAGTCTTAGAAAGAAAGATAAAGATAGAGCTTAGAGCTTAGCTTAGAGAAAGACTAGAGCTTCTTTCTTCTCTCTTCTGTCTTCTGTCTTCTTTCTTCTGTCTTCTTCAGGAGCCTCGGCCTAACTCTGACCAGTCATTTCTCTTCTGTCTTCTATCTGTTTTCTGTAACCGCTCTGCCTACGTTCTGGCCGCTCTGATTCTTCTGACCGACCGAGTGACTGCCCGACTGTCTGAATTCTCCGTTCTCCTAACTCGGACCGCTTTCACCCGGTTATATACCTTCAGGTTTGCGGGTGCCTACAGGTGCGTCACATATCAGGTGGAACCCATGGCTTCCAGCTAGCTACAACAGCCCTTCCTAATTAGGGCTCCTTCATATTCCTTCCCTTTAGTTTAAAAAGGTGCTTTTGTTCTATTTTCTCTATTTTATTTTCTCTATTTTCTTTTATTTTCTTGTCCCTACCTAGCTTTTCACCTTTTATTTTTGAAAGGGTGGATATTTGAGCCCTTTTGAGAAGGTGCTGTGGCTTTAAGGAAGCCTAATGCTGAGGAGCAGCTAACGCACCTAGTTAAGCACAATTGCATAAGCGGCTTTGACTTTTTTTTTTTTTTTTTTTTTTCTCTCTCTTCTTTATTTTTCTTTATGGCTTTCTTGCCAAAGCTCAATGGCTTTTTTTTTTTTTTCTGCATGGTTTTTACCATGCTATTTAATTCTCTATTTTCTTTTAAGCTCATGGCTTTTTTCTTTATACTAAAGCTCAAGGCTTTTTCTCTATATTTTTTATGGCTTTTGGCTGGCTATGGCTTTTTTGGCCGGCTACTCTGCTTCAGCTTAATTCTTAACTGGCTTCAACTGAGTCAGAGGCTATGCTCTCTTGTTTACTACTCTTTTTGCTGGTCTCAACTGAGTCTGAGGCTATACTTTTTCGTTGCTCTCCTTATTTCTTAGCTTTTCTTCTCTGCCTGCCGAGCCCCGGACGGACCACCATTTGTAAGCTGCCTGTCACGGCCAGCCACGGCGCCGCCACGGGAGGAAAATTCTCGGAGGCAGAGTTAGCTTTTGCTACTTTTACTTCTACTTTCTTAGAGCTTAGAGAGGGAAAGAAAGATTTTTCTTCTTAGCTTAGAGTAGAGTAGCTTAGAGTAAAGAAAGATAGAGCTTAGCTTTTCTTCTTAGCTTAGAGTAGAGTAGAGCTTAGCTTAGAGAAAGACTAGAGCTTCTTTCTTCTCTCTTCTTTCTTCCTTCTTCTGTCTTCTGTCTTCTGTCTTCCTCGGGAGCCTCGGCCTTACTCTGACCAGTCCTCTGGAGCCTCGGCCTAACTCTGGCCAGTCATTACTTCTTCTATCTGGTTTCTCTTCTGTAACCGCTCTGCCTACGTTCTGGCCACTCTGATTCTTCTGACCGACCGAGTGACTGCCGGGCTGACTGAATTCTCCGTTCTCCTAACTCGGACCGCTTTCACCCGGTTATATACCTTCAGGTTTGCGGGTGCCTACAGGTGCGTCACATATCAGGTGGAACCCATGGCTTCCAGCTAGCTACAACAGCCCTTCCTAATTAGGGCTCCTTCACAGGAACACTTGAGCTATTGAGTACATGTGCAGTAATTTGAATAAGAAAGTCATCCAAAATGAACAAGACCATAATATTCTTTAGAATCAGAATGACGTTTTTGGTTTTGTACATGTTTGACTTATGGATTTATGGTTGTCACATAATTTGAGGGCATAGGCAAAGGCCTAACATTAATGGTGGGCTTCTAGATATTGTAATGGGTACCCAACCTGATTGTGATAATTTCAAATTTACTGCTCATTAGTCTCTGTGCTTGTTCTTTTTTTCCATTGTTGACGTCGACTGATACTGTCTAGATGAAACAATTGATTATATTTCTCCTTCTTTTCCAAGAAAAGACTTGTGCAGCCTCAGGGAGACACTATATACTAAAATGTTGGGGTTTTCTGCTCTACATCCCTATAGTTCTATGTACTGGACCAACATTTGGATTCTAGTAGAAAGGAGAAAAGTGATATAGACAGCAACAGACTGAATGCTTTTAATAAAACTCAAGGTACTCTTAGAACAATAATATATTTAGACATCAGTTGCCTTTCCTTGATAC
This sequence comes from Tamias sibiricus, assembly GCA_025594165.1. Classification (NCBI taxonomy): domain Eukaryota; kingdom Metazoa; phylum Chordata; class Mammalia; order Rodentia; family Sciuridae; genus Tamias; species Tamias sibiricus. Next base: position 79,748,473 of record CM046661.1, read on the forward strand.
TATGGTGTTTTAGTCAGCTTTTTTTGACCAAAAGATCTGAAAAGAACAATTAGAGGAGAAAAAGTTCACCTGGCTCACAGTTTCAGAGGCCTCAGACAGATGGTCAACTCCATAGCTCTGGGTTCAAGATGAGGCAGAAAATCATTGCGCGAGGATGTGGCAGAGGAAAGCAGTTCAGGACAAAGCAACAGGAAGCAGATAGAGAGCTCTGCTCACCAGGGTAAAAATGTAAGCCCCAAATATACCAGTGACATACCTCCTCCAGCTACACCCTGTCTACACTTACCACCCAGTTAATCCATATCCGTGGATTAAACCATTTATTAGATTACACCTCTCATAACCTAACCATGTTGCCTCTGAAAATTCTTGCATCCTGTCACACAACTTTTGGGGGACACCACATATCCAAACCATAACATATAGCAAAAGGATTTATTAGTAGGATGGCCACAGGTGCCATGTTATTTGGGAAAGTCCTGCTTTATATCTATTTTCTTAGTAAACCTACTAACATTTCTCTCTTGTGTTCCCAAGTACTTAGTCTGTATGGTAAACACAGTCACCTTATTTATTAGGAAGGGAAAACCACACTAAAAATACAATGTTTATATAGTTGTTAAAGAGGTAAACATTTTCTGACTTCTCATACACATCTTGTTTCTATAACATTGGGATGAAAACAGGCATTTACTTCAAACAGCCTTTGATCTGGAGTGGAGGGTCCCCAAAAGACACAGGGATGTATAATGTGATGAAATACAAGATGAAACCTCTGGATGACACAGTTCTCTCATCAGGGGTGCCTCAAAATTTGTAACGAATTATTTGTATATCTGAAAAAAATGGCTAGACATCATGTTAAATGTGTTCTGAATTATTATGATTGATCTCTATAGTGCAAATAGATCTAGTAATTATTTTTAAATTTTCCAGGAAATAATAAAGAATTATAACAGGTGATATTTACAGATGGGAGGGTCCATGATGTATGGAAGAACGGAAAGTTTCCTAGTAAAGGGGTTTTCCCTGTGCTAGTCATTACCAAATTATGATAAATTACAGATTCTATTTCATAGTATCAGTAAATATCATAAGTTTATCATAAAATTATGTTCTGATAAGTGTTTTTTGGCTTAGAGTAAATGAATTATTTAGTACCAACTTTGTTCTTAGTACTATATTTGGTCCTGGAGAACATAAAGACATAATTTAAGGTTTAGTAAAGAACCACAAGATAATTTACACAAATATAAAATCATAACAAATAGGATGTAGAATCATGATACAAAAATGTCTGACTTATAAAATTTTAAAGGCATTTTAGAGGTGGCAACTAGGACTTCCTTGTTATTTGGGACTTCAAATAATGTATGTAATGCCCATGCTTGTAACATACACCAAACATTGACCCTTTAGCAGCAACCCATGCCAAGTGCATGAACATATTAATGCCAGATTTGCAGTGCAATTAAAGAAATGCATGATAAAGAACTTTCTTTGTATTCATGAGTCTGTTATTCAGACTTAGGAGCCATTTATCTCATGGAATAAAGTTGCTTTTTGGAAATTTGGGCACAGGGACAGAAGGGGGAAAGAGATTGAATTATCTGATGCTCTGAGAACATTAGATGGAATGGTGATTGATATGATTGACATTAAATAATACAATTTTGAAAAAGCCAAGTGGTTATAAATTTTACAGTTTTCTTTGTTAGGGTTAAATATTCAATTGGAGAGCATGCAAGTACATTCTGGGAAATTTTAAAATCCTGTTTTTTTCCTTAGGAAGTTACTAAAATGAAGAAGGGCTTAGAACTATTGAAATCTTTGCATGAGTCTCTGTTCATGGCAGTGAAGATAGTTAGCTTTGACCAAGCAAAAAACTTGGCATTGTAGAGTGGTAACCTCTGGCTTTCTCACCCTCTCCTCCTAAAAGCAGTAGTTCTTCATTTTCCACTCACCAAGTCTGAAGAAGCAAGTAGCATATTTTATAAGCCAGTTGTCAAAAAGCTACCAAAATAATGATTTTGCTTGAAACATTCAGGATATAATAATCGAGAAAAGGGATGCCTACTTGTACAATTTCAGACAAGAAGGAGAAATAGAAAATTGTCATTTCCTCAATCAAGGAAGCAAGCTTCCTTGAGAAATTCAAGGTGAGAAAGTTTGAGGTTTTGTTTTTAAGACAAAATGTGGTCCCAAGGGTGGTTCCTAACCTAACAGCACTGATGTCCTTCTAAGAAGAGGAGATTAGGACACAGACAACGCAAAGGGAGGGACCATCAAGGAGCACACAGCCACAGAAGCCTGTTACTAAGTCTCTTTCCATCTAAACTCTTAAGAAATGGTGGAGGTATAAATACTGGAGGAAATGGAGAGCAGGGGAAAGGGTGTTGATAAAAACCCTCCACGACAGGAAGTAGTCATAAAACTCAACCTGAACTCTCACCCCTTAAGCTGCACACCACTGTGTCTGCGCTTTCCATAGTGGAGATACAGAACAATTTCAGTAGGAATTCTCGCAAGGAAACTAGGTTAAGCTAGTTTCCCACTGTTTCAAAATTACTGTTCCCCTACATAAAATTCAAAAGAGCATTTGGAAATACCTCCGAAGTCTTGGAGATTATTCTTCTCCATCTGTTAAAATCTTACTCATCTACAAAGGAACAGCTGTGTATTCTCCACAAGCAGAATTGATTTAAAATAAAAATCCAATATACAAATCTCACCCAGACCAATTAAAGCCACCTCTGGAGGAGCAGGATTGGCCTCGTTGCAGGGAAGGCATTTTCATTAGTTTGGTAGGGGTGCCACAGTAAAGTGCACAGACCAGGTGGCTTAAACAACAGAAGTGCATTTCTCACAGTTCTACAGGCTAGCCCAAGGGTGCCAGCAGGTTTGGCTCCTCTGAGGCCTCTCTCCTTGGCTTACAGATGGCGGCATTCTCACTGTGTCCCTTGGCTATGTTGTATGTGTGTCCTCATCTTTTCTTCTAAGGACACTAGCTCTATTGGACTAGGTTCCACCAACATGATGTCATTTTATCTTAATTACCTATTTAAAAGGCCCATTTCCAAATGCAGTCCACATTCTCAGGTACTTGGTGTTAGGGCTTCACCATGTAAATCTGGACGGAAACAGATTTACCTCATACCTAGATTTACATACCTGTAACATCATAACTAGATTTGAATTCCTACTTTAGAGGGCCTCTGGGCTGCTTAAAGGCATTGCACACCTGAGAATATTTAGTAAAAACTTCACATAGTTTATAATTTTCCTAATAATAGGCTGAGTCTTGAAGGTAGTCTCTGAAATCAAAAGCCTTGACTTCTGGAGAGCAGTATGGGAGGCTAGAAATGTACTGAATTTGTCAATAGCCAAATTATTAGTCTTATAGCTACTGGTAGCTATAAGAATTTATGTGAGTAATTTAACCATTCAAACCTTTACTTTTCTTATTTGAGCAATAATACCTCATAGGTTATTTTATAGGCTGTGATAACATTCGAAATGCTTAATATAGTGACTGATAGCAGTACTCAAATATTAGTAAAAACAGGATTCTGGTCCTTTCTCTACCACTTATCAACTGTGCATCTGTATCATTTTTCTATGGCTGTATAACACATTACCACAAATCTAGTAGCTTAAAATTTCAGTAATTTATTATGTTGTAGTTCTGGAGGTCAGAAGTCTGATGCAGGTCTCAGTAGAATAATATTAATGTTGGCAGAACTGTGTTCCTTTCTGGGGGGATATAAGAGCTGTTTCCTTTTCCTTTGCAGCTTCTAGGGGCCACTCGCCATTTCTTGGTTCATGATTCCCTTCCCCTATCTTCAAAGCTAACAACTGTGGGTCTAGTTCTTGTTTCTCTGACCCTACCTTGGTCATTGTCACATGTTTGTTTTTTACTCTAGCCAGGAAACTCTCTCTGATTTTAAAGATCCATGTGGTTGGCCTGAACTCCATTTAACAATCCAAGTTAATGTTCTCATCTTGAAGTCCTCAGCATAATCACATCTACAAAGTCCTCTTTGCCAAGGATGGTGGCAAAGTTACAGGCTCACAATAATGGGAAGCCTTAATTTATTGAGCTGATTCTATACTGCCTACCACAGTCTCCTTGAACACAATTTTCTGAGCCAGTTCTTTAACAATAAAATGGACATATTGCCATCACCACCCTTAAGAGGCTTATTGTAAAAATTTGTTTCCTATTTGAGAATAATAATATTATAATGAATAAAATTTCTTATCTTTACAGCCAAATGAGAAAAGAAGACTGATTATCGAAGCCATTAATAGAAATTCTATCAATTCTCCTCATATAGTGCTGAATTTCTTACCTTTTCTTTTTTCCCTCTTGTCCCTGACTGACCCTAGCCCTACTGATTCCCTTTTACTCTGGTGATAGTACTCTCTTATCTTCCAAGTTCAAGTCCCTGTTCCTACTTTGGCATTGTACCACAAAGGCTACCACATCATTTACATGATTAGAATGTGTAAGCTGCCTGGTACCGAAAACCGGGATGAAAACTCTCGGAGGCAGAGTATAGCTTTTACTACTTTTACTTCTACTTTCTTAGAGCTTAGAGAGGGAAAGAAAGATTTTTAGAGAGAAAGATTAAAGCGAGCTTTTCTTCTTGTCTTCTTAGCTTAGAGTCTTAGAGAGAAAGAAAGATAGATAGAGCTTAGCTTAGAGTAGAGCTTAGCTTAGAGTAAAGCGAGCTTTTCTTCTTGTCTTCTTAGCTTAGAGTCTTAGAGAGAAAGAAAGATAGATAGAGCTTCTTTCTTCTCTCTTCTTTCTTCCCTCTTCTTTCTTCTGTCTTCTGTCTTCCTCAGGAGCCTCGGCCTAACTCTGACCAGTCATTACTTCTTCTATCTGGTTTCTCTTCTGTAACCGCTCTGCCTACGTTCTGGCCGCTCTGATTCTTCTGACCAACCGAGTGACTGCCCGACTGACTGAATTCTCTCTCCTAACTCGGACTGCTTTCACCCGGTTATATACCTTCAGCTTTTCGGGTGCTTACAGGTGCGTCACATACATATCAGGTGGAACTTATGGCTTCCAGCTAGCTACAACAGCCCTTCCTAATTAGGGCTCCTTCAAGAATGTCTCATTTTCCAACTATTCTACAAACAAAATCCTGAAACTTGGACATGGTCCATATCTATTTAATACTAACCTTGATACTGAGCTTAATGCTAGATCCCAAGATTCTGAAAGCCTTAATTTATTGAGCTGATTCTAAGATAAACTGATGAAGTAGTCAGGAGAACACTTGACTTCATTCCTTGGTATGTTACTCTTTTCCAATTAGTATGTGGAGGCCAGTGCTACTAGGTGCTTGACAAATAAAGGAATAAAAGGCACATGTTCTACTTTAATCTGTTATATCCACACAATATAAAACAGTACTTTAGAATTTAGATTTTGCAATCAAATATATTCAGGATTAGCTCTTGGTTTGTTATTTACTAGCTGAATCACCTTGGGAAATTTTTACTTTATTTAAACCTTTATTTCTTCACATATTGAACATAGTAACATCAAACTTTATAAGCTTAATTTGGGTATTAAATTAAATAATGCAAGAAATAAATTAATCACAATGTTTACTACTTTTGTAAGAATTCAATATTTTATTAACTTTTATTTATTATATTTTATCTTCAGTTTTCCAAATGGTTGCTAGGTAGAAAATGGGGAAAAAAACCTTTAATTTATAATGATTAAGGAAAATATGTTTTTCCTTTCTTATATATGAAGATTCAAAGGCATTTATTGGAAGTGAATATGGTGAGTCATATTAAAAGTTGTAAACAGATCTCAGATGAAAACCTTCCCTTCCCAACAAAGATGGTTTTAGCTTTTCTCTATACTGTCCATTGAAAGAGCATTCTATCACTTTTAGATTTATCCTTTGAGGTTTTATAATGCAGAATATGAAAAAAATGGGTGCATGGGAGAAGAGGAAAGGGTGGGAACGTATTTTCTAGACTATTGGAGCAAAAATGTTCATTTTGTTGACCACAAATTTAGTGTAAAGATTTAACTGGCTTTGTAGGGCACGTTGGCGCATGCCTGTAATCCCAGAGGCTGAGGCAGGAAGATCGCAAATTCAAAACCAGCCTCAGCAACAGCAAGGCTTTAAGGAACTCAATGAGACCCTGTCACTAAAAAAAAAAAAAAATACAAAATAGGGCTGGGGATATGGCTCAGTGGTTGACTGCCCCTGGGTTCAATCCCCCCCCTCCAAAAAAAAAAAAAAGATTTAACTGGCTTTACTTTGTGATTCTAGAATCAAGTAATACCTCATTCTATACAATAGAATGAGTTGTGGCAAGACAGAACAGTTGGTTTTTGTTAGGTGGGAATAAGAAAACAGAACAAGAAAAAAAGCACATTGGTAAAAATCAGGTTACTACAGGTGACTTTTCTTATCAAAGTTAAAGCACAGGGGACTTCTTACTATGCTGTTTCAGGTAGAATTGGTTCTTTCTGATTGGTTGCTGTGAATCTCCTGTTTTCAACTACAATTGCTTTAAATTTTCAGTTTGATTAAATGTCATTTAGCATAAGTGACTCCATTTTGATTTGTTCTGGTCTGATGGGGCCTAGTGTAAGAGACATCCACAGAAATACACTCTCATTAACATTTTTAATAGAGTAAAAAGAATAAAGGGATATGTTAGTCAGCTTTGCATCTCTGTGACAAATATGCCACACAAGAACAAATTAGAGGAGGAAAAGTTTATTTTGGCTCACAGTTTCAGAGGTTCAGTCCCTGGTCAGCTGACTCCATTGCTCTTGGCCTAATGTGAGAGAGAACATCAAAGCAGAAGGGCATACATAGCAAAGGAGTGCTGCTCTGCTCTTACAGCCAGGAATCTGAGAGAACTTGAGTGCAAGAAGTCAGGGGTAACATAATCTCCAAGAATACTTGTTATGGTTTACATGTGGTATCCCCCAAAAGCTCACTTGTAAGACAATGCAAGAAGGTTCAGAGAAGAAATGATTGGTTGCAAGAGTCTTAACCTAATCAGTGAATTAATCCCCTGGCAGGGATTAACTGAGTGGTAACTGAAGTGGTAGGGTGTGGCTGGAGGAGGTGGGAATTGGAGTGGGAATTGGGGTGTGGCTTGGGGGTATATATTTGTATCTGGAGAGTGGAGTCTCTCTCTCTGCTTCCTGATCACCATGTGAATTGCTTCCCTCTCCCACACACTGTGCCATGATGCTGAGCCTCACCTGCAGCCTAAGGAATGGCGACTGCTGTCTATGGATTGAGACCTCTGAAACCATGAGCCCCTAAATAAACATTTCCTCCTCTACAATTGTTCTGGTCAGATCCTTTAGTCACAGAAGTGACAAAGCTGACTAAAACAACACTCCTACAGTCACCTACTTCTTCTAGCCATGCCCCATCATATCCATTCAAATTATCAATCCAATGAATGGATTAATCCACTGATTAGGTTACAGCTCTCATATTCTAATTCATATCTAAAAATTATTGGTGTGAACTATGTGTTCAAGTTGTTAAGAAATACAGTAAAAGAGATTATTGTTTTGAATGTAGGTTTTACTTATGAAAATATTTATTTTCTACACAGCTCTGAATTTGGACCACATGAATCATAGCCTTAATAGCATTAAGCCAAGACAGGCTAGGGTCATCAAACAATAGTGCTAAGGTTTGAATGTAGTTTGAGTGTGTCCCCACAAAGTTCACATGCTTGGAGCTTGGTCCTCAGTATGGTGGTGTTGAAAAGTTGGAATCTTTCAAAGGTGGGGCCTAATGCAAGGTACTTAGGTCATAGGTTACCACCTTCTAAGGGAATTAACACTGGTCTCATGGAGTGAGTAGTTATTATCAGAGTGAGTGGTTATTTTTTTTTGGGGGGGGGGTTTGCTTTTTTATTGACTAAATTCCTATGTTTCATTCTTTTTTAAAAAATTATTTATTTATTCTAATTTGTTCTACATGCTTGCAGAGTGCAATTCTTTTCATATTACATATAAAGAACACAGTTTTTCAAGTCACTGGTTTTACATAAAGTATTTTCACACCATTTGTGTTTTTATATATGTACTTAGTGTATTGATGTCTAACTCAAATTGTACTGCAAAGTAATAGTAACTAAAACAGCATGGCATTGGCACCAAAATAGACCAGTTGACCAATGGTCTAGACCAAAGAATAGAAGACACAGAGACTAACCCACACATCTACAGTTATCTTATATTAGACAAAGGGGCCAAAAACATTCATTGGAGAAAAGATAGCCTCTTCAACAAATGGTGTTGGGAAAACTGGAAATCCTCATGTAACAAAATGAAATTAAACCTCTATCTCTCTCCATGCACAAAACTGAACTCAAAGTGCATCAAGGACCTAGGAATAAAACTAGAGACCGTGCACCTAATAGAAAAAAAAAGTAGCCCAAATCTCCAACATGTTGAATTAGGCCCCAACTTCCTCAATAAGACCCAACGCAAGAATTAAAACCAAGAATTAATAAATGGGATGGATTCAAACTAAAAAACTTCTTTTCAGCAAAAGAAACAATCAGTGAGGTGAACAGAGAACCTACAGAATGGCAGCAAATCTTTACCACAAGCACATTAGACAGAACATTAACTTCAAGGATATATAAAGCTCTCAAAAACCTTTACTCCAAAAAAACAAACAACCCAATCAATAAATGGGCTAAGGAACTGAACAGACACTTCTCAGAAGATGATATACAATCAATCAACAAATGTATGAAAAAATGTTCAATATCTATAGCTATTAGAGAAATGAAAATCAAAACAACTCTAAGATTTCATCTTATTCCAGTCAGAATGGCAGCTATCAAAAACACAAACAACAATAAATGCTGGTGAGGATGTGGGGAAAAGGGCACACTCATATATTACTAGTGGGACTGCAAATTGGTGCAGCCAATCTGGAAAGCAGTATGGAGATTCCTAGAAAAACTTGGAATGGAACCACCATTTGACCCAGCTATCCCACTTCTCGGTCTATACCCAAAGGACTTAAAAACAGCTTACTATAGGGACAAAGCCATATCAATGTTCATAGCAGCACAATTCACAATAGCTAGATTGTGGAAACAACCCCAATGCCCATCAATAGATGAATGGATAGGGAACTCAGCATTAAAAGAGAATAAAATCATGACATTTGCAGGTAAATGGATGGAGTTGGAGAAAATAATGCTAAGTGAAGTTAGCCAATCCCCAAAAAACAAAGGTTGAATGATTCCTTTGCTATGATGATTTTGAATTGTAATGGCAAGGGAGGCGGGATGAAAGGAATGAAAGAATGTTGGATAGGAATAATGGCAGAGTGAGTGGTTATAAAAAGAGTAAACCTGTCCCTAAATCTTTGTGGCTTCATGTTTCATGTTATCTTTCCCTTTCTCATATAATTTCATCACCATGTTGTGATGTGGTTTGAAGGGCCGGTGCCATGTTCTTGAATCTCCAGACTTGTGAATTAAATAATCATTTTTCTTTATAAAATATTCAGCCTCCAGTATTTATTATAGTAATAGAAAATGACTAAGACAAGCAGATATTGAAAGAGAGAGAGAGAGAGAGAGAGAGAGAGAGAGAGAGACAGAGAGACAGAGACAGAGACAAACACACAGAGAGAAAATGAAGTAGAAACAGAGAATGGATGTAAATAATGAAAGGGAGGGAGACTGCAGACAAACTTCTAATTTAAAAATTCTGACTGAGGTAGAGCCCTGCAATATGGGTTGTTTGTATCCAAATTCAACTACTCAAAGTTCACATTTAAGTCCCATTTTAGACAAGGCAATACCACAGATCAATTTGCTAACCTCAGATTTTAAAAGTCTTAACAAAAAGCTTATTTTAGGTCCTATGGATACAATAACTGGCTTTACTAACTGGACATTTTTAAGCTGGTGGTTTTGGCTCTGTGAAGTCACAGCTAGAACCAGGGATCAAAACCAAGCCTTGATTGTGACTGAGTAGAAGCTGAGATGTTAAATAACAAGCAACATTTTAATCTTGGACAAAGATCACAGATTACGTGATCCTGAATTTTAAAGTCTGGCTCTGCCTTTGGGCTATAATTCCAGTACTGGTATGGCATCCCATTTTGTTCTCACTCCTTTCTGGAAACAAGAGCAATTTTTTATCCAGAAATGAATCTTGTGTCCAGGTAGCTGATGTCTTATATTTATGGGCAGATGCTGGTTTTATTTATTTATTTTTATTTTTCAGTTTCTAGTCACATCCTCTGAAGCTTATTTATATGGAAGTTAGGAGCTATAGTAACTGAACATTAGAACCATAACTCTTACACTTTCATAGTAATACCAGAAAGTGCATCTGAGTGCCAAGTATCAGGGCTACAGAAACCAAAGTCAAAACAAGGCATGGCTTTTCCAATTAAGTGAATGAAGGTCTGGTTCAAGAGAATAAAAAAGACATAAATCACCACAACGCAAGTCAGAAAGAAGTCATTAAACTAATCTATGAGTGCAAAGGAGAAAACAATAAAGGTCAGGAGAAGGGTCATTTAAGAAGTGATGTTTAACTTGAATCTTCTAGTTAGGTAGCATGCATTTTTAAAAATGTTTTTATTAGTGCATTAGAGTTCCACAGAGAAGTGGGGTTCATCTTCATACATGGCATGCATTTTAATACCATCTATAGCTATTTTATTGTCCTAAAATTATGCATGTGCAAGTTATTGGGAAAACATCAAAACTAGTCCTCTGTAATCTAGTAAAAGATTACCACACTGACATTTTATTCTTTCAGTATTTTTTCTTTCTATGCATTGTTTTTACTTGAGATTTAGCTCATAATTTCTATCCTATTATGCTTCTTAAAGAATCTCACAAGCACTGTCCAATATTTAAAATTTTTAAAATAATATTGCAATGCTTATATAACATTAATTTACCTAGACTATGTTTTTTTTTTTTTTTTTAACAAATCTCTTATCACTGAATGTGTGTTCTACTTTTTTGTTTGTTTGGATTTTGTTATGGGAATTAATAATTAATACCTTTAATAGGAAGTATTTGCTGCATTATTTTATTACTTTAAAATAGTTTTCTAAAAGTGAACTTGGATAGAAAAATATGAGTCTATAAGGGTACAGATACAGAAATAGTGTTCTAGGCACAGGTAACAGCATAATCACAGGCAAGCTATTTCCCTAATCATAAAAATGGTTTTGAAATAACAAATATCATCCAGAAAGATGACTTTAAATGTAGAGATGATTTTTCCATGAAGGACACAGCATCACTGAGGTTGTTCGGCTGGTTTGCTGTCTACAGCTGCTGGGAGAAGCTGACCTCTTCAGAAATTAGTCAGAAATTAGTATATTAATCTCCTTCTCCTTATGCCTTCAACGTGGTTCTGCTCAATTAAAATGAGGATTTACCATTAAAGGTAAATTAATACCATGGTTATATAAAAGAAATCTCTGTTCTGGAATACAAAATAGCAAGATGACTAAGAAGACTTTGGCATTCAGATGAATTATGATGGCCAGATTTCTTTGTACCTTTTTTTAGTTAAACAGGTATGTGAGTACGAAGTTGAAGAAGAGAAGCTTTGTTTTGAACTTAATTTCATTCCACCTCTAGGAGCTATACTGATTATCCACATACTTTCATCAAATCTCTTCTAATTTAAGAACCTTGGAGAATCCTGGCTCTGGCATGGGAGTGTGAGGGTTTGTTGGGTGGCCAAAAAATGTCACAATTTAGAGATGATTCCACTCCTATTAAGGTTCGTAAGTTTTTCAGAAAATAAGTTTGACATAGGTTTCTCTTTCTGTCTCTTTGGTTCTACTGCAGAAGTGGTCACACTTTGATGTCCATAATCATCACCTAGCTTGTTATAATGCCAGTTTCAGGTTTCACACCTGAATATTCTGATTTAGTAGTTCTGGAGTGAGACTGGGATTCAAATGTTATACAAGCTTCCTGGATGACTCTATTGAGAATGTTCTGTGGACCAGATTTTGAGACACATTGCCACAGGAAATAGAGCAGCCAATTGCAACAGAACCAAGAGGCAGTCTTATGGTCCTCCGGCCCTAAGCTTGGAGTAGAAATTGGATAAGGCTTTACTGTTAGTGTCTTTCCCAAAGGTTTTATTGAACATGGTCTTAATAGAAAGGACTACTTATTCATAGATTCAGTTTTTCCCCAAGCTTTATCCTTGTCTCTTTGGTAAGGACACAATCTGCCACATGCAGGAAACACCTGGCAGGTTTGCAGTGTAGTGTGTAGCCTAGTTTTATGCTAAGCAGCATTCAGAGACAGCAGTATGGTTTGTGGTTTATGGTTGGTGTCTAGTAATTACAGTTGGTGAGAAGAGTTTCATTTTGTTTTAATTGCTCATAGTGTTTTATGACCACAATCAGATCATTTAGCAGCATCATATATTTGTCTAGCATAATTTCTGTTCTCCACTTTAACTGTGATTTTAATGGATTGTTTATAGACAAGGTGGTAGCTAAAGACAGGATGTTGATTCACTGTTAATTTATGTCATCTGGGAATATTACCAAACAAGCATATTTTTTGTTTGCTTATTTGTCATTGTCTGTGAGATATAGTGCTTCCCCTTCTTATTCTCATCTATCCTTTGATTGTATGGCTTTTCTAACCAAAATAGCTTTCATTTGGTACACACTTGGATGCATAATATTTATTACTGCTAGAAGTTAGAGTAATAGATCTAAACTAGCAAACTAGAGATGCACTTTTTGCAAAAAGTCAAAATAGATGTGAAATGTTCCAATCTTCTATGGAAAAGTGCTTTATTAAATGTGTAGCTAATTAAATTTTAATTAGCTTATTTATCTACTAAGCATTTTATTATTTTCATATTCATATTTTCCCCAAGGTCCTAATGGGTTGACTGAAAAAATTTAAAAGTTCAATTTTACAATTCAAGTTGTAAGTGATATCGTTGGGCTTCGGGATGAAAGCTAAGCAGATAAATTGAACCTGGATCCCCCTTCTCTTGAGAGAAATGAAGAACTAGTTAATCACTAATTTTGTTGAAGAACCTGAATTTATTATATGTTTGTGCTGTATTTTCATAAAATGCAAATGTAGCAGAAGACAAAAATTGCTTTTAGCTGTGTGTGGTGGTGCACAGCTATAATCCCAGCAGCTTGGGAGGACTGAAGCAGGAGGATGACAAGTTCAAAGCCAGCCTCAGGAACTTAGCAAAGCCCTGAGCAACTTAGTGAGATGAGACCCTGTCTCAAAATAAAAAAAATAAAAATGGATTGTGGATGTGGTTCAATGGTTATGCACCCCTGAATTCAATCCCTGGAATGTCCCCCTCCAAAAAAAAAATTGTTCTTTAATGTACAAAATATGCCCTGATTTTATGTTAACACTAAAAACAAACATGTGGCATCACTTTCTGCCATGGATATAGTATGAAAAATGTGTTTGTAAGTTGAATTTTTGTAAAGATCATGTGTTAAGTTTTCTGGAAGTATTCGATTTTTAAGGGTAATTCTCTAGTAATCATTTTTAAGGTAAAGGTAGAAATTCTTCTTATAAATTCAAATTTTAATAAAAACATTTTAAAACAGTATAGCATATCAGGGCCAGATGCATGTATCCTTAGCCATCAAGAGACCTGCATACCAATCCTGTCGCTGTTTCATTATTTTCTTATAGAATTCAGAGAATTGTATTATATGATTTCTAAGAACATTGTAAAATTCCAGGATGCAAATTTAAAATTTTTAGTGACTGGATTTTTTAAAAATAAAGGATAAAGTCTCAGTTTATGGTAAAATAGTCTATAGCTGCACCAGCCAGTACAGAGGCCACTAGCCACACATAGCAATTGAGCACTTGAAATACATATGGTTGAAATTGAGATGTGTTGTAAGACTGAAGTACATACTGGATTTAAAAGATTTGATGCAAAAGAATGCAAAATAGCTCATGAATTAATATTTTTATATTTCTTACATGTTGTAATGATAATATCTTGAGATAGTAGGTTAAATAAAATATACCAAAATAAATTCCCTGTGTCTCTTTTATTTTCAATGTAGATATTTTAAATTTAAGTAATTTAAATTTAAGCAATTAATAGTCATTTGATAGTCTACTAAATAGAAAATTTTAATTCCCATAATTGGCATATGTTATTTTGGGGAGTGGGGCAGCAGCACTCTAAAGGGACAGCACATGGTACAAAGGAAACTTCCTGAGGACCAGAGAATTCTCCATATCTGGTATTTTTCAAGAAAAACTTTGATGATGTAAAAGAGATTATCTTTATTTTCTGTTGCTTACCAGAATACCTGAGACTGGATAACTTATGAAGAAAAGAGGTTTATTTAGCTCTCAGCTTTGAGGGCTGAAAACCCAAGATCAGGTGGCCCTATCTGTTCAGCCTCTGGTGAGGGCCTTCTGACCACATCTCAGTATGGCAGATGGTATCATGGTGGGAGTGTGTACAAGGATTTCATGGCTAGACAGAGAGAAAGAAAGATACAGGGGCCAGGTTCTGTCTTTCTCTCTTTACAACAACCTACTTTTTCAGGAACTAAACTGGGTCCCCTGAGAACCATATTAATCCCTTCTGAGGGTGCTCCCCCATGAACTAATTACCTCATTAGGTCTCACCTCTTAAAGGTTCTAGTACCTCTCTATATTGCCACACAGAGGACTTAGCCTCCAGCATGAACCTTTGGGAGATAAACGCAAACCATGTCCAAATCATAGCAGAGACTCTTTGAAGATAAGATGAAAGTATTATTCCCCAAAGTGTAGTTCACAGTCCACTAGTCCTGTGAGAGGCACCACCATAGTCAAGCAAGTATAGGCAATACTGTACTAAGCCCCTCTTACTGACAACATTCATTAACCTAGTGAAAAGTCAAAGTTTAGAAACTTGTTTTACTTGAGTCAATCCAATCCTTTCCAAATTTGAGAAAGAATGTAGTCCCCCACCACCTTTTATTTTTTAAGTAGTAAAAAAAAAAATAGTAGAAGTCTATAGACTCAAGAAAGTCACTATGACAAATGCTGGTGAATTCGATAATCACTATTTCCCATTTTTCTGTTGTTTGTTTGTAGGCAGTACATAAGAATGTATCTGAGGGGGTAGGTGTGCTTACTTTGTGTATGTATGCATCTATGCTAAAACCCCTCCTATTATGCATAAAATGTTTTCCTTAATGTTTCTAGGGTGTTTGAAATATTGCCAGTTAGATGTACTTATTTTAAATCCCTAATTTGACTTATACTGCTAAGAAGATTTATAGTCAGGGGTTCAAGGAAGAGCTACCAGAATATGTGGGATAGATACAGAAGAACAGGCGAGGGAATGTTAAAAGGACATTTGCCCTTTCTGAAATGTTATATTTAGAGTATTCCTCAAAGAAACATGCAGTTATGTATGGTTTCGATAGGCTGCCATGAACTGGCAGGGATGCTTAGATATGATTTACAACTTTGCTTTCCAGGGAAACCGCATTCAGCATTCCAATTTAGCAGTGAATGTTAGGAGTATAAATTTTAAGTTGGACACTACTGGTATAAAGATTGACTCTAAAGCCCTGGAAATAGATGCAATCAGCATCCTTTATTTGTTTCAATGAACTATCTTGCTTTTGGTGGTAAGCCCTTTATTTCCCCAGACTCAGAAAAGATGGAGAATATGATAGAACAAAAGTTTCCATAACAATGTTCATAGGATCTTATAAATCATAAAGGAATATTAAGAAACCCTCATAAAGACTTTCCCTAGGTTACAATGAGGCTTTCAGCCTTAAAAAATACTTCTTCACAAAGTAAACCAAGTCATTTTCTTTTCTCATATGACATGTATGGAATAAATGGATACATATACATGCAAACAGCCCAAACTCAAAAAGCTTCCTACACTTATCTGTAGTTTCTTAAGGAAAAATAATTTTTTTCTTTAACTCACAGGGAATAAAACGACACATTTCATTTGTAATGGGTCTCTATTGGCTGGATGTACTTCAGTCTGAAGTGAAACAAAAGCAAAGAGAATTTAAATAAAACTACTATTTTAAAGTAAAATATTAACACTTCATTAAGATCGGAAAGATGCAAAATGAAAACCTATGCTTAGGCATTGAACATTTGTTTTAAGTAGGTTTCAGGAGGTTTACTCATCCAAATGGCCTTATAGCAGGTATCCTACCAAGAACCCTCTTTACATAGGACTGCCACTGGGCTGGCCAGTTCTGATCAGGGACAGCTATTACATTTCCAGTATTATTCATTCTGTGTGTAGATTTATATTTCTACCTGGTATATTTTCTTTCGGTCTAAAAAATACTTTAACTTTTCTAGCAGTACAAATCTGCTGGTATTTGGCAGATCTTTTTATCATTCGAAATAGTCTTTATTTTCATTTATTATTGAAAGATATTTTCACTTGAAAAAACATTCTAAGATATGTTTCCAATAATTAAAATGTGTTATTCCAATGCATTCTGGCTTGCATAGTTTTGGGATAGAAGTCAGTCTTATCCTTGTTCTACTGGATGTGATGTGTATTTTTCCCCTGGCATTGCTTTTAAAACTTTCTCTTTATCACTATCTTTCGGCAATTTGATTTTGATGTACTATATTGTTTTCTTTTTCTCTCTTTTTTACTCCTTGAGGGTTTTTTTTGGGGCTTGAGGGCTTATGATTTGGAATGATTTTCAGTAATTACTTTTCAAAAAAATATTTTTTGGTCCTACCACCATCTCTTCTACTTCTTGTAGTTCAATTATGGATGCATTAGATGGCGTGATTTTATCCCAGAGATCACTGATGCTGGGCTCATTTTTGTGTTTTTAAATGTTTTTTATTTGTTTCTTGTTGCCTTTGGATGATTTCTATTGCTGTTTCATCAAACTGACTGGTTATTTTCTCAGGATCTAATCTGATGTTCATCATACTCGCTGTGTTAACAGTTCATATAAAAGTTATATTTGAGACATGTTTATATCTTTCATTTATATCATCTCTATGTTCATGTATTTCCTTACTTTCTTGAACATATGGAATATATTTGTAATAGCTGTTTTATTTTCCATCTTTGGTAATGACATCATGTGTCATTTTATAACCTGATTCTATTGATTGACTATTACCCTACTTATGGGACATATTTTCCTGTTTATTTGCGAGCATAATAATATTTGACTGGATGCCAGCCATCGTAATTTTTAATCTTGTTGGTTATACTTTTATATAGTGTGTTGGATTTTTTCCTAGCTTGAAATCAAATTACTTGAACTCAGCTTTATCAATTTCAGGCTTCTTAAAACTTTGTTAATACTTAGCATTTTGATCTAGGGAAAATATAAACTCAAATAATACAATATCCCTCCTAATGTCATGTGTACTACTTGTATATTACAAGGTCTTTTCAGTGTGGCTGGTAAACTATTCCCAGTACTATGTATGGTGTACCTGAAATTTGATCTACTACTTTTCTGTGTTTCTTATTTCAACCTTGAGTAATTTCCTCTCATCATGCATTCATCCATATTCAGTCAAAGGCTAAAGGAACCCTTTCACAGATCTGTAGGGTTTTCTCTCTGTTAAGATCCCTTCCTTCAGACATTCTGTTGCACAGATCTTAAGACTTTGACCTCCTGAAGTTCTAATTTTTGTCTCTTCAACTCAATGAGACCACACCAGGCTTTATTTGAGTATTTCCCTATAATACTGCTTTCCAGAACCTGCTACTTGGCAGCTGGTGAAATCATATGTGTTTTTCTCAGTTCTTTCTCTTCTCTTTAGGATTACAGTACTTTATTGCTTATTATTCAATGTTGGGAAACCATTGTTACATATATTTTATCTGGTTGTTTCTAGTTGTTTGATATGTAAGAGGAAATCTAGCCCCTGTTATACCATCATGACTGATATGATATGCTTTTAACCCTGAAAATAAAACCTATGATTACTCTTTACTAAATGAATCTTCTGGCATCATTGAAATTCATGAAAATGTGGCTCAGTTTCCAAACTACTAGTAATATTAACCTGTTTGTGACCTTTCTCTGTGGAGAAGCCTGGGCATGAGAGGAATAACTAATTTATATTTATGTAATCTCATGTTCTTCTATAATCACCAGTTGGAACTTATGTCAGTGGTTCTAAGATTTTTAACAGGTCTGGATTTGTATTCATATGTCTGGAGTAGTTACTCATGTTGCTGACTGTGTATTTAACTTTCTTAGTTTTTTTTTTCTTTCTTTCTTTTTTTTTTTTTTTTTTTTACTGGAAGATGACACACAGTATTTTATTGTCTCTCTAGGAGCTTGCTTTTAATAGGAGCTGAGTGAGCTATATTTCCAAACATAGATATGAGAGAATGGAAGAGATTATAAATATAGAAGGTGACAAATTTCTAAAATAATTTTCACTGCATCCTTTTCCTTTACATTGTATAAATGGACATTACTAAAAATGAATCACAGCAGAGTTTTCTAACTTGGTCCTTTGATAGGTAATTGCTTGCAAGAATATGAATTTTTGACATTTTATCCTTATTTCCTATCCCTTTACTCCTTTTCTTTCTATTCTTCTCTTGTGATAGCCTCTCTTTTTTCCCCCCTAAAAATTATACATGTTACCATCTAAATTTCTTTAAATTCCCACACTCTCCGTCACCTTTCATGTCTCCATGAAATGTGTCTACAATATTCTTTGCCTACAATATTTTCACCATTTTCAGACTTAAATTGTTCTCATATATTCTTTAAAGTTCAGGTCTCACACCATCCAGTAACTAACTTGTATTGAGTTGTGTATATGACATATATATTCCTATATTTTCATACCTACAGCTCAAGGGTAAGAACTATATATTGCGTAGTAGTGTGGACTGTACAGTCTGAGTCTTTGACCCTCTGAGTTCAAATCTTGATTCTACCCACCAAATTTTGTGTAGACCCAACTACATTACTTTTTCCCCTTATGACTTTATATCTTTAACTATGATCGTTGTACTATTTTCTCATAGGATTATTGTGATGATTTGGGGGGATAATACATAACGCCTAAAATAGTACCTAAGCACTCTAAAAGTAGCAGCTATCTTTATCAACAGGAGCTAAATTTTAAAAATAAGGCTTACTGATTTTTCAATTCTGCAATTCAATTGCTCCCTCAAGTGTCTCCTAAAATTATAAATTGTTTCATGTTATTGTTATAAGAAAGATTGCCCAAATTTGAAAATTATGCTTTTTATTATAGTCACATAAAATAAAATCAGTTACACCAAGTTGTCCAAATACATGGTGAACTAAAGCTTCCAACACTTACAAATTTTATACATATATCTATGCATTTACAAATACATACATATGTAAAAGATATATATATATACTTCTAAAATAAAGTGCCCAAATCTTGATATATGGGGGCATAAGAGGGAAAAGAGAGTTATAAAGACTTGTTAGTTATAGACTGTACTTTTATATTGTAAGAATCTGTTTTATGCACACTTATTCAGATATAATGAACTTCAATCATCCATTCTTTTCTGAATTCTTCTAAGTGAATTAATTTACCCAAAATGTTAAAGAAGTCATGTGGCCATCTCAATGAAGCAGAGGCTTCTTTTTCTGATGTTTCTGGCTGGCACAGATCCTTGGCTTCCCTACAGAGGGGTGTTTAAGCTCCATTCCTAATTACCCTGTTGTTTTGATTGTTGTCTTTCTGCTAAGGTGATAAACAGAGTGAGAAACAAATAGGCATCTTTAAGTCTAACTCCTACATGCATGCAATGAAATTAGAGGTGAAAAGATTGCTAATGTTTTACATCATCTTGGGGTTGGGGAGAAAGCCCTAGCAAGATTTGAATTGTGGGTCCTGCTGCCTCTGTTTTTACAGATGTGTGTAAGCCAAACAAGAATTAGGGCATAATGGTCTATATGTCATTGAGAGAATCAACTCAAATTAAAATGAACTCTCTATTACAGTGAAAAAACTTAGTGAGTTCATATTTCAAGGTAAGAACAAATTGCAGGGTTAAAGAAAGCTCAGTGATTTAAGACAATTTGGAAAATCCTCACTTCAAAAAGGAACTGGAGTTCTAATCCTTGTTCCAACAGCTCAGCTGTCCTTCTGGTGTTTTTACTGTGTTTTCTGCTATCTTAGACATTTATAATGATTGTTGGTAGTCTTTGACAAGAAATGGAATTTAAAAATGCCTCTAAAAAGACATTTTAAAAAATTTATTTAAGCAATGTGAAGATGCCTAAAATTAGCTGAATATGAGCCAAGCCTGTTGCTGCCTGAAGCGGAAACCTCTTGGAGCAACAAACTATCAGGTGGAAACTAGAACATCTTTTATGGCTCTCAACTAACCACAATTTTTAGCTATCTCTTTAATTATAGGCTCCTTCACCAGCCATTTCTGAATTTCTGGAAGCTACATCTTCAAGCTGTAGTGGAGTGGATCCTATGCAAGCAGGAAAGGGAATAATTGTCAGCATTGAAACTGCACAAGACACTCTGAAAACTCCCAACATATGGAAGGTGGGGAAACAATGAGAAGCCCAGACAATTCCCATAGTCAAAACAAGGAATGGAATATTTTGTTTCATTTTTGGAAGGAAAAAAGAAGGGCAAAAGAGGGTTTCCAATTACCCAACCCACCCACCTCTGCAGTGCCTCTGAAAGACCAGAGCGGCCTAACTACTGATTTTGGTGAGCATCTTGTTGATGGCCTGCTTGACGTGTGTGGTAGAGCTGCGTCTCCTCGTCTTGCCCTGCACCATCCTCCGGCGACGCACCTCTCGACATAACTCGTAGAAGATCTCTGTGATGTTCCCTTCTCCAGTGCAGGCAGAACACTCATAAAAAGCACATGCCAATTCTGTGGCCAGCTTCTCCCCTTCTTCTGTACTCACTTGTCTGGAGTGGTCCAAATCTGCTTTGTTTCCAACCAAGATTAAAGTCACGTTCTTGGGCTTTTTGATCTCATCTAGGATGTTCTTCAGTGGCAGCACTTCCTCAAAACTCCCTCGGTCAGTGATGTCATAGACCAGCACAAAGCCTTCCCCCCAGCGCATGTGCCCTTCTTTCTGAATGGTGTCTTCCTGTAGGCAAAGAAAAAAAACAGCAGCTGGGAAACCTGGAGGTAATCACCATGTATAGACACTGCTAATGCTGGTAATAACCCATTAATTACTATTCTTCATATCCACTTTAGTTAAATGTCTTGGTTGTCTGCCTTCACAAGTTTACTTTCTCAATGAATTTGGAATAGGAACATTACTTACTCATATCAAGATACTTCAGTCAACTGAAAAATTTCTAACTCATAGACTAAATTTCTACTTTTAATTTTTCTTGCTATATCATTACTTTTGTAATCACAAGAACTATTAATAAATTACAGCCTTGGTTGAACATATATCACTGCTGAGACTTTTTATCACAATTGAAAATTAATAAACTAATAGTAGACAGTGGTTGTTACCCCAATATTTAGGTATCAGAATTGAAGCCAAAATTTAGCAAGATGTCTCCTCCCTCTTTTTTGTTTTCTTTGTGTGTTTTAATCTCCTTTCTCATTATAGACAATTAGCCTCTAGGGAAAGAAAGAAGTGACAAACTATTTGGAGTCCAACTTTAAGGTGGGCTTTTTTTTCCCCTATGCCAATACCCCAAGTATATTGCATAGTATCAATAACGATGGAAACTTATTTGAAGTTATTCTTCATGGGAAGGTACACCTATGATTTGAGAAATCATTGCCTTTAAAGGTTCAAGAGGCTTCTGGAGGCTGTGGCCTCTCTCAGTAGGCTAAGGGTGTGATGGTAAGAGCATAAGGAGGTGGTGATGAGAAGTGAATGTGTAAAATTCATTTCAAGAACATTTCATGGATTAAACTCTTTAATTCAAGTCTTATTGGAGTCACAGATTATTGACAAAGGACCATGGAAAATTCCAGTTTCTTAACTCATCCCACTGGTCATTTCTTTCTTTCTTTCTTTCTTTTTTTTTTTTTTTTTTTTTTTTTTTGGTACCAGGGATTGAACTCAGGGGCACTGGACCACTGGGTCCACCTTTTTTGTATTTTATTTAGTGACAGGGTCTCATTGAGTTGCTAAGTGCCTCGCCATTGCTGAGGCTGGCTTTGAATTCGTGATTCTCTTGCCTCAGCCTCCCAAAGTGCTGGGATTACAGGCGTGTGCCACCAGTCATTTCTATATTTAAGAACTAAACCTATCTATGAATCCTTTCATAATTTCAGATCTGACTGATCTCAAAGCAGATTTACAAAGAAAATATTGCAGGAGAGAGTCCCAAAATAAAGCATTTTAGAACAATCATACAAATTTATATATGGCCATAGAAGTCAATATATACTATATATTTTCTCTTAAAGGGTTACCTTGCACATGAGCATATTAGAATCTCTGCAAACTATCAGTAAAAACACTTGCTTAAGTTTATCTAAGCATTTCAAAATACATTTGACCATGAAAACTTCTCATTATCCTGCTAAGCCACAAAACAGGTGGGAGATTCCAACCTGGACAATATGTGAATATTACAGTATTTTCAAAACCCTCTTGAAAAACAGGGAAGTTTACATAAACATAATACACAGGCTCTTACAAATGTGTTAATATATAAAATTGAAGATGGAAATGTTTAGTTATGCAAAAGCTAATTGAATGAAAGTGCCTCAATTTTTGTGCACATTATGCATGTCTTTTTTTTTATTTGATGCAGAAAATATTTTAGTTGAATTTCTATTCACCTGACCAGCAGTATCAAGGATCTCCATGGAAACAACTTCGTCATCGATGGTTGCTTGGTGTCGGTAGGTTGATTCTGAGGGAATGAACAAATAAAGAAGACAAACAGGTAAATAAATGCAAGATTTAATTTGATCCTTAAAAGGAGAAACTAGGCATGGACCAGCATATCTGTCTTGTAGTACAGGGGATTTGCAGTGCAGTCTAGGGATGCAAAGAAGAATGTGCAAGAATGTAGCATCTTTGTACTCACAGAGCTCCAGGCATAATTTCTAATAAGAAGCCACTACTTCAGGGCATAGAATGGGGGAGCTCTCTTTGCTTCCTTGATCCTTCTTTGTTCCTCTTAAGCTTCCATTTTAGTCCATTTTGAAGTCAGTTCTCTAGTGTTCTTTTCTATCTCAATAAACTGAGGCTTCTACATTCTATAATGACAAGGTGGTTTTCCACAAAATGGATTCAGTTATGACGCCCCTAAATGTCCAGTTTCTATAAAGCCCTGTTAACTTATTTTCCTAATCAGGTTAAATGCAATCAGAAACTAATATTTTCTTTCTAATCCTCAACCCAATAGACATTAGAAGGAGATGGATAGATCCTACCAAATGATGTATAACATGGGAGACACTTGGGGCAGTAATAGAGAGGTGAGGTGGGACCCAGTGTTTGTAGTTAACAGGGAACAGTAACCAAAATTAGAGGAGGGCCGGGAAGCATGGAAGGGAAAAGGAAACATGCAGATTTCTCTCATTTGTCTTGCCTCTTCAAAGCAGAATACAGTAACTGCTCAGTATCAGCAGGAGGTTGGTGGGTTAAGAGCAGAGTGGTACCCAAGATGTGAGGGGATGAAGAGAAGTTAGCAGGTGCAAGAAGACTAGGTAAGCTTGAGTGAGACCCTCATCACATAAGTGGAAACCAAAGGTAAAAAACAAGCACTGTATATGAAAGCTAGAACAACTGAAATAAAGGATTCAATAAATGATTGGCGGCTGATGGAAGTCAGGTGGAGGAACTCTCCCAGAAGGCCACAGGAAGTGATAATAAGAAAACTGGAAGCTGAAAACTTAATAAGAAGTATGGTCAGTAGAATTAGAAATTTCATTCTTTATTAAAGGAACCTCAAAGACAGAACAAAATATATAGAGATGTGGAAATATTCAAAGTTGTAATGACTAAGAATTTCCCTGGATGAGAGTCATTGAAACAATTCAGATCAAAATGAATTATATGTGAGAAAAAAGTTTTCAATCTAAATTTCAGTGAAATTTAAAGATAGAAATGGAAAAGAAAAAATATAAAGCAATTTAGAGAATAAATGCTCACCACCTACAAAAGGATATGACTCAAATTTGACATTGGACTTCTTAGCAGTGACACTGGATTTATGACATCTATGGCATAAAAGAAAACAACAAAACTATATCAAACACAGTCCACAGTTACAATGCTACATGATTCTAATATATCATATCAGGGTTGAGGTGAGGAGAAGACCTGAGAGGCAGATGTGAGTAAATATGCTTATTTCAGAAGACAAAAAAATAAAGTATAGAAAAAGTGAGCTAAATACTCAACTCACTATAGTAAAAGAGGCAAAAGAGAATAAATTTTAAAAGATATGAGGAAAGAAATAAAATACAAAATATCATGAGAAAAAAAGTATAACTATCCAATACTTTTTATGAGAAATTTTCCTGACTCCACTAACTAGTAGTACAAAAGTAACAAGAAAAAAAAAAAAAAAAAAAAAAAAAAAAAGAATAAGGAAATAGTAGACTCATTCTATGTTTGAACATAGATTCAAAAATTATAAATAAAATATTTTCCAATTGAGTTCAACAGTTTAATAAATACGTTATTTATTAGTTTTATAAATGCATTTATTTCGGAATGTAAATAGTATTTAAATATTATCAACACAATTTAATACATTAATAAACTAAAGAAAACAAATCACATGATTGATTCTATCAAGAAGAAAATACTTTCCCCCCTATATCTCATTATCTATTTCGGATTTTTAAAAATATTCAGAAAGCTAAGAATAAAAGGAATTCCTTGACATGAAAAATGTTGCAAATAAAACTCCACAGCAAACATAAATGGACCAAGTGTACAGATTGTCTTCAAACTCTTAAGCAAGAAAAGTATGTGTTATACAAAAATATAATCCAACATGGACTATGAACACTGGACAATACAAGACAGGAAAAAAATAAGTAAGAGACATAAGTGTAATGGGGGTCCACTTTATGCTTTGGGTACAAACCTTGCTGCTTGATCATGATTGTCTTATTTTAAACCTGATTGTTTTTCCTTTTCTTTCTCTTCTCCTTATCCCTCCCTAACAGTGGGGGAAAGGGAAACCAAGACTAACATTTTTCCTGTCCCAGGCTAAGCTGTCATGTCCTTCACTGCCTGGAAGAATGTCACTGCCCACAAGAATAAACAAACTCCAGACCTGGGAACTGGAGCAATGGCTTTCTCAAGGACAGCTGATTGACGCTAATTAATTCTATCTACTCATAATATTTGGATCCCAGCCTTTTCATTCCTCTTTTAAAATCCCTGTGTTCCTTCTAGCAGGGAGAATCATGGCCTCTAGGACAGGAGTCCTGTGCTTCTCCTTTGCTAGCAAACCAACAAAACTTTCTCCTTTATATCAAAACTTGTCCTCATTTCTGGATTGGCAATGGAGACAAGGACTGAGCTTTCAGTATCATAAGGATGGGAAAGGAATTTAAAGATCAAGGCTGTGAATTTGAGGTCAGTACAGAATGAATCACTAAAATTCTTCTATATCAGCAAAAACCACATAGGAAATATAAATCATAAGTAACCACTCCCAAGAGCAGTAGAATAAATAACAATATCTAAGAAACAATAAAGAATGAACACAACTAGAAAAGTTCAGAACTTTATGAAAAGGCCCAAAAGAATGTGGTATATATACACAATGGAGTATTACTCAGCAATAAAAGAGAATAAAATCATGGCATTTGCAGGTAAATGGATGAAGTTGGAGAATATAACGCTAAGTGAAATTAGCCAATCCCAAAAACCCAAATGCTGAATGTTTTCTCTGATATAAGGAGGCTGATTCACAGTGGGGTTGGGACAGGGAGCATAGGAGGATTAGAGGAACACTAGAATGGCCAATTGGGAGGGAGGGGAAGGGAGGGGGCAAAAGGGTGAAGAAAAAAGAAAAAAAGATGGTAGAATGAGATGGTGCATGTATGAAGACACGAATGGTGTGAATATACTTTATATACAACCAGAGATATATAAATATGTGTTCTATAAGTATAATATAAAATGTAATGCATTCTGCTGTCATTTATAACTTAGAATAAAAAATTAAAAATATATAAAATAAAATCATAACCCCTCCCCCCAAAAATGAAAAGGCCCAAAAGATACTTGAAAATAGGAAAATTGCCAAGAAAAGAGGATGAGCAACAATTTTTAAAAGATGTTAAATTTCCCTCAAAATGGTCTCAAATTTAATGCAATTCAAACTAAAAGTCCATTCAGACTTTTTGAGGGACTAATTAAGCTTATCTAAAATGATTTAATGCAAAGTAAATAACACTACCCAAAACAGTGTGGTACCAATATCAGAATGTGCAAATTCACAAGGCCTTAAATAGATGCTCATTTATATAGGAATATAGTATATGACTGAAGTGGCACCATAAACCACCTGGGGGGAAGAATTGTTCCATAGATGGCAATGGGAACAACCAATAAAGACTAGGTCACTCCATGGACCTTCTAGAGCATACACTAAAAGTAAATCCGGATGGATTAAAGATTTAAATCAACTAGTCTTGAAAAGTAAACTTAAAACAATAGTAAGTTAAAAATATGAAAACACACATGCACAAAATCATCTAAAGATAAACAAGTTGACTATATTAAAAATTTTTATGCAATACAAAATAAGCTAAAAGCTGGAGAAAGTGTTTGCAACATCAAAACCCCAAATTGACAAATATCTAAACTATAGAGGAGAGTCTAGAAATTAAAAATGAAAAAGATGGATAAGCAGAAAATAAATATAGGCAAAATATACAAAAGGAAGTTTGCAGAGGAGAAAGACCAGGTACATAAATACAAATAAAATGATGCTCTACCTGGTAACCTACCAGAGGGAAGCTTATAAAATTATTTTACAACCACAAGAGTAGCCAAAATTAGAAAGTTAGATAATGAAATGCTTGGTTAGATTCTGGAGAGTATCCATGTACCAGTAATGGGAATGTAGACTGGTGCAACATTATGGAGGGCAATTTAACAGTATTAAATATGCATATACCCTAAGATCCAGCAACTTCCTCTTAGCCATGTACTCAGGGAAATTATAAAACAAAATAAAAACCTGGTCCAGGCTCTTATAGCAGTGTTTCTTGAAGTCTAGTGTCTGGATCAGCAAAATCAGCATCACTTAGGAATGTGTTAGAAATGCAAATTCTCAGGTTCCACCCCACACCTATTGGGAATGGGATCCAGCAATGTGTGTTCTGACAAGCCCTCCAGGTGCTTATGATGAATGCTAAAGTTTGAGAACCACTGATTCAAAGCAATGTTTTCCCCAGTGATAGAAGGAGTTCACTTTGGAGGCAACTGGGGTGTTTAACACAGGGAAGATGTGTTAAATGTAGCTCATTAAGGAACACTTTGCAGAAAACCAGAAAGATACATAAGAACATGCATGGACCTTAAAAATACCACATTCTGTTATAAAGACTAGACATAGAGATACAACACAGGAAAATTTATATAAATTTAAATGAACAAAAATAATTTTATTTTTCATTTACATAATAGCACAAACTGGATATTTAAACAAAAA
The DNA here is from genome assembly GCA_025594165.1 of Tamias sibiricus. Classification (NCBI taxonomy): domain Eukaryota; kingdom Metazoa; phylum Chordata; class Mammalia; order Rodentia; family Sciuridae; genus Tamias; species Tamias sibiricus. The sequence continues at coordinate 79,776,139 of CM046661.1, forward strand.
TTGTTCTAAATGCTTTATTTATGCTAACTCATTTACTCTTATCAAACACTCATGAAGTGTTTATTACTATTAGCTCCATCTTAGAAGAAGAAACTGAGACATAACAGGAATAAATAATTTGCCAAAGGTCACAAAGGTGGTAAGTAGTAGCAGCAAGATTTGGGAACAGGAAGACTGTCTTTGGAGTGGCTTTGGAGTGTAATAGAAAAACTACACTCAGTATCATACACATTAGAATATACTTATGGGAAAGAGGAGCACACGAGTGTCATAAAAAGGTATGCAGAGACAAATAAAACAATAATATAAAGGCTTCACACTTACAATAATGGCAAGGTGCCAAAACAGAGCAATTTAACTATCATAATTACTAACTTGATCAAACTACTTAAATGACCAACCAACCAAGCAAAAGTTTCTGCTTCCACAGGGATAGGCTGTGAACAAGGCTGCTATTATTATTATTATTATTATTTTGTCTATCTACCTTTCTTTCATTTCATGCGTTAAATGTGGTACACTATTTTGATGCATTTTTTACCATAATTTTATTATTTTACAATAAATAAAAATTCCTACCCCAAATACAAACTGCAGAAAGGAAGCTGAGTGAAGTAGCGTTAATTTAGCTTCAACCATAACACATGTGCTATCCATTCTGTGCAATGATTGTTACCACAGGTATGCACCTTGCCGTAATAGTCTCCAAAAGTAGAATTTTAAAATGAGATTGGGAACATTTTGGACTATTTTCGTTCTCCTAGAACTTGCAATCTGTACCCAGTATGAATGCTGATTCTCAGTTCTAGAATATTCCATCCCTATCACGAGAGATTATAGTTTTGTATGATTGAATGCTCTAAAATTCCATTTACAGCAGCTACTTGTCTCTAACTGTTCTCTCAATTATCTCCTTCTTTCATCTTCGGTGCCCTAGCGCAGGGAGGAGAAGTCCAGGCAGCATTACACATGCCCTTTGGTTTTCTGCTTCTCTGTTCTTTATACTGACTTCCCTTTTCAAAAGACTGGCATCAGCCCTGGAGCCTGGAAAACAGAATTCTGGGCTCTAGTCCATCTTTTTTTCTTTTTTCTTTTTCTTTTTTTTTTGCACCAAAATTTGTCTGAGAAACAGGGCATTTTTTTCTCTGTTGCTTCCATGATAAATAGGATATGTATTTCAACCACAGAAGGCCACGGCAGGGGGGAAACAGGATAGAATGAAAATTGTATGAAGTCGTGTGACTCTTCGGCTGTTTGTTACTGAAACGAAAAGGATGAAATGCAGGAAATGAGAGAATGTCTGCCACAGGCTTAGCAGTGGGTGGCAGTGGTGATTTCATCTAAGACGAATACTAGTTTCACACAATTTGGGGCATATTTTCTTTAAGTGTCTCTCATTAGGAACCCATTTTCTCTACATATGAAACTTTGGAAGTACTACCTACAGAGTCAAAACATTATACACATATGTGCTAGTTTTTCTGAGATGGTTTTGAAAAAATGCACTAAGTTCTTTTTTATAATAAACTCTGATAAACATTTTAAAACACATGAGAACATATGCATGTGTCTGGATGGTGAACATACTTTTTATTCTCTTCCTACTAACAAAAATGATAATTTGAGTCTCTTTGTTTTTATTTTTTTTGAAGGGTAGGGGATTATTGTTTAGGAGGTACTTCTAAAATGAATCAAAACGTTGTATACTGTAAAACAAATATTAGCTTCAAAATGGAATTAGGCATATTAAAAAATCTTAGTTTCACCCTGTGTGTGAGATATATGATTTAAAACCTACATTCAGTCACATTTTTATAAGTAGAAGTATATTTTGTATACCCTGAGAGGAGTTCATGCTCAAAGGGATGTTGAATGTGGTTACTCTTATAGTAACTTAGTTTTTTTTTTTCTTCTTCAAATTTCAACACTTTGGTATGGATTCTAAGCAGCACAGTAACAACAGCAGTTAATAATGTTGATTTATGCTAGAGTGGAAATTGCATTGACTTCAGTTCCACTGTGGAACCAAGTAATCTTGGATAAAAATTTACTTCTTTGGACCTGCTTCCTTATTTGTCAAATAACTATCTCCAAGTTCCCTGCAGTGCTGTATTAAATAGCTCTCTGAGTTGGCTGAGCACTTCTACTTTGGTATCCAGTTGAGAGAATTTGTTCTGGGTGTGTATCTCTCTTTGTATGAATCATTCCAAGCAGAAGGAGCTGTAAGGCAGGCAAGAAGAACTACACAGAGAATCCAAGCACCAGTGGGTCTAACCTGTCAGACTCCCACCCTTTTAATATGCAGATACAGACAGCCACCATCCATTCAAACACAATATAATGTTCCTCCTATGTACCAGCATAGAAGTGTGTGTATGGAAGTGCAGTCTCTCTCCTCCTCAAATGCCTCCAACACACACACACACACACACACACACACACACACACACACACACACTCACCAACACACATGCACACACACTCAAAGGCATACACACAGTTAAACACAATCTAAGCCTCTGTTTGTATCCTCTTCTATGACTAACATTCTTAGAGGGCAATTTAGCTCTTGATTGAGGAATTCAGTTCTTGGTTGAGATTGTACAATATGGATTCTGTTTGTGTTCAACCAGAATATTGCAGCCATCACCATTAGGGGTTTTCTTGGTTAGATGGCCCAAGTCCCAAATATTATGAACTTGATTGCTGGTTTGTAAATGCTGTTCATAAACCAGGACTGGCCTCTGACAAAGATTTTACTGGTTTTTTTGTGAAATGCAAAAAAATTGAGGGAAACTAAAATCATTCAATGAAAAGGATTAAATTTTTTTCTTAGACTGTATCCTTCAAAACACTTGTATGTTTAAAAAATCCCCCATTTTTATGAAATATAAGTTTAAATATGTGTAGATTTAGTTCCCTTTGCCTTCTGCCCCTTATATCTCTAATTGAAATTCTTATGATAGACCATCTTCAGAAACAATCAAAACAAAATAAAACAAAAACAAACAAAAACCAAAAACCAGTGGGCTTGACATCTAGAAGTTTGGGAATCACTTGCTAATATAGAAGCAAGCAATTTCTTTCTAGAATTGTTTTGGAGCAGTAAATATTCTGTTTTGTTAATATGTGGAATGGTATTCATTGCTTCCAACTTCTTCCACTTCATGGAGCAACAGTTCTGTTACAAGTTTAAATCACTGTCCTGTGTTTCTGAGGAAGACACTGAATTCAGAATGCAAGACTATTTTTTACCCCAACTATGTAAGTATGCTTTGTCATATAGCCATTGCTGTTGGTGGTTGTCTTGGAATTTTAAAATAGCCATGTATTCAACAAAGAATCTGGTCTTCTCAATAGTAATGTGAAGTTAAGCCTGGGAAATGCTAATTTCTCTTGAATCAAATGAATTGGATCTCCTTTATGCCAGAACATTAGTGGTTTGTAGAGCCCAAGTGTGCACACCCACACAGATCCCAGCGTCCAGAGTGAAAGCTAAAGGAAGCCATCACCTGGGAGTGAGTCATGCACCTGTTACTCCTGAAGTTGGAGGACAGAGAGCTCTGGTTGCCTAGCAGCCACAGTCCTCTCCCAGCAGAGCTGAGCTAGGGCGCTCAGAGAAGTCTCCCTGTTCTCAGTGATGAAGCCTGCATTGCCAGCAATGGAAGCAGGCTGGTTCTATTAATAGCAGTTATGTTTCAGAATGAATAAAACAAAAGGAAAATGGTTCACCTAAGACTAATTAAAAACAATAGTATTAGTTGCTGGAGCACATTCAGAGTGAGAGCAAAAATCATGAGATCATTTTTAGCAAGGTTCATCTTTCATTGAGATGTGTGAGTATAACAAATAATTAGTATTTTTTGAACTCTTGTATATCATTGAGATTATCAGATAATCTCTGAAAAAATATATAAATAATGAAAATATAAGACAACAAGCATCTACTTAAGTGAAACAACAAAAAGAATGATTTTTTTAAAACCAGATACATTTTTAGATCCAAATAGAGCATCTTAAATTTAGTGTGTCTATATTTAAAAATATGTTGAAAATTTTTGATGAACAAAATATTTAAAATAAAAATCCTAGAAGAAGAATAAATGCAAGGAGATAGCTAGGTTAAAAACTTGAATAACATAAATATATGAATCTTCTAAAAATCATTTATAGTTTTAGTGCATTTCCAATCAAAATCATATCATTTTATGACAGTTTTGAAAATTGGCCTGAAAAAACACACTTTTGTAAAACACAGAAATGAAAGAAAATTTCTTAGTAATGCTGAGTATTAAAATGTTGCACAGAGCATACAATTATCAAGAGTGTAGTATTGAGTGTGATGTGCAAAGTTAATAAAAATCGTGTCCTATGGTAAATGATTTACTCTACGAATGCAACACTGAAAGTAATGTGGAAAGATAGGAGTTATTTAAATATAGAAAAATTTTCTAAAATATTTGGAAAAAATGTTTTGGTCTTTACCTTGTGCTTCTCACTCAAATAACTTCTGAATAGACTTAAAATTTAAATATTAAAGAAATAAACTGCAGAAGCATTCACTATTTCCTGTTCAGTCCTCTTTACAACATCATCTGATATGTATCTATTTACTTACTGATTCTTTTTTTTACTAGACTGTTAGTAGAAAAAAAAGCAGAGTTTTTTTTTTTTTTTCTTTTTGCCAATGGATTTATCTGAACATGACTGACACAGAGAAGGCAGTTCATAAATATTTGTCAAATGAATGAATAACTAATAAGGCACAAGAGAGAAAGAAAGCTCTCCTTTAAGCTGAACATATGTAACCTTGGAGTGATAACAAAAACCAAACCAAAACAAAGGAGCCCAGAAATAGTCTGCCCACACTTATGCATAAACATTATTGTGACTTTCAAGATCCGCAGACCACACATTTTGCATCTTTATTTAAACACATTTTAGTCTGATTCGTAGGAGAAAAGAATTGGTGGGGGAACATAGTTTATTCTTACACTTTCCCCAAATTGGTATTCAGAACTTCGCGTTTTCTGTTAAACTGCCTTCAGCATGCCATTACACCCCACACCAAATTTGCTTTGTCTGTTTTTTCTCCCATTGGAGTAAGGCTCTTTTTTGATAGGTGGGCATCATATTGCCACTTCCTTGTGTCTTAGGTTTGACCTAGTTTCTTCATTTTCATGTTAAAATCTTGCAGGGTTCCAAGCACATACAGCATGAAACACAGCTCTCCTCTTAGATTCTTTGCATGATATGATAACTATTTCTACTTCCAAAGCAGCTGCAAGGGGCTTTAAAATGTCATGATGGAAGATAATGGGAGGAAACAAAATTTGACATACCGAGGGTGGGATCATATTCCCAGATGAACCGTTTGGTCAGAAATCTCACTACAAGAGCTGTGGGGGGAAAAAAGCAGGATGTCAATCAAATTTGTGAGTTTGATAGAGTTCTTAATTTTCTAAAGAAAGAGAAAAGGTTAATACAACTTTATATGCATTTAATATTTCTGTGGTGTATATAATCCCCAAAAATTTATGTTCATTCAAATACTTTTTAAATTTCATATTGAGGCCTAAAAACTGAAGTAATGTTGTAATGTTTTTATTATACATTAATCAACAGCTTAGATGCGTAACTTTAGTCAAAGGGTTACAAACAAAAACATCACCATGTGACAATGCTCATCATACAAAATTTCCAGCAATACAATGATTTCAGATAAAAAGAATCAAAACCTAGGTGTCCAAAGTTTAAATACTGATAAAGAGTGAACATAATGTTAAGGGAAATAATCCAGACTCAGAAAGGCAGTGTCATGTGTTTTCTCCCTTATGTGAAAGCTTAAGGGAGAAAACACATGCCTAGGATAGAGGATAGATAGATGGATAGATAGATAGATACATGATAGACAGACAGATAGGTAGATAGATACATGAAAATGGATCTCTCCAGGCATATGGCACATGCCTGTAATCCTAGCAGTTTGGGAGATTGAGACAGGAGGCCTTAAAGTTCAAGGTCAGCCTCAGCAATGTAGTGAGGTCCTAAGCAACTCAGTAAGTAAGACCCTGTCTCAAAATAAAAACCAAAATGGGCTCAGTGGTTAGGTGTCCCTGGGCTCAAGCCCCAATATAAATAAATAAATAAATAAATAGATAGATAAATAAGTAAATACTATGAAAATAGAAAGGAGACCATTATGGTAGGGAAATGGAGATGGAAGGGAATATCAGGGAGTGAAATTGATCAAATTATATTATATGATATTTTGTAGAGTTAATATGCACCAATAAAAGAAAGATTGACAATCATGAGTTAAAATCATGATAAGTTTTACTATGATGGAAAGATCATCAGCTATATTGTAGATTATAAAAACATAGATATTCAAAATTAAGAATTCTACTGAAGACTCATTAAAGCTCCTCCAAAATAACATTGATGAAATGCAGTCAGAGCCAGGTGTGGAACTGTGCTAGACACTTTACATGAAGGAATGCCTCAAACCTCATTCCACCCCTGAGGCAGGTACATGCTCCTATTTTTCAAATAAGGAAACTGAGGTCCTGAGGGACTAATTCAATTGCACTCATCTAACTAGTTAGTGTCTGAATCAAAATTGAATTCAGGAGGTTTGTTTACAATGATTATAATGTATCCATTGTATCCAACTGATTTTAAATCCTAGCCCACCTGAATCATATTTCACTGGAATTTGGTTTGAAGAAAAATTTCTGAGTATATGGACTTTATTGTCCTTAAAAATTGATGGGACATATGTTGAACATTTTCCTGTACTTGTATTATGGTTGATAATACTGGTTGTTAATACTAGGAAAAATTTCAAAGGGGGTCATCACAGATGCTTTAAATATGGACTGTAAACATTGGATCCTTTTTCTAGAAACACATACATACAGTTTGGCATGAAATTGCAACAGATTCTCAAGCCCTCTGAAAACCCTTGATGGCCTCCCTGGGATCCCACTGACGTTAACTGAAGAGTTAATGTCTATCATTTTCTAGTTTTAAAATATTGGTTATTAGTGCATTTTTAGTATTACTGAAATGCCTTGAATGTAGTAGCCAAAAGATACTCTTGAAGAAATAAAACTAATTAGTCGAAGATTATTGCCATTCTTTGTCTAGTGCCACTTTTAGGAACAACGGGGAGTTTTTGCCTGCCACCCTAGTGTCTCATGTAGAAGATGGCAGTGAAAACTGCAATGAGGACTTTATAAAACAGACCACAGCAGCCACTGGAGACTAAAAGTAGCAGTGTCCTTTCTAATTACAGAGTGTGAGGCTGGATTTGAGCCAAATCTCTGCAGAGCCTAAAGTAGCAAGGCCACTGACCCTATAATCCTTCCCACAGTGAGCCTATCTATGGTTTGATCTGCAATGTTCACAGTCTGTCACTGCCCATTCTCTTGAGACTGGGATTTTATTTTTTGGGTTTTTTTTTTTTTTTCTTTTCATGTAAGAAGTAGTAAGTACAGAAATATATTTTTCTTTTTTTAAAATTAGTAATGTTAGTAAACATAACTGCCTATGGGATTCAAAGAGTTTCATCTTTTGTTAGATTATATAATTTTAACTCTGAAGGCTGCAACCTAGAGAAAATAATTGTTTGTCATCTGTAAGAAAGGAGATATCGAAATTAACTATTTTGTTTATAACTGAAATTGGAAGTCCTCCCATTTCAAAATCATTGAAACTTTAATCATTTCTCAATCTTTCTGAAATGGATTAGGCACTTGCTTTTCAAAATAAAATATACTGAACATAATTGAATCATTTAAAAATGTCTGGATCTGGTTAAGAATCTTGATTAGTGGCCTGTGTAGTTATACAGAAATACTTTTGTGAAGTGGATGAAGCAAAATAAATCCAGAGTGCTAGGGCTTTCAAGTTTTTAAAGCTTTTGGAATATGTATACATAATTTTATTCTTCCCTCCCATACTACATCTGTCCTCTTTGGCTGGGGCCGCTGAAATCACCTCTAATAAATTACCTGTTCCTCTCTGTTGTTATTTTATTATGTCATAAATTGATAAGCCACATTTAAAAACTTGTTACAATTTTGTATAACATAGGAGGAAATTACCTCTGGGGTTAGGTCAGAATGAACATGACTTCTATGCACCTCAGAGTCATCATGTTTGTTGCTGAATAAGTTGTTCCTACTGACTTCTGAGTTATTGGCTCCATTTCTATAAAATAATCAGAAAGGCTAATTCAGGTAATCTACCTAAATATTTTCACATATTCTTTTAAAAGAGACACATGTGAATGACTATTTTAATAATAGAATCATGCATTCAAAAATCAATCTATTTCAAATATGTTTTAAAGATACTGAAAAACTGACATATTAGCTATGCATTCTTTGAAGATAGGTTTTCATGTTTCATAGGTTACTTATGGAAAAGAAAAATGCATTTATTTTTAAGTTCTCAAAAATGTTTCAATTTAAAACCATTAATCTAAAGAACAAAAATACTAATTTTATGTCTATGGACATGCTATCTTTTCAAGGTTTTATTATTATTTAAATTGTGTCCGAGGTGCTTAGGTGACATTTCACCATTTACTGGTGTGATCATCAAACATCATCAGTATTGTTTAGTCCCAATTTTTATTTTAATCTTATTATGGAACATGGTTGTTATGAGCAATGTATCCTTCTGGATCTTACCTCCTCTGCCACTGTGGCTCTCATTTCCTGGTCTCACCGTTAGCACTCAGTTACGTCCTCAGCAACTCTGCTTCTCCTGACCCTCACACCCCCTTAGACTACTGTTCACAAAGCAGCTAAAGATTCTGTCAAAAATGTAAATCATCTATGTTCACTCTCAATTCTCCCTGGCGTTGTGTCTTTATACAAATACTTATGGAGTGCCTCCTCCATGCTTCGTTCAGCTCTAAGCATTTGGAATAATCCAAAGATCCCTGACCTTTCGGGGTTTACCTACTACTAGGGAGCTACTGCTACTACTATGGCCACCACCACTGATGAGAGAAATAAAACAACCGAGATGCTTGTATATCATTATTATTATCATTATGCTTGATTTCTTCTTTGTTATTGCATTTTCATTCTTTTATTTGTTCATATTAGTTACACATAACATTAGGAATCATTTCATCATAAACATATAGAACATAATTTGCTCTGATTCAGTCTTCAGTTTTTCTCCATACTCTCCCTTTCTCCCTCCCTTTGTTTCCTGATCTTTCTTTTTTAAAATTTATTTATTTTTTATTCTAAGTTGTTAGAAATGACAGCAGAATGCATTACATTTCATATTATACTTATAGAGCACGTTTTTACATATCTCTGGTTGTATACAAAGTATATTCACAGCATTCATGACTTCATACATGCACTTAGGGTAATAATAGCCATCTCATTCTACCATCTTTCTTCTTCTTCTTCTTCTTCTTCTTCTTCTTCTTCTTCTTCTTCTTCTTCTTCTTTTCTTCTTCTTCACCCTTTTGCCCCTTCCTTTCCCCTCCCTCCCCATTGGCCATTCTAGTATTCCTCTAGTCCTCCCATGCTCCCTGTCCCAACCCCACTGTGAATCGGCCTCCTTATATCAGAGAAAACATTCAGCATTTGGCTTTTTGGGATTGGCTAATGTTTCCTGATCTTTCTGCTATTTACTTACAGTGCTTTTTAAAATTAGTGTCTTGTCAATATGCACAAGAGTCACTGTAGTATATTCATATATGTACATAGAAAACTTAGGTCAGATTCATTCCACTCCTTTTCCTTTATCTCATCCTTCTTCCCTCTCCACCCACTTCTGCTACTCTAGTGATCTTTCTTCCATTATTATTATTATTATTATTATTATTATTATTATTATTATACTGGGGATTGAACACAGGGCATTCATTCACTGAGCCACATCTCCAGCCCTATTTTGTATTTTATTTAGAGACAGGGTCTCAATGAGTTGCTTAGCACCTTGCCGTTGCTGAGGCTGGCTTTGAACTCTTATTCTCCTGTCTCAGCCTCCCGAGCTGCTGGGATTACAGGCGTGTGCCACTGTGCCTGGCTTTTTATTCTATTTTGATGGAATCCTCCTGTAATTTTTTTTCTCTCCTTTCCCCTTTATTTTAGACTAGCTTTCTCATATCAGAGAAAACATTCAACGTTTGACTTTCTGGGTCTGTCTTATTTCACTTAAAATGATAGTCTCCAATTCCATTTGAATAAAATGACATAATTTCTTCATCTCTATGGCTGAGTAATACTCCATTGAGTATATATAATACATTTTGTTTATCTATTCATCTGTTGAAGGACACTTAGGTTGGTTCCAGAGTTTGGCTATTGTGAATTATGCTGCTATAAATATTAACGTGGCTGTATCCTTATAGCATGCTGATTTTAGATCTTTTGGAGATATACTGAGAAGTGGAATAGCTGGGTCATATTCCATATACATTCCTAGGTTTTTGAGAAATCTCTATAAAGCCTTTCAGAGTGGTTGCATCAATTTGCAGTCCCAAGAACAACATATGAGTGTATCTTTTCCCCACATCCTCGCCAACACTTATAATTCTTTGTATTCTGATAATTTCCATTCAGACTGTAGTGAGATGAAATCTACATGTGGTTTTGATTTGCATTTCCCTAATTGCTAGAGATGTTGAACATTTTTTCATACATTTCTTGGTCATTTGGAAAGGAAACTTTAGTTCTTTTGCCCACGTATTAACTGGGTTGTTTGGGGGTATTTTTGGTGTTAAGTTTTTTGAGTTCTTTATATATTCTAAATATTAGTGCCCTCTCTGAGGAGCAAGTTGCAATGAACTTCTCCCTTGATTTCTTAGATCGCGCAGTCAATGAGAGCATGGACTTTGTTTTATTCATCAGTCTTTCGGTGTTTGGAACAGAGTCTGGCACATGGTAGACTAACAACTACTTATTGAATAGATGTAGTAATAGCACATGCCACAGATTACTCACTTTTAACAGTTAAAGAAGTAGCAGAAAAATTAATACAAAAGAGCTTACATTAGAACCATGCCATCTTTCCATAACTATTTTCTTGAAAGGTTATAAGAATATATAATTGAAATCCTTTATAGTAACTATTCTGTGATCCTTACAAAAATTATAATTCTATTTTTTTATTAAAATGATTACTACAAAAAGTGCTCTAATTTTCTTTTGAATTCACACCCCCTCTTTCCCAACCATGCTGAACGAAGTTTTTCTTTTGAGTTAAATGATGACATTGATCATCTCAACTTCCACCACAGGTCTGATATAAGGTCTTTTTCTCCTGAGTTTTAAGGTTTGGCCTATTTAGTTAGTTACAGTTAATTCCCTATATTCTAAAATTATTTATTTTCTTTCCACTGCCTTGAAAACCCATACCTTTCTAGTAAATATGCTAAACATATCTAATGAAAAACTTAAGAAAGAATATTTTCCTCCTTTCGCCTAATTTATAACCTACTTGGATAACTCTTCATCATATGTAACTCATTTTTAGTATGACTAGACTATAAATTTCATTATTAATGAAAGTTTGTTTCAAGGAGAATGGAAAATTCAGCATGTAGAATTTAATCCAAGGAAATATTTTTAAAAGTCAATGTAATAAGTCAAGGCGATGATATTCTATTCATAAATAGAGCTAAATGGCAAAATTGCTACATTAAAATACCCATGCTATTTTTAAAGATTAACAAATTTGCACTGGTTACTCAGAATAATTCTTGATGTGATTATAATGATGAAAGAAGCATCACAAATGCCAATTTTAAAGATCAAAATAGTATATTTATATGAATATTGATTAGATATGCTCTGAACAATAAATATTTTATATTAGAAAGAAATGAACTTTTCATGGTAAATGAAAACTGACACTGATATTCTTACATTCTAAACCAAGTTAAAAGCCATATTCCAGAGAGATATAGACAGAATTTTCAGATGGTAACTTTGAGGATATTAGTCTAAAATTCTGTTGTACCATTAGTTTTCACTTATATAGTTTATGAAATAATGTGATTAACAATGTATACATGGCATTTGTAAGATACTTAAGCAAAAATGACCTCCTAAACATTTGGGATTGTTCTTCTCTATAGCTCTCCAGGTACACAGCTATTGGCATATAACAAATTTATCCCCAAACACAGTGTACACAACACAAAGTGCTTATTTTAAGGCAGATAAAAAATTAGCATGCACTTATGGAGTTAAGGTTAGTAGTTGGTGGCATTGAAAAAATCCATCTGGAAAGTGTTTACAATGGACAGGTCATATTTTTTAGAAGAGGAAAGGAATTTCTGTTTCAATGAGGAGCATTTCAAGAAATACAACTCATAATCTGGTCATCATCAATATCTTGTGAATTTTACCTATAATTCTTGTCACACACCAATGAAAACTCTTGATTTAATTTAAACTCTAAGACATTGCTTTTTATTTCTTAACTCATATAATAGTGAAAAGTTATTATGAACCTATATTGAGTAATTTATATTCTTTGCACTCTATAAACTGTGAGACCTTCATTAAAAAAAAAAAAAAAACAGTTTTAAGTTGTAACTTTAATATACCTAACCAGGTAACTTTAAAATACTTTTTAATGGACTTCCACAAAGTTCCCTAAGTTAAGGACAATTATGTCATAGTTTTAAATATTCTGTGAAAAATAAGTAAAAATTTTTTTCTACATAAAATGCAGGCAAGCATGGATAATAATGCAACAATAGTCTGTTAGGATTTGGGGTAAGTACATCTATCACTTATTTTCTCATTTTAATTTGCAACCAAATTTGTCAATGTTTAATAACTAGAAATATTAAAGCTTAAAAACTGCATGAAGATATTACAAAAAAAAAAAAAAAAAACCTTACACAATATTCTAAGTGTGAAACTTTTCAAAATCAGATGCACCAAGGAAAAAGAGTGTCTCCTTCCTTGCCTCTTCTTCTTTTTCATTTTATTATAGTAATTACTTGACCTTAATACCAACAAAAACCCCCATAAAGCAATGGTATGTATTACCAAGCCCACACAGGTTGCAAAATCAACACTCAATTGCTTTCCCTTTGAATTTTATGACCTATAGTTAAAATGCCATAATAAATCAAGCAAGCAATTAAAATAATGAAAGAGAGAAAGATGAGAAGGTTTAATATCACTTGGGAATTGTTTACTCACATCACTAAACACAACCTTAATTTAAAAATATTGTAAAATTTATAATGGGAAAAAGTTTTAAAATAATGCAGTGATGTTACTATTGTCTATCTTCATTTATTGAGTGTACACTATTAGGTCAGACATTGTGCTAGATATCTATATATATTTCATTACTCTTCACTCCCTTATAGTATGAAATATATAAATATGGATACAGATGACTATCAATGTAGAAATTAAATTGCAAATTATTTACTTTTTTTCCTAATATGAGCCTACTCTTTCTGCCCTCTAGATCCACAGTCTTTCAGTGCATCATGCTGACTTAGTGCAAAACCCCTCTTTTCAAAATGAGGAATTTACTGCCAGAGATCTTAGGGGTCTTACTGGTACACTATTACCATTAAACCCTTAATGTGAAAAAGTTCACAGTGAAAGTTACATATGGCTTATATATATTTTACACACATACATACAGGTATTCTTCCATTTTGAAAAAAGACAAATTGTCTTACTCAGCATTCCTTTTGTTACAAAAGAAAAGAATCAAACCCCTGCTCAACATAAAGTCCAAATTATCTCTCTCTCTCAAAAAAAGTCCATTGAGCTGCACCTCAACCCCCTAAACCTTGTAATTTTAAACATCTACCTTCATGAAATAAAAAAAAAATTATCATGAAAAAAAAGTTATTTTCCAACATGCAAAAATCAATAGCTTCAAAATAAGCCAATCACAAAAAACCAAAGGCCGAATGTTTTCTCTGATATGTGGATGCTAATTCACAATAAGGTGTGTGTGTAGGGGCGGGGCACTAGGGAAGAATAGAGTTACTTTAGATTAGGTATAAGGGAGTGAAGGGAGGGGAGGGGAGGGGACATGGGGATAGGAAGGATGGTCGAATGAAACAGACATTATCTACATATATGACTGCATGACCAATGTAGAACAACATGAAAATCAGAAAAATGAGAAATTATACCCCATTTATGTATGATATATCAAAGTGCATAAATGCATTCTACTGTCACGTATTACTAATTAGAACAAATAAAATATTAAAAAAATCAATAACTTTCCTATATGCCAACAATGAATCTGCTGAGAAAGAAATCAGGAAAATAACCCATTCACCATAGTCTCAAAATAGACAATAAAGTAAAATAAAACAAAATACCTAGACATAAGTCTAATCAAGGAGGTGAAAAACCTCTACAATGAAAACTACTGAACACTGAAGAAAGAAATTTCTTCAGAAGATGGAAAGAACTCCCCTGTTCACGGAAAGGCAGAATTAGTATTGTTAAAATGGCCATACTTTCAAAAGTAATTTATGGATTCAATGCAATCTCCATCAAAATACCAATGACATTCTTCACAGAACTAGAAAAAACAGTCCTAAAATTCATTTGGAAGAATAAAAGACTCAGAATAGCCAAAGCAATTCTAAGCCAAAAAAGGCATGCTGGAGGCATCACAATACCTCATTTCAAATTATACTAAAAGGATACAGTAACATGGTACTGGCATAAAAACAAACACATAGACCAATGATACAGAATAGAAGATGCAGAGACAAACTTACACATCTACAATCATTTGATCCTCCACAGAAGTGTCCCAAACCTTAGAGAAAACATAGTCTTTTCACATTCTGCTGTCATATTTTAACAACTTAGAATAAAAGAAGAAAAAAAAAAACATAGTCTTTTCAACAAATGGTGCTGAGAAAACTAGTTATTCATATGTAGAAGAATGAAACTAGACTCTTATCTCTCACCCTGCACAAAAAGCAACTCAAAATGGATCAAAGACCTAGGAATTAGACCAGAAACTTTGCAACTCCTAGAAGAAAATGTAGAGTACTCTAGCACAGGAAATGACTTTCTCAAAGGACACCTAAAGCTCAGGAAATAATGCCAAGAGTTAACAAATGAGATGACATCAAGTTAAAAAGCTTCTTCACAGCAAAGGAAACAATTAGGAATGTGAAGAGAGAACCTATATAATGGGAGAAAATCTTTGCTAGCTAGTCTCTGACAGAGAATTAACATCTAGAATATATAAAGAACTCAAAAAATTTGACACCAAAAATCAAGTAGCCCAATTAACAAGTGGGAAAACAAATTAAACAGTCACTTCTCAAAAGAAGAAATACAAAGTGTCAACAGATACACAAAAAATGTTTAAAAATGCAAATCAAAACTATACTGAGATTTCATCTCACACCAGTTAGAATGGCAATGATCAAGAATAGAAATAATAATAAATGCTGGAAAGGATGTGGAGAAAAAGGAATACTTTTTTAAAAAATTTACACTGTTGGTGGGATTGTAAATTAATAACACCACTCTGGAAATCAGTATTGAGGTTCCTCAGAAGACTAGACATGTAAGCATCATATGACCCAGCTACCACTCTTTGGTATTTATCCTTAAGAATTAAAGTTAGCGTACTATAGCAATACATGCATATCCATGTCCACCATATAACCCAACTATTCCACTTCTTGGCATTTATCCTAAAGAATCAAAATCAACATGCTATGGAGATTCATGCATACCATGTCTATAATAGCACAATCCGCAATAGCCAATAGTTATGAAACCAGCCTAGGTGTCCCCATTGATGGATAAATGGATAAAGAAAATGTGGTATGTATACACGATGGAAGTTTAGTTGTCTATAAAGCAAAATGAAATTATGTCATTTGCAGAGAAATAGATGAAACTAGAGACCATTATGTTAAACAAAATAAGTCAAACTCAGAAGGTTAAGGATCATAGGTTTCCTCTCATATGTGGAAGCTAGATAGGAAAAAGGAAAAGAAAGGTGGAAGCAGATCTCATGAAAATCAGAGGGAGGTCAGAAGAAGAATGGGACCAAGGGGTAAGAGCTGGGGAGGGAGGGAGAAGTGCTGGGGAGTGATACTGGCCAAATTACATTGTTAAATTATGTATAGTGTACATGTATACATCCCATCAATATGTACAACTATAAAAAAATTGGAAATCAGGGAAGGAATAACCACTGAACATTGCATTTTTTTATAGAATCCACATAAGTAAAATAATAATAAAAATAAACGTATAGTCTAAAAAAAAGTGATTTTCTAGAGATAAATTTCTAAATTAAACATTTACTATTTTTTATTGCCTCACTATTGAACATGGCAATAATAATTTACCATTATTAATATAGTAACATTATTGATAATAAATTATTATTAAAATTTAATAAAATATTATTTGAAATATAGTACAGAATCACTATATATTTGGGGTACACCATAAATCCCTTTGGGTTGACTTTGTTTAACTTGGCCCTCTTAAAATTCCAAATAAGCTAATACTTAGTCAACATATTGGTAGGTAATACAGAATGGAACTAAATCAAGTTAAGGAGAAAATATACTAGAATACAATAGACTCATAAGTAATGTTACTTCTCATCAGATAGTACATCTATCCATAGTAAGTGATGAAGTATCTTCTTCTCTTTAAAGTTTCCCCTGGCCTTGCCACGTGATTAGCTGCTCCTTCTGTGACGTGGAATTGTGATTCGTTTTATCTCTGTCACAGAAGGCATATTCCTATTCTGTAAATATTCTTTTATATTCCTGTATGCTTTACCAATTTATATTCCTGTATACTTTACCAAATGATTTGAGGTCTGATATTAAATCTTACTGATCTTTATCTTCATCGTTGTCGTAAGTGCCTGATAAATCATATATGCCCAGTATATATTTGATAAATGAATGAGGAAACAATTAAAATGTGAATAAATTATTTGGTTCTAATATTACTATTATACTGGGGTCTGTATTCTGGAGTGTTTATATTGTTTGAAAACCATGGTCTTTAAAGTAGAACTTCTATTTCTTGAAAATATATCAACAATTTCTCAGACCCTTCTGGTCTGCCTGTCTTGTAAACCCTATTGATTATGAATCCAAGGACTTGTGAGGCCTCTTCTTGCAGGCCAGAGAAGAATCATTATTCCTCCCTCCCTCACACCACAATCAGTTCTAAATTTCATTCCAATCCCTTAGGTAGCTAAAAATTTTCAGAGAATTAAAAACGAGCATTACTCACAAAACAAGAAGGCCCCTACACTAGATTTGTAAACAGTTTTTTGGGGAATTAATTTTGTGAAGCAACGTATCTATTTATTAACCATATTAGCTGTTGGATTAAAGTGTATATACTCCCTGGTAAATTCCATTAGGTAGGTTTTAGTTGTTTGAAATAAAAACACTAATGGAATGTTAAATATCCAAAGGGGAGTTAAGTATATATTGAATACTGACTACAAACTTATTTATTTCTCATGCAAACTCTTTAAGTAGAAATTAATATTCCTACTTTACATATAAGAAACCTGAGTAAAAAAATGAATACACTTGTCTATGCTTAGAGAGCAGCTAAATGAAAGAACTGAGATTGAATCCAACTTTATTTATCTTAAAACACATGCTTCTTCCAATGTACAATATTTACCACTATATATTAATATTTCTATGAATGTGATTTAATTCTGCATGGTTGAACTTGTTTTTCCTACTGAGCCTATACCCCATGGAGAAGCATGCTTTGAGAAAAGAATTTTTAGTTCGTGACTGGAGTTCTTCTTTAACAGAGAAAATATCCATGACCAGAAGCCATGGCAACACAGAGAGTAGGAATTTCAAGAAACAAAAGGGAAACTTTAAGATAAATAAGACTTTTTTTTTTCCTCTTCAAAAAGTCTTTAAGAATGCAGCACATGAGGAAAATGAGAAGTATACAAAATGATGTACATATAAAATAGTATGTGATAAGCAATGGTCTACTTAGTAGTTTCCTTAGTCATTAAGAAGTTCATTCTTTCAACAACAATAAAAATTAGAATTTTGGGAACCATTTTGGCAGTGAGAAAGACAGCAAAGAAAATCAGGTACACTTCCTATTTTTGAGGAGTTTTTGGTTCCTTTTCACATCCCAGGAAAAATAAAAAGATGTGTGAGTATTTTGAGTACAATCTAAGAATCTAAGTCCTGCAGTAAGGACTAGCATTCTTCTTGCAAGGACTGGGTAAATGAAGGAAGGCCAGATGCAGAGTGCGGGGGGAGGGGCACTCATTTTAATGCCTCAGAGGGAGCAAACTTTGTGTGTTCCAGAAGAGAAAATATAATAGATAAAATTGTAATCGCACTTTCTGAAGTGTCAACCCTGCTCTAGTTTTGAGACAGCAAACTTATATTCTTTCATACTTTATGTGTGGATTTTTTCTCAACCACCCCTAAGTACAATTTTTTCCTTTCAATAATCAGTCCTTCCTCTCGCTTTTTGTAACTATTCTGGCCTCCTCCAGGAAACCTGGGCCATTGTGCCCCAGGGGAAGAGTGAACCCTGAAGATCCCGGCATTGAGCTCTCAGCTAGTCAGCCATGTGGGGGCCAGAACAGCTCTTTGAAGCTTTGGCTTGGCTTTGGCTTGTTTGAAAGCAAGAATATGCCAGTTTGAAACCTGAAATCCTTAGTGAAAGGGGACTGAAAGCCATTTCTGAATGAAGGAACTATATAGAAGGGAATGGAAATGAACTGGATTAGAAATGAGATGTCAACAATACCAAACTAAACCAAACCAAACCAGAACAACAACAAAACCCAGAAACCAAAAAAGAAAACAACAATAACAACAACAACAAAATCAGGTTTTAGACACATCTATAGATAACTAAATTTAACACTTTTTAAAATTTGTATTTAGATCTCTTATTCTTTCTCTCTTCTCCACATAATTGAATTTCACATTTATTCATTTAATTAATAGTTACTGAGCACTGTGCAAAATGCCAAAGAAAGCAAGCCTTAGAAGATTTCACAGGCAAGATATTAGAAACGACTTTATATTAGAGCTAAATAGTGAGCTCAGTTTTGGATGAGTTGAAGCTTAGTAATTTAGGAAAAGCAGTTCAAGCAGAGATGATCATGTTCAAAGGCCTAGACACAGGAGAGCCTCATTGAGCTAGGAATCACATGTGGTTTGGGGTAGGTAGTGTGTGGTGGAGCTATGTCTGGGGAAGGTTGTAAGGTTTTTTGAGCCCAGAATATGTAGGAACTAGTATACCACATTGAGAATATTGGATTTTACTCTGAAGTTTATGAGCAGATAGAGGTTTTGAGTAGGAGGACAACTGGGTTTGATCTGGTCCAGAAATTTTAATTGATTCGATATGGAGATTGAGGGAAAGGGATTAAAGTTATCATCATATGGAATAAGTCTGGAGGTAGCAGTATTACTTGAAGGAGAATGTAATAAGGAAATGAGTTATAAGCAACTGATGTTGAACTTGAATGTGTTGAGCCTAAGATATTAATGAAAACATTAGGAGAGAATTGCCATTAATCCATTCATCCATTCTTTATCATTTCATTCATCCATACATCTATCATACATTCAACATGCATTTATTGACTGTCTATCATGCACCAGGCACTTGCAGGTAACGTTCTATAGGCAACAGACATTACACTCTGAAGCTATAAAGAGTGATCCTTGCCAGAATGCCACCTTTGAGTGGGTTTTAAATGTAATGAGCATGGTTGAGATATCCCAAATAGTGTAAAGTAAAAGAAGAGGAATTAGCCCAGCACTCTCAAGGTGGCCTTCCTTGCTTCCTATGTTTCCTTCCACCTAAACTCCTCAAGGTTACCAGATCAAGTAAGTGTACACAAATATTTTTATATAGGTGTGTTGCCGCCTGTAGCGATTGCCGCTTGCAGCAACGACGCCGCGGGAGAAAATTCGAAGGCAGGATGGAAATGAAAAAGTTCTTCTATTCTTCTCTCTTCTAACTTCTCTCTCCAGCTCCAACAACCTCTCCAACTCCAACTCCAACTCCAACTCCAACTCCAACTCCAACTCCAACTCCAACTCCAACTCCAACAACCTACTAACTAATCCTCACCCAGTTAAATACTTTTTGCCGTAACAAGGACACGTGCTAACAGCTTGAGCTTACAGGTGCGTCACGCAGTGTTCACAGGCATAAAAAGATTCTTAGAAGATAAATGCATGAATATCAGGTGAAAATACTTGAACATCTTTATGGCTCTCAGCTAGCCGCCATCTTAGCTATCTCCTCAATTAGGGCTCTTACATAGGTGTACTTTCTGAAGAAGCCCATCCTCCACCCCTTATCTCACCTTCCTCCTTGTGATATTCCCCGTGAAGGTCAAAATAAGTTGACATTAAAAGCCCTTAAGCCCCATAAAAAATAGAAATTGAGCAATTGAATGGAAATGCAAAATGAACGCAATATAAAAATGCATGCTTTATGTTGCCAGAAGTTAAAATGAGAAGTAAATTAGTTCCAGATGGGGTCTAAGGATTGCTTTTAAATTACTGTGTTTGTTTAAGCATGAAAATTTTGACTTATTCTGCATTCTGACAAAAATGCCACGCTGAGAAAGAGTTACAGAATAAATGTAAGTTCTATGTGCAAGTCACTTCTTATGAATATATGGTGCAATCTCCAAGAATTATTAGGAAACACTAATTTCAAAAAATCTAGCTGGGGTTTCTCGCTTCAGTACATCTCAAGTCTTGAAAACTGAATTATTTGCTATGGAAATAGTAAGTCAAATGTTTATTTGATGCTGGCAATTGGCTTGTAAGATGACAAGTTAAAGATTTTAAGAGTGATGAAAAAACTAAATTATTGAATTCCCCAAGCCAGCATTTTTAATTTTACAATTTATAGTTTGTTATATATGTCTCTTAAAAATAACATTTCATTCCAAGACATCATGTCTTTACAGAATTGCCTGTAAAGTATTAAGTATTTCTTTAAGTTGTCAAGGGATTTAGTTATAAAATTTGGATTTTTAATCTTTGTTTCTTTTGAAAGAGGAAATACATATGGTGTTAATGTCTAAATTTTTTTCCTATGCTTTTTATTACTAGAGCATATGAGAAATTGACAGATGGAAACATTCAGATTTCATCGTGGGCATAAAAGTGATTCAGAATGACTAAGTGTCCCAGGGAAGCAGAGGAGTATCTGGTGTAATTCTCACTGAGTCGCCTCTTCTATTCAGGTCTCTAGATCTTACAAACTACTCTGCTCATGCAGGTGCTTTATTCCAGCCAGATCTTGCTTCCTATTCATGTGGGCACACACAGATTAATACACTGTGCCTACAGACTCTAGTTGAGGTTATAACCTCTGGCAATAGGAAATCTCCATTTTCAGCCCCATAGTCACACCCATGGTTATTTGTGTAGCCCCATAAAAAGACATGGAATGTATGGAAAACTGGAACCTGGCAAAACAAGGGTGTAGGTGAGAGGGAGTGCAGGTGAGTGGGCTGGAAAAGTACCCACGTGATGAAGAGGTTATAAGCCAGGCTAAAATTTCCAATTGTTCTTGAAATCATGGGAAGCCATTATAAGCAGAAAGACACGATCATTGTTTTAATTTATAAAGATCACTGCTATTTTACTGCCAAGATGAACTGGGGGGATGTGATAAGACTGGAGATAGAAGGACTGGTTAAGAAGCTCTTCCAGCACTACAGAAGGAAAAGCACTAAAACAGAACAGCTTCCCTTTCACTCCTGCCATTAGTAAATGTGGTGAATCATAACTAGAAAAGTGTGTGGGCTTTTCAGACTAGCCTCCTTCACTTTGCAACACACACTTAAGGCTCATCCATGTCATTTCCTGGCTTGATGGTTTATTTCTTTTTATTTCTGATTATTTCACTCTATGGGTATACCATACTCTTTTAACCAATAACTACTTGAAGAAGGTCTTAGTTGCTGTCAGTTTGGGATCAATATATTTTGGTGAGAATATATTCATGTAAAGGTATTTCTATAGACATCAGTCATCAGATTGGGTAAATATTTAGGAGCACAAGTGCTAGCTTAGATAAAACTAGCTTTAGATTTATAAGAAATTGTGAAAATGTTTTATAATGAAGCTGTACCATTTTACATTTCTACTGGTAATGAACAAGACATCCTTGGCAGCATTAGAATATAATAACATTGTCAGGTTGTTTTATTTTTAGCTATTCTAGTACATTTTTTCTTTGACTTGTAATCATCTAATGAAAATTGATACTGGGAATCTTTTCTTGTGATTATTTATCATTTGTATATCTTCTTTGGGAAAGAGTCTACTAGATCTTTTGCTCATTAAAAAATAAATAAATAAATAAATAGAACTATTTCCAGTGCAGTTTTAAGCTTACAGCAAAATTAAACAGAAGTTATGTATAATTTCCATATACTTCCTGACCCAACACATGCCCAGCCTCCCCCATTATTCACATACCAAACCAGATTATGATTATATTAAAATTCACTTTTTTTGTGGTACTGGGGATTGAACCTGTAATTCCCTTTTTATTTTTACTTTTTAATTTTTTTTTTTTTACCAGGGATTGAACTCAGGGGCACTTGACCACTGTGCCACATCCCCAGCCCTTTTTTTTGTATTTTATTAGAGACAGGGTCTCACTAAGTTGCTAAGTGCCTCGCCATTGCTGAGGCTGGCTTTGAACTCGCGATCCTCCTGCCTCAGCCTCCCAAGTGCTGGGATTATAGGCGTGTGCCACTGTGCCCCGCTTAAATTTTTTATTATACAAGCATAGAATATAATTTGCTCCAATTCAGTCCCAGTGCTTCTCCTTTCCCTCCCCTCTTCCTGCCCCTATTTCCTTTCCTCTATTCTTTCTTCTATTTATTTATATATTTTTAATTAGCTCATTCAAGATATACATAAATGTGAAATTCACTGTGCCATACTCATATATGTATTTGCATAGTTACCTTTTTATCTTTTATTTTGAGACAGGGTCTGGCTAAGTTGCCAAGGCTGGCTTTGAATTTGCGATTCTCCTGTCTGAGCTTTCCAAGTTGCTGGGATTACAGGTGTGAGCCACCACGCCCAGCTTGAGGTTCGTTCTTGAGGTTGTATATGCTATGGATTTTGACACGTATAATGACATGTAACTACAACTGCAGGATAGTTTCACTGTATTAAAAACCTTCCTTGCCCTGCCTTTTGTTCTTCTTTCCCACTAAATTCTGGTAACCTGCAATCTTTTATTGTCTTCATAGTTTTACCTTTGCTAGAATGTTGTATTGTTGGAATTGAACAATATATGGCCTTTCAGATTAGCTTCTTTCACTTAGTAGTATACATATAAGGTTCCTCCATGTCTTTTCATGGCTTAATAGCTCATTACTTTTTCATGATGAATAATATCGCATTGTCTGATGTACCACAATTTACTTATCCATTCACTTACTGAAGGATATCTTTGTTGCTTCCAAGTTGTGCCAGTTGTGTGAATAAACATCTTTCTACAAACACATCTGTGTAGGTTTTTGAATGGACAATAGTTTTTAACTTACTTGGGTAAATCTTAGGAATTGATTGCAAGAGTCAGTTTAGTTTTGTAAGAAACTGCCAAACTGTCTTCCACCTTTGTCTTGCCAACAATGAATCAGAGTTTTTGTAGTTCCTCGTTCTCTCCAGAATTTTGTGTTGTCCATGTTTTGTTTTTGACTATTCTAATAATGTAGAGGTATGTAGAGGTATTTGTCATGGTTGTTTTCTTTGCAAACCTCTAATTATATATGAAGTTCAGCATCTTTTCATATGCTTATTTGGCATATATTTTTTGGTGAGATATCTGTTCAGATCTTTTACTCCTTTTTTTTTTTTTAAGTCAAGTTGTTTATCTTCTTATTGGTGAGTTTTTGAGAGTTATTTGCCTGTTTTGGATGAGTCCTTTATCAAACATTTCTTTTGCAAATATTTTCACCCACTCTGTGACTTGTCTTCTCATTCTCTTTACAGCGTTTTTCATAGAGAAGTTATTAATTTTAATGAAGTCCAATTTACCATTTAAAATTTTTTTCTAGATCTTTTTTGTTGTTGCTTCTAAAAAGCCATTATCAAGACCAAGGTCGCTTATATTTTCTCCTATATTGTTATCTAAATTTTTATATTTTTGCATTTTAATTAATTTTAAATTAATTTATGAAAAGAGCATACTTCTCTCTTTCCTTTCCTTCTTTCTCTTCTCTTGACTATCCCTTCCCTTCATTTCCCTTTCCGTTTTCCTCCCTTTCCCTTTCTCTCTCTCTCTTTCTTTCTTCCCCCACCCCCCAGGACAGTCCCTTGTTCTAGAACCAAATTGTTGATTAGAAATTTCTTTTTCTACTAGGCGTGGTGGCCCACTCCTGTAATCCCAGTGACTTGGGAGATTGAGTCAGCAGGATTGAAAGTCTCAGGCTAGCCACAGCAACTTAGCAAGAACCTGTCTCAAAAAATAAAAAGGACTGAGGATGTAGTTCAGCGGTAAAGTATCCCTAGGTTCCATCCCCATTACTAAAAAAGGAAGAAAAAGAAAGAAAAAATCTTTTCCTATGTCAATAGCCTTTGCTCCTTGGTGAAATTTCAGTTGACATTATTTGTGTAGGTCTATTTCTGACCTCCTTGTCCTGTTCACTGAGCTACATATCTCTTTTTTCATAAGAATCATGCTGTCTTGTTGCTATAAATAAGCCTTGAAGTCTGGTAGTCTTTGTGACAGACAGAACTTACTCTTATATTGTTTTTTGTTGTCACAGGTCTTTTGATTTTCCATATAAACTATAGAAACAGATTATTATTATCTACAAATTAACTTGCTGGGATTTTGCTTGAAATGCATTGAACCTTTGTATCAAACTGCAAAGAACTGACATCTTAACAATACTGAGTCTTCCAAACCATAGACATGGAGTATCATTCCACTTATTTAGATGTTTAATTTCTTCTATCAGAGTTTTATAATCTGTCTCACAAAAATCTGCTATATATTTTGTTATATTTATACCTAAGCATTTCATTTTCTTTGTGCTGTTTTAAGTGGTATGATTTTTAATTTCAAATTTCATTTTTTTTCATTGCTGGTGTAGTAAAAGCAACACACTTTTATATATTAACATTATGTTTCTATAAGCGGTGGCGCACGCCTGTAATCCCAACACTTTGGGAGGCTGAGGCAGGAGGATCACGAGTTCAAAGCCAGCCTCAGCAATGGCAAGGCACTTAGCAACTCAGTGAGACCCTGTCTCTAAATAAAATACAAATAAGGGCTGGGGATGTGACCCAGTGGTCTAGTGCCCCTGAGTTCAATCCCCGGTACTAAAAAAAAAAAAAAAAAAGAAAGAAAGAAAAAGAAAATCATATCACCTATAAAAAAGAAGTTATATTTCTTCCGATCTGTATATATTTATTTCCTTTTCTTGTCTTAATGCACAAGATAGGGCTTCTGTTGCAAGGCTTAACAGGGTGGAATGAGGAATGTATTTTCCTTTTTCCTGATCAAATGAGGAAAATATCTATTTTATTATTCACTAAGTATGATATTAGTTTTTATATTGTTTGTAGCTATTCTATATCAAGTTGATGAAGTACATTTTTATTCCTAATTTTCTGAGTGAAGAGGTGTTGGATTTTTGTAGTCTTTTCTATATTAAGTAATATATGATTTTTCTCCTTTAGACTGTTGATGTGGTAAATTACAATAATTGATTTTTAAGGTTTCTTTTTGTGTTTAATTGACAAAAAGATTTATTTTATTATAATACTATGTATTATTATAATTATGTATTATTGTACATAGTTATTGGTTAAGTGTGATGTTTCGATACATGCATACATTGTGTAATGATCAAATCAAAATATTTGCTATATCCATTATCTCACAATTTATCTATATTTTGGAGTGAGAGATATTCTCTCCTATTATTTTGAATGTTGAACTGACCTTGCATATTGGAATTAAACCCATGTGTGCATGAGGCATTATTCTCTTTATTCATTGTTTGATTAAATTTACTAATATTTTGTGGAGGATTTTGCATCCATATTTATGAAAGACATAGGTTTACAGTTTTCTGTTCTGCAACATCTTTGTCTTGTTTTGGAATTAGGTTACTGCTGGCCTTATAGCATGAGTTAAGAGGTGTTCCCTTTGCTTCTATTTTCTAAAAATGATTGTAGGGAATTATAGAAAACTGTATCATTTCTTTTTGAAATGTTTGGTAGAATTCACTGGGGGTACTGGCTGCTTTCTTCTTGGAAAATTGTTACAGACTTAATGTGTCCTCCCAAAATCAGTGGGTGGAGAAACTCTCAAATGATGGTATTAGGAAATAAGTCCCCAGGGAAAGAATAGGTCATAAGGGTGAAGCCCTTCTTAAAATGTCTTTAGAAATTTCTTTCACTCTTTCCCCCCGCCCATGTGAGGGTAGAGGAAGAAGACAATCCTTTGGAAGGAGGTCCTCACCAGACACCAAGTCTCTCAGCTCCTTACTTTTGACTTAAACCAGTATCAAAAATTGTGAAAAATAAATGTGTGCCTGTTTAAGCCATCATTGTATAGTACTGTGTTATGGCAGCCCACGCTGACTAGGACAGGAAGTTTTTAATTATTGATTCAATTTCAAAATCTTTAATAAATATAGGCTTATTAAGTTATCTATTTCCCACTATATGAGTTTTGATTTGTATCTTTTAAGAAATCAGACCATTGCATTTAAATTATCAAATTTGTGGGCATAGAGTTGCTATGGCACTCCTTTATTACAAATATTATGTTCACGGGACACTATTAATAATTTCTTTTTGATTCATAATATTAATTTGTATCTTTTTTCTTTGTTAGCCTGATGAGAGATTTGTCAATTTTGTTGATCTTTAAAAAGAACAAGCTTTCAATATTGCCAATTTCATTGATTTCCCATTTTTTAATCTCATTGATTTATGCCCCAATTATTATTATTATTATTTTGCTTTTTTATTTAATCGTTTTCATTTTTTTCTAGTTTCCTAAATTGGAAGCTCAGCTCAGATTATTGATTGTTATTATTTTCTCATACTTCCCTATAAACACTGCTTTTACTGGATGGCATAAATTTTGATAAAGTACATTTTTATTCCCATTTGCTTCAAAATATTTTTAAAATTTCTTTTGAGACTTCTTTGTCCTATGTGTTACTTAGAAGTACTTTGTTTAATATCCAAGTATTTGGGGGAGATTCTCCAACTATCTTTCTGCTATCGATTTCTAGTTTAATTTCACTGTGGTCTGAGAACATACTTTGTGTGATTTGTATTCTTTTAAATTTGTTAGGGTGTGTTTTATAGCCTACAGTATGGTCTACCTTGGAGAATATTTCATGTGAACTTGAAAAGGATGTGGGTTCTGCTGCTGTTGCTGACATTCTATAAATGGCAATTAGGTCAAGTTGATGGATGGTGCTGGTCAGGTCCTGCTTTTCTCCCACCTCCCTGGTCTGCCAAGTGCAGAAAGCAGGGTATGTCTTCTCCTGTTACAAGAGTGGGTTTGACCATTTCTCTATGTAATTTGCCTCTTATGTTTGGGTGCTTGTTTCTGGGTGCTCTTTAAGAATGTTATGTCTTCTTGAAGAATTAAATCTTTTACCATCATGTGATCTCCTCTTTCTTAGTCCATTCAGGCTGTTTATTGTGACAAACACCATAATTTTGATGTCTTATAAACAAGAAACTTCCATTTCTCACACTTCTGAAGGCTGGGGAGTCCACCATCAAGGTGACATCAAATTCACCTTCCTGTTCAACAGATGGTGCTTATCACTGTGTCCCCACATGGTGAAAGGAAATGTCTAGCTATCTGAGGTTGCTTTGTTGCCCTTATGATCTAATTACCTCCTAAAACTCCCATTGCTGATTACCATCACCTTGAGAGTCAGGGTTTCCACATACTAATTTTTGGGTGAAACAAACACTCGTGTCACAATGCCCTGTTTGTCCCTGATAATTTTCCTTGTTCTCAAGTCGACTTTGTCTGAAATTAATACTTTTGATTAGTATTAGGATTGTATGCCATTCTCAATTCATTTACTTTTATTTTAATCTGCGCCTTTATATTTAAAGTAGATATTTTTTCCTGTTTGTTTAATTCAATCTACAAGCTTTTTAAATTGATGTGCAGACCATTCATATGTGAAGTGATGACTGATATAGTTGGATTAATATTTGCCATGTTTCTAATTGTTTTCTATTTGTTGTAATTATTTTACTAGAGTTTGCAGTATACATTTACAATTAATCTAAGTCTGTTTTTGAAAAATATTTACTACTTCACACATAGTACAGCTTACTTTATAACAGAATATTTCTTACTTCTCTCTCCTAGTTCTTATCACATAACTGTCATTCATTTTACTTATTCATATGCTATATTTACCCAATACCTTGTTACTATTATTATCTGAGCAATGATGATCTATGAGATCCTTTAAATAAGAAACATAAAAGGTGTTATTTTACCTTCATTTATTACTGCTCCATTTTTCCATTCTTATGTCAATTTCAGTTTCTGATCTATATAATTTTTCTTCTCAAGTTTTTTTTTCATTTCTTACAAGGCTGGTCTGCTAGTAATGAATTCTGTCAGTTTTTCTTTGAGACAGATCTGAATTTTTTCCCTTCATTTTTGAAGGATAATTTCATTGTGTGTGTGTGTGCTATGTAATTCTAGGTTGGTGGTATTTTTTTCCTTAAGCACTGCATATTTTACTTCATTTTCTTTTTGATTGGTTTCAAATGAGAAGTTCACTATATCATTCTTATACTTGCACCTCTGTAGAAAAGACCTCTCATTCCAGCTTCCTTCAAGATAACTTTTTTGTCTTTCTTTCCTTTCTTCCTTCTTAATATGATATGTCTATGTGTAGATTTTAATTGATATTTACCTTCCTTGAGGTTCTCTGAGCTTCTTATATATGCAGTTTGGTATCTATCATTAGTTTTGGAATATTCTCAGTTATTACTTCAGATATTTCTTCTGAACCATTTTTTCCCTTTATAGTATTCTCACTATATGTGCATTATACCTTTTGATATTATCTTATGCTTCTTGGATACTCTGGGAGGTGTGTTTTACTCATTATCTTTTTCCTTCATATTTTGTTTTGGCAAGAGTCTGTCAACATATCTTAAAGCTCATAGGTTATTTTCTCTACTGTGTCTGAGTTACTGATGAGCTGCAAAAGCATTTCTGTTACAGTGTTTTTTCTTATTTATAGCACATGCTTTCGATTTTTTCATAAAACTTCTGTTTACATTATTAGTCTTCTTAAATGTTGCTTTATTTTGAAAGTAGAAAACTGATCTTGGATATGATTATCTGTATTTTCCTGTTTCTTTCCAGGTTTCAAGGTCTGATGAATTGTCCAGAACCTTCAATTTCCTGATTGATCCAAGAAAAGTAATTGATTTTTAGTTTACTTAGGTTTTTCCTTGTTTTTAAGGATGGTAGTTAATGACTTACCAGGTCTTTATTTCAGGACAGAAATTGTTTTCCTGTTTGTTTCTTTTGCAGAATAAGAAAGGCTCCAGAGCTCTCCTGCCTGTTGAATTTTTTTTGCCTTTTAAATATTCTAATATTTTTATTTCAGCTCATCCATGCCATTTATATGCCATTTTGAAAGTGTCAAACACAAAGCGGGATTTTTCTGACCATCATTGATACTGTAGGGTTAGAAACAAAACTCTATTGATATTTCACCATTAATTTTATTTAGTTTATTCCTTTTCCATGCTACTCATAGTTTACAAACTATTCAAAAACATGGTTAATGCATATATATTTAATCACAAACATACGATTTTCTTCTACTAGTATTGTTATAATCATTTTACAGATATAAAAACTGACATGTGTCATAATCTTTTAGCCTTTAAAATTCTATCACCATTGCCTTATTCAAATTAGAAGATTCCATTTCAGACTCACTTTGTTGATCCTATTCTTTTTTTCAACACAAATGACAGAGGATATCCTTTTGTAACTAACTATAAGGGTACATTTTTTTTTTTTTTTTTTGAGTAAATTGCCAGATAAAACCTAAATCTAACAATGAGAAATTCATTGACACAGAGCAACGGGTCCATCTAGTACTCTGGAGTAATTTATAATATTTCACTTTATATTTCCTATGTGTCTTTCTTCCTTTTTTGGAAATAAGTTAATTTTAAAAGATCATCAAATTGCTGGGCATGGTGGTGCACGCCTATAATCTCAGCAGCTCAGACTCAAGAGGCTGAGGCGGGAGGATCACGAGTTCAAAGCCAGCCTCAGCAACTCAGTGAGACACTGTCTCTAATTCAAATACAAAATAAGGCTGAAATGTGGCTCAGTGGCCTAGTGCTCCTGAGTTCAATGCCCAGCAAGCTCCCTCTCCCCACAAAAAAAATCACCAAATCATCATCATGTTCATTTATTTATCTCATATGGATATGTCATTGATAAAGATCATGTGGTATGATTTGAACATCAATTATGTTTTATTTGGTGGTGATTTATCAGTTAATCTTTTTTTCTATTTTGCCTCTTCTTTTTCTAGCATTTGTGTGGATAATAATAAATTCAGAGATCTCAAGGGAGAAAAAAGAGATGTTTAACTACAGAGGATAAAGAAAAAGGCAATACCAGTCTCTCCTATGAGGTAGTTAAACCATTTAAGAAATTCATAGCAGTTCTTTACATATATTTTTGAAGCTATATTGTCATCTGTTATGTTCACATTTTGAAAAAATTGTCATAAGTCTTCATACCTATATTAGCAAAAGCACATAACCAGCTTTTTTTTTTTTTTTTTTTTTTCCTAACTGTTCTGAACCCATTCTTCATAGTGTGGGTTAGAAAAGCAAACCACACCTAGGAAGAGTATAATTGCAGAATAATGTATCCCTAGCCTGGATCTCCACCCCCAACTCCATCCTATTGTGTCTTAGCATCTCCATTGCATGTCTAAAAGATATTACCAACTTATGTTTTTCAAAACTGGCTTGCAATCTTTTCTCTAAAAACCACTTTATCTACAATATTCCTCCATCAGGTCTGGATGAGGTCACTTGGAGACAGCTTAAATCTAGAAGCACCCTGGGCTGTGAGTCACCTCTAACTTTTAACAGTTGAGTTCATGAGGTAAAATCCAGTGGGGGTGACAGGAAGGTGAAGTAGGAGGACCACCGGGAGAGTTTAGAATCCTAGAAGCTGAACAAGAAAGTTTTCTATGGATAAGGGATTGATCAGTTCTTTCAAATGCTGCACATACAATGAGGACTGAGAATTGGATTTAGTGTGTAAAATCATTGCTGATGGATTAGTATAGATGACAGCTTAATTGGGGTGGGCTTCAGGGAATATGGAGGAGAGGAAATAGAAGAGTGAATGTAGGCTTTCAAGCTTTTAGCAAATGGTTCTGAATCACAGTCAATTCATAGCAACATACCCATTTTAAGCATTAGTCATCATTATGCATGAAGATAAAATTGTGAATCACACAAATCTGATGATACATCCAGTTATATTCAGTAGTGATCCAAATATAGTTTAATTGCACAGTGGTGTAGAAACAGGACTAAAGCAAAATGACCTAAAGTTGTAAAATGTGGGTGAGAGAGAACACAGTGAAGCATTTTCTTAAATATTTTTGAGCTGAATTTTTTTGTTTGTTTGTTTCTTTCATTCTCCTTTCCTCTTTACATTGTACCTTTATCTCTATGTCCCTCAAGGAAGGTATGCCAAAGGTTTACTTATGCCTGAATTTCAGCGTACCACAAGATCTTGGCATTAAAAATTAGATTCTAGCCAGAGAACTCTGCCTCCCCTGCCCTCAAATGAGTCTCATCCTCAGATGCCTGACGTAGTACTCCATGTGGGCCAGGAAGACAGGACTATTGGAAAAGCAAGCAAGAGAAATTTTGATGCCTCCCTCTTAGGTTGTGGAGTTGGAGAAGAAGAAAAGGGCAAAGGAATGCCTAGTTAGGTTTGGTGGACTTAGAATAAGGAGAAATTTCTCCACAGACTGTCTGCGTCCTGAGAGCCCTTACCAAACCCCTATGAGTATGGAGAAACACGAGGGACAGCTCATGGGAGGGCTGGGCAGATGGACCTCAAACAGAGCCACTGTCCAAAGGTAGCCAAGGTGCATCCAAATGCTTGCTTGCTGGCTCACAGAGTGCAACAGGTGTTCACATGTGTGCCTGTAGGAGCCAGTCCTATGCATAAGCCTGCCACTGGGATTTTGATAATAGTTGTGCTCAGAGTCCTCAGTGGATACAGCACAGAGTGGTGACTGTGTCTGACCAAATGATGAAGACTTTCCAATGCCTGGGCTAAGGTCCTCCATCTTAGATTTCACACCAGGAGTGAAGAGGCAGTGGCAGAACACAGTAGTTGGTTGAATTTATCACGAGTCCACCAAGAGAAATCTGAATTACCAGGCTAAATTCATAGAAAAGTGACTATTTTTTTAAACTTTCATGCTAGAAAACAGAATAAAACTTGAGAAATTTTCAAACCAGGGACTGAGAAATTTACACTGGCCACATGAACCCACAGTTGCATAGAAAATATGTTTATGAACTCTTTAGGAGAAATTTGTGGGATGGGGTAGAACAAAGTTCTCCACTTGGAATATCAAGAACTGATTGAATCTCACCTCTTTTACTCTCCCTACAATCCAAAGAAAGATAGCAGTGCTGAGTCCTAGCAATTTTTATTACAAAATGAAGACAAGTAAATACATCTTACAAGAATGCTATGATTATCAAATGTCATAAATATGTAAAAGTATTTAATACATTTTAAGTGGTCCAAAATAAAGGATGAAGGAATCAACACCAGGTATTGTAACATGCTAAGTTCCTCATTTTATTTTAAATCTACATTAATACATATTTTTATTTAATATATAATGTATAGCTATTACATTATTATATTATACTGCTGGTTTACCTGGGACTGATTTATTTTACTACATTTTTTCTGGCATAATTTTTAATAATACCATTTAATTTTAAAATCTTTTGGTTTGGATGATGGATTTCATGGTCAACCTATATACTCTTTCTATACAATATCTTTACAAGGTAAAGCAGGTATTTTAGTCTCTTTTTACAGGTGAGGTCACTGATGCTTATATGGTTTGAGAAATTAACCTTGCTATAATACCTAGTTATGTTGCTTTATTAGAAACTAAATCTGGTCCATTGACTTGGAACATCAGACAGTTCTATAGATAAAGCCATCGTGCAAGGTACACTATTATTCTTCCCATGTGCAGTAGAACCATATGTATGTAAAGTTAATCACTTTCTATGAGGCATAGGACATGGGACCCATCTACCCAGACCTCAACAGGCTAAGAGTAGAGTGAATGTTAGTCCTTGGATACCTGAGCAGGCAGTCACCCAGCCCTCTTTGTTGGAAGTTATTTTCCTTTGTATTTGAATTGGCAAGCAGTGCAAGCATGTACTTTAGCTCTAAGCAAATTAACTTAGAAATATTACACTATAGCTCTCTCTTTATTTTTATTTTTTATTTGGGTTTTATTAAATATTCCTAAATGAAAAACCTCTCTCTCTCTCTCTCTCTCTCTCTTTCTTTTGGTACCGGGGATTGAACTCAGGGGCACTTGACCACTGGGCCACATCCCCAGCCATTTTTTAGATTTTATTAGAGACAGGGTCTCACTGAGTTGCTAAGTGCCTCACCATTGCTGAGGCTAGCTTTGAAGTTGTGAACCTCCTGCCTCAGCCTCCCAAGTGCTGGGATTACAGGCGTGCGCCACTGCACCCAGCGGAAAAACCTATATCTCTCTTAAATCTGCACTTTATTTGGCATTCTAAAGCTTTTAATTGTGTTCTACTTCTACATATAATTTAATTAAGTATATGTGTACATATACATATATATCTATGTGTGTGTGTGTGTGTGTGTATACACATATATATTTAAGCTATGCATGTTTCAGTTTAGCCTGAAGTTTCATGTCAGATCTTGTTCAAATAAAACAAATTCACTATTCCTAGTAAACATAGTATGAAACTTAAAATTATACTGTTGACTAGAAAGACTGGTTGGCTTTGGTTTACAGAATTGTGTGACAGTAAGCTGGTATTATAAGCCAAAAGTGATTGCAATGTAGGTCTATCAATGAGCATAATTTCAATTGTAAAGTTTTCTTTCTGTAAAAAGGCATTTTATTACATTCTTCACTAAAACTCTCTCTTAGCCAAATGGGATGGGTAAATGAGGGTCAATCTTCAGTTCGTTCAGGCTGAAGCAATCTAAACAGAGGTGGAGGAAAAGTGGCATCATGTTATAAGTACTTCTATAGATACGTTTACTTTTAAAAACAGTGAGAGCATCAATTAATGTCTTTTTGAACTAATAAAATATGGGAAAAACTGAAACTTTGCTTTAAAATACACATACACCTATAACCTGTATTTGTTATTGTGCCCACTGACCCAGAACACGTCAATCAAAATATGATACACTGTCCAAGAACATTCACCATCAAACAAAATATTACTCCAGAATTATCACTAAGGATAAAGTCTGAATGAACTAGAAAATAAACTGTCAGAAATTCACGTATTATTTGCTGAACAAAGAGAGAGTGCTCAATTGTTTTCTACTTGGGAAAGTATATGTTCATTTTAAATTGGAGCTAATCCTTCTATGATTTCTGTAGATTAAAAAACGAGTCTTTGCAAAGAAAGCCATTGCATTCTAGTAAAGGGAACAATCCAACAAGAAGACATACCATTGTAAACATTATGCTCTAAATGTCAATGCACCAAATTATATGGAAAAAATACTCCATGACATTAAATTTCACATTATTCAACACAATAATTCTAGGGGATTTCAATACATCCTTACACCAATAGACAGGTCATCAAAACAAAAAATCAACAAAGATATATTCAATCTAATCAACACTATAAACAAATGGACCTAATGGACTTCTACAGAATATTATACCAAAAAGCCAAACTTACCTTCTTCTCAGCTGCACATGGAACTTTTCCCAAAATCATATTCTAGGCTACAAAGCAAATCTTAGAAAATATAAAAAAAGCGATAATCCTATCAGGTCATAATGGAATGAAGCTAGAAATCAACAGCAAACAAGATAGTAGAAATCACATAAACACATGGATATTAAACAATACTCTTAAATGAAGAATGGGTCAAAGAAGAAATGAGAACAAAAATCAAGAAATTCTTAGAAATGAATGAAAACATGTGGAACCAACCTAGATGTCCCTCAGTAGATGAGTGGATAAAGAAAATGTGGTATATATACAAAATGGAATTTTACTCAGCAATAAAAGAGAATAAAATAATAGCATTTGCAGGTAAATGGATGAAGTTGGAGAATATAATGCTAAGTGAAATTAGTCAATCTCAAAAATCCAAATACCGAATGTTTTCTCTGATATAAGGAAGCTAGTTCACAGTGTTGTTGGATGGGAGTACATAAGAGGATTAGAAGAACACTAGAATGGTCAATGGGAAGGGAGGGGAAGGCAGGGAGCAAGGGGGGAGAGAGGGGGGGGAAAAGAAAAGAACAGGTGGTTGAATAAGATGGATATCATTATCCTAAATGCATGATTAAAGACCTGAATGGTACGAGTATACTTTGTATACAAACAGTTGTAGGTAAAAAGATGCTATATATGTGCATTATGAATTGTAATACATACTAATATTATAAATAAAAAAATAAATTAAATAAAAGCCTTCCAAAAAAGAAAAGCTTGATGAATTCTGAGTTCTACCAGAACTTTACAGAAGAACTAACACCAGTCTTTCTCACATTATTCCATGAAACTGAAGGAGAGGGAACACTCCCAAATACTTTTTTATGAAGCTCGTATAACCCTGATACCAAAACTGGACAGACACACATCAAGGAAAGAAAACTACAGACCAATTTCCCTGAAGCACACAGATGCAAAAATCCTAAATAAAATATTAGCAAACTGCATTTAAAAAAAAACATCAAAAAGATAATATACCATGATCAAGTGGGTTTCATTCCAGGGATGCAAGGTTGATTGAACACAAACAAACCAATAAATGTGATTCATCACTTAAATATAATTAAGAACAAAAGATCATATGATCATCTTAGTAGATTCAGAAAAGTCCTTTGATAAAATCCAACACCCATTCATGTTAAAAACACTGGAGAAGCTAGGGATTGAAGGAACTTACCTCAACATTATAAAAGCAATTTATGACAAATCCAAAGCCAACATCATACTAAATGGAGAAAAACTAAAATTATTTCCATTAAGTTTAGGAACAAGACAAGGCTGAACACTCTCACTACTCCTATTCAATATAGTCCTCCAATCATTAGCCAGAGCAATAAGGAAAGAAAAGGAAATCAAGGGCTACAAATAGGAAAAGAAGTCAAAATATCTATTAGCCAGTGATATGATCCTATATCTAGAAGATCCAAAAAAACTCTACCAGAAAACTTCTAGAGCTTATAAATGAATTTAGCAGAACAGCAGGATAAAAAATCAACACCCACAGATCAATAGCTTCCCTATACTCCAACAGTGATTTGGTCAAGGAAGAAAGCAGGAAAACCATTCCATTCACAATAATTTCAGAAGAAAAGAAAAGAAAAAGAAAAGTAACTTGGGAATTAATCTAACCAAGAATGTAAAAGGACTTTCAATGAAAATTATAGAACATTGAAGAAAGAAATTGAAGAAGACCTTATAAGATGGACAGATATCCCATGTTCTTAAATAGGCAGAATTAATATTGTCAAAATGACCATATTACCAAAAGCAATATACAGATTCAATGCAATGCCCATCAAAATACCAATGCCATTCTTCACATAATTAGCAAAAACAATTCTTAAATTCGTTTGGAAAAATAAGAGACTCAGAATATCCATAGCAATACTATGCAAGAAAAGTGAAGAAGGAAGTATCACAATACCTGATCCAAAATTATATTATAAGGCTGTAGTAACAAAAACAGCATAGTATTGGCACCAAAATACACACGAAGACCAATGGAATAGAATAGAAGACACACAGAAAAACTTACAAACCTATAGCCATCTGATATCTGACAAAGATGCCAAAAATATACCCTGGAGAAAAGACAACCTTTTTAACACATGGTACTGGGAAAATGTATAGAAAAATGAAATTAGACCCCTATCTTTCACTCTGCACAAAAATCAAATCAAAATGGATCAAAGACTAGGAATTAGACAAGAAACCTTACAACTAGAAAGAAAACACAGGATCAACACTACCACATAGGTGCTGCCACCAACTTCCTTAATGAGACCTCCTAAACACAAGAAATAAAACCAACAATCAATAAGTGGGATGCCATTAAACTAAAAAGTTTCTGCACAGCTAAGGAAATGATTAAGAGCATGAATAGAGAGCCTACAGAATGGGATAAAATCTTGGCCAACTACTCTACCAACAGTGGATTAGTATACAGAATATACAAAGAAATCAA
The DNA here is from genome assembly GCA_025594165.1 of Tamias sibiricus. Taxonomy (NCBI): domain Eukaryota; kingdom Metazoa; phylum Chordata; class Mammalia; order Rodentia; family Sciuridae; genus Tamias; species Tamias sibiricus. The sequence goes on from CM046661.1 coordinate 79,813,731, forward strand.
AAAACTTCACATCCCCCAAAACCAAATAACCCAATCAATAAGTAGGCAAAAGAACTAGACAGAAACTTCTCAATAGAAGAAACACAAAAAGCCAATAAATACATGAAAAAAGTGTTAAATATCTCTAGCAATCAGGGAAATGCAAATCAAAACACTACACAAAAGGGCTAGGGTTGTGGCTCAGCGGTAGAGCGCTTGCCTAGCATATCTGAGGCACTGTGTTCGATTCTCGGCACTACATACAAATAAATAAATAAATAAATTTTTTAAAATTTCATCAACAACTAATAAAAATATTTAAAAAATACACTAAGATTCCCATCTTACTCCAGTAAGAATGGCAAAAATCAAGAATACAAACAACAATAAATGCTTCTGAGGTTATAGGGAGAAAGGAACACCTACACATAATTAATGGAACTGAGACTGGTACAACCACTCTAGTTTGGAAATTCCTCAAAAAACTAGGGTGAAACCAACATGTGACTCAGCTATCCCCACTCCTGGATATTTTTGAAAAGATCTATAATTGGCATACTAAGCAATACAGCTACATTAATGTTTACAGCAGCACAATTCACAATAGCTAAATATGGAATCTACCCAGATGCCCATCAATAGATGAATGGATTAAGAAACTGTGGTAATATGCAATGGAGTTTTACTTAGTCAATAAAAAGAATGAAATTATGACATTTACCAGTAAGTGGATGGAAATGGAGAACATCATGCTAAGTGAAATTAACCAAACTTAGAAAATCAAAGGTTAAAAGTTTTCTCTCACATGAGGAAGCTAGAGTAAAATAAAGGAAAGGGGAAGGAAAGGATACGATTACATAAAGAACTAATCTAGTACAAATTACTAGACAAGCAAGAGGACATCTAGTAGACTACAGGAAGGAGAAGGGGAGGTGGGGAGAGAGGATAGGAGGGGAAGGGGAAGGGAAAAATGGGATCATAAACTGAAATCAACTTCCATGCATGTATGAGTTTGTCAGGATGAACCCAACTGTTATGTATAACCATAAAGCTCTAACAAAAAAATAAATCTCTGGACTTGGATAGCATTATGAGGGTTGGTGGGTAATGATAATCAGAGAACATGAAACATATAAAACACACAGGTAAGGTACATCCAATTCCTTCAATAGAGCATAGAGGAGTGTCTGAAATCTGAGTTCTACACTTACGGGGTGATCAGACCCAGAAAACACTGAAAAAGTGGAAAGAAGACAAGTAGCCCAGGAGTTAAATGGGATACAGTCTTAGATTATGTGAACTAAGAGAGAAAAGCCAGAGGGCAAGTTTTCCCGAAGGCAGGGCTCTAGATGTATTCAAAAGAAACAAATAGAAGTGAATTATAAATTAGAAAAAAAAAATCGAAAGATGCCCAGAAGGCTAGACACTCTGGCCATTGTGGAGTTTTGGGGGATTTTTCAAAAGGACCTAATTGGAATATGAGAAGGGTAAACAAATAATGTAGAGATGGAAAAGACATAGAACCTAACAAAACAAACAGGAAATGAAGGAGAATGTCAGCCTTTGTCTGCTATGGGGCACCTCCTGCTCTGGAAGAACATGGAGCTGAGTGCTTCAAGAATCAAACTCAAAGACACTGGGAAAATATTTCTATCCATGTAGGCTCAGGAGACTTTGCATCAGATTATTTAACCCTAACCTAACACTAACCCTAATTATTAAGTAATAAATATTATGTGCACTGACTCAATAAATCAACCAGTGATTCTAAAGGCAGAGAAGTGACATGAAATGAATCAGAAAAGGTCATTTTTGCTAAAACTACCTATTTCATTAGCATTTAGAGGCTTTAAAAATATTCACATGCTCTAACTCTAATATTAATGTGTCTATCACTAAAATTTTGGTCCCTACATGAACATTAATCCTTTGGACAATAGTTCCATGCATTTGTTAGCAGTCCTCAATTGTTGATGTTTAGTCCTAATAGTGACAGAAAATCAGGTCTGTGCTTATTTGCTTATTCACTCTTTCTTAAAAATCATGAATGTTTTCAACTATTTTTTATCATTTTAATCAATGCTTTTTCTATAGTCTTAGAGTCTCTTCTTCTTGACATATTGTTCCTAAGAGTTGCTACCATTTGGTTGAGGGAACACAAAGCTGAATGCATTTTATTATCTGGGGTACATATACAGGTTCTTATTCTATGTTCATTTAGTGGTTATCCTTGGATGCAGGTATAAGGGAGCTTTTGGGGGGTCTAGTAAAGTTACAGTGAAAATAACTCAGGTGATTTTCATTTGTAAAAATTTAGAGAGCTTTTAACTCATGATGTGAATTTTTATATGTCTTATATTTCTATTTTAGATTTTTCCTCATATTTTTGTTGGTACACTAGAATTATACATGAAGTTGGGATTTGTTGTTACATATTTGTTCATGCATACAATATAACAATATAATTTAGATAATATCATTCTCCAGTATTTCCTTTTTCCTGTCCCTCCTTCTTCCCCCCGGTCTCCCTCCTCTCTTCTACTGATCTCACTTTGATTTTCATGAGACTCCTCCAAAACACCTTTCTTTTCCTTTGATCTCTCTAGCTTCCACATATGAGAGAAAACAGCACTTTCTGAGTTTGCTTTATTTTGCTTAATTTAATGTTCTAAAGTTCCATCTATTTTCCTGCAAATGACATCATTTCATTCTTCTTTATGGCTAAATAAAACTGTGCTGTGTATATATGCCACATTTTCTTTATCAGCTCATCCACTGATGAGCACCTAGGCTGGTTCCATAGTTTGGCTACTATTAATTGTGCTGCTATAAATGCAAATATATATGTATCACTATAATATGATCCCTTTGACTTTAATTCTTTAGGATAGATCCCAAGAAGTGGTACAGCTGGCTCATATGATGGTTCCATGCCTAGTCTTTTGAGGAACTTCCACACTGATTTCCATAGTGATTGTGCAAAAGTGTTCCTTTTTCTACACATCCTCTCCAGCATTTATTATTGTCTGTATTCTTGATAGCTGCCATCCTAACTGGAGTGAGATGAAATCTCTGTGTAATTTTGATTTGCATTTCCCTAATTCTAAAGGTGTTAAACATTTTTTTTCATGTGTTTGTTGGCTGCTTATATCTCTTCTTTTGACAAGTAACTGTTTAGTTCGTTTTCCCATTTATTAATTGAGTTGCTGTTAAACAAACAAAACATTAACTAAGCTACCACCTTCAAAATAAGACAGAAAGCCCAAACTTTATAGGCTGTCGCATTTAAGTTTGTATTTAGTCTCAACAAGGTAACTTGCCACGTGACTTGGGCAAGTCATTGGGGATTTCTGTTTCATTGTCTTTCTCTGGAACAGGAATAAAAAAATATAGAATTTTTAGGATTGTTAGAAGGGTATATAGCATAGTGAAAAATAAAAAGCTTAGTATAATGTCTAATATATCATCAAAATATATTAATAATAGCTGACATTTATAGAGTCCCTTCCACCTCCCCAGCTTTGTTAGAGGGACTTAATGTCCTGAAAGTCCTATGGGGGCAGGCTCTTTGTGATACAAAAAGGAGGTACCTGAATCAGAGACTTTAAATCACTTATCTAAGATATCATAGCCACTATGTGGAAAAGCCAGAAATGAAATTCAATCTTCAATCAGCCTACATACTTAACCACTGCATTATCTTATGTTATAAGAACCTAATAAACCGTGGTTATTACTATTATAAGAACAAATCCTGGCAGGACAGTGGGAGATTATAGGGAAGAATTGAGCATAGATGGAATCACTGTTATCCAGGAAGCAACTCTAGGGTCAGGCTTTGAAATTTTGTACTAAATTAATGCTTATTATTATGCAATTACCACACCTAATTTGAGAGAGAAAATGAAAGTACATAAATGCAATATTACCACTGCACATTATAAACAGAGGAAACAGCTGTGTGGAAAAGGTTAATGACATGCTCACCCTCCATCCATTAGAGTCTGCTCCCTCAGGACGCACTGCAGGAAAGCCTGCCTTTGTAGACTATATTCAAAATCAGTCTTGGCTTTGGTATGACTATGGATGAATTTTCCTTTGTATTTTCAATGTTTTCTATAACAAGCCTACTTTATTTCACAGTGGAAAACTAACTTCAAAAATAAAATGAAGTGAAAACAAAAACCAATCTCAGTTAAGGCAATTTGAACCACATGTCTTTTAAATGGAAAACATGCTTATTTCTCCTTTGTTTCTTGGAAGCAGACGGCCAGACACACAGTCCACAGCTTTGAACCATTTACATAAATACACCCAAGCCAAGTGTTTGCACGCAACAGCAAAATTGCACCCATGTTGGCAATTTAATGACTTTGAAGGCAATGGTAAAAGCTGATAGGCACTTTGGTTGAATTCACCTTAGATATTTCTTACAAACCACAAGCCGTGACATTTGATGTAGATTGTAGCATCTCAAGTCACTTTGAAAGTTAACCCTATTCATCATGAGATGGGGGAAAACTGGTAAGTGATAGTAAAAGGTACAAATCCTTCAGGTACACTAGAACGCCAAGAATTGAGTGGTACCAGATAATTGCTACCATCCACCAGAGGGCACTACCAGTATATAGAAAGCCTCCTAAGGAAGCCTTGAAAACCCCTGTCAACCCTCTCCAACCCATTGTAAGCAGAGAAAGCTAATGTGATTAGGTCACCAGAATTCCACTTTTATTATGCTTGCTTTTCCTGTATAAATTAGGTAAGATTTTTCCACCTTATGAAGGGATTGATGAATTGCATGCTACCCTTACTGTTACAACTCTCTTAAATTGCTGGAGCCATTTGATTGTAAAAATGTTCTTTTATGGTAAATATTGAGTGTATCCCATGTGCAAAGTTCTGAGCTTGTCACCATGATGGTATAAATTAACCATAAGACCACCTTCTTGCCTGAAGATTGTAGATAGATAAAGGGATGCTGAGATCATTACAAAGCACACGAAAAATAACTCAGAATGATAAAATACAGAAGATGATGCTGTTTTGTTTTGCACTGGTAAGTACCATTGCTAATGAGAATATTGGCCACAGTCATTGTGGAAAGCCATCTGAGCAAGGCACAGAAGGTTGTACAAAAAGAACAGGCAGAAGGGGAAGCAGAAAATAGTATTAGCAAAGCCATAGAAGGAGAAATTTCAATGCTAAGGAAATTCAGTGGCTTTTGTTTATTATTTCTGGCTGTTCTACACTGATGTGCAATGCTTCTAAATGCATCAATTAACCTGCTTTAGATTCTGGACATTTCTGCTCCTTCTACTGTAGAAATATCTTTTCATATTTTCTTAAGATATTACCCATAAAGTTTTCCTTCCACTTTTGAAAGCCTAGCAAAAACCAAAACAGAACAATTCTTGTTTTGGACACTGTGGGCTCTGAAGCAAGTCACCTCTTAGAGACAGATATTTCCTTTGTTCTCCCTAAGCCAGGTAGCACACAGAAGGGGCTGTTAAGAATAAAGAGTGTGTGAAACCATCCTTTTTGTGCCACTGTAAATTCAAGTTTTCATGTAGCAGTGACTTAGGAACAAAATGTAACACTGATAACTTGAGTGGAAGAAACCAATCCAGCTGGAATACCTCCTTGTGGTTTCCCATGTATTAGAAATCAAATGTGCTATGAACAAATTTATTTTTAAAAGTTGATGTTCACATAGAATTTGAAGTTTAGTGGAACTGTTTTTGGAACCAGAGATAGCATGCATGCTCATAGATATTAAAGCCTACTACAATTACATTATTATTAGAAAAAAATTACTGATTCTTTTATCATAAAAATGTTTCTTCGAAAACAATATTGCTTTTTACTTATACTGAATTTGCTACTGTTTCTCATGTCATGCCACTTAGGAAAAATCCTACTTTCTTGTTGAATGAATATGTGCAGACAAGCGTTTACTCACCACACATGAACATGACCTCTTTTAAGTCTTCACTCCTGATATTTATGGCCTAAGAATGAGGTAGTTCAAGTGAGTCATATATTTACACTTAGCAGAGAGATTAAGTAAAAAAAATTAACACCACAATTTCCTTTAAGTAATGGAAAAATGTGACTTGTTACACATTTATTTTCTGGGTCAGTGCTTTTCCAACCATTCTGCAGAGACTTAGGGTCACCCAAGTTTACCTTAGGTTTACTTGAAAGAAAGAGTAAAGGAATTATGATTGTGCTCAATTTTAAATTGGAAAATTATCTGCTACTTTTAGACAACACAAGTATCCACAGTGAATTTTACTGTTCTGGATATTGAAAAACAAGAATCGGAGATATAAGCTTTGAACGTTTGAAATGAATGATTTTGAATTAAATTTCCCACATAATAGGGCCCTAGACATGCACTATGTTTACAAAAGAGATCCTTTACTCCAATCTTTAGACATTTGTTTAAGGAGAAAGAGTGTCTAGTGTTTAGAAACAAAAGGGAAATGATAAGATTCAGAAAATTCAACGAGTTGTATGAGGTAATAATAGAGAACCACAGTCCATGGGAAATGCAGGAATAGTTGAAGAACATTCATATTTATAGAAAAAGAGCATTTGTAATGTAGTACTCTCATGTAGATAAGGCATCTAGAATAAATACATTCGTTAAAGGCAAATTATATGAGTCACGTAAGTTTTACTAACAGCTATGAATTATCTATTCTGGAGATTTTCCAAAGTAGAGACTGTAAGGGTTGAATTGTGTTCTCCCAAAAGATGTTGAAGTCCTTACTCCTAGTACCTGTCTGTGAGCATGAGCTTATTTGGAGGTAGTGTCTGTACAGATGATCGAAGATGACTTAATGGACTCTTATGGATTATGACCTGAGTTCTTACAAAAAGGGGGAATTTTGATACAGAGACAGACACATACAGAGGGAAGAGGATGGGAAGACTTGGGCAGGACACCATCTGTAAGACAAATGCATCTGAGTTTACTAGAAGCTGTGAGAAAGATGGAACAGATCCTTCCTTAGAGTCTTCTGAAAAAACCAGCAGCTGACACCTTAATTTTGAACATCCAGCCTCTAGAACCAAGAGGCAATACATTTTTGTTTTTCGAGCTACCTAGCTCATGGACCTTTGTTAAAGAAGTGCTGGAAATGTAATACAGATTGTATTTTTCTAATACCTGTATTTTGGCCTGTTGTTTAGCCACCAAGTCTCCCTGGCAATCAAGAGAGCACAGAAGTTTTGTCCAGATTGCCCTCAGATCCAACCACCTGGTCCTGTTCTGGACTGCCTCACACTGACATCTACATAAGGCAAGTAAGTTCCTTTCAAAATTTGCCAGACCAAGAGAATTAGAAGGGCAAATCTGTTGTTAAAAACTCATGTATTTTATTATGAAGCCATATACAAATTCTATTTTATCACTCAAAGAAGAATGAAGGGTAACAATGTTGCCAACAATGTGAAGAATCAGGGATTGATTGTATTTCATTTTAAGGAAAATTTGGCCAAACAGCTATGTAACCTGAATAGTGAGAATTTGGTAAAATGGGAAAACACTGTAATTATAAGCAGCAACCATGGACATTCACCAATGGTCCAAAACCACATAAAGTGGTTCATCTGCTGCTTCTAACATGTGTCAGCTTGTTGGTCCCCTGCCAAGCAGTGCAATCAACATAGGTTAAAACTCGCCTCAGTAATCCTCAGCAATCAGGTTTATAAACATTATCTCTGTGCATTACTTAGGCAAGACAATGACTTTAAAACTATCATACAAACAGAATGTTTACAATTAGAATTTTTTTTTAATATATTGAAGTTAAGAATGGGCCTGTTCTGGTAGAGGTTGAAAGTGCTTCAAAGAAGTTAATTTAAATTAAATTGTAGCACCATATATTTTCAGGTTTTTGAAATGTAAATTACAACTGCTTAGGCATTTAGACACTGACACAAGACCATCTTGATCCTTGCTCCACAAAGAGACTTGGAAAAGAAACTATTGTCTGCATAAAATAATTAATTTGGTATAAGAACTCAGATAAAAGATATTTAGACTGAAAAAGCTTAATAAAGAATAGAAAGGAAGCAATAAAAAAATAAAGAGAAAAAAAGCACACATAGTATTAGAGTATATAAAGTAATACAATACCACTAAGTTTTTTCATCTTTGCTTCCCAGTAAGCATCTATGATGCATTGTAACTATCAGAAAAATATGCACACACCTGGGCCCACCTGTGTAGGTGTGACCAGAATCTGCCTGTTGGAAAATAAAGGATTAAAAAATGAAATTAGAGAAAATGACACATAAAAGGACAACTTGAGTTTCCAGCAAAGCAAACATATAACCAGGTTTATCAACCCTCCAGCATAGTCCTTCTGAGCTGTTTCCACAGGAAAATGAGGGTGGAGGGAATCACAAAAGTCTTGGCTCCAGTCCACCCCCCTGGCCTGCTAATACAGGCCCAGCTCCCTGGAGCACCCAGGTCTCACTAGAGTCCCTGCCAGAAGAGCTGCTTTCATTAAATTGAGAAGGAAGGAGAACAGGATCAGGGTTGGGCAGAAACTGGGACCTTGAGGGAGTTAGGGGGTGGGTGTGGGGGGATTTCCTTCTTCTTCTTTTTTATTTTTTATGTTGACTTCCATATTAATTTTTATTAATGCACAGTTGTTAAGTATAGGTAACATCCCCCTCATAATAAATGCTTGAGGGGCTCATTCTAGTAGAAGGGCAGAGAGTGATGTCAACACAGGACTGCACTGTAGTGATGGTAGGGCCCTTAAAGGGATGGAGAGCAGGGAGCAATATTAGAGAAAGCTTCCCAGAGCAGTATGTATTAACCAAGTTGGAACCAGAGAATAGGAACTTGCCAGAGGGCAAGGTGGAGGGCATTTTTAATGGGTTAGGAAGACAGGAACCACAGACTATGTTTTAGACATTAAGGTTTTGCCATCTGGTTCAAAGGGGTATAAGGAGAGGAGGTTTGAGGTAAGAAGTGAGAAAGGAGCCTGGGGTTCAAATGCAACAAGACAACATAATGTCTGTTCAGTGCATAAAATTCACACTACTCCTTGAAATCAGATGGCTACTTCTCATTGATTATTCTACTTTAGCTCCTGTGTGTAGTTGGAACAAATCTTGGCATCTCACTCCGATCTTCTTTTGTCCAACTTCACTCAACCACCAGGCTTTGTCTTCTATCTCATCTCTATTCCTGTGCCCACTCCCATGATGGGGGCCTTCCATCAAATGCGCTGACCTGGGACTTGAATCTGGATGAGGTAATATAAGGTTGAGGGTACTTATAAGTAGCAGCTAAGGCAAGACTGAGAGTCAGGGGGCAGCTGGAGACCATGCCTTACAGTGTGACCTTGTCTGATCTTAATTCCCATCCAATTTCTGAGTCTAATCTTCCAGGGTCTGCCTCTTTTCTGTGGGCCTTTTTCAGAGTCATTTCAATAAACTCCCTTCCTGATGTTTATCCAGAGTTGATTCTAGGTTCGTAATCAGAATCTATAACTGGTGCAAGTGGTGACAGCAAGTGATTCAGCAACCTTCTCCCTCTCCCTTGGGATTTCCTTCTTCTGGTTGGGAAATGCTAGGTAGGATGCATTTGAGAGCATCTAACAATCATCTTCTAGAATTTAGAAACCACTTTCATACTTGGGGTCACTGCAATACTCCAGAGGTCTCTGAAAGCCTCCAGTTGTTAAGTCAGGATATTCAACCAAGGCACTAATGGGTTTTACAGTTCAGAGTATTATCCTTAAACATTTTTGTGTCATGGATCATTTTTGTGTTGTCTGTGAACCACTTCTCATAATAATATTTTAAAATATATAATATAATATACATGATTGCAAATAAAACCAACAATGCTGAAATTCCACTATTATAATATTAAAAAGTATTAACATACTTTTTTCAAAATATTTTTAAAATTTTATTTATTTATTTACTTATTTATTTGGTGGTGCTGGGGATTGAACCCAGAGCCTTGTGCATGTGAGGCAAGCACTCTACCAACTGAGCTATATCCCCAGTCCTAATAATATTTTAAAAAACAAATTGGTGAAATAGTAATTGTATACTTCTTGGTTAACATATTTAATATGATCTTTTTTTTTTTTTTTTTTTTTTTTTTTTTTGGTAATGGGGTTTGAACTCAGGGGCACTCGACCACTAGGCCACATCCCCAGCCCTTTTTTTTGTATTTTATTAGAGATAGGGTCTTATTGAGTTGCTAAGTGCCTCACCATTGCTGAGGCTTGCTTTGAACTGGTGATCCTCCTGCCTCAGCCTCCCAAGTGCTGGGATTATTTTTGAGTCTAATAATTATCATACTTTGACATTGATGAGTATAAATGACATTTTGAGATATCAGCAACTGATATGACTGAAAATACCTGTAATTCCTATTGTTGAAAAAGTCACAGGTATTGACAACAACACTGTGATTTGTTTCTAAATTCATAATGCATGCATTCTAAATGTCATTAAAAGTTAGTGAAAATGAAGGTGGAATATTTTCCCATAAGCTTCACAGAGCCCCTGAAATCAATCAGTGGACTCAGTGGACTCAGTGGCTCTGGACCTCATCTTAAGAATTCTGCTATAGAGGTTCACTTTTCTTCATACAGAACTTGACCACAAATACCACATCAGTTTTTATGAAATTGTATCATGAATTACCAATTTTTCTGCAACTGTTAATTGAAACTCTATTTCTGATGATTTATAAGTCTCACTTATCAAGCACTATTGCCCTGTAGATTTGAGGTGTGCTTGTCAATGAAATTGCTGGGTTCAGAATGAACTTGTAACAGTTTATGGTATATTCTTTCTAAACCAGGCTATGCAAAAAGTTACACATGAGTGGAATGGTATTATCATCGCATCACGAGACCACAGGAGAAAGAAGTACATTTGAATGATCAGCCTACTCAATAAAACAGGGTGGTTTAAACTTAGACTCTGAAGTCAGGCAGAGTTTCATCCAGATTTCAATCCTACCGCTCTCATTTGGTCATTCATTAACTTCTCTAACTAAGCTCCAGTTATTTGAGCTACAAGATGAAGATAAAAATAGTGTCTATCTCATGAAGAAATTATTAAGGGGATTAAATGAGATAATGCATGACAAAGGGCTAAACCAGCACCTGTTGCAAAGTATCTGTTGCCTGTTGTCAGATGAGAGAATGAAGGGTAGCTAGCTACAGTCTGTCAGGCATCTCAGCCTGTCTTCTCTTTTGGCTTCTTTTCTTGAACCTGCTCTCAATTCTCTGATTTAGTGGGTAGACTCTGTTTCTCATTCTGCATTCTAGATCTCTTCAGTTTAAAAAAGCAGGATAAAATAGAAGAAGTAAAAGAAGCTGTTTAGATTGTACATAGGGCAGATGCACAGGGCCTACCAGAATAGTTTATGATTATTTGTAATCAGCAGATAAGACTCTAGGTCTGGTATCAGCTTTAAACTATTTTGCAATTTGGGGAAATATTTTAAAATCCAGCCACCCCCAGTTTTCCTATGCCAAAATGTCAAGTGGGACGTGCAAGAAGCTTGAGAACTAGCAAGTAATTTTTCATATAAATTCCCACTAGTTGGGGCTGACATGAAGGATTTAATGGCCGTTTTGGGGGAAAAAACATACTCTTGTTTTATGAAAATGTGGTGCTTAGACTTGTCAACTGCTTCCTGTTCCTAAAGTAACTGAATTTACATGGAGTATGCCATTTTTACTTTTTGGTTTCCACTGTGTACTTAAAGAAGAAAAAAAGAAAACAAAATTGAAACAGAATTTCAACTCCAAAACACACAAAGATAACTGAGGGGACTTATTTCAAGAAGTTGAGCTTTTCTTTCTGATTTCAGTGAAACACAAATGACTGTCTCCACTGATGGGGGAATTTTTCTTTCCAATTTTTTTGTCACTTTTTGGCTGTATTTTCAAACAGAAAGAAGCTGTATTTATCTAGATCCACCCATTGCCTATCAGCAAGTGTTAACTGAAACTCTATTTCTGATGATTTATAAGTCTCACTTCAACATCTTCACAAGAGGTAACATCTTCACAAGAGGTAAACTCTAAAATAATGGGTTTGTCCCATTATTTTATCATTCACTCCTTCCTTTCTCTTTCTCTGTCTTCATTTATCTACATTTGCACATTTTTCTGTACTATTTGAAAGTAAGTTGGAGACATTATTTGTCCTTACCGCTAAATGCTTCAATATGTAAACTTTTCTTCTAAAACTTTTTCTGAATGCTGTACTACATAAGTAGTTTAAAATTGTGTTTATTTCACTGACTTTAAGTTCCAACTACCGTGGACCTTGTTGGGCTTAGTAACCTTGTCTGGGTACAAGCCAGCTGACAGTTTGGGATGAAGCTTACAGGGACTGAAGCAGATGCTCAGCATGTGCAGATGCCATTGAAACATAGCTTTTCAAAACCCACATTTCTGGAAACTTTGTAAGTGTTCTGTCCCTAAATGAAACAAAAAGGAATCATACAATAGAAGGCATGCAGAATTTGGAGTGTGACCATAGATATGTTCAATTTTTAATCTCAATTTTATTATCACTAAAATAGAGATGATGACAGCATCTTACCTATCCCACAGGGTTTCTGTAATGATTAAAAGAAGTACTGAAATAAAATACTCTGCATTTGAAGGAGTCATGTTAATTATGATCTCACTTTGTCCAAAAGCATTTGAAGACATTAAATTGAGTGTTGGAAATTAAGAATTCAGAAATTTCTATACGATGTATCTTTGTTCTCATTTACCTCTAGGAATTTTTTAATCTTCTCCTTAATGTCTTCTTCAATCCCTTGTTCATTCAGCTTCCAGTTGTTGGCATAGTTTTTTTTTTTGTTTCTTGTATTACTATATTTAATACATGCACATCAGATAGAGTACTAATTTCTAGAACATATAAAGAGCTCAAAAAACTTAACTCCAAAAAAAACAAATAACCCAATCAATAAATGGGCTAAGGAATTGAAAAGACACTTCTCAGAAGAAGATATACAAGTAATCAACAAATACATGAAAAAATGCTCAACATCGCTGGCAATTAGAGAAATGCAAATCAAAACTATTCTAAGATTTTATTTCACTCCAGTCAGAATGGCAGCTATTAAGAATACAAACAACAATAAATGTTGGAGAGGATGTGGAGAAAAAGGCACACTTATACATTGCTGATGGGACTGTAAAATGGTGCAACCATTATGGAAAGCAGTATGGAGATTTCTTGGAAAACTGGGAGTGGAACCACCCTATGACCCAGCCATCCCACTTCTGGGTCTCTTCCCAAAGGACTTAAAAACAGCATATTACAGTGACACAGCCACTTCAAAGTTTATAGTAGCACAATTCATAATAGCTAGGTTGTGGAACCAACCTAGAAGCTCCTCAGTAGATGAATGGATGAAGAAAATGTGGTATCTATACACAATGGAATTTTACTCAGCAATAAAAGAGAACAAAATAATGGCACTCGCAGGTAAATGGATGAAGTTGGAGAATATAATCTTAAGTGAAGTTAGTCAATCTCAAAAATCCAAATACCAAATGTTTTCTCTGATATAAGGAGGCTGATTCACAGTGGTGTTGGGTCAGGGTACATAGGAGGATTAGAGGAACACTAGAATGGTCAAAGGGGAGGGAGGGGAAGGTAGGGAGCGAGGGGGGATGGAGGGGAAAAAAAAGAAAAGGTAGTTGAATAAGATGGATATCTTTATCCTAAATGCATGATTGAAAATTTGAAAGGTACAAATATACTTTGTATACAAACAGTGCTATGTAAAAAGATGCTTTATATGTGTACTATGAATTGTAATCCATACTATTATAAATACAGCTTTGAATAAAAAAAAGCATTCAGTTTTAGACACTTCTCAAAAGAAGAAATACAAATGGCCATTAAACACATGAAAAAATACTTAACATCCCTAGCAAATCAAAACTATACTGACATTTTATCTCACTCCAGTAAGAATGTATCCATCAGGAATACAAATAATAATTAATGCTGGCCACGATATGGGAAGAAAGGTGCACTCATATATTGTTAGTGATTCCTCAAAAGACTAGGAATATAATCACCCTATGACCAAGCTATCCCACTCCTTGGTGTTTATCCAAAAGAACTAAAATCATCACACTAAAGTGATATAAACACATCAATGTTTATAGCAGCACAATTCACAGTAGAAAAGTTATGGAACCAGTCCAGGTACCCATGAACAGATGCGTGGATAAAAATATATGGTATATGGGCTGGGTTTGGGGGACAGTGGTGGAATAACTTGCCTAGCATGTGTGAGGCACTGGGTTCAATCCTTAGCACCACATAAAAATAAATAAAATAAAGGTCCAACAACAACTAAAAAAAATTAAAATAAATACACACACACATACACAGCCATAAAGAAGAATGAAATTATGGCATTTGCTGGTAAATGGAAATCACATCATGCTAAGTCAAAAAAGCCAGACTCAGAGAGTCAAGGGTCAAATATTTTCTTTTACACATGGAAGTTAGAGCCAACTAAGGAAAGAAAAGGGGTGGGGCATGGAAATAGAAGGGAGATCAGTGGAGTAGAGGAAGGAGATGGCAGGTACATATGCTACATACATATGTGAATATTCCAAAGTGAATTTCATACACACACACACACACACACATAAAATATTAAAAAACAGTAAACAAATGAAAGGAAGACCAGTCAAGTAAAGGAAGGGAAATAGGGAGAGAGGAAGGAAAAGAAAGAGGAAGTACTAAAGACTGATATGGAACAAATTATATTCTATGTATGTATGATTATGTCAAAATGAACCTCAAATATATAAGTATAATATATTAATAAAACATTTAAAAGTAAATAAACAAGTGATTTAAAAAATAAATAAAATAAAAATTATCTATTATCCCACATTGCATGGATGGCAGCATATTAAAGGTAGAAATTTAAGAACTGAGCTAGAAAAATACATCTTGGGATGCCCAAACCATTAAAACTTTAGGGAATAATGCCTCTAACAAGCACAGAGACATCACTGAATGTATAGGTCTATAAGCTACATTCACAGTCCCTGATATACATAAAGAGTGTCACACATAAATGTGTCCATGTATGGGTCATATTAAGGAAAACCTTACAGTCGATAAAAATGTATTCTCTGGAGTACATTCATCTTCTCTTTAAGCTGTCTAGTACTAACAGTAACTAACAGGCTAGTTACTAAAAGCCCCTTGCACAATGAACAGATCTGTTCTCCATTTAGACTGGACCTCCCACCTTTTCACATTTTTATTTTGTTTGTTCAGAGTCCAACCAGATCCCCTCCCTTCTGTGTTAATGGCTGATGTACTAAACCGATTCTCTGGGATGTATATTCACTTTAGAAAGAGATTTGAGAGTCTCACGAATTATTTCCTGAGCACCTATTCTGCATTACTCCCTGCACTAGTAGTTTGGACAATGGCCATGCACAAGACATATACAGTCTCTGCCCTCATTTAGGTTCCCATCTGGTAGTGGAGACATATAACTAAAGAATCAAATGTCAATCATAATCAGAGTAATAACAACAAACCATATTTTTGAGCAATTATCACATGCCAAACACTGTTCTAAGTGTTCAACATGAAAAATCCTCCAAATAAACATTTGAAGTATACATTGTTATTATTCCCATTTGGGAATTTTAAACATGAAGTCTTATGAAGCTTAAGTAACTTTCACACAGTTACTACATGGCAGAGACAGAATTCAAACACAGTCTGAAACCAGTTTCTATACCCTTTGGTAAAGAGAGTAGAAAGCATTGTGGAAATATAATCTAACCTAGACATGGAGCAGGCATGAAAAGCTTTCCTGAGGAAGTATTGTTGAACTACAGATTTGAAAAACGAGATTAATTCCTTAATAAGATAAATCTTTTATAAAGCTTTCATGGTACTTACACGGGATGAAGGCAGGGTGAGGGCAGAATGACCCACATATCACTGCTGAAAGGACAGCCGTCTCTGGTTAGACACCAAGTAGCCTGTTGCCAGCTCTGGCTGAGAAGTGTCCCCAGAAATAGAAACCCAGTAGTCTTCTCTCCTGTTCTTAGAGCCAACTGCTAGAGCACAGCTCTTAAGGTGAAGGTGTAATTAGGTAATGCAACTTATAGCCACTGATCAAAACATAAAAGGTAACACAGATAATAATGCTGGAGTAGGAAAAGGGAGCAGAAAAAAAGCTTACTTGTTGTTTATTTTTCTATGCTAATGGGAATCTCTTTTGTTCTCAAGGAAGGAAAATAAAGCATGAAGATTTTTTTTTTAAAGACCACAATCAAATTTACTGTACAGTTATAATTTTATGTTTCTGGGCTCTTAGAGATTATCTAGTCTAATTCTCTTATTTTGCAAATATGAAAGACCCAGGAAGTGTCTATTATCACATGGCTAATGTACACCGAAGAATGGGACCTAGACTTCCTGATAGCATTGCACTAGACCTTAGAATCTCATACTGTGAATGGTTTTAATTCTCCCCATTAGCAATAGATTTATGGTCTTGTTAAGCCTTGATTTTTGCTAAAAATTTTGACAAACTTTGTTAAAGCAGTGTAAGTACAGTTTTCTCTTGAGTCCCTCGCTGTATTAATGAGGATCCCTAGTTTCTACCTTTTGTTGAAATATCACAGAATATATGGAGATCATGAGCAATTTCCTTTGCTGTGAGCCAACAGTGTCACTACACAAAACCTAAGCAGACAGACGTTAGCCCTGCCAGGTGGCCTGTTGTTTAAAAAAAGAGAAAGGATTAGCCGGGCGCGGTGGCGCACGCCTGTAATCCCAGCACTTTGGGAGGCTGAGGCAGGAGGATCGCGAGTTCAAAGCCAGCCTCAGCAATGGCGAGGCACTTAGCAACTCAGTGAGACCCTGTCTCTAATAAAATACAAAAAAGGGCTGGGGATGTGGCCCAGTGGTCGAGTGCCCCTGAGTTCAATCCCCGGTACCACACAAAAAAAAAAAAAAAAAAAAAAAAAAAAAAGAGAAAGGATTAACATGATAGGAAAGGTAGATGATTCCAGCAACAGGGAAGAAGAAGGGATGAAAATTAAAATTTGGAATTTCATTTTGTGATACAGAGTCATTTTTCCTGAATTGTATTTCAAATGGGGCCTCTGTTAATTTTAAGATGAACATAGAGATGAAAGAGAGGATGATCAAAACACCTAAGATTCAATATGAATAGGAAAAACTAGGTAAGAAAGAGGAAATACTTCCAGTAGGGGATAGACAAATGTGGAATAGGGGAAAGGAAGTCATTTAATAGTCAGATGGTGTCTGCTGCAATTCCAAATCTGCTCAGTGGGTCTAGTGAGTAAGACGGAAACCACTGTAGGTCTTTCAAACAGAGGGCATTTAAAAGAGGGTGGTCATGACCTAAAATGATGGAAGACCTGAGAAGCCAGGGAATGGGAAGAAAATGGCAGAAAACTATAGTCACACTACAGTTGAGAGGAAAACATGAGGAAGTGGACACCAGGGTCTAGCATATGGAACCTTCCAGAAGGAGCTGGAAAACGGCCAAATGAAAGAAGGGATCATTGGTGAAAGAAGCTTTCTGAGGTTATCAGGATTCTAGATAAGATGGAGTTACTCTAGCAGACACCACAGGAAGCAGATAAAGAGAGGAATAATGTGGTTTTCCCTCCTTCCTGATCTTCAGTCTTCTGCCACTGCCTCACATTGGCAGTCATACTTGGAATGCAAAAGGTAAGGCAGCCTAGGAAACCCAGCTCCATTTAAAGAAGTGAAAAGCAAGGAAAGGGCAGGAAGGAATCAGAGACTGCTAAGGCCAGCCTGTAGCATAGTTGATCAAGGCTGACCCCAAAAGATCTGTGGCTCTCTGAGCCAGTCCTGACTGGGGCAAGTTTTACTCATCAACAGCTCATTAACAGCTCATTAGCAGCTCATTAACATCTGGGAGGCTTTGATTTGTCCTTCCCCCTCTTTCATGCTTCTGAAAGTCAGCTCCAAACTCATTGTCTGTACACCAAATTTTGGAGTTCCCCTTATCAACAAAAAGGTTTCGGCCATCCATAAAGTCAACTGAGGCTCTCCATAGGAGCTCATCACTGCATTTTTCTGAGATCTTGACACTCTATGAAGCTCATTACTTCCCTCTGCCAAGGGACATGAGCAAGGCCTGAACCCTTAACTTTGGCCTAGAACATGGATCAACCAAGATTGATCATCTGGTACTTCAGTACAGCTGCCTATGAGAAGTCCTGGACCACCACTAATGAATGTCCCCAGCCTCTGTGTCCCTGCCTGCCAGATTGCACCTCCTTGATATAGTCAGCAGTAAAATTTCCCAGCAGTTGCCCTGCCTTGAATTGTGGGTTCACAGTCCCAGGGGCCAACAGTACTGCTATATATTTCCCTGGGCTCGGACCACATCTAGTCTACCAGGCAGTCACATTAAATTTTCCTTCTCTACCTTTCCCTCAGTAATTTGCCACCCACAGAAGATGTTAATTATCACAAAATAGTCAAAGGTGTATGAGAATGAAATAAAAATAAAACCAAATCTCCTCCGGAAGCTTGACCTTTTGCCCCTAGAAAGAATCTAAAAGGGTGTTATTGAAATTTTCCAGGAGAGTGTTCTCTTTTCATTAAGGCTAAGTGCCACTCAAAAAATTTTAATATGAGGACAAATTGTAAATAATCCTATCTGCACAGAAGATTGGGCTCTCTCTTTGAGGCTTCAAACCTCTTGTCTTCAGAGCTAAATGAACCGGAGGAACAAACTGTACCAGATCCAAATTGATTCTAAGGACAAGATCAGATTCTCAGTCATTTTGCTTCTCTTTGTGGCACGTCAAAGTAAAGTCCAGGAGAAGGAGCACTGCTCCTCCTGGCTGCATTAGTCACAGCAGGGTGGCCAGCATTCCAAGTCTGCAAACTGACTTCTGCCTCTTCATGTAAACTGTCACAGTACAACTAAGGAAACTAGATTGGAAGCCCGTATACCAGCCACTTCTTCTAGCCAGCAATATCTTTTAACTTCTGCCAAGACTGTTTTTTCTTTTTTTCTAAAATAAAGTTGCTCAGGCTCCAAAAATAACATCTGTTGCACAGAGTAACATTTTCAAACAACATAATAAACTGTACTTCCAGAAAATATACACTCTGTGCTTCCCTAAGGGAACTCACAGAGTGGATGATGTAAATTCTGGGCTCCCTCATTTCATGTACTCCCTGCCCTTGGGCAAATTATTTCGTTGCTGTTGAAGGTGGTAAGACATGCCACATTCAATTTACCTTCATTTGCAGCATGCAGTGACTGAAGTAGCTTTAAATAAAAGCCCTACCCAGATATCTCTGGCAGGCTTTTACTAGCAAAATGTATTTTTAAACAGGGGTCATGGTGCCCTGCAGTAGGGACCAGGAATATTCAAAGGGCATAAAAATTAATAATAGCTATAACACTCCAAGTGCAGTACAATTTTAGATTTCCTGAAGCTTAACCAGGTTTCCAAGGATGATCTAACTTTCTATCTCTCACCTCCCAGTATTACCCTGCAACTTGTTAACCTTTATCCTCTCCATTTCTCTTGCCAACCTTTTAGAGAAGGAACAGAAACAAATTATGGGGGTCCTTGGATCAAAGTCCTCTCCATGACTATTAATGAGCTGCTCTGATCACTTTGCAGGTTGAGGTCACTCATTATAGGAGGTTGGTGGAGGATATATAGGTGGTGTATAATCATAGTCACTACTGGAAACCTTCAAAGCACTCATTTATGTGTAAACAGAGTGAAGAAGGAATTAGCTCTGTGAGAATCCATAATTTCTAAATTGTGAAGGAACGCCAAAGACATTTTTTATTGTTATCTACTTCTTAAAAGCATGAGATGGGCCTGCTGCCTATCTGGGCAAGGAGGCATGGTGGAGGTCATGAAGGAGAGTAGTGGCTGAGGCCGGGGGATCAAGGAGCCATGGATTGTAATTCTAGGGTAAATTGATAGGCTGAAAGATGTTGAAAATGGATAAACACTCCCTTGGGCTTACAAGGAGAATTTTTAGAAATAAAATATTATACAATCCAATTTATCCCATTTAATCTAATTCCTTGATCTTATGAAGGTGTGATGAAAAAAGGATGGGAAGACATAAATTTCAGTATTGATTCTTTAACTTTAGGACTCTCACAAATCACTCAGTCTTCAGTTTCCTGATGATGGCAATAATGATGATGACAATGCTGCTGTTGCCCACCTTCCCTAATGAATGTGATTTGAAATACACAGTAAGTTAACATATACAAAGTGACTTTATGAAAGATACAGTGCTTTGAAAGTATTTTTACTGTTATTGCTATTGTTCAGAATATTGTAATCAACCATGTCCCTGCCTGAGAAAGGGCTGGAACGATTTTTAGAACCCTTCTGACCTAAGATTCTATTATGACAAGCACTCCTGTTCTCTTTCATCATTTAAGGTCAAAACACCAATGAGAATATAATTTATTGCAAGTAAGGCACATGTTATTAAGAAGACAATGCAAAGCAGCCTTGGTGCAAAGGATTGATTTCCTTATCAAGTAAAGATTGCTGAGGGTTTGTTTAACTTGGCTTTCCCAATGGGGTCCATCTGGAGTACTTGGGCCTACCAGAATTTCTGAGAATAGAAGCCGCTTAGGTTGAATGTGACTCTGTGCTGCATTGTCCTGAGGGAAATTCAGCCTTCCTGTTCATTCTACAGAGGGATTTAGGTTCTAAGAAAAAAAATCTGCCTTATCCTTAACCCAATGCCTATCTATTCTGGAGTGGAGGATTACAAAATTTCAGCATCATTGGAATCCACTGAGGGGACTTGTGAGACCCAGATTGCTCAACTCCCCATCCCCAGAGTTTCTAATTCAGTAGGTCTTGGGTGAGGCCTGAGAACTTGCATTTCTAAGATGCTGATGCTGCTGGTCTTGGGATCACATACTGAGAATCACTCTTCTGTAAGAGTTGTCAAGTTTTGTTATCTAAAATGATCCTTTAAATGTATCACAAAACAAGCAGTCTTGTAAGTTGGTTCTGATAAAAGATGGGATATGAGATGATTTTAAATATGTAGCAGGGCAGGTTTTAACATAAAAATAATCTATTTAAGCGGGTGTGGTGGCACATGCCTGTAATCCCAGAGGATCAAGAGGCTGAGGCAGGAGGATCACAAGTTCAAAGC
Source organism: Tamias sibiricus (assembly GCA_025594165.1). Classification (NCBI taxonomy): domain Eukaryota; kingdom Metazoa; phylum Chordata; class Mammalia; order Rodentia; family Sciuridae; genus Tamias; species Tamias sibiricus. The sequence continues at coordinate 79,834,959 of CM046661.1, forward strand.
CAGCCTCAGCAACTTAGCGAGGCTCTAAGCAAATTTGGAGACCCTGTCTCAAAATAAAAAATAAAGAAGGGCTGGAGATGTGGCTGAGTCGTTAAGCACCCCGGGGTCAATCCCTGGTATAATAATAATAATAATAATAATAATAATAATGATGATGATGTCATAATCATCATCTATATAAATCACATCTAAAGAAAGCACATTTTATAGATTTCTTTTCTTTCTTCTCTCTCTCTCTCTCTCTCTCTCTTTTGGTACTGGGTTGAACCACCCAGGGATGCTTAACCACTTAGCCACTTCCCTAGCCCTTTGTTCAGTTTTTATTTTGAGACAGTGTCTTGCCAAATTGCTGAGGTTGGCATTGAACTTATGATCCTCCTGCCACAGCTTCCCAAGTTGCTGGTATTACAGGCCTGCACCACTGCACCCAGCTTTTTGTAGACTTCTTAACATTTTATAAAGACACAAAATCATACTGTTTGGGGCTTTCCCCTCTTTATTTTTCCTCTGGCTATTAAAGTAAATAAAATTTTAAATTTTTAATTGATTCTTGGTTCAAATCAAGGTGAAAGGCTTTCACATTGGCAACACAGATTTATAGACTGCCCTTTGAAAGTTGAATAATAATTGGAAATTATAGCCCTGAGAGAAGGTAAGGTCAACTTTATACCTCAGGTTTCCCCTTCATTATACCTGCAAGTCTAGATTATGGTAGTTGTTTTTCATCTAGTTAACCAGTTATTCTCTTAACTGTATTGCTGTTGTACTTTGGTCTGCAAGGCTCCACTTTGATAGTACACTCCATTATAAAAGAAATGTGTACAATTTCTGGCTTCCTTAAAACAATTACATTTCCCCAATTATGAGCTGTTCCTAAGTTCAGTATCAATGATTTGTATGTATCCCTGAAGCTTCACTCAAGAGACTTGTCTATGCACTATTTAGCCTCTGCCATATGTGCTCGCCTTATTAGCAATAGAGCAACACCATAGCAAGTATGTACTGCTCCGAGCCTGAGGACTTGTCTTCCATCCCAGCTCTCATACCTGTTGGTTCCAGAGCCTTCCAGGAGCTCCTTGACTCTCCAGAGTTTTTTCAGTTGTAAAGTGGAGCTAATAATTTATGTCTGGACTATGTTAGGCAGAGGTTTGGTTATCTTAATGACCAACATAAAATGAGATAACATGGGCGAGTACACTTTGGAAACTGCTAAGCCTTAAAAAATCAAGGTCTCCTTCTTGCTGTCATGTTATGGTACAATATACTTCCTGTGGTGGATGCCTAGTTGTCTCTGGTCCATGTTCACAGACTATGACTCTCAGGGAGTGTTTTCTCAAACACCTGCTTCTGAGTTCACACTTGATGACTGATGAGAAATGATAACAGCTCCATGCCACCTCATTACCAACACAACACTACCATTTCTTCATTTCTGTGTAGGTAAGAAAGTCATTTCCAAATGCACCATGTCTCTTAAACTCTGTAACTATGTACAGTTAATGTTTCCTCTAATGTGCAACTGAGGAAACAAAAATCCAGGTTCCTATTGTCTTTTTAAGTACACAGGAAAGGACAGAACCCAGACTAGATGCAGGTCTTCTACAAAGGTCCATTCTCTTTCTATCTTGTAGGAAATGAAAGTTAAATAAATGAGTAGATAGTTATGAAAGAAGACAGACAGGTAGCCAACTAAAATGTGCATGCTTCTGATACATTAAGGGTATTTTTTTGGTATGCAAATAGTACTATTTTATAACTTTTAAGAAAAAGTTGTAAATCAAAGGGATCCCAAGGCAAGGAAGAAAAACAGGAGAACGCTACTTTTCTTTATGCTACTTCACCTCATGACAGGTTCAATAAGAGCCAATGTATCAAGACAGATCTGTAGAGTTCCTTGTAGCTATACAAGGGTATGATGGTTAATTTTATGCATTGAAATTAGCTAATTGTATCAAAAAGTTCACAGATATTTGGCTAAATATTATTTCTAGATGTGTCTGTGAAGGTGTTTCCAAGACAGATCATCATTTGAATTGATAGACTGAATCAAGATGACCTCACCAATGCAGGTAGGCACCATCCAATCTTTTGAGGGTCTGATTAGCACAAATGATGGAAGAAGGCAGACAGTTCTCCTTCTATCTGTCTGTTTAAGGTGGACATTGGTCTTTTCATGCTCTTGGTTCTTTTGGTTCTCAGGCCTTCAGATTTATACCAATATCTACAATCAACTTTGGAGCTTCCTGGGCTTACATTGCAGGTGGCACATCATGGGACTACTCAGGCTTCATAATTATGTGAGCCAATTCCTATAAATCTTACATATCTTATTGGTTCTCTTACTCTGGAGAACCCCAACACAAGGGGTACTTCTCTCAGCTGTCTACAGCTTTTTTATTTTTATGAGTTCCTAGGTAGGCAATCATGTGACACTAATTCTTGGTCAGTGCTAAACTGACCTTCATAATGATTAACCCACCCTACTTACAGAGACAACAGGAAAGGACATTAACAGAAGCCAAAACACCACATAAACAATGTGACAAGGAAGGCACACATTATCCATTAAAGGTGCGTGCGTGTGTGTGTGTGTGTGTGTGTGTGTGTGTGTAAAATACAGGCTCTACAGTGCAGGAATTCAGGAAGATCAGATGCTAAGACCCAACTTACAAAGTGTTTTGTATTTTTAATAATTATAAAACCCCACCAATTTCAAAGTCAGTGAAAAATAAATGTATTCAACTGGCACTTATAACTGAATTCAACTGCTTCAAATGAGAATAACACAAGACCACTTTGACAAAAAAAGTGAAATTTTATTAAATAAAATCAATATTTTAAATTATCTAAAAATAAATATTAAAGGTAAATTTTTTATTTAAATAAAATGCTTTAAATTATCAGAAAATAAATATTGAAAGAATGAATCCTAACATAAACTATGAAATTGAGTGCTACCAATGTATCACTGTAGGGTCATTGATAGTAACAAATGTCCTACTGTGGAATAGGAAATTGATAATGGGGAAGGCTTGGGGTGAGAGGAGAGTGTCATGTGGCAGGACCCAAATAGTAGATGGGAATTTTGAACTTTTTGCTCAGTTTAACTGTGACCTCAATCTACTCTTAAAAAATAAAGTTTATTTTTTTAAAAGGAAATATTAATGTTTTTAAAATAGCACACATTCTTTTTTTTTAAGTTGGAGTCTTCAGGATTGGTGCTATTATCTGCATTTTATAAACACGCAGAGGCCAGTAGCTTTCAATTGCTAAGTCTAATTGGTATAGAGGCTAGCCTCTAGCTTAACTATTGCATAGAGATTTACATCCTGAATGAACATACTTGCAGAACATGTGATTGGCATCTAAGCTAAAGAAAATCTGAGGACTTCTGTAGTGTGAAAGCCCTTGACTGAAGATGGCACTTTCAGCTCTCACAGGAGATGCTCTGCTTTCCCATGCATTCTGCCTCCTTCCAACTCAAGCCCTCAAAATACAAAATTATCCTAAACAACCACTTTTAAAGATCAAAATCACCTCCCTAAAAACCAGAGGAAGTAAAATTACAGTTCATGTAAACCAAGTGTCATTACCTTCTCTTAGACTACATGACTGTGGGCATAAATAAAGTTCTGCAGACAATTCAAGGAAGGTTTAGAAAATCCCACCTTCCTGAATAGGTTTTATTCATTTCAGTTTTTATATATTTAAGAATGTCTTAATTTCTTCTTCAATTTTGAAGTATAGTTTTACTGGATTTTTCTTTTTCTTTTAGCAATTTGGGTATGTTATCCCACTGCCTTCTGGTCTCCATGGCTTCTGTGGAGAAGTCAGTTTCAATCTTCTTAAGTATTCTTCATACATAATGGATAATTTCTCTCTTGCTGATTTCGAGTTCCCCTTTCTGTGTTTGTCTTTGAAAAGTTTGACTGTGACACTTAATCGCTTGTTTAGGGCCTCAAGGTCAGCCAGAGGTTCAAGATTGGAGCCCTTTCGTGTCATTCCTGAGACTGGATCTAACTTTGCACACGAGTGAAGCCTTCTAGATCCTCAGGAACATGTCAGAGCTTTTCGAAACCTCTTTGGTCATCTCATTTCCTTTATCTTCCTTTTAAATTTCTGACCCAGTTCTTGTTTGTCTCTGATGTTAAACAATTACCACTGATTGTTTTTGACAAATGCCAGCAGATAGGGCTTCACCTCTAGAAGGTGTTCTGAATCATATCAAATAACAAAGTCCTTGAAAGGGCTTTTTCAGAGGCTGTGAAATAGGTCACATAGTGACAGGGCTCTGCAGATGGAATTTTTGTGGAGTCCCAAACCTTATCTACCCCTCCAGTGCCTGTAAGGCTGCTGTTTCTGCCAGCCGCCATGGTTGGGAAGCTGCTAGTTTTCAAAGGTAATGCAGAGCTGGGAAAAACAGTGATAATAGTGGATCAAATTAAAATGCCACAAGCCCTGTATTTCTTCATGAGGTTCAGCAGTTTTTCCTGAATAAATGCTTTTCAGATTATTATGGGACAATGGTTTATTTCCAGAGTTATAAAAAGTTGATTTTGTCAATTTTTGCCAGTGTTTTCATTGCTTTTTTGAAAGGGCAAATTTCTGCTTTTCTAGAAGTCCCCCACTACTATTATTTTAAAAGGAAAACTTGAAACTTACTTGAAATTTTTCACATATTATAAATTATTAATCTTTATTTCCATCTATTTATTTAGATGATTGAACATTCTGTCTCAAAATGCATTAATTTATGGCATGTGGCAGAAATATACATTTTCCTAATTTCTTTCAAAATATTTTTATCACATAGTTTCTAAAAAAGCATTTTGATTGGCAAAGCCTATGAATAAGCTAGAGACAAATGAAGCTAGAGACAAAAATGTGAGGCTAAAATTGGGATCTGGTTCTCTCTTTTCTTTTGTTAATTAATTAATTTATTTTAATTAGGTATATATGATGGCAGAATGCATTTTGATTCATTGTACATAATTGCAGCACAACTTTTCACTTCTCTGGTTGTACACAATGTAGTGTTGCACCATATGTGCAGTCATACATGTGCCTAGGGTAATAATGTCCATCTCATTCCACCATTTTTCCTGCCCACATACCCCCTGCTCCCCTCCCTCCACTTTGCCCAATCAAAGTTCCTCCATCCACCCCCCCCCCCCCAATATGGTTATTTCTTTTCTACTTGTATGACCTATTAGATTGCTGCTAATAGCTATGACATTACATGTTTCTACTTATGGCATTAAGTAGAGGTACAAAGAACATGGGAAAAGAGGATTGGATGTGCATATTTAGATTTTTCAATACTATAATCCTTCTTGTCTCTTTGATTTAGTTTCTTTTCTAAACAGATTGAAACCCTTCCCTAGAAGACCAAAGTTTTACTCAATTTTATTGTTGACTTGGAGCAGGAAAGGAGAAAGCAAGTGCTATAATGGAATACTCTGAGATTGTCCCATTTTCATTATGCAGTAGGGAGAACTTGAGGCTATAATGAAATAATTTTGAGAGTAGCTCTAAGCTCCCTATAAATTATTAACTATATTCTTCTTACTTATTTCAATCATTCTTCTAACTGAAAAATGTTACCTCCCATTCTACTTAAAATGGTACCACATTTCTTTGGGTCTCTAACTAAAAATATGAATATTGGGACCTTGACATTAATGAATGGATTTGGATAATACTAGGCAAAATAAAGTATTATAAATAATCAATACGCAATCTAGGAAGGAGCCCAAGACAATATTGATCTTTTCCCCCTTAATTTTATAGACAAATTTCTGAATATTAGTTTTATTTCTTTTCAACTGTGTGATATAATGCAAATTACATATTATATTTGGGCCTAAATTTCCTTATTTGTAAAATGTAGATAATAAAGTATATTGTGAGGACCAAATCAGTTGAGTAACTATACTGAAAGGACAGCTTGACTCCGACAAACCTCCAAGATGTTCTTCCAGGATGGAGGCACCATCATATCCTCCAGGTTCTTCAGTTTACATGGAGATTCAATAAGGGGTCATTCCATTTGCATTTTGAAAAAAAAAACACACATTTTTCTGAACAGGTTCTTCTGGTCAGATAGTAGTTGTCTTTTATTCTAGAGTTATAACTATATTTTAAAAAATCAAGCCAATTACTTTATCTCAGTTATAAGTAGTGCGTGCGTGCCTAGAATAAAGGTTTCTTAGGTTACTAAGAGTTTGTGTTAGTCAGATTTCCATCACTGTAACAAATGCCCAAGATAATCTACTTATAAAGAGAAAATGTTGGTTCACAGTTTTAGAAGGTCTGTTCCATAATTAGTTAGAGCCATTGCTTTTTAGGTGTGGGTGCCAGATGCCAACGGTAGAGATCCTGTGGCAGAACAAAACTGCTCACCTCATGGTCAGGGAGTGGAAGAGAGAGGAAGAGAACAGGGTTCTACAATCCAGTTTGAGGGCAATGATCCCAATGACCCAAACAACTTCCACTGGGCCCCCCTCTTAAAATTTTCCCTGCCTCCCAATAGCTCCTCTCTGGGGACCAAACACCTACCACATGGAGCTTTGATGGATATATCAGCTCCAAACTGCAGCAGAGATTCTGTTGACATTATAACATTATTTTCTGTAGCTGATGTGTTGCCTGGAACAAGATTGTTTCCCTATGCCCCAGTTAAACAAAAATTCTAACATCAGAAAGTAGATATAAAAGAAAGAAGGAAAGAGGAGAACAACAGAAAATGTATGTTTATGGTTTGCGGGGAATAGGTGGTACAAAAAAAAATGTGTCTGCTTGTAGGGGACTGGTGGTGAAGGAAGCCCCTTCTTAGCTATCTAAGGACCAAGCTAAACTCAGATTTTCTCCTTATGTAATCAGCTATGCTTTTTTTGCAATCTCAAAAATGGTTCAGAACGACAACAAAAAAGTGTCAAAAGCCAATAAAGTTTGAGCCCCAATACCAAAGAGTTTGTACTGCTTTATCTGTCTAAATCGAAGTGCAAAAATGCATTAAGGTCTTTGCCATCAATCATGGTTGAAGTCCAGGATGAGAGTTCTCCACTTGATCGAAAGCAATCTCTTACCCCACAGAGCTTCAGTTAAATGTATAGATTTTGTGAAATTTGCACCAAAACTTTTTAAAGTTTCTGGCTTATTCCCCTGAATGCATTATCTTCCATATGTGGATTACATCTTTCTCCAAAAAATTGTTGGGAAACATTTGCTGGCTGCCATGTAACATCCAAAAATATCGAGGCATTAAGAGATGTGTGAGAAATTGCCTGCGGGTTTTCTTATTTCAATTGCCATCCCTGAAAGCCACAACAGAGTGATTCACTGCTTTTCATGGAGAAAATTACCAATCAACAAAGAGAGCAAAATGAGACAGTGAGGAATATAGTGTGGGCAGCTCCAGTTATAGTCATATATTATCACAGCTTATCCACTGCACAACAAGAGCTTCAAAAGATCACAGCTGGAAATTTCGAGAAGAACATGGAACAGGGCTTCACAAACTTGGAGCCAGACCACCAGGGTTAAGGACCAGACCAAGGCTGGAATGAAAGGAAGGTAGATTGAGTTTAAGTAGTTTTGACAAGACAGAGGAAAAAGAGACATATCAAATTCACTCACATGAATCTATTTTGGGAAAACTTAATGGAGGAAGATGAAAGAAGAAAAGTGAGATAGCAATAATTCTTTGCTATAAATTTAACTTTTTCTAACCTTAGAAAGCCAGACAAGATAACATAATAGTGCCCTTTCAAACAGAGAAGAATATCACTCCACAGCCACCTGAGGCCTTGGAATTTTACTGCAAAGGACTGACATAATGAAGTGAAGAAAGATTGGAATTAGAAAACCAAAAATAAAGATGTAGGTCTATTTCTAGTATGAAATGAATCTACAAGGAACATCCACTATGGGTCCCAGGAATCCCTGGCCCTGGACCATTCAGGCCCACAGGAGCCTTCCCCAAACTACACCTTCTTGTCCCAGAACAAGGCTTGAGCTAATGCCAATGGCCCTGGCATGAAGAAGAGCCTTGTCTCTGCACAGGCCCAAGAGCAGAAAGCTTCCAGCAAGCAGTAGATCTGAGAACTGTGGCAAGAATGTTCAAATGCAGAACCATACCCGTGAGACAAATCCAATAAGTCATCTACAGGACCCTCAAACTTCAGGCTCAGGCTGTGAGACTGAAGTCACACTGGATAAAGTCAACAGGGACAGCATGGAGCCCTTCTACCTGAACTATAGGATTCTGAGCCTTCTTCTCTCCCTGCCACTATTCTTAAAAAAATCTCTGAGGTGGATCTGACAGTCTCACAGCTAATTCTGTGGGGATGTAGCTTCTTCCCCTCTGATGTGGTAAGAGCTAGAAGGAGCAGCTCCCAGCTTTGTGAATAGAAAGCAGAGTTTTCTAATATTCTTTCTCCAAACTGGGAGGAAGACCACACAGCCAGGTTGCTTCTAGTTGTAAAGATATTTCATATGCTCTCGATCTCAATTCTTTTAACATGTACAGATGATTAATAGTGGCAATTCTATTGAATGCATTCACTTTTCCAATTGTTTTTCTCCCCTTGGGACTGAAGAAGAAGAAACCAAACACAGACATCACATTCATTTAAAAAATGTGTTTTTGGTTCACCTCTGCAACTGAGACTCTAGTTTCATTTAGAGCTAGTATATAGCATGGCAGTCCAACCAAAGCTTACAACCCACTCAGGAGAGTAGAGGCTCCAAGAGTCTGATAATAACTAAGTCATGTGGATTTAACCCTGAAACCCAAGGCCAGCAAGCTTGTCTTTTCATCCTGAAAAATCTTAATAATTCAAACAATATGTGAAATACTATGCTAGAGCATGTTTATGAAATTCCATATTCAATTCAAAAGCTAGTACTTGCATGGGATTCATTCCCTTGTTGGTATTCACAGATATCCCATTCAGCAAAATTGCTAAAGGCTGGACTTTTCAGACTAAGTGAGTAATGAATAAGTTATTGTAAAGAGATGGTGTAGGGCTTTGGCAATTGGGGCTACTAGGTTTGAAATCCTGGCCCTTCTACTTACTGGTTGTGTAACCTTGGAGAAGATGCTTAAACTGCCTTTCCTCAGTTTCTCCATCTCTAAGTAGGAAGAATGTTAAATGTTAACTGTTTTGTAGGGCTATTTTGAAAATTAATTAATATATGTAAATAATTTTGATCAATTCATGGACATCATGAGGCTCAATAAATGCGAGATTTTATTATTACCTACTTTTTACCCATAGAGGACAAAAGGAAATTACTAACCTCGGTAGTTATGGCATAGTTGTGTACATTTGCATAAATGAGAAGAAAGGGGATAATGGAGAAGAGAAGGTGAGAAGAGATGTCACACATACAGCCAGATAGCTTTGCTATATGTAGAGTAAACCCTGGGACAGTGGCATTATGACCACTGGTAGAAGCCATCTGTAAATTTATTTTCTCTCTGCTCTATTTTGGAGAATAAAATAGCAGTTCATGAGACATTTTTATCTTAGAAAAAGAAAACAAGTAACAGATGAATTTTTGCTATGGATTGAATGTCCCTTCTAAAACTCAGGTTGAAATTTCATTGCCACTGTGACAGTATCAGGAGGAGGGACTTTTTTTTTTAATTGTTCTCATTAGTTATACATGATAGTAGAATATATTTTGACATATTACACATATATGGAGTACAATTTCTCATTCTTCTGCTTGTACATGATATAGAATCACATTGGTCATGTAATCTTATATGCACATAGAATAGTAATGTCCAATTCATTCTACTATCTTTCTTATTTCCATTCCCCCTCCCTTCCCATGATTTCCCTTTATTTAATCCAAAGTAGTTCTATTCTTCCCAACCCTTCCCCCATTATTGTGAGTTAGCATCCACATATCCAAGAAAACACCACCTATGCTTCTCACTTCCTGGTATCCAGAACCATGAGCCAAAGAATTTCTACTGTTTATAATTTACCCAGTCTGTCTTATTCTGCCACAGCAAGAGGAAATGGATTAAGACAAGTTTGAGAAAAACTTCTGGGTTTCTTGCTAAAAGAACTCTCCATCCTCAACAAGTAACTCCTTGTATGCCTTCACCATAAAGGGATCAGGGACAACTGTTGGCTAAGAAGAGCTTCAGAGGTTAAAAATCATCAAATATTGACTCCCAGATATAATATTACATCATGAAGTACGTGTATTATTTCTTCTCTCCTCATCTGAAACCATTACAGGTACCTAGAATTCTGGGAAAAGATGAGCCAATTGCTACTGCAGTTGCAATTGTTAAATTGCAAAGCATGAGCTTTCTACACATTCATGTGGATTCCACAGTGACATCAACATCCAATGACATAAACTGTCCATCTTTGCATTCTGACTTAACAATAGTGTTCTTTCTTTTCCTGATGGTCTTGAAACAGTTATCAGATATTATCTCATTAAGAAGGTATAAATGAGAGGTTCCTACCCAAACATTTTAAAAGGGAGGATGGAAGGCATTTGAGAGGTAAGGCTTAAATTGTGATGAACCCTCAAAATGTAATAATAATAGCAACTCATTATCATATCATCTTCAATGGCTTAGAAAATATCTTCTCTCCTTTTTTTTTTTTCTTTTGGTACTGGGAATTAAACCCAGAGGTGCTCTACTACTGAGCCACATCCCCAGCATTTTTATTTTGAAACAGGTTCTCACAAAGTTGCTTAGGGATCCTTCTGTCTTAACCTCCCCAGCTACTGGGATTACATGCATGCACCACTGGGCCCAGCAGAAAATATCTTCTTATGCATGCTATAATTTAAATTTTAACACAAACCTGTGAGATAGGCAGCAGAACATACAAAACAGCAGAGTATTAAAATTAATCAATTTAGTTTAACATTTGAAAAAGTAATGCCAGGTTAAAATAATTTTGAATATAAACTTAAAACTTTGTTTCATCTTCCTAAATGTGTATATGTATGCATATATATATATATATATATATACATATACATATACATATATATATATATACATACATATACATATATATATATATACATATACATATACAATACATATATATATATACAATATGTATATATATATATGTATGAAAAATAGTCTTTATGTCTGGCAGCCCCAAACATAGGCATTTATCTCAATTTTTAGTGAAAAAATAACAATGAAGCCATGAAGTATGGTATTCACTTCAAACTTCTCATTCAGGTATACAATTTCTGACATAGGAAGAATATTTCTCCAGATGTTATGTAAAGTTTTATGCCTAGAGCATGTTTATTTTATAATCTGTCATTCTGATATGTCAGACAAAATAAGAAGCTATTAGTATATTTCCTCCTCTTTACATTACCAGCCTTGGGCTAGGGATGTGACTCAGTGGTAAAGTGCTTGCCCAGCATGCACAAAGGCTTGGGTTCAATCCCCAGTACTGCAAAAATTAATAAATTACTGGCCTTGTGCTATCTTCGAAAAATTATTGCATTATAGATCTCAACTCCAGGAAAAGCACGGCTGTAATACAGGCCCATGAATAGTGTGGAAAGCAAAGGGTCATCCTGATTCACCCTGAACCCACTTGTTTCAGGGCTAATCTGCCATGAACCCAGATGGGAATAATGCCCAGGCGTATCAGAACTATCTTTCTGTTCACCTTCCATGAAGAGTAGACTAAGAAACCTATAAGCAAATACTTGATAGCTCTGCTCATCCAATTTTTTTATATGAATACAAGTAACCTTTCTAAAATAAAATATGTGATGTGAATTTAATGAAAACCCATTCTAAACCACGATCATTCCTCCAGGTCTTGCAACGAACAAACAGACACAACAAACCAGTGACATTCCACTCCAGAGTCAGAATGCCATGATGAACACAAATGGGAGAAGGGAAGAGATGAACTGCTTAATTCTCTGAAAACCATTTCCTCATCCACTCCACTAGTTTTTAAAGGGTACAAGGGGATCACTACACTTCTGCTTCTATTCATTTGAGTCTCACCCTTTTGAAATCCCCACACTCTTTATTTTTTATAATTTGAATAATAAACTAGAACAGTAGTGACAAGTTGTAATTCTGAATGCACCTAGTTCAAGCAGGAAGGGAAGATATTTCTGTGGATATGAGACTAATTTTGCAGGGAAGATCTTTATATTCCAATAGATATCATTTGTTTTTCTAAATTAGCTTGCTTATTGAAAAAAGGAAAATGTTTAAAAAAACTTTTTAGGGTATATTTAACAATATCTGAAATTGTTTAATCCAGTAAACTATCTTTCCATACATGCTACACAATCATTTATCAGGAATGCAGAGATCTCAATCATTATTTCAATCTGTAAATCTGGGAACACAGTGCATTTGAACTGATGGATTTAATAGCATCTCATGACAGCAAATCATAATGATAGAGGGTGTATCACAGAAGCAGCGAGAGACAAATTGTGAAAAATGCATATTGCCAAGTCAGTTTGTGGGCGACTATGTGATTTTCCCTGTACTTCTTAAGAAGGGCAATCCTCGGGAGTTTTTTCACAATCTGAACTGAAAGAGGTCTCCTAGATCATATAATTGGAAATACCACAAGATTGGGAGCAGACATACAGAAGGACATTCTGTTTTATGGTAATTTTATTTTTTCCTTTAACCTATTATAACATTGATGGAAACTGACAGAAAAGTAGCTTCAGTAATTTGTCAAACAGATTAGGCACTGAACCAATTTGATTCCCCCAGTATTTAAGCAGGCAAGGTCTCAGGGAAGAGTACATGCCCACATCCCCCCCACCCCATGGCTATGTTTATATAATGTTTGTTCCCACAAAACACTTACATGATCCAACAGTTGCCATAGTACCCATAAACTGAACCCAAATTCTGCCAAATTTAAACAACTGGAATATAGAGCACAAAATATTTAGTTTCTTTACTCATGAGATATGGTCTACATTCTTGAAATATTGCCCTCCTTTGAACAACCCAAAACTCAAGTATATTTCTTAAAAAGGGCCAGCATGGACCAGGATGTAATTCTGTGATCTTGACCCAAAACTCAAGTACATTTCTTAAAAAGGGCTAGCATGGGCCAGGATGTAATTCTGTGCTCTTCACCTTGATAGTCTACGGCCATTATCTCTCCATGTGGAGAAATGTGTCTCACATTTTTTCATAGGGAGAGAAACGGTGTATGGTTATTAAAGTAACTCTCTTTAATTTTCCATCTACATAATCTGGCCCTGGAGGATTTGGCTGCAGGCTGACCCTGCCTATACAAGTTCATACTTTCTAGAGAAAATAAGTTCTAATATACTGTTTCCAGAGAAGCTGCTACAATTCCAGAAATTGAGTTAAATGAGGGAGGATTTAATCTTGGTGACTTGATTATGAGTATAAAGGTGCATAGATATAATAAAATTATTTCTGTTGATCTTTTTAGTAGAAAGGAAGATTTATGAAGTGACTTCTAAAAACTGTCAAGTGCATCATAGTTATAGGCTTACAACTATGCAGTAGGTGTTAGTTGTTCCCATTTTAAAGGAGATAAAACAGTCTCAAAGTTAAGTAGTTAGTGCAAGGTCATAGAGCTACATAGTTTCAGAGTATATTGATCCCATTTTTTTTCTTTTACTCCACTCCACCCAAAGTTTCCTTTAATGCATTGTTTCAAGTTAGTTAATGACTTTGGTAAAATGACCATTTAGGATATTGTGTGGCTCACAGCAGAGTCACAATGATTTACAATAAGGGGTTATATGAACCCCTCCCCTCATGCCCCTGCTTGAGTGCAGAACCTGTTATGGCACATGACCAATGGGACATAGTACAGGTAATGGATGCCACACCCATGATCATGGTATGTTACATTAGCCAGAAATGAAGGAGTTTCCCAACTGGCTTTGAAGGAGTAAGCTGCCTCTTTGTGAGATGGCCTGTGGCAAGAAGCTGTGGCACCTCTGGGAGTTGAGGGAGGACCCTGGCTGACAGTGAGGAAGAAAATGGGGACTTTGGGCATAAAGCCGAAAAAAAAAAAAATAAAACAGTTGTCAAAACCCTAATTGAACTTGGAAGCAGATATTTTCCCCTAGTTAAGCCCCCAGAGGAGAATATACCCCAGCCAATACTTGACTGAGACCCTCAACAGAGAACCCACCTAAGATGAGTCCAGACTAGACTTTTGGCCCTGAAAAACTGCAAGATAATGAATGGGTATTGTGTCAAGTCACTATATTTGCAGTAATTTATTATGCAACAATAGAAAAATCAATATAAATAGCATCTATCTTATAATGTATGGGTTTCAGGTACACAGAGTACAAGGTACTATGTTAAACATCTGTGAATAGAAAAGTTAAACTGCTTCCTCTGTGGCAATGCACTCCTGAGCTATGAGCATTCATCTGCTTAATGATACTCATCAGTGCCAATCTATAGGGAACATCCTTTCCACCCCCTCAAGGAACACTGCTGAAAGATGAGCTCTTGAAAGTTTCCCTATATGGTATGCAAATGTTCCAGAAGCAGTCAGCAGCATATTGGTGTTGCATGTTTCAACCTGAATCCATAGGCTCTGAGGTTTGGTTAAAAATGAGTATTCCTTCAGTTTTGGTAAGGCAGGATGGAGTTAAGAATGGTCTTCCACCTTATTCTTTCTACTCTTTTCACTTCCCTATCTTCAAATGCATCATAAACACTGTGTCACCTCTAGGGAGGAAAGCTATCTTGATTTACACAGATTCTTCCCTTTATAGGAGTGCTACATTGACATCAACAAGTAAGTTCAGAACAGCAGTTTTGGGGAATGCAAAACAGCCAGTGTCTGCACAGGTAATCAGAATCCCCTCTATGCTTTGATAGGGGTAGCAATACCCCAGAATGGTCAATTGCTAGAAACATAGGCCCCACCACTCTATTTTCCTCCCTGAAGCATCCTTTTCTGCCATAGCAGTTTTGGAGTTGTCTTACCACTCTAAGAACATAATATATTTGTTTGACAGCAAAGATGAGCTTACAAAAAAAATAGTAATAACAAAGACTCATTCCCTGAAGCTACGAATTAGCTGCTCCTGTCTATTTTGAAGACTTGTAGGACTGATTAATTCAGTATTTGGGAAACACTATGATTTGCTCTCATTCTCAGCAATGGTGAGGGAGTTGGATAATGATTGAGAGGTTCAGTTAGGCAATTAAAGCAGAATTTTAGGTCCTACTGTGGCAAGGACTTAAGCTAAATTCTGTCTGGACTATGGCTCTCCACTTTAGCTTCTTGCTCAAATCACTAGGGAAACTTCAGCAATTCTGATACCTGGGTTTAGGGTATGGCCTGAGATACTGAGATGTTTTCAAAGCTTCCAGGCAATTTGAGAATGCACAAATGGGTTGACAGTCAAAGGTAAGAAAGGTTACCAGGAAACCTGCAATTCAATTCAGTTCAGTGAATTAAATTTTGAACCCTCAAAAAAAAAAAAAAACACTTTTCTTTAAGAAACTAATAACATTTGATTATTCTTCCAAGCTTCACTTCTCTGACTACCAGGTAGTCTGTCTTTGCAGAACTAGTTCTCAATGTGCCTCTCTCACTTCTCACTCCTGATAGTAACTCAGACATGTATGGTATATATATATATATATATATATATATATATATATATATATATATATACACACACATATATACATATAGGTCTGTATGTATGTATATTTTACTTATTCTCACCACTATGTAATACATACATATACATATAAATAATGTGTGTGAAAATAAGATAAGAACTCATTAGCTTATTGACTACTTGGTTCCATGTACTGTGCGAGGTATTGGAATATGAAACAGAAGGATTTCATTCCTACCCTTAATGACCAGATAGGAACAGATGGACTTTAACCCCACCATACATTTTACCCTTTTCAAGGCAGGCACAAGTGTGGGAGGGAAGTTACTAAAAGAGTGCTGAGGTCTGATTGGGTGAGTTGAAGAATGCTCCACAGGTAAAAACTGAGCTTAGCCATGAAGAATAAATTAGACTTTGCTAACAAATCAGTCAAGGGGATTCTTGTGGTTAGAATGAAAAATGTGCACAAAATTATGGAGGTGTGAATGAGAATATGAACACTGGACCATCTACCATGAAGGTGTGGGCATCGAGGGAGTGTGCAGCAGAGGTGAGGAACATACCAGCCATCACACTCCACCATACTGCCTCTTTTTTGTTTTTGTTACTGGAGATTGTACTCAGAGGCACTTTGCCACCAAGCTACATCCCCAGGCCTTTTCATTCTATTTTAAAATTTGGAGACAGTGTCTTGCTAAATTGCTGAGGCTGGTCTCAAACTTGCTATTCTCCTGCCCAGCCTCCTGATTCACTAGGATAACAGGCATGAGTCATCACACCCAGGCACAAGGACTCCTTTAAGAAAATTAGATCACTTGGCAGGTACCAACTAATAACTGGGTAATAACTTGTCCCCCAGTGGGAACCCTCAGACTTTTGTCATCATCAGTTTCTGCTTTAATTTTACAAAACCAACATTTTGTCTCCATAACAATCATCCCTCACCTCAGTCTTGAAAACTCTCATAATTGTAATATCCACTCAAAGCTGAGAACTAATGGTTGGAGGTTGCAAAAAAGGGTGGGAAGACTCCTTAGGGAGCTTGCAGTTCAATTCAGAGCACAGTGACCATGTGGTCTCAGAATCCTTCCTCCTCTAGACCTAGCAGAGATGCTACCACATGCCATCAGATGGAGAAATCCCATTTAGTGTCAATAAACCTCTCCTACCTGTATGGAAGTAGTAGTGTCATCTTTGAACAACAACTGGTATCTGAAGAGAAATGCTTACTCTGGGTAAAAATAATAATTTGAAATACCTTCCCGTAGTATCAGATTATGGTCTTTGTTGAGTAAGAAGTGACTAGCATGTTGACAACATCAAGAAATTAAACATCTGTTCTTCTTATTTATCATTTATAGCAATTTTATGTTTTCTGGACCATGCACTCAAGCCAAAGATTAACCTTAGAGAGGCAGAAAAAGAAAAGAGAAACACATACTCGATTCTAATGTTTTAAATCTTTTTCCTTACTCAGAAAAGATTAGGAATAAAATAAAAAATAGCTGATAAATTATTATCTGATAAATCATTTAGAAAATGTGGATTTGAATCAGAAATGAGAAAGAAAAAGAGGTAGGAGGACGTGATAAAAGAGAAAACGAAGAGAAGAAAAAGGAAAACAGGAGGAGGAAGAGGAAAAGAAGAAAACTCCTTAATTCAGAAGAAAAAATAAAAAAGAAGAAACATCGAGGCGACTTTCTTCACAGCCATATGGAATAAATGACGAAGAACAGGCCCTGCTATTAATGAAAATAAGCTGCCAAAGTACAGGACCATGCAGAAAATAACAGAGCATTTAATTACACAGTGACAGTTGTGTGCTGGGGATTTCCCAGAGATTAATGGAGCAGCTGGGAAGAGTCGATGGCCCTGGGGACAGCCAAAATGATCCCAGTCAATGAATAATACTTAGGAAAAGCTTCTTGTTAACTTCACCATTAAGCAGAAAATGGAGGAGGACTTGGGTGTCTTCCTCTTTTTCTTCCTGTTAGGAAAAAAAAAATTAACACAGGGAATAGCTTGGTTTCAATTAAGATTCCTACAGAGATAATTAGGACTCTTAATCTTGAATAAAATCTTTCTACTACTCCAGCTAAACTGGGAATTATGAACAAGAAAATTTTTGAGGGGGTGGAAAGAGAGAGTAGATTATAAAAAATTGACCTTTGAGGGGTGGTAGAACCAGCTCCCCAGTCAACAAGTGGGATTAAGGAACAGTGATGAATACTTAATAAAAGATGCCACTCTTTTTGGCCAGCAAAGCTTACAATATTCCTGAGATTAACTGCAGCACCTCCCCAACCACATGCTGTCTTGCTGCAGACTTCACTCACGGCTGGACAGGAAGTCAGCACCACCTTCAGGACCAGGTTTTGAATTTGTGCTAATTTGCCCACCCCCCCCCAAGGACCATCCACAACATTGTTAACTGAAGTTCGATATTGCTGGGTACAAATGTAAATTAACGTCATACATATTTACTTCTTTTTCTTATTCATTTGGCTATTTTTAACAGCAACACCAAGTGCTCTGAGACCTTTATTGAGTTTTACTAGGTGAATTATATTGAAGAGAATCTTTATCATAATTTTATAAGACTACATATTACTCTCTTCTGCATCATCAGGAAATGAACAAATAGCCATTATATAAGAACCTAGAGAATTTCTTCTCATCAGAGTAAATAAGAACAGAGAACTCCGAATTGTTTTATAAAGTACCAAAACTAGAATGGGTCCTCAGGCAGGCAGTACTCTTATTTTAAGGGTTAGAAATAGATATACAGAGAGATGGCTTACTTTCCCAGAGTCAGAAACTAATTAGTGGTAACGTCAAGACCACAACTTCTGCTTCCTGTCCCCATCCAGAACCAGGTCCATGTATTTCCACCCATGTTTTCTTTTTCCTACATGGATAGCTTCAATGCCTATTTGGTGAAGGGATATTTATCTTTCATGCTCTAACAAAATCAGCTTATGACAAAGAATAAGAGAGCACATCCTGCCCAAAGACCCAAGCTTGGGTAACCACTGTTACTTAGAGAAGGTCACAGTGTCTCTAAGATATATCCAGGAAGTTACACAAACACACACAGATTTCTTATCTATTAGCATTCTTCTTTGATCATCATGCATGAAGAAATGTCCAGAGAGGAAGCAGCGTAAAGTACAGGATGAAAAGGAATGATACTTGGAATCAGTTCTGGCTCTACCTTTGACTCCTACTCTGGGTATGTCCTTTAACTTCTTTAAACTTTGACTTTACCTAAAAACGAAGACATAATATATTTTACATAATTAATGTGAACATAATTTAAATGAAAAAAAATTAAGTGTAGTTAGGACACAGTGTATGCTTATACCAAAGCGTATTAAAATTGTATTTAGCATATAATGCTCCTTAAGAAGGCTTTTGCAGACAAAATTATAGCCCTTAGAGATATTGTACTTGAAAAGAGGAGAATCTACTGTCCTCTCAAAAGCTTTCTGTTCTCCATTGATAGTTAAGGAATGACCCAGACCTCATGTCCTCTCAGAGTAAGGAGAGATCAGATCCCTTGGTCTCTTTACACCAGTGTCCAGAACAAACAAGGAATCCCATATTGTCTGTCCTCTGCATAAGTCCAATAGAACCGTCTGTGATGATGGAAAAGTTCTGTATTTGCACTGTCCTATCTGGATTATTACAATAACCTCCTAACCTATGTATCGGTTTTCAATCTCTCTCCCATAAGCCCACACCATATTGAATTTTTAGCATAGAAATTAGAGTGATGGCTGTAAAATGTGAGTCATAGCATGTCACTCCTTAAAATATTCCAATGGTTTTCCAGCTTATTGCAGTAAGAGTCAAAGTATTTACAGTGACCTATATAGATCTATATGATTTCAAAACTCAAGAAGAAATTATGACGTTTTTCCCATTCTGCTCCACTTCATTCTACTAAACTGGCTTTCCTCCTGGCAGACACAGGACCTTTGAACTTGCTGTTTCCTTTGCATGGGATACTCTTGGTCCATATATCCACATGATTTGCTCTCTTCAGACCTTTCCTTAAATTCAGTCTTCTCACTAAAAAATTTTCTAACTATACTGGTTAAAATTGCAATCCTTAATACCTTGTTTCTGTTCCCAACTTCTTTTTTCTATTACATCTATCCCATCAGATACACTATGCATCATAAGTATTAATTTTCTTATTCTGTCTCTACCTTTAGAAAGCAAATTCCACTTATTACAACTATTTTGTTAATTATTGTGTTCACAGAATCTCAAACAGAGACTGACATAGAATAAGTGGTAAGTAAACACTCATTGAATAAATGGTTATATAACTGGAGGATTAGAAAGACTAGTCTTCTGGGAAAGGAATTTAGATGACCTTTAGTAAAAGTGAGGACCAAGAAGTGAAGAGCTTGGTGAAACTCTCCTCAAAAAGTCATGGAAAAGCCAAAAGCCAGAGCCATCTAATTATCACCTATGTCAGCAAGGGGTGAAATAAAGCAGCTTGGCATTAAAAAACCGGCATTATTTCTTAGACTCTGTACTTGCCCAAATATGCTATTTTCATAATCTACTCTCTATTACCTAGTATTAATTAAAAGTATCATTTTTCCTAATAACACTAAAGTATTGAAAGGTTGAGGGTCTCATATAAAGGCTGACTTGGGGATGGAATTAAAGAGGGGTTCAAAGAAACAGAAGAATTAAAGTAGACGATGAGGCTGAAATAGAACCCTAAAGCACCTTAGGTCCACAGGCTATGGAGAGTGTGGAAGCCAGCTGGGATCTGTGATGGGTCCTTAGGCTTTACATAGTGGGAAGACCTTTGAGGTGCCCCAGTATCTGAAAGCAAATGTTATTGGTAATAGGTTACATATACATCATAGTTCTAGATTTGCCCAAAGGTAGTAAAGATGTTCCTTAATTTGTAAGTCAACCCAGTTCTGAGAAATAGAACTAAAGAGAGAATTTCAGTATTGGCAATATCTAGGTTAAGTGCTGAAAACCTAAAATATAGGCAAAAAGAAGAGCCCTGGTTTCAGACCATGATAATGGTCAGAGGTAAATATGGGAAATAGAAAAGAGCGAAGAACAGAGGCATATGGAGCAAGTGGATTCATTCTCTTGTCACAAACTTAGTGGCTCCAAACAGCACCTTTCGCTATCTCACAGTTTCTATGAGTGAGGAGATTCTCTCAGAGTAGTGCAGGCTTTGGATAGAACTGTGGTCTCATCAGAGGCTTCACTTGGGAAGATCTATTTCCAAACTTCTTCAAGTTGTTGGTAGCATTCAGTTCTGAGAGGTTGTTCTATTCTTGGGCTGGCCTTTAGCTCCTAGAGTTTGCCCACCATTCCTTACCACGTAGACCTCTCACAGCATGGTAATTTACTTCCTCAGAGAGGAAGAGAGGTCTCTCTCACTTCCATCTGCTGGACAGCCTTATATAATGTGATTTAACTATAGAAGTGGCAAACCATCACCCTTGTTATGTTCTATTGGTTAGAAGCAAATTACACCTTGTGCCTGAACTCAAGGAGAGGGGACCTGACCCCTTAGGGGCCATGTTAGGGTGTGTCTGTCACACCCACATAAGCATCACCACAGGTCTTTAGACAATTATGTATCAGTGAGAGGCCACTGCTGTCCCAGAGAGCATGGATGCAAGTGTAGACTAAAATGACTTACAGATTCCAGATGTGGAACTGAATATTCTAAACATTCTTCATCATTCTCATTGCATCAAGCATTAGCTTCTGTGGATTATACCTTCCTGAGACTTCTCAAATCTGTCCCCTTTCTCTTTCAAGCACTTTGCCAGAGTGTCCAGGCTATGGCATTCCTTGCTGAAACTGCTGGAACAGTGATGGTTCTCCCCATCCACTGTCTCTGCCTTATTCCCCCCATATAATCTATTTCTCATAAGGGAAGTCAGAGATTATTTTTCCAAAATATAAAACTGATAACATCAAACTCCAATTCAAGCCCTTTACTAGTTGCCTATTACATTTATTTTGTCTCAAACTTCTTAACACAATCTAGTCTCTGCTTATCTTTCCAGCTTCATCTATCTCCATCCTCCCATTGAACTTCATGATCTAGCCAAGTTAATTATTTGTTCGTTTTTCAAAAGTCCAATGTTCTTCTAGCTTCTGCTCTTACTATGTTGTTTCTTCCGCCTGAAATACATCCCTATCCCGGATCTCCTCTCCATGAATCTCAGCTTTGCTAACTCATGTTCATTTTCAGCTCTGTGATCTCTGACTGCCCTCTAAATTCCCAACAGCCTAAGTTAAGTATTGCCTCTGTGTTTTCCCATGGGTTCATGTCCTTCCCTTATCCTGGCACTTATGGACCTGTCAGGACCTGCCTGACTTGTTAGCTGCTAAATTCATGAGGCTAACATGGTGATTGACCCAGTGACTGCTGAGTGGCTATCGAATGAACAAATGCCAAGTTTTATTGAAAGCAGCTATCTTGACACTGACCTAGGTGTCTTACACTTATTTATTTTCTAGTGTTGAAGACAGATAACAAAATACGGTCTATGCAATAACTTTTGAGACAATTTTAGACTTACAAAAGGTCTGTAAAAATAGTTCTAAGAGTTCCATATGCCCTTCATCCCAGATGCATATAATGTTAACATCTCATGTAACCATAGTGTAATCATCAAAACTAAGAAATTAACATTGATATAATATATTAACCAACTGCAGATTTTATTTGGATCCACCAGTTTTTTCAATAATGTCATTTTTCATTATTGTTTTGCTGTTTTGCTTTGTGTTCTTCCAGAATCTGATCTAGAATTGCATGCTGTATTTCATTGTCCTGTTTCCTTGGTCTCCTCCAATCTCTTTCAGTTCTCAGTCTTTCCTTGTTTTTAATGACCTTGACATTTTAAAAGAGTCTCAGGAAGCCATTTTTCAAAATGCCCTTTACTTTGGGTGTATATGAATGTAATATATGATTAGATGAAAGTCGCTTATGGGAAAGACTGTCATGAAGGTGGTGTGCTCCTCTCACATCCTCAGGCCCATAAGCCTCATTCCAAGTGATAGCAGCCATTAGTATTGCTTAACACATGGTATCTTCCAGTTTTCTTCACTGCAACATTACTTTTCCTTTTGTAATTAATATGTGTTTATTTAAAGGGAGATACTTTAGGGCTATGACAATATCCTGTTTCTGCTTAAATTTCACCCAGCGAATTCGTTGATAGTGGACTGCAGCAATTATGACTCTGGTGTTCTAATATTCTATTTCCTGCATTCATTCTATATTTAGTAATTTGAATTGTTTTCAAAGGAAGACATATTATTTCTTTCCCTTTTCTTACTTCGTTCAATTTCTTATTTATTCGTATGGACTCAGGGATATCTATTTCCATCTATGGGTTATAATCAATATTCTTGACTTTGTATTGTTCTTTGTTTTACTCAGATTGTTCCAACACTGGCCATAGGGAGCTCTTATAGGTTGGTACATATTCCTCCATTCTCTCTCTTTCTCTCTTATGACGCTTTCTGACACCGAAAGATGCTCCACCTCTTGAAACAAACACTTCTCCAAGGAACCCTAGCTCCTTTTGTTAGAGAATTTATACTTGCTTCTCTGAACATTTTGGGGAAAAAAGTGTCACAAATTCTACACCATTCCATGCTCCCCACAGTGGAGGTCCCCTTTCCATTTTCTTCAAAGAAAAACAAACTTAAAATGACGATATTAGGAATGTACATGACCATTTTTTTTCCTTTCATTTTTTAAAAAATATTTATCTATTTACTTTAGTTGTACACAATGCAATGCATTTATGTTTACGTGGTGCTGAGGATCGAACCCGGGCCGCACACATGCGAGGTGAGCGCTCTGCCGCTGAGCCACAACCCCAGCCCTCCTTTCTTTTTTTATTTATAATAGTAGTATGTATTACAATTCATAATGCACATATATAGCATCTTTTTACATACAACTGTTTGTATACAAAGTATATAAGTACCATTCAGATCTTCAATCATGCATTTAGGATAATGATATCAATCTCATTCAACCACCATTTTTTTTTTTTCCTTTTTTCCCCCCATTCCTCCCCTTTGCTCCCTCCCTTCCCCTCTCTTTCCTTTGGCCACTCTATTGTTCCTCTAATCCTTCTATGTACCCCCATCCAACAACACTGTGAATTAGCCTCCTTATATCAGAGAAAACATTCGGTATTTGGATTTTTGGGATTGGCTAACTTCACTTAGCATTATATTCTCCAACTTCATCCATTTACCTGCAAATGCCATTATTTTGTTCTCTTTTATTGCTGAGTAAAATTCCATTTTGTATATATACCACATTTTCTTTATCCACTCATCTACTGAGGGACATCTAAGTTGGTTCCACAACCTACCTACTGTGAATTGTGCTGCTATAAACATTGAAGTGGCTGTGATGACATGACCATTTAATACAGCAGAAAGAGTGCTGAACTTTGAGTTGAGAAATATTCCTGATCGTGTGACATTTTGACTGTAAGTCTGATTTGGAAAGAAAAGATATCATAAGTAAAATAAATTGTATTAGAATTACAATTGAGAGAAATCAGCCTAAAACTCCTTTGGCTATCATTTTGCTCTATGTTTCTCAAATTTCTGGATTTCAATGGCAGTAAATGATTCTGGTTATTATTACCTTATAAACAAAAGTGAATCTGTGAAAAGTAGTTTGGTTTCTTTTCCTTTTCTTCTCTACTTTCTCACTCCTCCCTACAAAAGGATTTGAACCTGAAATTTCACTTTGCCTGCAAGCGGGGGGGGGGGGGGGGGGGGGGGGGGGGGATTAAGAACCTTTACCGGAATAATCAAAACAATGACTCACAAACTCTGCGCAAGGATTTAGGATTATTTTCCTGTTTTGAAAACCTTCAGGGGATTATGTTAAATCCTATGCTGAAGGGTAGACAGCAGACCTGGTGCAGCTGGAGGATGGCTATGTTTGCATGGCACACATTCACTAGATACAGGCTGGACTCTAAATAACAAACATGGACTTCCTTCAACAGCACATTCCTGGCCTTGCTGTTAAGCCACGGCAAAGACATTAAAGTATGGTCATAAATGATCATTTGGAAGTTGCTAGAAACTGATCTATTGAACCCCCTTTTTCCTACCATTTCACATACTGCCTGCTGCTGCCCATTCTCAAAATATATACATTCTCCTCTTAGAACATGTGCTTTTAATTATCAGTTTTATGAAATTGAATGTTTTAATTGAAACAACAACAAAAAAGGTAGAAGCAATACGATTTCCCTGAAGCTTAGCATTCAGCGCAATCTCTACTGTGAATGCTACTCTTTTACTAGCATTCCATTATCTCAAATTCATGCATTGTATACACAGCCTTGGTGTTGTTTAAAAGCCTGGAGCCCATCTCTTCCAAGAATGCTTAACATGATGTCCAGTTTTTAGTTGCCAAGAAAACAGTTCTATTTTCTTTGTCGGTTAAGAGCAGTTCTGTTGACAGCAGCAGGATCTCATGCCTTGTCCATTTTTTACCCTCTGGTTGCTGCAGGATGTTGAACTGATTGTGTCTGACTACTGAGAACTTGATGAAATCCACAGAGAAACTCTTCCTGGGGATGTCATGCTCTCTAGGTGCCATTTCTACAACCATCTCAATATCCTGTCTTTCTGCAAAATCAATTTGCAGTTTGCCAAATGACTTATGGTAGTTTATATCAAGGGTTCACCCCCTTATATCCATCAGCAATTGAGAGTTTTGTTAATATCTACATATATGATCTTCCAACATACATCACATGGAAAGGTTTAACCTATTACCCAAAAAGTTAGAGAACCTGTCAAATTAATGTTTGCAAAGTGGCTTGAGAAGATCCCTTGTGAATATCAGTAAAGTCATGGCTAATTAAGTAACTGCTGACATGAGAAGATTTTGATTAGCCACCCAGAAATGATGGTAGAGTTGAGATTTCCACAATGCCTCCAGGAGTGTTGCTTTGGGTAAGGTCCAACATGGCTAAGGTGCCAAAATAAAATGAGGAGTAAACTCTGTAGGTTCATCCTACCTCTCTTTCCCCCTTCTGCACAACGCAGTTGCTCAGAATGCATAGGGTGCCTGATTAGGAAATAGAGAGTGGGAGCAACAGAGAGAGGCCATTGTTAATCCATCTATTGTGCCCACTCATTTTCTTCCTAAGTAGGTGGCCTTCACCCCACTCCATGAATGACTATATATCCTGGTTCTGTAACCTCTCATGGAAAATTTCCACTTACTTCTTAATACACAGCAAGGTTGGCCGTTTTTTTTTTTTTTTTTTTTCTTTTCTTTCTTTCTTTCTTTTCCTTGTTGGTTCCATTAATTACCCAAACCCATCAGAATTTATTTGTGATGGGTTTGGGTAATTAAACTGAACAGAGGTCAAAAAGAAAATCAGTACAGGAAGGTGGGAGGGAATCAGTATTAGTTGTCATATGGCACAAAACCAATACTAGCAGATACCTAGAAGTTGCATCACTCAATACCTTCATTGCTAATATGTCATCCTGCTCCCGAGAAGCCTCATATATCAGTTCCCATCCTATGCTCCTATTTCCAATTGTGGTTTAAATCAAATATGCCAACAACTTAAAGTGAAGAGCCACTCCATTGGATGGCTCTGTGAACCTTGGGATACTTTACAAGCTGCATGGACAAGCACGTGAAAAGAACGAAACAATCCACCTATAACAGTACGTGGGCCGCACACATGCCCCATCCAACACAGCATCCACAAACAGATGACCATTGACCACCTGAAGAATATAGTCCAAGACTTCCTTCCCTATCTTGGGCCACTTACAAGCTGAGAACAAGATTGTATCCCTCCATAAGTTAGCATGATTTAGTCTTGTCTAGCCAAGAATTTGCTGAAAAGCATTTATTTTAAGTCCAATGAGAAAGCAGCCCAGAGATAGAGATATATAGGACTGAACACATTGCCCAGACCCATGGAATGAAGTGGTTGCAACACTTTTATTTATATAAAAAGATGAAAGGCACAGCTTTTCCTTCTGCCCAGGCACAGCTTTTCTGACTAAAGAGATGACCCTGGTTTCCTAAACTGAGATAATTAACATTGTCAGCTTATTACAAGGCTGGCATAAACATGCTAGAAAATGACACCTTGTCTTAATCATTCTTTGCCCCTGAGGAAGTATTTCTCAAACACATGCAACCTGGGCTGGGGCTTTCATACTAGCAACTGTGGTCAATTTCAAAGCCCTGATGTGAAGGTCAACAAGGTCTTCTGCTCCCAAGACTCTGAACCTTGCACAAAAGATGCTCAGTCAACTCAAGAAACACAAAAGCAAGAAGAAAACTGTTAGTGATTGGTGAGCATTCAATTAACATTAAAAACAGAACCCATGCCACCTCTCTGGGATGAGAAGTCATTTTAAAAGACCTTTAGAAGTAGTGATGATTTCTGAATTACTGTCAGCAATTCATTCAAAACTAGGTATTTTATACATAATTATACTGGAATGGAAAGGCTATTTTTATGTATTCATAGCACAGCTTATATTTTATAAATACTGTCTAATCCTTCTTAATTGCCATCACTGAAATAATATAGCCCTAGGCAGGAATGAGAGGGGAGAAAAGCCAGAAACAAGAAAAGGTTCTGATCATAAAATAACTAAACCTTCTAATGGTTGGTATCTCAAGGGACCAAAGGTCTATTCAGTCACAGATGTAGGGGCTTCTATCCTGTGCATAATAATTGCTAACAGTGACTGAGCATTTATTAAGTGTGAGGCACTGTTTTCAAGTATTTTCATGGATTATTCCACTTAATACTTACAATAACAACTTGAGTCAGGCTTTTACTCTTCAAATATTTATTGAGCACCTACAACATGTCAAACACTAATCTGGAGTTATTGCATAGATCAACACACACACACACACACACACACACAAACGTCTCCCTTCATCATTCATGTTCTAGTACAGCCAGGAAGCAGTGGAGCCAGGATTTGAATCCAACAAGTCTGGCTACTGGACTATAAAATTATTATAACTATGGTATCATAAAATGCAGCCTCTGTTGGAAACCAGTGAGGATATCATAAATCACAGCTCAATGTGCAACAATTGGGAGACATTTGTGTGCCCTAACTGATATTACTGAATGGCTGAGATTGAGTTTTCCTCAACTGGAATAGTCTGAGCAGGGCCTGAAACAGGAAATAACTGGCATTTGGAGTAAGCACACCTGGGGTTGGGTTCTGGCTCTGTTAGAATTGTCATTGATAAATTCACATGATTTAAACTACCTCAGTGACCTCCTCTCTCATGTGCACAGCTGTCACAGCATTCTCTTCCTTTAACCAAGAGATTAAATGGCAGGACTTAGCTCCAATCAAGCTGTGTCTCACTCTAGTGACAGCTCAATGTGATCCCCTAAATTTTGGAAATTAACTATAACTGCAGGATGTTGGTTCCATTTGGTGACCCCCAAGTCTGCTTGGGATTCCCAAGGCTAATTTGAACTTCAGGGTAAGGGGATGTGTACAGATCAAGATACCTTATTCTGTATAGAATATATTCATTTTCAGTAGCCTCTTCCCATTCTAATTTAGACATAAATATGAAATCAAAGTTTTTGGGAGCCACACTCAGTTCTCATGCATAAGAATCCAAGTTATCACAAACTATACAGAAAACAATACAAATTTGCCCTGTTGCAGTTCTGTGGGTGAGAAGTCTGGAATAGGTCTTGAGGATCTCTCTGGACGCTCTAGGACAGGGTTAACTTCCCTGTCTCCTTTAGCTTCCAGAGCACATATACATTTCTTGGTGAATGTTCCCCTTTCTCTATCCTCAAACCCAGTAATGTTAAGTGTCTCACCATTCCTCCTCATCACACCACCCACATCCCTCACCTCTGCCCTCAGCCTGGAAATGTTCTTTGCTTTAAGGGAATTGTGTGATTAAGTTAGGCTCACCTGCTTAATCTAGAATAACATCCCCACCTCAAAGTCCACAACCTTATTCACATCTGCTAAGTCCCTATTTTTTTATTTTTTTATTTTTTACCATGTAAGGTAACATTTACAGGTTCTGAAGATTAGAGCATGGACAACTTCAGGGCCATTATCATGCCTATCAGAATCCTCTCTGTGGCCCCTAAAAATTCACATCTGTTACCACATGCAATTTATATTCATGCCATCCCAAGGTCCTTGCTATTCTCAACCCATTGTAGTATCTGCTCAAAGCCCCAAATCTCACCAGTTCAAAAGTCCCAACTCTCTTCATTACCTCATATAAAGGAGGTTGCAGGTGAGGCTGTGGGTGGCAACATGCTGCATGCAGTGTTTTTCCAATGTAGCTGTTTTGAAGAAATTCAGTTACTATTATTTCTAGAGTTTATACATTATATCAAATATTTCTATTTGGTGATGGCATTCTGAGACATTTTTATTGAGTAGACCATGTTTTGTTGCTTTTTTGATTTCAGGGTACAATTTCAATCATCTCATTCTGAGTGTGACTCTCTGGGTGTGACATGGTGTCTAAGGTAAAGGTAATACCATGCTTTTCCAACATTCTTATATTCTAGAGTACTGTTTGCCATGTGCAGAGGGAAAAGATAAGCATAAGACTAAATAATAAATTCTTTATTATCTCAAAAATTTCTACACATTTAAAGTCTTGAAAACATTACAACTCACAGATGGTTTAAGCTACTCTGATTTTCTGGAGTAGCAATTTAAGCCAACACACACACACACACACACACACACACACACACACACACATTCATCACATAATAGTAGAGATCTGAAAATTATATAATTTAAACTAGTAGCTAGTTCAGTATCATT
Organism: Tamias sibiricus; assembly: GCA_025594165.1. Lineage (NCBI taxonomy): Eukaryota > Metazoa > Chordata > Mammalia > Rodentia > Sciuridae > Tamias > Tamias sibiricus. Next base: position 79,864,488 of record CM046661.1, read on the forward strand.
AGGACCTGCATAGTTCAATTTTATTACTACCTGTATTAATGCACTTTAATAAAAAAAGAATTCCAAGATTAAAATGAACTTGATATTTCTTGACAATCCCTTTCTTTTTGTATGTCTGCATCTGCTAAAATAAACCCTTTAACTGTTAAAAAAAAAGTTGGTTCATTTGAACTAATGTATGTTAGAAACAAAACATAATAATAGTAGGAATGATATTATAACTCCAAACAAGGGACAGATCTGTCTATTAATAATCTTGGCTGATCCAAGAAACAAAGGTGTTTGGTAAACTATAATGAATAATGAATGTAGATGACCAAATAAGACAAAAATGTGGACTTGTTGCAAACTATGGTAATGCTATATTATGTAAGACAACTTTTAAAATCTTATTTCATAATACTTTCAATAACACACATTTACAATAGCTTATATTGTCTCAATGATGGTTGATTTGAGGACTTTCTTAATTTGCACTGAAAAAGACTTCTATTCTTCTGAACCTGAAAAAAATGACCCAAGAAAATGATATAATAGTTTCTACTTTGCCATCAAAGCTGTGCATGTAAATTATTCATTAAAAAAAAGACCATACTGTAACTTTGAATAACCAATAATAAAATCAAAAAATTATCAGCAACAATAAATGACAGACAGTGGCCCCTTGCTTTTATAAGAAGCATCATGGTTTTAACAATATTTACTGACCTACACATCTCCAGCAATAATTAATCATGAATTATTCATAGAAGATAAAAGATCTCCAGTTATCTGATGGGATCCAATCTGCCTTCATAAAATGTTTGAAGACTTCTGGCATTTTGCCCTGTGTAGGAGCTGGATTCTTCCATCTATTTGGTTCACAAGAACATCTTGTATTTCAGTGAAAAGGTGGAAAAAAATCACCCTTCTATTGTGATGAATAATGAAGAAATTTTTTTGCAATCCAATGTTTTCAACACATATCATCATTTAAAAATGTTGACTTAACAATATATTTTCCTTAATGTTGAAATGTTGGGAGTTTTGTGCTTCAAAAAGCTTCTGAGTTTTGCTTCTGGGGCTCTTCCAGGTCAATTTTTAACATATCCTCCTTTTCCAGTAAGGATACTTAACACACTCCACATTTTTTACTTATTAAAAGTTGTACTTTTTTGTCTTTCTTTACAATTTCCATCCTACTCCCTTAACACCTCCTTCACATACTGCTGGGCCATGGGAACCAAATAAGAGGTTTCAGCATGAAATCATAGGCAGAAATTGGAATAGGAATACTATTTTTAAAACTGAATTGAATAAAAATATAAGACTATAAGATCTTTTGGTAGTTTAATTACAGTTTCTTCTGTTCTGGTTCCTCATTTTTCTCTAGCAATGTTCAAGTGAAGTAAAGAATTTTCATAGATACTGTCTAATCTAAATGAGTGTTTCTCCGTAACATGAAGAGAGGAAGGGAGGCAGAGGGGAAGAACACATTCATTGATCTCCTACAGTTATGCACTTTTAAAGAAATTTTTAGAATATTGGGGATAAAAGCAGACACTAAAGCCAAATTGCCTGAGTTTGAATTCTAACTCTGCCAAAATCCCATCAATACCTTATGATCCTTGGCAAGTTCCTCACTCACTCAACCAGAACTCAATCTACTCATGGGCAAAGAAGGGATAAAAACAGGGTGAAGGCCTAGAGTGTTGTAGAAGTTCACAGCTGTAGAGTCCTTATAAGCAGTGGTTTGCTGATAGTAAATTATATCCAAACATTATCTCATTATTCTGTTTGTTAATTAGTACTGTATATCAGTATGGTTTGGGTCCACAACAGCCCTTACAAACAAAAGCTATTTTTATTGACATTTTACCTACGAGTTCACCAAAGTTAAGTAAGCTGACCAGTTAATCCTTGCCTGATTCCAAACCCCTGCCCCTGCCACTGATGGAAGTGGGGCTTGAAGAGCTGGCCCTACAAAGCTTTGAAGGGGCTTTTCCTGTGACTGAGTCAGCAAGCCCCAAAAGTTCTCTACCTCTCTAAACACCATTTACTTCCTTTTATCATTTTTTGTCCCTTTGCCTTTTCTTATATAATTTTGTTCAAGTATAATTAATATACAAAAATTCCATTTAATTTTTACAACTAAATACACTTAATATTTACAATTAAATAAGTTTGGACATAGGCATACGCCAGTGATTCCATCACTACAATTAGGGTATCTATCCCCTCCAAAAGTTTCCTTGTGTGTCTTTGCTCCCTCCCCCCACCTCTTTCTGCGCCCACACGCGCACGCGCTCGTGCTCTCTCTCTTTCTCTCTCTCTGAATTTAAGATTAAAAGTTGTAAAAATTACTCATTCTGCTGAACACAAACTATCCTAGCCATACAATCTCTCAAAAAACACTGTGTCTGAGGACAAGGACAATTTTACATGGTGCTTTGGATTTCCTCTATAAACATTAGCATTTTATTGGACTTACAGTAGAAGTTATGGAGGAGAGGGCAGAAGACTTAGGAATGTAATAGGATTTTCATAAATATTTATAAATTGATAAATGGGAGATATAAAAAATTATGAGTTATATTTTGGGCTCAAGAATTTAAATGTACTATGCTCCTGAATTTACCTCTTTTGGAACACTGATTGGGTGGGGGGGGGGGGGGGGGGGGGGGGGGGGGGGGGGGGGGGGGGGGGGGGGGGGGGGGGGGGGGGGGGGGGGGGGGGGGGGGGGGGGGGGGGGGGGGGGGGGGGGGGGGGGGGGGGGGGGGGGGGGGGGGGGGGGGGGGGGGGGGGGGGGGGGGGGGGGGGGGGGTGGGGGGGGGGGGGGGGGGGGGGGGGGGGGGGGGGGGGGGGGGGGGGGGGGGGGGGGGGGGGGGGGGGGGGGGGGGGGGGGGGGAAAAAATAGATTCAAGATATAAAATATTTGAATGGAAAAAAGTTCCAGGCATTGGAAGAGATAAGCATTGTTCATATTACCATGTGTAGTTGAGTTTTTCTTTAAAACATCTAACTTAACATGTGTTGCCAAATGACTAGGAAGCTGGCTTAGCTCTTAGGTTCAGTTGCAATTTATGGGGTTCTAAATGCAAAAAGAAGTCAATTGCTTTTCAGATGAATAAATATTTGCAATTTTATTCTTAATTTTTTATATTTGTTTCTGTCCAGTGGCACAAAACAAAAGAGAACTTTAAAATATATTTTTAAACAACAGGAAATGCATCATTGAGAAAAAGACATTATCTTTCACTTAAAACAGTGGAAATCCCTGAACTTTTCTCAACACTGTAGTTCTTTCTACTCTACTATTGCATAAGTTTTATAAACACCACTTATTGAAGAGCAATTTAAAAATGTTTTTCCAAATATTGAGGAAAGAAAAATTCTGTTACTTTTAGTTCTACATCAGACTTAACTCTATGGAGTACACTGTTAATAAACTCAAGGTTATGGGTTCAATTTCTATGTGGTCTGCTTAGCTTCTGTCAGTACAAAATTTGGTACATGTTGAGTATCCCTTATCTGAAATGCTTGGGTCTAGAAGTGTTTCAGGTTTATAATTTCTCAGATTTTGTATAGACTTTATCAATTTAGTCCCTTTAATCTGAAAAAATATAAAAATCTGAAATATTCCAAAATCAGAAACATTTTGAGCATCATATCAGCACTTAAAAAGTTTTAAATTTCAGAGCATTTCAGATTTGGATTTTCAAAGTAGGTGTGCTGACCCTGTAATTCTAGTCAGACTAAATGTTTTCTTTCCAGCCTTACCACTGCAGATCAGCCCAACCCACTCCACTACTGCCAAACAGTTCAGAGAATATCTTAAATTCAAAGTTCAGCATGTCACAGATGTTGTGGTGTACACTTAAAAAAATAGTATTTACCCTACTATGATGTAAATGAGAAGTTCTAATTTTAAGGAACAGCAGAAAAGCCTCACTTTTACTCTTCCCCACAGAGTAATTGTTGACACACTTAGTCTACTCCCACCATATGAAGTTAAAACCATAAAGCATACTCTTTTATGTATCACCTGTACCTTCAACAGTACCTGGCACTCAGTGCCTATCATGCACAACTCACAAACAACTAATATGCAATATATTTTTTTAAGTTGGATTTTTTTTTTTTTGCAAATGGAAAATGAATACTTAGCAAATAACCAAACAATATAAGGATTCTTAAAGTGTGAACTTAGACTGGCATCAGCATCACCTAGGGAACCATTACAAATGTGAATGTTCTGGCCCCATTACAGACCTACTGAGTCAGTACCCCTGAAAGTAGTGTTCTGAAATATAGAGCCTAACAAACCCTTCAGGTAACTGTGAAGCATGGTGAAGTTTCATTCGTTGCCAAAACCCAAAATGAAAACTCTAGCCCACACTCTGCTCTTATTTGTAGTAGCAGTTCCGAATCTATGAATGTACCCATTTCAGTACAGAAGTATAAACACAGATCTTGGAATAAATATCTTGGGAAATGAGTTTCTGTATAGAAGAGATATGAGCCAATAATGTTTGAAAACTATATAAAATTTGTGTAGCAATGTACCTTGAGTTGAAAGAAAAACATGTAAGACAGAAACAAGAGCTATGAAATACAATAAAAATATAGATTATTACTATGAGACTTCCTCCCATATCATCTTTTTATGGTATGTGTCCTAAACAGAAGTTATTTAATAAACATGGGAATCATGTGGCATGGTGTTAATATCCCTACACCAAGACTCACAGACCTAGGCTTTTTTTTTTTTTTTTTTTTAAATCCATGTAAGGTATAAGTTATCCAAAAAATGACATAATATCACTGGGATTTCTCACTTTAATGAGCTAAGTAATATGAATGTAGAAAATTCTATGATCTAAGAGCATCAAAGGTCTATAATGTTCCAAAAATGAACATACTTCCAGATGACAGAAAGCAGGGAGGGGCAAAACATATGTGGATCCAAAAGGCTCCTGACAGGCTAGAAGGACTGATTAAATCTAGCAAAACAATATTTAAGAGGATGAAAATAAACTTCTACACCTGGGTTAAACATACACACCCTGCTTAGGTATAGGTTTGGGAATATTTGGTTCAGCAATAGCATATATTAAAAAACCAAAAAGGACATACCAAAACAAAACAGCAAGCCCCAAAGCCTTCATTTGCAATGAACTCTCTCCATGGGCGAGCATCTTATCCCGTCACCCTGAAAGCAGCAGTGACCTTAGGATGCCTTAGCAGCAGTGTCTAGAAGCCAAATCACAGCTGTGCTCTGATCTGTTCTGAGTGAACCACCTCTACAGTGACTGTGTTCCATTCCTGGCCCCACACTTTATGGAGTGCATGGGTGGAAGAAATCAGGGAGAAGAATGCTGTTACTAGAAACCAGGATCTCTGTGCAGAAAATGAAGTAACTACTTGTCACTAGACTAGGAAGAAAGAACTCAGGCCTGAGTGAAGGCATGCTAGTTATCTTCAAGGATGTGAAGGGCTGTATAGGAAGAGTGATTTATCATGTCTGTGTGACTCAAAGGGGTGAGAGTTAACATCTATGAGGAGAAGCAAGGGAGCCTTTGGTTCCAAAGAAGGTAAAGCAACCAACAAGAAGAGCTGTTGTAGTAGTTTCATGTGTTAATTTGGCTGGGCTGTAGTATCCATGCATTCAACCAAACACTAATGTAGGGGTTAATATGAAGTAATTTGTAGATGTAGTTGTAGATAATACCACCCACATTATCCAGAGTAAAGGAGATTACTCTGGATAATGTGGGTGGGCCTCATTTAATTTTCTGGAAGGCCTTAAGTGCAAAAAGTCATCATTTACAACACATCTGGTACTTCCAGAGGCTTTTGCCATGCATTAGTTGTTCACTGATTACTGGATTTCTTATGAAACACAACATCAGGTTTTACAGGGTTCTTATAAAATTCCAATAGTCATCTCATTCCTGACAGAAAATGTTTGAAAGGATGTGGAAAAGAACTGTATGATACAAAATGAAAATATTTATTACTAAAGTTTCAATAGCTTTGCACAGTCGTAAACTAGGATTCTAACCCTGGCTCTAGCACCGGCCATCTGGGTGATCTCTCTAAGGCTCCCTATAATAGGTATCTCTCATACATATGCATATCAGTTTTGCATATCTGTTTATTCATGCAGAAATTACCTATTTCAGACTGCTTTGCCTTTATAATATAACACTCTTATTTTTAATGGGGTGAAAGAAGCTATGGCTGTTTTTCTAAAACCACATCAATTTTCAAAAGCAGCTGTAGCAACAGACATGCATTTGGACTGGAATTTTGGCTTCAAAGACAGTACCACCTTGAAATTTGGCTGATTTCCCCAAACCTGTAAGTTGGAGAAATACCAGGAATAAAAAGGGGAATTACAGAGATGATTTAACATTTTCTTCACTCCTTTTAATGTTAGTTCTTGTCAATTGCCAAGAAAAAAGTCAAGATCAAAATGGAACCAATATTCTTTGAAAATATAAATAAAATTGATAAAGCCTTAGCCAAACTAACAAAAAGACAGAGAAAAGCTAAAATTTGTAATGAAAAAGGAAATATAACCACGGACACCACTGAAATACAGAGGATAATCAGAAGCTACTTTGGCAATCTGTATTCCAATAAAATAGAAAATCTTGAAGACATCAACAAATTTCTAGAGACATATGAACTATCCAAATTGAATCAAGAGAACATAGAAAATTTAAATAAATCAATTTTAAGCAATGAAATTGAAGATGCCATCAGAAGTCTACCAACAAAGAAAAGTCGGAACCAGATGGATTCTCAGTCAAGTTCTACAAGACCATCAAAGAAGAACTTACACGAATAATTCACAAATCTTTCCATGAAATAGGAAAGGAAGGAACCCTTCCAAACTCATTCCATGAAGTTAGCATTACTCTACCAAAACCAGACAAAGACTCATCAAGGAAATAAAACTTCAGAGCAATATCTGTGGTGAACATTGATGCAAAAATTCTCAACAAAATACCAGCAAATCACATACAAAAACATATTAAAAAGATAGTGCACCATTATCAAGTGGGGTTCATCCCAGGGATGCCAGATTGGTTCAACATACGGAATTCAATAAACATAATTCACCACATCAACAGACTTAAAGACAAGAATCACGTGATTATCTCAATAGATACAGAAAAAGCATTTGGCAAAATTCATCACCGCTACATATTCAAAACCCTAGAAAAACTAGGGACAGCAGGAACATACTTTAACATTGTAAAAGCTATATATGCTCAACCCAAAGTCAACATTATTCTAAATGGAGAAAAACTGAAAACATTCCTTCTAAACACTGGAACAAGATAGGGATGCCCTCTTTCACCACTCCATTCAACATAGTTCTCAAAATCCTAGTCAGAACAACCAGACAAAAGAAAGAAATTAAAGGGATATGGATAGGAAAAGAAGAGCTCAAAATATCCCTATTTGCCCATAACATGATTCCATATTTAGAAGACTCCCCCCCCCCCCAAAAAAAAAAAAAAAAAAAAAAAAAAACTCTACTAGAAAGCTCCTAGAACTCATAAATGAATTCAGCAAAGTAGCAGGGTTTAAAATCAATGCCAAAAAATCAATTGCATTTCTATATACCAAGGATATATCTGCTGAAAGAGAAATCAGGAAAACCATCCCTTTACAAAAACCTCAAAGAAAATAAAATATTTGGGAATCAACCTAACAAAAGAGGTGAAAGACCTCTATAATGAGAACTACAGAACACTACAAAAAGAAATTGAAGAAGACCTCAGAAAAAGGAAAGATCTCCCATGTTCCTGGATAGGCAGAATCAATATTATCAAAATGGCCATACTACCAAAAGCACTATACAGATTTAATGCAATTCCTACAAAGATCCCAATGACATTCTTCACATAAATAGGAAAAACAATCATGAAATTCATTTGGAACAATAAGAGGCCCTCAATAGCCAAAGCAATCCTTAGCACACAAAGCGATGCAGGAGGCATCATAATACCAGACCTTAAATTATACTACAGAGCTATAGTAACAAAAAAAGCATGGTATTGGCACATAAACAGATATGAAGACCAATGGAACAGAATAGAAAACACAAAAACACACCCACATAAATACAGTTATCTCATCCTAGACCAAGATGCCATAATCATACATTGGAGAAAAGATAGCCTCTTCAGCAAATGGTGCTGGGAAAACTGGAAATCCATATGTAATAGAATAAAACTGAACACCTATATCAATCTGCATAAAATTCACTCTAAGTGAATCAAGAACCTAGGCATTAGACCAGAGACCCTGCACTTACTAGAAAAAAAAAGTAGGCTCAGCTCTCCAACATGTCAGCTTGGGAACCAAATTCCTCAACAAAACTCCTAGCACGCAAGAAGTAAAATCAAGTATCAATAAATGGAATGGTATCAAACTGAAAAGCTTCTTCACAGCAAAGGAAACAATCAAGAACATGTACAGAGATGCTATAGATTGGGAGAAAAGTCTTTGCAACCAGTATGTCAAATAAGGCATTAATCTCCAGGGTATACAAAGAACTTAACAGGGTATGCAAAAAACTTGACACCAGAAAAATAAATAACCCAATCAATAATGGGCAAAGGAATTGAACAAATACTGCACAGAAGAAGGAACAAGAACAGTCAAAAAACATGAAAAAATGTTCAACATCTCTAGCAATTAGAGAAATGCAAATCAAAACTACACTGAAATTTCATCTCACTCCAGTCAGAATGGCAGTTATAAAGAATACAAGTAAAAATAAATATTGGCGAGGATGTGGGGAAAAAAAACTACTCCCATACATTGTAGGTGGGACTGAAAATTTGTGCAACCATATGGAAAGCAGGATGGAGATTCCTTAGAAAACTTAGAATTTTATCCAGCTAGCCCACTCCTTGGTCTATACCCAAAGGACTTAAAAACAGTGACACAGCCACATCCATTTTTACAGCAGCCCAACTAACAATAGCCAAGCTATGGAAACAACATAGGTGTTCTTCAATGGATGAATGGATAAAGAAAATGTGATATATATATATATATATATATATATATATATATATATATATATATACAGTGGACTATAATTCAGCCATAAAGAAGAATGAAATTATGGCATTTGCCAGTAAATGGATGGCACTGGAGAATATAATGCTAAGTGAAATAAGCCAATCCAAAAAAAAAAAAAAAAAGGCTGAATGTTCTCTCTGATTTGTGGATGGCTCACCCACAACAAGGGAGGGTGGGGAAGGGAAGAACAGAAGTCCATTAGATTAGACAAATGGAAACAAAGGGAAGGGAGTAGGGAGAGGAATAGGAAAGACAGTAGAATTAATTGGTCATAACTTTCCTAGCCTTGTATTTGTATACAAAACCAGGGCAACTCCACATCATGTATGACAACAAGAGTGGGAACATAAATAGAATAAGTTCTACTCTATGTATGTATATTCTACTGTCATGTATAACTAAATATAAAAAATAAAAAAAACAAACAAACAAAATCGAAACAATAGATGCAGGATATTTAACTATAGAAACAATGTTTCATGAGTAAATTAGTCATCAATTAAAAATAAATGACCATCAAATTTTAATACTATATTAAAACTGAAAAAGCAGAGATAGAGATATATCCTTTTGACTTTGGAAAGGTATTCTTGGTTTTGTTTCATTTTGTTCTCCAGTATTATTTCCTCCATATATTTTAATTTTTATTGTTTTTTTATTTTTTCTTTTCTTACCAGTCTCCTCCCACTTCCCCCCATCATAACATTTTTGTTTGTTTGTTTGTTTGTTTGCAGTGCTGGGGAGTGAGCCTTGTGCATGCCTGGCAGGTGCTCTACCATTGAACCACATCCCCAAGCCCCATCAGAACTTTTTTTTTTGGTACTGGGGATTGAACTCAGGGGCACTCAACCACTGGGCCACATCCTCAGGCCTTTTTTTTGTATTTTATTAGAGACAGGGTCTCACTGAGTTGCTAAGTGCCTCACCATTGCTGAGGCGGGCTTTGAACTTGCGACCCTCCTGCCTCAGCCTCCCAAGGGCTGGGATTACAGGTGTATGCCACCACGCCCAGCTAACATTTTTAAAGTTTTTTTTTTTTTTTCACTTTATTTTCCATTAAGATAGTGATATTTTTTTCCCAGGGCTGGAGATTGAACCCAGGGCCTCACACATGCTAGGAAAGTACTCTGCCATCATACTATACCCCCAGCCAGCTGTGACAATTCTTAACAGAAAAGCTTTAACTAAGAATTGGTTATTGACAATCTAAAAGTATTTAACTTATCACCAATGAACAACTAATTTTAATTTATTTTCTTTTCCCAAGTCCTATTAAGCTCATCATCTCTGCTTTTCTCGCTGGACATGCAAGAAAGATCCACAATGATGGATAATTCACTCAGAGGTCTGTCTGTAACACATATCCATAGGTATACATCTGCAATTTGGAAATGCCATTTTATTGCTCTTGGGGTGGACAAAACAAATGGCAATTATCTCATGTAGGCCATTTGCTTCTTCTTGATTTTCCATGTGTGCAGATAAAGAAAGATACAAATTTTCAGAAACTACAAGTAACCATATTGCCTTATTTCATGACAACAGAAAGACTAGTTTTTTCCTAGTCCCACCAAAACATCCCAAGGACAGTAGCACTCCTTTGTTCCAATCCTTTGAAAACTAATAATTCCTCTAACCAACAACTACGCAAGGAACGAATGGACCTTATTTCTGGCAACGCTTCAATTTAAAAAACCAACTAGGAAAAACTTCTTTACACACACACATGCACACATGCGTACATTTCCAGGGGCTAGGACCCTTGATTAACATTTTAAAAAATTATCATTAAGATTATATAATCTTACATCTGTACCATGACACAACCAAAGTGACTGTCACTGGAAAAATAAAATGTGCTTTGCGCATGTGGGTGCAACACACACACACACACACACACACACACACACCAGAATGCTACTCAGCTTTACAAAAAGCAGGAAATTCTGTGATTTGCAACAATACAGATGAACTAGCAGACTTCAGCTAAGGAAATAAGCCAGGCACAGAGAGACAAATACCATATGTTCTCACTTATATGTAGAATCTACAAAAGCCAAATTCATAGATGTAGAAAGTAGAATGATGTTTACCAGAGGGAGGGCAGTGGGAGTAGATGGGGTAAAGGGGAGGGTTTGGTCAAAGGATAGGAAGTCTCAAACAGGAGGAATAAGTTCTGATGAGCTATTATTGCACAGCATGGTGACTTTAATTGATTTATTGTTAACCTATTAATAAGTTAATGTATTACACATCTCACGATATCTAAAGGATGATTTCACATGTTCTAATCACAAAGAAATGACAAATATTTAAGGTTATGGACATGTTAATTAGCCTGATCTGATCATTTGATGATGAACACAATGATTATTTGTCAAAAAAGAAAACTTCAAAAACCAAGATTGATGGTAAAGAAAAAGATATTATATAATCATAGAAAATAATGTCCCCAAACGTGATGAGATGATTGGAACCTGGAGAAGTCAAAACAGGTCTAGGGTGCTCATCAGTGTTCTGGTTTCTGTCTTGAGCACACCTGAAGAGTTCATTGTAGTTACCAGGCAGGGAGCAATTGCTTTTATATTCAAACAAACACAGATATATTATGGATTACTACTAAATTTTGCATATATTTTATATAAATAATAAAATTCACAAAATAATCACATGACTATGAGATATTTACATACTCCCAAGCTCTCCGGATCCTTCTCTTCTTCTATTATAAATACTTTGAAAGCACCATTCAAGAAGCATCGTATTACACTATAAAGTCTAAAGGAGGGGAAAGAAACTGGTGTGGAACTACTTAAGTAGAGAACAAGTTTTTAAAACACAAAAGATTATTTCTATAGCATAAGAAACCTGACCTTCACAAAATGCTATTGATATTGTTGGTTTTGATTTAATACATATGAGATCTCATAAACATATCTCAGCCATGAGGTACACATATATTTTAACAGTTTTTTTTGGGGGGGGTACTTATTGGAAAATTCACATTTAAAATCAGAATTGGGACTGTCTTATTAGAAAATAAATTGAAAAAAAACTTAATTTTTAAAATATAATCAAGAGTGAGGGGAATAGCAGAAAAAAAAAGGACCAAAAAATCGAGGAAAAATTAAACCACTTCTCTTCATGCCAAGGGAAAAATATATCACAAGTTTGTTTTTGTCCAGCAATCCTAGTGTATAAACTTGAGCTTTCATGGGTGAGTGCATCAATTAGTTTTCAAATTAGAGGATAACATTACTCAATTAACTTTGAGACTAGCCCTTTCAAGAAACATATTTTTGCAATGGCACACAAAATTTCAATTCTAAAATGAGAATGTCAACTGTGAAACTAAGTATAAAATTTCAGTTGTTTTTCTATCAGGCCTTCCTACACTTACTACAAATTTGAATAATATGAATACAGAAAACACATAAAAATGTGTACATTCCAGGTTTATTGGCAAATCTTATTGCTTTAATTACTTGAAGCCTGTCAAAATACAGGTTGATGCACAAAAGTAAGCCTGCGTGCCACATTACCAGAGCTCTGCCCTCAGTCAGTGAAGGTCAATGTTTACCCTCTGGGGTAGAAGAAGATGGAAAGGGTTGGGAGACCCTGGCCTACAGTATGCAGCACCCCCCACAGTGCTCACTACACTGCCCCTCAGCCATTAAGCTCACTTGAAGATGGAACTGCAAGGTGACATTAGACAGAAGGAAGAACACGAACATTTACAATAGACCATGTAAATACTGCCACACACATATTATACACACACACTCCCCTCACGTGTTTTATCAGTGCTCCTTAGTGGTTAGCACCTTAGTAAATTTTTCCTCTACTGACACTTCTATGGTCAACCTGTCAACCAAAAAGTTCTGCTTAATGTTAAATTCTGTTTTAAACAGAGAGGGCCTATCTATCATGGGGCTTAGGAAGTCAGCTACTACATACCAGAAGCACTTTCAAATTTAAGGGTGTTAATTTATTGATAACACTAACATATTTCTGGCTATTTTTCCAAGATTGAACATAAGCCACAAAAAAGGATCATTATAATCATCAGTGGCCAAGCTGTAATTGACATTAACCAGACTTTGAGTTGAAGAAAGTGAGAAAAATGTGGTGTGTGTGCATGTGTGTGTACGCGCACACGCACGCATCGATGCACATTGATGGTATGCTGAGTAAAGATATATAGATAGATAGATAGATAGATAGATAGATAGATATTTATCATAAGCTTTCTGACTTTGGTGAAAACCAAAATGCCCACTTGAATCTATCTTCGATTACATGTGTTCATCAGAGAACTTCTAAATTAAAATAAGCATACTTGGAAACATTATAATAATACAAGTTAGTAGTTGAGCATTTGCTATGTGCCAAAACAGTTGTATAGAATTCAACAATGCACTGAGATCCAAGTCAAATGAGAGATGCTCAGTTTCTACTAGCCCAAGATCTCAGGCTGACTCCCTTAGGGGTGCTTCTTACACCATTTGGGGAGAAATTAAATTGTAAGTGCCCAGGGGAAGATTATGGCCAATCTTGGGAGGCAGCAGAGTAACTAAGGAGCTGCAGTACATTGCAGCAGAAATAATTTCTTGCAGACTTAAAAATGCAAACATTGCTTATGAGACTGATACAGCTTCTATAGTAGAAAGGAGAAAGTGTGGGACAATGACTGGACAGAGACAAGATAGAGCCATATTACAAAAGACTTAGAATAAACATGAATTCAGTACTGCTACCATCTATTTTCAAAGTTGATAGGTATGAAGTAGTCTGGAGTTGTTTGCACTTATCTATAGGAAAAGTTGTCTCCCATGTATGAGTCAAACTGGTTGTACTTTTCAAATGTGAGGTGTGGTGACAGGTCTCAAGAAAACAGCCTGACGTTGAAATAGGAAAACAGTGTCTCTATAGATGTCAGACAAAAAGGCAATTGTTAAAGGCATGAAGTCTATCATTGTTGTTTTCACCCAAATGAAAATGGTAAATGTATAAAAGGTAGACAGAGAAATCAGTCCAAAGAAGATTCATTTACTAAGAATCACAATTTTCGAGCTGAGTAATTTCAATCTCTGCATTTTACATCAAATAAAACTAATCAGCAAAAGTAGTCTTCCAGGTGCAGGTGTTATTTTTGGCTCTGGCTGTGAGGAATCACCCAGTGAGAGAGCTAATGGAGAAGGAATACAAGAGGATGAAGGCAGCTGTTGGGGGTGATGGAGAGGGAGCAGAAAGCCAAGGAGCAGGTGGCCATGGAGCTTGGGAAGGGAGAGAGGAGTGGTCGTGTGACACTGTAGAAAGAGGTCTAAGAAGATCAGACTAGAAAACATTCATCAGTTTTGTTGAGTATTGACCAGTGGTGACTTTTTCAAGATTGGTACATTTTTAAGTAATGACTTGGAGATGGGAAAAAGTTCACTTGAGAAAGAGACAAAGATGGCACAGTGGACAAAGACATGCTCAGGAGAAACAGGTCAGGAGAGAATGACAGGAATAGCTGAAACAATTCAGGGAAAGACAGGGAAGCTGGGGTCATAGCTCAGGTTTGATGGATCTGCCTTAATAGAGGGAAGTAGCCCTTGCTTACAGGTGGGGAAGATAGGAAAGGGATGGCTATACACAGAACCAAGTGGTTCTTCCAGCTGAGTTTATATTTTTTTAAATCATGTGGAGTTTATTTTAATAGGTGATATGAGGCTTAAAATAATCCGTTTCCCTTATTGTTTATGGTACGTGTGGAATGAACAAATAATACATGGCCAGCCCTGGCCCAGCCCTTCATTCATAAGGACTTAGACAAGCTGTAGTTGGCAGCACAGGCCTGTCCCACACTCCTGTCCCTTTGCTTCCACTCCCAGCAACAGTTTCCTCATTCTCCAGATCCTTCTGACAGCTACAAAAACCAGGTTCTCATGCTATTAGGAAATGTTGAGATTAATAAGGAGGGGCTTAACTATCTTCAGTAGTGTGAATGCCGACAGTTTCTTAGCCTTGCCAACTATTGTCCTTGCTTGGATTCTGCCAGAGGCGAAAGCAAACAGCAAGTAGAAGAAAAGCATGGTGGAAGCAAAATCACGTGAGGAAATTAAAAGAAAAATAGAAAATACGAATTATATAGGGAAGATTACTGCTGAAAATAACTGGAGAGTAAGTCAGGAAAGAGAAGTTAGTCGTGGAATTGAAATATGTTTATTTGTGTGTGTTTGATATCATGTGGATTACCTGCTGCATTGGATTACCAGTTTATTTCCAAAAGGGTTTCCCTCTACAAACACGCACTCACTAGATCCCTAGTTGAGTCCTTTCCTGAGATCCAAAACCTCTGTGTACAAAGTCAAATATGGCTCCAAGAGACCAAGTCAGTCTCTGAGAAGCCATATTGTCCTGACGTTTCAGCAACATTTCTGTTAGTTATTTTTATTATAAAATTTAAAATATTGTGTACAAATTGAATATCAGGTACATTTCTTGATTCCAGCATTTCACCCATAATCTTAAAGGTATGGAAACCTTTTCTCTGGTGGGGAATAAAAAAGAATTTGAATTATTATGCAAGCCAGAATTTCCTAATTAAAATTCATCCTAGAGCATTGGCAATAGTTGTCTTACAGTCCTCCTCTAGCTTAAAAGTGTTGGGCAATAATGTAATTTTGTTTCTCATAAATATATATTCATTCAACACCAGTTATTGAAGCACCAAACACATCTTTGACATTGGACTGTTTTCTGAGAATATCAAAATGAATGAGATATAAAACTGACCCCTCAGGCTCTCATAGAGAGGAAAGAGCAAATATATTTTTCAATTTCCACAATCTGATCTTTTTGGAGGTTGTTTAATATCCTCCCTCAGAACACCAAGACCTACGATATATCCATTTCTTTGTGTATTATCAGCAAAACTACTTTATTATAAATAAGAAAAAGGGTACATACAGTCATTTCTACAATATAAGCGTTACAGATAAAGAAAAAGAAATTTCATATAAAAGAACAACCAGTGAGAATATGAGAAATGCCTACCACCCGTTTGTCCAATCACAAGAGGCAGTGGCAATGGCAAACACACACACACACACACACACACACACACACACACACACACACACAGAGCAACCACAACAAGAGTCTTACCTGACTTGCCCACGCCTGCTCTCCCAAATACTGCCAGCTTGACCTCTGCACTTTTAGCCATGATGGGTGTTGGTAGAACTTACTGTTGTTAAAACTAAAGAGCTGAGCAAATGTTTTTGGTCCCAGTCTTTGGATTCACTGTATCATTGTAAATCTTGGAAGAGTTCACAGTCCTTAGACAAAAGAGATTTGAAAATTTGTAAGTCACTGGAAAATGAATTAATATTTATTAAATATCTACTCTATGCCAGTCACATTCACTTTACCAACATTTTATAAATTGATCTTCACCCCCATCCTGTGAGAGTGCTATAGTAATCGACTATAAGCTGTTCAACTAATTAATGGTAGATCTAGGACTTGAATTTAAATCCATTTGATCCAACATGTGCACTGACATGCACAATGTCATTCTTAAAATATTTTAAGAAATTATTTGTGAAGGCATTGTTTCTTGGCAGTCATTGATAATAAACACTTGAAGTATTGAATATGTGTGTTTGCCACCCATCTGTAAGCATCCAGCCTACAAAGACACATAACAGATGGAGTCATCTGGGGGCCTTCTTTATCTCCCTTTGGTTTGAGTAACATTTATTCTATGAATAAATGATCAACTTCATTGCCACACAATTCAATTTTCCATTTCAGGGTTAAATTTTATCTCAGTTTATGCTAGATCACATGGTCAAGTTGTAAAAGAAATATATATATGTTTATGAAGTCAATAAAAATGCCCTGGCACAAAAAAAAAAAAAAAAAAAAAAGAAAAAGAAAAAGAAAAGAAAGAAAGAAAAGATAAATACCAGGCTCCAAATTCTGAGTCCTTTTCTATGGCACCCTTATTAAAATTAGTTATAATATTGTCCTTACACTTGGCATGTGACATGATATAGAGTGTAAGCACACCTTATGTAACTTGGTGCTTTAGGAATACATCTAGGATCTTACTACCAAGGACATGTAAACTTGGCAAGAGGCTTGGGAGGACAGCCAAAGGGATCTTTTAGTCATTACAAGAGTCTGTATGTCCAGATAATCATCCTGTGCCTGATTTACTACCTCCAGATAGGAAAGGTGGGTTCATTACATCTAAAACCTGTTCCATTCCTAGTCAGTCCCTTCCAATTAGGAGAACTATCTTTCTTCTACTGAGCTCCAATCTGCTTCCTATCACTTCTTCTCACATGTCCTGACTTTTGTCTATAAAGTAGCTCAAAACAAGTCTATTTTTTCTTTTCCTCAGAATTCTTCAAGTAGCCTAGCATCTGTTAGAATGCTTTGCCCCATTCCAGGCTTCTTACTTTCCAGCATGTTCATTCAACTCTGTGGGATCTCCATCATGGGATAGTTCTTGTTTATAATATTTTGACTTTCACCTTTCCTTTTCACCATATGCACTATTCCCCTCTGGCACTGGCTAGTCACTCACTCTACTGTGGCCTCCACTATATTCACTACTTGACTTGTGACCTGAGAAACTGACACAGCAAAAGTTCTTTGAGAGGTTTGCTCTCCATTTTCTGTGTGCTAAGGTTGTGCCATAGCTGGCTATTCACACTAGGGCTCACGTCTTCTACATGGACTGCAGACTCCCCCACTCAGAACTTCTGCAGTCAATGATTCAATACAAATACTAAACTTCACTTTTGTCTGTGTTAAACTTAGTCACAACAGTCCACAATGTACCCATTTTTCAGTCTATAAATACACCCTTGAAACAAATATAAATGTGTTAACTTATTCTTCCAGCATTTTTTTTATCTACAACTTTTAAAAAGAACTAAAGAGAGAGAAAGTGAAAAATCCTTCTGAAAAACTATTTTCATAAAGAAACAACATAAAAATATTTTTTACATTATTTACTGAAGCCATCAAATAGTACCTAACAATTTTTTTTTCTGATTTCCAAAGTGCCAGAGCTTTCTCTGAAGGAAGCCATTAACATTCTATTGTTTACTTCATTTCCAAATGAAAAATCTTAGTAATCATTAATAGTATAAAACCCAAAAGCTTAAACATCTGCAATTTGTCCAGTCCCATACTTTTGGCTAAAGATAAAAGGATTTCTTTATTCGTCATTTTACATGAATTCATTAAGAAAAGGCCTCTGTGTTTCAGGTTCAGTGCTTCATCACAGAAGCATAATATATTAAGATATATTAAACTATAAAAACTCTAGGTGAGAATAGTTGCTGGTTAGCATTTCTTTGAAACATACAAGTGTCAAAAACTTGCATAAAAATATTTGACAATTCCATATAAAATGGTTTATTCCCATGTATATAAAATCCACATAATTGTTTGATTAATGCTTCATAAATGCCATCAAACAAGTTTTTTTTTTTTTAAAAAAAGTCATATATTTCAGTAACTTCCAAATGGCCTCAAAAGCATAGGACTTTCACATATAAAAAAAATTATGTGGGTTATTTTTTCCATTTATAACCTAATAAAGCTACAGCTGGTTATTGTCAACCTTATGTATGGTTAGAAAAAAAATCACTTTAAACGAAGACACAAAACTGACATAGATTGTTCATTTTATTTCTCTCATGAAAATATGAAGTTACATTTGACAAGATAGAAAACAAAGATAAATGTATAAATTGTTGTAATAAAGAATCTGCTGCCAAGTTTCTGATGTTCAAAATAGCTCATAATCTGAGCCCTTCCATAACATGTATCTAAGAAAACTCTTTTTTTTCCCCCTTAATGTTGTGAATAAATATTCTGACTATGGCTAGAAGTTGCCCTTTGCTTTTTATGTGGGTAGTGCTTTAGCAGGGACAAAACTTTCAATTCCTATCAGTCCTAAAGGTAAAGTCCTAAATATTCAGATTAAAGGTGTAGTTTTTTCCCCCTAAACATAAGGTAATTAACAAAAAATTTAGAAAATGTAAAGCAAAAAACTAGCTCCAAATTTGTATTATTACTAATGCATTCATTGATCCATTCCACACTTACATTGAGCATATATAAACAAAAGCAGCTACTCTGGAGGAGCTCAGACTCCATTTAGACCTATGACATTGGTCACTAGAACCTTATTTATTTATTTATGAAAAGGTTTCATTCCTCATAAATGATTCCCAAGGCTATACTTACCAAGGTTCACGTGTTCTATTTCCTCTTCAGGGCGGAGGGAGGGGGGTGCATCTTTATAATCATTTTTCTAACTTCTGTTTTTATGGTCTCATCAAAATAAAGTGCAGCTGTTTAAGGGAAGCAAAGAACCTAGTCCGGTCGTGGGAATGAGATTCTCCTCTCTTTGAGCCAATCCTTCTCTGGTTTTGAAATCAAGTTTTCCTGGTTCCATTACTAGGAATTTTCCCTTATCTTATCACAACGCAGCACCCACAGCAACAAGGATAATTGTGCAAGCCCCTTGGCTGTGGCGTTACTCTGAAATCAACAGGTATCCTGCACCCATAGACAAGCTCATTGTGGACTGAAGGTCACACTGGCTTTCAAACTAGGGAGTAAATGCCACTTATATCAAAAGGACATTCCCTGTCTCAGCTCAGAGAGTGCTGTCAAGCCTGGGAGCTGGCGTTCACATCTCACTCTTAACGAACTCCAAAGACACCCTAGAAGGACCCAGTGACTAGGAGAACTGACCCAGACACCGAGGGCTCAGGACTTAAAACGGGTCTGCAGGGAGTCGTCCCGAATGAGCAGCCTAGACACGTGCGTGACACTCACCTGTTCACACTCTCCAGGCCGGGAGAGCTGCGGTCCTCTGCAAGTTCGTAGTCGGTCCCCTAAGACCGCGAGGCCCTCCCGCGCTGACCCGCCCAGGCTGCAGGCTGCGTTTCGGACTTGCCAAGCTGCGATCGCGGGTGGAAGAAGCAACAGTAGCAAGTGGCGGGTGGCCAGGCAGCGGGGTCGCCTGCCTAGCGCTTGCTGGGACCGGCGGCGGAGAGACTGCGGCAGGACGCGAGCACTGCCCGGCTGAGGCCGCTGCGCTCCACGGCCAGGATGCTGCAGTGAGGCGCTTTGGCGCCCCCTGCTGGGAACGGGGGCTGGCTCCTCCTGTACTGCTGCCTTCTGAGCTTGACAGCCAGAGATGCCGCCTTTAAAGTACTGCACCCAAGGCTGGCTTCTCTCCTTTGCTCAGTTCCAGGCCTCCAGGCTCTGGCAGACCGACTTTCCTGAATTAAAACCTTGCATATGAAAGCGTCACTACGTGGTGTTTTCCATTCCTTTCTTCAAATGATTCTCACAATATTCCTTGGAAACATACTTAATTATCCCCATAATATCAGAGTGAAAACTGAAGGAGAAAATTTTTAAAAAGAAAAGGAAAAACAATTTTAAAAAACTAGTCGAAGACTAGTAAATGACTGGAAGAAAATCCAGGCTGGGTTGGAAGCTGAGAGATGCTTGGAAAGACAAAAATGCTGAATTCAACTGAAATTCATATTTCTATATCTAAGAAAGTTCCGAAAAGCTTTCCACCATCAGTACAAAACCAGTGTTTACAACATTTGTCTTGGAGTCATACCCCATCATGCTGAAAACCCAACAAAGAATTAATATGCATGCTATATCCTAGACCTGTTTTTACATCCTTCAACTCATTTAATACTTACAGCCTCCCTTGAGGTAAGCACTAGTATTGTAGTTGCTAGCCCTTCAAAGATGAGAAGGTGAGCTTCAGAACTTCAGAGAGGTTAAATAATTTCCCAAAGATGATAAAATTTGTAAGCAAAGGAGCAAGAAACACCTATGTTACTGGTTTTTGTTGTTGTTTTTGTTTTGTTTTTATCATTCCAAATGTGGGCATTCTTACCAAGGTGGGCTTCCAGAAAACTACTGCCTTATGAGCAGACAGGGGCCCAAAGCTAAGTGAACAATCTAAAGAGATTATTGTAACCATGGAGGCAGTTTCCAGGGCTGGTACAGACTGGGAAAGCCACTGCAGCCCCAAGCTGGGAACCAGGTTGAATTAAGTGGCTGGATCTGTGATAGAAGTAGGGATTGTCCAGTTGAGCAGGGGTTTCCCTGATGACTCCTGGAGAAAGTTCAAGCATCACATTCTCTATGAGTTTCCTGATTCCTAGCTTACCCACCAACATCTTCTTTAGTGCCTGGCACATAGTGGGTATTCAAAAAAATAATTGTTTGATGAATGAAAAAAATGAGTTTGTAGCAGGATACATGTGAATTGTTTATAGGCTTAACTTAGGACAGAATATCCAGTAAGAATTGAACGAATGGGTCTAAAATTTGAGAGATATTTTAAGTGTCTCAGGGCACAATAGATCTTTGAACCCTGGAATAGAAAAACAATTGCCCATGTAGTTTATATAGAATTTTATAGAATTTCAATTGCATGGAATTTTGTGGTGTTAATGTGTTCAAGATTCACCTTTATCTTCTTCCCACATTGAATCTTGTTTTTAGGACAGTATTTAATAAAAATATCTATGAATATATACATATACTATTTATAATATCTATGAATATTTATATACTATATGCAATTAAATAATTTAAATATTTAATGCATTAAATATATATTATACATAATATATTATGCATAATATATATCCTATACACAATTTAAATAGTATACATATATATATATATATACACAAATGTATATAATTTTACAATGACTTCAGTTGGAATTTCCATTTTTCCTCTCTTATCTAATAGATAATTATTGAAAAAGGCCCAATTCAGGTTCTATTTGAACAGTTCTTAGGAAATCTTGTTTGAACCCGTTTCTCTTCATTTTCATGCTTAACCTATATATGCCAGACTCCTGTCTCCACCAGGAAGGCACTGTCATGCACACCTGTAGTTCTTGATGTGCTACACTAAGAGAGATCAAGTTGTTATAATGGAGCATGACACACATTATATTATATCTTCTATATGTCTCCTATATTGCATGGAACTGCTCCTTTATCTCAAAAGCAACAAAAAAGGAATGATCTCCTTGGCGTCACCTGCCCCATAGATCAGTAAAAAGGGCAGAGTACACTTAACACTTACGATTTCATAATGTATGCCTACTGGGGAGAGATCTTGTCAGTCTCTTTGCTTCAAGCTTATGCTAAAACTTCTAACACAAAAGTAGTAGATGAAGAGGAAGTAAACCCCAAAGCACATTAGAAACTGAAATTGTGTGTGTCTGTATGGGTGTATATAGCAGATAATCATATTCATTATAAACAATTCAAACAGGAGGAAAAAAACACAAAGTAGAAAATTACCCCCCACCCCCCTACCCCCCGCCAATCACACTATCCATAGCCCATCATTACCATAAGGGGTAGCAAGGATTCCCATCACCATTCTAGATAATGTAGGACATAAACATATTAACAGATAGTTAAATGTCATACAGATATGCTAAGTGTTATTATACTGCAAATGCCACTTTTAATTTAAAAATACACTTAGCTAAGCAGGAGATAAAGAAATTAAAATGAATCTTAAAAAATGGCTGAACTTCAGCTGTGTACTCATCTCATGAGATAATTCATCCTAATGATTATTCAAGTCAAAATTATTACATAAAACCAGATCTGAATTCATTATGCTTAAACATATATTTGTTTTACTGAATATCAAAGGACTTCTTGTTATTTAAAAGAGGAAATTATCTTTCTTATTATGTTTCTTACTTTTTTTTTTTACCTCCTCTGTATTTTCACTTAGGTATTATTTGCTCATTGTCAAGATTTACAACATTTGCATTTCATTTATAACTCTCCTACCCAAAGTAATTTAAATTTAGTCCTCTACTTAACTGGAAGAGATTCATTTAATTAATTCTTCTACCATGGTTTTTTCTATTATTGGTTCTTTATTATGATTCATCCCTGGATTTCCTCATGAAATGGTGCTTTCAAGAAGACCCTGTTGTATAATTGAGAATACCTGTCTCTTTTCCTTCTTGCTGTTTTTAACTTATTTTGTAATTAACTTACTTTTTTACAATGATCCTTTATTCCCTTTTTTTCCCAGCATAGCATGTTTTCATATTTATTATGTGGTTTCTTTTTAGAAATTACATTTACAATGATATTATACATTAGATGAATTCTGAGTGGTTCCATTCCTACTTGTGCATTTTCTCCAGGAAGTGATAGTTTGAAGGTAAGCATTGCATTCTGCCTGCTGCCTTGTGAAATGAGAAGATACATGATAGAGGAGAGGTCATCTGAGTCTCTGTGCAGCCCCTGTTATAAGTTACATGCTCTGCTTTTCCTCTGAGGTTGTACCACAGATCTTGCCTGGGATTTAGAACAAGCAGTCAGGGTCAGTTACTGTAAGGACCACAAAGGAAAGATTTCCTCAGGTCTGAAGTTGCTTTCCCCCCATTACTTTCTCTCAACCATTCCCATTATAAATACTCACTCTTGCCTTTCCTTCACTTGAAAAATGATAACATAGTTGCTTGGTTCAATGACTCCAGATATGGAGGCATTCTCAATTGATGAGAAAGAATATTCAAGATTTGATTAGACATTAGTACTGCCTCTGGAAAACAAGATTGTCTACACTATGGTTGATTATTTCCAAAGAAGATAAGTTTTGAAGTTTTATGGCAAAAATAAAAGACACCCTTTTTCTTATTTTGTTGTTGTTAATCATTATTTGTTGCTGTTGGGTGGGTATTTATTGTTGTTATTGTTTATTTAGTTAGATATTAGGCAAAGTCTTATTTTAGCTATTATTGGAATTCCAGCTTACTGGGACTAACTATAAAACATAATCAAAATACAAAAAAAAAATAGTCTTTTGGAAGCATTAGAAAATCACCAAGACAGAGCTACAAACCCTGATAGAAGAAATGTACTCAAGTTAGCTCAACATGCACCCAAATTTTCTCCTTGGGGGGGCATCATAAGGGTCTTCATCCATGAAGAGCCCAAATAACAGTAAAATATTGCAACTAAGGACTTCCAAGACATCTGGGTTCAGAAGGTAAAAATGCTAGAAAAGAGAGCCACAGAGAGAAATCCCCAGATATTTGCATGAAAATGCACCTGAACTTTGCCAAATTTCCAGGAAGCACATTGTGTAATAAGTCCCTGGGACACCTAATAGAAGAGCATCTTCCTGGAGTCTGAAAGTTAGGTGGTTCCAGAGATCTTGGAAGGCTGGGAAGACAGTGCTCGAAAACTTTGTGAACATCCTGGGCATTTGACTGTAACCGTAAAAAAGACTACATTCTAAGAGTGAGGGCCATGCCTTAGGAATAAGTGTTATGCCCTAGTAATAAGGGTAAATACAAAATATATATTCCTCACCCACAATAGAGACTAAAATGAGACCTTGAACACTCTAATCCACTAGCAAATTATCTGCCTGTCAAAACAAAACTCAACTCTTGAAAAAGATAACATGATTCAGAGTCTCTGTAACTATCATCTATGATATCAAGTATACTGTAATAGTCTGCTGGAGCTGCCATAACAAAATACCACAGGATGGATGGCTGAAGAAACAGAAATGTATATCTTGCCCTTCTGGAAGCTAAGAAGTCCAAAATTAAGGTGCTGACAAAGTCAGTTACATCCTGAGACATTTTTCTCTTGTTTGTAGGTGGCTGTCATTTTACTCTGTGCTTACAGGACATCTTTTTGGGGACAGTCCAGAGAGAAGGTGAGCTTTCTGTTGTCCTGCTTTATAAGAACACCAATTCTGTTGGTCTGAGTACATCCTTATGTCTTCATTCAACCTTAATTACTTCTGTAAAGAACCTACCCATTCTA
Source organism: Tamias sibiricus (assembly GCA_025594165.1). NCBI lineage: Eukaryota > Metazoa > Chordata > Mammalia > Rodentia > Sciuridae > Tamias > Tamias sibiricus. Next base: position 79,889,468 of record CM046661.1, read on the forward strand.
CTATCATGTATAACTAATAAGAACAAATTAAAAAAATAAAAGAAATGCATTAGGAAATACAAAAGTAATAGACTTTTACTTTTTGAAAATTTTAAATTGGATTTTGAAAATATGTTATGACTTAATTATTTTAAGTTTTAATTTTCAAAAACAGAACCATTAGTCATCATTTTTAAATATATACATTGTCACTTTTGTTTACCACAAATAATTGCAAAGCACAAAACATATTGGAAGAGTCAATGAACAATCAAAATGTATGCTTATAAAATACTTAAAAAAACAAAGGACCTATCTCCAAATTCAGTCACTCTGGAGGTTATAGCAGCAACATAAAAACATTGGGAATACACACAAACATACAGTCAATAATACAATAAAAATTACTAAATAGGAAATCAGCACAAAAATTACCAATAATCAAGAGATAAAAATCAATAGAAGTAGATAAAAGGTTAGATACTGAAATAAATAAATAAGGACTTAAAAGTTGCTAGCATTATTTTATTATGCTAAAGCCAATAGAGGAAATAATGAAAAAAAAAATAGATTAAAAAGTATAAGCATCATGTGTTCATCTCTTTGGAGTATTTCAACAGAGAAATGGAAAGTATAAAAATGATCAAATACAAACCTTAGACTATAAATATGATACCTGAAATTAAGAAATTAAGAACTTCCGGGTGCGCGGTGGTACACGCTGGTAATCCCAGCAGTTTGGAAGGCTGAAACAGGAGGATTGCGAGTTCAAAGCCAGCCTCAGCAAAAGTGAGATGCTAAGCAACCAAGTGAGAACCTGTCTCTAAATAAAACACAAAATAGGGCTGGGGATGTGGCTCAGTGGTCAAGTGCCCCTGAGTTCAATCCCCAGTACCACCCCCCAAAAAATAAAATAAAAAATATTTTTTAAAAAAAGAAATTAAGAATCTATTTGATGAGTTTAACTGTGAATTATGAGATTAGAAGACAGAATTAGTAAATTCAATGATATATCACTAAAAAAAATCCAGAAGAAACCACAGAGAAAAATAAAGAGTAAAGGACCTAAACAGCACAATAAATGCAGAATATGATCAACAGGTATAACACACATGCAATTGGTGTTATAGAAAGAGAAGAAATAGATAAATAAAAGAAATGCTGAGAAAATAAAGGCAGAAAATTTTGCAAATCTGATGAGAAAGATAGTAGCCCTCAAATTCAAGAAGCTTCATGAACTCGAAAGCAAAAAGATAAAACTACACTTAGAAACATCTCTATCTACTTACAGATACTAATCAATGTAGAAAATATTAAAAAGAACTATGGAAACAAAAAAAATACATCATCTTTAAGGAAAAAATAGTATTGTGTCTACCTACAACTAAAAAAAATTTTTTTTTAATTGAAAAAGAACAAATAATAAACTCTCCACATAAACTATGGAAGACAGGAGAAAATGGAATGTTATTTTTAAAATTCAAAACTAGAATTTTCTATTTATTGAAATAAATCATTCTCAGTCAAAAATTGAGAGGGTTCATTGAGATCAGAACAATTTTTTAAAAAGGAAAATAATTCTAAATGGAAGTTTAAAAATTAACAATTGTAACTCCACATAGGGTAAACATACAGGTTAAAATAAATAAATACTGACCATTGAAAGCCACAAACATTAAAATATTTTGTAGATTTAAATAATACTTGGAAGCAAAACACACCATATTACCAAACAATGTAAGAGACATATTTAAATTTATGCTGTTATAAGTTTCTTACACAGTTTGGGATGTGTTAAAATTACTAATTTAAGATGCACTGTTAATTAAAGAAGGCAATTTGCAATTTCTAAGAAAATAATACAATAATCCAAAAGTCTAGCAAATAAAGTAAATAAATAAAACAAATGAAGTAGGAATATTTCATCAATATTAACAAAGCAAGAAAGGATAAATAAAGGAACAAACTGACAAAAAATTAATAAAATAGACTTAAATTCAACTATTTCAATAATGAAATTGGGTATAAATGTGCTAAATATTCCAATTAACACAATATGTCAGACTGGATTAAAATTAATATAACTACATATTTTTTACAAAAGAAAAAATGCTTTAATAACAAAACACAGATAAAGTAAAAAAAAAAAAAAAAAAAAAAAAAGAAGAAAGAAAGAAAAAACAATGTGTCATATAAACTTACAAACTCTAACCAAAGCAAAGAGGCAATTCTGAAGTTAAGTGTCATTCAGTACCATTATGTACATAAAAGTCAGCACACACAAAAAAATATATATACCTGTAATCATCGTGCTCCAATACTTTTATCTTGCAGTGGAGTTCATCTCTCTCGGTAAGATTTATTTTGGCTTGGCCTTGGTTGGTTGCCTCTATTCTCCTTACCCATTTTCAGTTTCCCATTTGGTGCTACCCTGAGCATGACAAGAACACCAGGGACAATTACATTTACAGAAATGTAACCTGTGCCTAGAATTCCATGTCTCTTTTGCACAGATTCTCATCCTGGATCCTCCCTTCCTCACCCCAGGGTAAGCAAGATTGTGGTAATTGCAGTCCATTTATTAGGAAATGGAGAAGACAGCAAATGCCCCATGTGGCTACAAGAGCAAGTTTCTAATTGAACAGATCTTTCAGCCATAATCCCTCAATCAAATTTACCTCTTAGGAGTCCATCTCTGTCTAAACTATTTTTCCAGACCACCAGAGATTAGATTTTCCTAGTAGAATTGGATTTATTATTGAACTGTTATTGTTATTGCTTTTAATGATTTAAAGTGGGCAGTACAACAGTTTCACAATTACTGTGTGTGTGTGTGTGTGTGTGTGTGTGTGTGTGTGTTAGTAATGTGCAAGGGAGAAAGAGGCAGAAACAGCAATAAGTAAATTAAATGTGGTAACCAATAGAGTTATATAAACACTGTAGTTATATAATGTGGAATCTTGAAAAAGTCAATTCAAGAGGAATAATAAATTTTATTGGCAGTTAATACTGCTCAGATTATATTGGGTGTTCTTTACATAATAAACCATCAGGAAATTGGAAACACATTTCCAAGGTCTTGACAATTTGTGGACCTGAAAAAATATTAAAAATAAAATTTAGTCTACCACAGGGTCAATGTGAAAAGCTAAAGTTATTTATATAGAAAAGTTCATGTGGTTTTCTACTTTCTAAATTTCAAACTGGAACAATTTTTTTTTAAATTTTACAAAATCTGATTTATCACCTATGGTTAAAAAGGCTACGAAATCATATGAACCAGGGTAACTTTTCATCTTGAGATTGAATCCATCATGGGATTTAAAGAAGAAACTATTCTTTTGCCAGTGAAGTGGCTATTTAATAATTCCAGTTGATACAACTGTGGTCTGGAATGAGCCAATGGTGCAGTAGGAAAGTGGCTGAGTAGAGCTTGACACCTGAAGTATATTTCACCCACTAAAGAAATTCCAAAGTTTAACAACAGCCAGCAACTGAGACAGATCAGTGGCAAACTCAGGCAAGATTGTAGAAGGGAAAAACTGGTACAGTTTTATCCACCATTTACTCACATTTTATCATAGTGCCTGACACAGAGATGTTGCTTAACTCATTGTCAGTACTGTCAAATAAAATAAATACAATAAAATATGTGTAATCTATAGATAATTACACATAAACAAACACATAGTAACATCTGTTTTAATATTTCATCTGGTTAGCTATCCCTGGATAAGTCTCTCTAAAATGTACAAAAATATATAAAATAAGACATTAATAAAAAATGAAAATTCACACAAACACCAAAATCTAAAGCCAACATCCAAGTAAAACCAATCCCTTTAAGAGTTTAGGTATATTCTTCTGCCTTTGTCTCTATAGTCACACATATACACATATGCACCCACACATCCATAAGCATACTTTAAAAATGTGCATATTAGATCATAAATTGTTCTTTTCCCATTCACTGTTTAGAAATCTTGTCACTACTACAAATGTACTTCATTGACTTCAACTGGGTCATGGTATTAGGGACAATGTACTAAGCACAACTTATTTAATTTCTTGACAATCTAAAGAATATATTTTTAATTTAGAAATATTAGCCATCATTTTTAATAATATAGTAAGTCTATATATACCAACGTGAAAATATCTCCAACACATAAACAAGGTGCAGTGTGTAAAATCTGATGCCACTTAGGTAAGAAGACCTATATAATTTCTATGTGGAGACACGCACAACTCCATAGTAAATGCTTGAACAAAAAAATGAAAAAGTCTCCCAGGAGCTGATGGAGTTGGTATTGGTAGATGGGAGTGTTAGCCTCATTGGTAATGTTTCAGTCTGTTTCATTTAATTTATCTTATGATGAAGATATACATATTATGCTAGTTGGAAAATAAAATCACATTATCCTTTAGAAAATAAGCTATAAAATGAGTACATGTATTCTGGAGATGGCTGAAAAAGCCTGTCAAGGAAGCTTGGTCCATCTGTAGCAAAATCATCAGTGCAAAAATGAAAAATGGTTGAATTCTACAGTTACGTATCTTAAATGAACACTGCCAAAATGCCTCATATGCTTTTTTCTGGTGACTGTGAATAATATTTTAGCCAGCTTGTTTATGAAGGGTGATGATGGGAAGGCATGAAAGTAAATTAAAAGATGCTGTCATTCATGTCACACTCAGGAACTGAGAATGGGTGCCATGCTGCTGTCAATCATGGGTGTCCATGGCATATTAGTGCCATCACAGGGCTAGCTACACAAAGGTCTTATCCTGTAAAAGCTAGATTCAGTATGGTCAATGTTAGTTGCCTTGCTGTTGGTACCCTCTTTTGCATTTCACATATGGTTTCTTTCTATTTTTCCTTTTACATTAAGCTACATGATAATATAAGGAGATAACACTGCTGGAGCTTATTGAAAAACAAATATAAAAATTTACAATTAAATTTTAAAATATATTCAGAGCTCAGAATTTCAGAGATGAGCAAAATACATAAAACAGATATAAAGCTATTTCTAGGTTTTTACCAAAAACACTGGAAGAACTCAATTTTCCTTACATTTAGTAACCTGAAGAACTATAATTGAAAGGAGCTTTTAACTAATAAGAGTGGCGAAGTCTCCAATTCTAATGTACAGACATGATTATTACAACCGAGACTGGAATGAGAATAACCTTGGACCAGCAAAGAGGTGTCAATAGAATATGGATTGTATTAAAAAAAAAAATACCTCTGGAACAAATGAGCAGAGAGCTTGTTCTCTTTGCCAAACTGCCATTAAAGGCTTTTACTGGTTCTCTAACTGGGTTGAATTGTACAGTAATGTCAAAAAACCACTGTGTAACATGTGCAAATGAAGGTCATCATCCATGAGTTTACAACATAATACAGTCATTCACAGATTACATATTTTTGTTTTTTCATCATAAACTCTCAAGTTAAAGAACTTCCTCAAAAGATGTAAGGTTAGGTAAGATTCTGCCAGCTAAGTTAGCAGACCTCTTATCAAAACTATTCTTAAAAATTTGGAAGTATTTCAAAATTTTTGTCTGTGCAGCTCATGATTAAGGCACAACAAGAAGAGACCAGTTTGAAGCTTTCCAGAATGCTGATTTCAGCTGGCCAAAGAGAAGAGGAACGCATACCTGATCTTCTCTTATAACACACCACAAAAATCTATAGAAGTGTTTGCCTAATAATCATTAAGTGTTCATTCCAAACAGAGAAACTCAGAAAGCACAGGGCATACACAGACCTGCCAGACCAAGCCAAGTTGAAAATACATAGGTATTAACTCTCAGGAAGTTGTCAAGTGGCTGAAGGGAAGAGGGGCAGTTTTTATGAAAGTCAAAATATAGAAGTAAGAATTATAGACCAGTAGACAAGCAGAAGCAAAAGTCAAATGGAGTATCTTTTGACCTTACAATAAACCATGGTCTGGCTTTCAGGAATTAGTTCTCCAAATTGATTTAACTCAGCTGATTTGCATTACTCAAATTGACAAGAGATCCAAGCATATACTTCAAGATGACTATTTATTAAATTTTCATGGTGTACATCAATTTTCTGTGACCAAAATATTTGTATTTCCCATTCAGATCACTCTCTTTTTTGTATATATGCAGAGTTAAAATAACATTTACTAGGACTCTAAATAATATAAATAATATAAAATTGGCATAAAGGAATATTTCATCTGAAGTAGATAAAAGAAAGTTGTATCTCCTTCTTTACAATTTCTAGTTATGTTTTTACATATCAAATTGAGGGATTTGTATCATTTGCACACATGCAAAGGGAAGGATTTCTCTATATATCTAAAATCTATCAAAATTCCAGGAAAGAGGATCCAATTTCTCCTTTTATCTTCATTTGGCTTTTGCTTTCTTTGCCTGGAGAAGATAACAATAAATTTGATTAAGCAGCTTGGTCCCAAATTACAATCAAACCCCTCATCCAGTTTGGAGTTAAAATGCTTTTCAAATTTTTTTCATCCATCCAATTACAGATAATCCATTGGTTTCTTCTTATATTCATTATTGTACTAGTACAGATTTCTCCAGTTTTAATCCCAAAAGATGCAATTATTTCCCTTATTGCCAAATTTTCCGCGGACACAAAAATACTACATCCATAATGTATATGATTCTTCCCAGATTGTTCCCACTTTATGGCTTACTTTAGTAAGTACACCATTATGAGAGTTTTGTGTCCTGCAGATAACCTCAATGTTTAGAGTGCTCAATCCTCCACCCTATTAGGAGTCGGGTTCTGATAGCCCCTGTCCAGAGGCTTTGCTTTGCATGCTGCCTCCATCTTTCACATAACTATGTGTATTAGTCATCTTTTGTCACTGTGACAGAATACCTGAAAAATCAACTTAGAGAAGGAAAGATTTATTTTGACTCATGGGTTGAGAATTTTCAGAACATGGTTGGCTGGCTTGAGTCTGGACAAGGTAGTACATGATGGCAGAGGGCATAACAGAGCAAAGCAGCTCATGCCACAGCAGCAGGGAAGCAGGGTAAGAGAGTGACCAGGGACAACATATAGTCTCCAATGGCAGGCCCCCAGGGACCATTCCTTTAACCAGGCCCCATCTCCCCAGTTTTGACCATCACAAAATAATGCCATCAAATTTTTATTCCACTGATGAGGTCAGAGCCCTCCTGATCCTATCACTTCCAAAAAGCTCCACCTCTGATCTTTGCTGCACTGGGGACCAAAGACTTATATCTCTGGGGGACACTTCATCCAAACCATAATATGATGCTTCTGGATCACCAACTTTCAAGTAACATATTTTAGAGTTTGGCTTTCTATATTCTTCTTTGATTTGAAACATTCCATAGAGAACAACCTTTCATCTTTGGAGACCAAGGTGTTCCTGTCCACACACTTTCACTCTCATGATTAGGTAGGTTTCCTTTGTCCCTATTATAGTTTAGATACGAGGTGTCCACCAAAAAAGGCTCATGTTTGAGATAATGAAAAAAAAATTTTAGAATTGAAATGATTGGGTTATGAGAGCCTTAGCCTAATCAGTGCATTAATTCATTTGAATGGGATAACTCAGTGGTAACTATAAGCAAGTAGGTTGTGGCTAGAGGAGGTAAGTCATTGGGGGCGTGCTTTGGGGGTATACATTTTGTCCCTGGTGAGTAGCTTTCTCTCTACTTCCTGGTTGCCAAGTCCTGAGCTGCTTTCCTCCGCCATACCCTTCTTCCTTTATGCTCTGCCTCACCTCAGGGCACAGAGCAAGAGTCAGTGGTCTACAGACTGAGACCTCTGAAACTGAGTGCCAAATAAACTTCTCCTCTAAAATTGTTCTTTTCAGGTATTTTGGTCACAGCAGCACAAATGTTGACTAAAATAGTGCCTACTATTAGGGTGGCTTTTCACTGGTGTAAAATTCTCTAGCAGCCTTGGTAAGTTAAGAAGAACACGAGGTTTGGATGCTCTCTGGAAGACGTTGCCCACTGAGTTAAACCTGCACATTACAGTGATGTGACCTTCACTCTGTAGGTAGTTATTAAGCTATGGATGTATCCTCAGTTATGCCTGTATTAATAATAACTACTGTCTGCTGCTTTATAGGATTTTCCTTTTAATATTTTGTGACAACATACTTATGTTATTTTCAGTTCAGGGAATAGTTTATTCAGGGGCTTAGTAGCAAAGATATGTTAACAGCAAGAACAGAATACAGAACTACTTAATTTTGAGCTGTCAGCCCTGCAGTAGACATACTCCATAAAGTTGGCTTTTTGATTTGTTTTGTTTTGTTGTTGTTTTCTTGGGGGCAAATCTCTTAATTTTCTCTTTTGTTATTTGGTGGGTTTTTTTTTTTTCTTGGTAGTTTACATTTTACCTTATATTAGTACATTATAATTATACATCATAGTAGGGCTTATTGTGACATATCCATAAATGCTCATAAAATAATTTTCTACGTTTTGATATAAAACACCAGGTTTAAGATATGAACAGAGATGAAAATCAGAACAAATTTCTAGTTTCTTTTACCACTCTTCTACTCTATGGGCAAGAAAAATCTTAGGATGAATGAAATGATACATAGTAAGTTAGGGACTCGAACTGTTTGTCATATGTCTTATATAATCTAACATATAGTCATGTACTGGTCTCATTTTAAAGGTTAAGAATGGAATAACATGATTTCCTCTGTGCTCAGCGCATCAAGGGCACATTCCAGAGGATGAGCTATGGTGAATTTGTCACTGAGATCCAATACTTTTCTTATAATGCAATAGACATTAGTGCAAATGATTAATATCCTTCTAGAATGTCAATCTCCTATTACCAATATAGACAAAAGCAATAACCTCCAACATCGAGGTAGCACTTCTGTGATGTTTTCATCTCTTTCACTTATCTGCTTCATTTTTAGAGAGGAAACTCAGCCTCAAAGGATATCTTGTCTAATTTTACAAAGGTAGTTATTATTAAGTATTAGGTATACTTCCTAAGTAAGGAAATTAGATTTTGTTTTGGGAAACATGTATTTAACCACTTAATATTTTGCTTCTAGTTTTATTTATACCATTTATTCATTAACATACATTGAGTCTCTAATATATCTGAGGCACAATATTGGCACTAAAAGGATACTTCACGGAAAAATTCAGACACATTTCATCAGCTGAATCATTTACAGTATATTGGTGCAATCAGTTATTCAACAAGTGGGAAGTGTTAAAGTTTCACAAGCTCTCCACACTTGCCCTATGGTCAGTTACTGACACCATGTGGTATCTCTCCACTGCCTCTTGTGTTGTGCAGCATACTGGTGGAACAGGATATGTTGCCCATTAGTTGACTAGTAACTTCATGGAAAGAACCAAGACTAGTGAAATATACACAAAGAGTGCTGGTGGTTTCCAGGGTATAGGGACAGAAATAAAGTGTTCCAGGGGTTGAGTGGAGTGAGTAGGCTCTGTAGCTGAATTTTAGTGAAGAAGCTTAGACAGGTGAATATGAATGAATAAACAAAAGCGAAACTTCCTCATATCGGGAAAGGGAGAAGTAGTGTGTTAGGACCAAATCCAGCACATATAGGGGCAGAGTCCATAAACTACATTCTATTGAAAAAAGTTAAGATGACCCAACCAGAAGCAGATGCCAGAGTGAGTCTCAAAAGGGCAGCTGTAGGATAGGAGGTGGGCAAGCTGGCAGATGCTGCCTTGAATAGGGTAACTGAGGGCTTGCCTCAGAGTCTTCTCCAAGACACTGCTTCTAGTTGGAGAGGGGAGTCTGTCCTGAGTTCATCTCCTCAATGCAACTAGGAGTCAGGTGAGAAGCCCCTTCATAATTCTAATGAAATTAGTGGAGAAGGGAAGGATTATTTTTCTTAGTCCCCAATCCCCTTCTAGATATAGACTCTACTTTTGTTGAGTGAATATTTTGCTAAGATGGCCAAATAAGAGCTGAGGCCCTCAGGCAAGGTAAATATCAATGGGTGTTGATAAATTTCCTTTTAAGGAAGGTAGGTTCTGTTCATCTGAATAATTCTTCAGGCGAGATCACCTAAGTTTTGGATGAATCTGAATTTGTTGGAACAATAGAAGAAATTTGAAAGATTTCTGGGGAAAACATTAAGAAAGAAAAACACCTATTGATTAGTAGCTAAAGAATCACTCTTGAAGAAAAAAAGAATAATAGAGATTATTACTAAATTATTTGCTGCAAATTATGCAATATAAATTCACTCTTTTATTTTCCAATTAAAATCTATATTGTTCCTTAATGCTTCTGTGACTTACATTTGACTTTGGAACATTTGACCAAGTATTGAGTGCTTATAAAAGTTTGTATAAGGAAAATTAGGGGTTATTCACATGGAGAGCTATATATAAGTTGGATTTTAATATTAATAATAATAGATACCATTTGCTTAGCTTTACAATGTCCTAAATGCTTTCCTTATTTTATCTCATTTAATATTTATCCAAGCTATATAATTTATTATATAATTAGTATTTTAATTGCTTTTGCCTGGAATTGATGCATTACTACTATTTCTCTTCTTTCTTTCATTTTTTTTTTTTTGGAAAAATTTGGTTAAATGGTAACACCTAATATAAATGAAGACAGAAAATATGGTCCCTTTTACTAGAAATATCTCTACTTTGAAAGAGAGAACACTCAGTTAAAATACAGCCAACTGTATTGCCTATAGCAGTCAGATAGATAGTATCTCCATTATGCAGATAAGAAAACTGAGGCTTAGAGAAATTTACCTCCTCAATGACACACAAATAGAATTAGAACAGCTGAATCTATGTCAGGTATTTTTTAGATGCTTAATGTATATGATCTAATTTAAATGTAAGACAAAGCTGCTTTAAGTAGATCAAGTTAGAAAAATAGAGTAAAGCTGAGGGCCTCAATCACCAGGATGAAAATGCAACAGAAGCCATTAAAAGGAATAAATAAAATCTTTCTGTACTCATAAGGAATGGACCAAAATGTGCATTGTTGAATGGAAATGAAGGGGTAAACCCATATGATGCAGTGTGTCTATGTTAAAATTTTGTTGACATGTATTCATGCATACACAAAACATCTCAGGAGGAACATACTGCTGAAACAGTGATTTCTTCTGTGGAGAGAACTAAGGACTGGAGAGGGACTTCCCTTTCATCATATACCCATTTATAACTTTTGAGTATTTTATTATGTGTGTTGTAATTACTTATGCAAATTTTAAAATATAAGTAAAACTACAACAAAGTGATCTGAAGACATCTCAACCCTTTAAGAACTGCCAGTTTGGAGAACTTTTATGCTGACCTTTCCACTCACACTGTTTTTTTTTTGGCTGCGTGGAGCCTGCAAGGATATCTTTCTCGACTTCCTCTGGCTTGAAATTGTATTGACTCCTGGAAACTTTAGGGAACATTGACCCTTGGGCCCACAGTCAATAAGCAACTATGTGACCTGGTTCTGCCTCCTGTTTCCTGGCAGTTGAATCATCCAGGTTGGCTAAGTACTAACTAGCCCCCGCTTCAAATTTACCACTTGTGCTTGGATCTGCTTTCCCAAGACTGAAAGTCTAGCCAGGTTTTCTGGGTGACTGGTCTCAATGCAGCACACATGTAGAAAATCTGCAAAAATAATCCAAGATGTATGATCAGCAAATGAGTGACTTGAGAACAAAGGATAATGAAGTTGCAAATGTGAATTCCTATGATTAAAGATTGAAAGAAAATAAGAATCATTTTTCCCGTTCATGTTTATTAAAGCAAATCATTAGTGATTTTTATACCAGCTATCTAGTTAGGTCAGGATTTACCATGGCCAGAACTGATTTGCACAAACAGGATAGCAGGTGCAAACAACTTAAAAATAGTCTTAAGTGGAAATAATTACCACTTTGTTTAATCAAGAAAACATATCTTTATGCCAAAAAGCCCCTTTCCTATTTTGCAAAGTCCTAATTACCACTGCATACAAAAAGAGTTAGTACATTAGTTGAAATTTCTAGTTTCAAATATTTAAAGTAGTTACTACAGTTTAGAGTATGCTAGAAATTATCTTTTAGTGAAAAAACGGCTTCATAGACAATAACGGTTGTTCCACTGATGCCTATTGTTCAATTTTTTTTTTTTTAATTACTCTCAATCCTCTTAAGGAATAGAATGCAACTAAACAGATATAGAGATCTAATCTTTTTTGTATGGTCAAAAATACTGTATTTTTAAAGGGACATAATCTCTTAACAGGTAAATTCCCTTAAAAATTATGTGTATAATAGGTGTCCCCACTAGAAATTAAAATATCTTGAACAGCTACAGAGTCAAAACAAATTTCGTAATTAAAAACACATTTGTAGTGCACATGAGGTTTAGCTAAATTATGCCACATTCCTTGATGTCCTGTTTGGAATTCAGGTGGTAAAATATAAAATCTGACTTTCCATATATTCTTAAAATTAATTCATTTATATATTCACTCAAACCAAACAAACGTTTCTAAAATTATTCATCTTAAACTTATTTGGACAGTGAAAAATGTCAGCATACAATATGCTTATTCTACTTTAGCCTAGAAATGGTTGCTTCAGCTCAAATGTCAACTTTTAAACCAAACAAAAAGCCAGCAACATTCTAACATTTAGATATGAGAGGGAAAATAAAGACTGGTGGCTCTCTTAGTTTTCTGTTTTTGTTTTTGTTTTCATTTCAAATCTCCTTGTCCTGCAAAACTTTAAATTTGAATTATGGTTGTTTCCATTTGTAACACTTTGTTACTAATTAGCTGCAATAAAAGCAACTTCTTTGTGTTAAAAAGATCAGTTCACTGTGTTTCCATTCACAAGCTGAGAGGAGGATCCCAAGTTCAAAGTCATCTTCAGCAACTTAGTGAAGCCCTAAGCAACTTGGTGAGACCCTGTCTCTAAATAAGAAAAAAAAAGGACTGGGGATGTGGCCCAGTGGTTAACACCCCCCCCAACCCCGTGTTCAATCCCTGGTATTAAAACAAACAAGCAAAAAACCAATGTTTTCAATCTCATTATAAAATTATAATACATTTCAACACTAACTAGTGGATTTACCTCTTTTGAGGAATGACAGCAACAAAAGCAAACTTCTCTGGTAGAGAAGAATTCAGCATGCTGCTCTTTTAACTTTTACTCTTCAAAAATGCTGTGATACCAACTATATATTTCTTCCTCATCCCTATGATCATCCCTTCCTAAGCTCCTCTGCAAATTTTTTTTCCTGCATTTTTTTTGTGTGTTTGTGTGTGTGTGTGTGTGTGTGTGTGTGCCAGGGATTAAACTCTGGGGCACTTGACCACTGAGGCACATCCCCAGCCCTATTTTGTATTTCATTTAGAGACAAGGTCCCATTGATTTGCTTAGTGCCTTGCTTTTGCTGAGGCTAGCTTTGAACTTATGATCCTCCTGCCTCAGCCTCCCAAGTGGCTGGGATTACAGGCATGTGCCATAGTACCTGGCTTTTTCCTGCATCTTACCTACAAGTATTGGGGCCTTTTAGAACCTTTAGGTGAGATCTTCTCTTCTCTTCTCTCTTGCTTCTTCTATGTTCTCAGGAAGCCCTGTAGTTACCTGAGCAGATGAGCCCTACATTCATATAACTATGATAACTGAACTTTCCTGGTTCAGGAGCAGAGGTCCCCGAGGCTGAGATGCAATACAATACTGCGCTAGTGCTATGTCCTTCAAAGGTCCTCATGTTAAAGGCCAGGCTACTGGCCTATTGGGAGGTGGTGGAGACTTTAGAAGGTGGGACTTAGTGGAAATAAGATCAGTCCCTGGGGACATGCCCTTGGAGGTGATACTGGGATCCTGGCCCCTTCATCTCTCTTGTTTCCCAGCCACAGTGAGATGAAAAGATCTCCTCTGCCATGCACTTCCACTGTGATATGCTGCCTTGCCAAAAAACAGTGTGGCGGCCAAGAGACCAGATTCAGGGTAAATGTGTGTTTTCTAGGATCTAAGTGTAGTCTCCAAGAGCTATCTTGAAAGACGTCCTTCTCAGGAAGTCTTTCTGCTAAGGATGGGGTGATTCTGCAAAGAACTAGAAATGCACTAGCTGCTCACTTTTGCCCTACTCAGAGGGCACTGAGGACACATTTAAAACACATCAGTTACTTCTCCTCTGTCCCTTAAGCCCCTTGAAATCCTGCCAAGACTCAGAATCATCATATGCTACTGGAAGAGTAGGAGCTGCCACTCTCTGTGGGCTCAGAATCCAAATACGGGACAGCTAAAGGAGACGAGAGGTTCCAATTTGGATGAGCATTTAGAATTTTAATAGTTTGGAAACGATCATGGATTTTTATTTGCCTAATACTGATGTGAAAAGCCATGACATTTCCCTATTCAGTGGGAGAGAACAAATAATTGAGCAGAAAGGAGTTAGAAACAAATTGGAGAAAGTTATGAAGCTGCCTTCTAACTGCAAATAATGGTTGCAGTTGTATATTATGCCCAGACTTCAACTCTGAGCTCTGAAATTAAATATTTTGCTGACCACTTAACATCTACATTTGGATAATTTGTAGTCATCTCTAACTTAACACATCCAACACTTGATTCCAGCCTCCTCTCAGCACTGATCTGATGTTCCTTCAGGATCTCCCATGCCCTGACAAGACCTTCCATCCACCCACTCTCCAAAGCCAGAAAACAGAGTGATCCATCCCCACCCACCACATCTAATATTTTAACAAGCCCTCTTGATTCTAACTGCAAAATATGTGGCATCCTCATCTGTCCATCATCATTATTATAACTCTTGGCCAGGGCACACTCATCTTTCTCTCAGACCACACTACAATAATCCCCTAATTGGTTTCCTTACATCTATGGCTGCCCCTTTTCAATCTTCAACATAGAAGCCACTGTATTAATTACATAACCATTTTATCAAGGTGTCCCATCTTTATGTTTTAACATAAAGCAAATTTTCCTTTACTAAGCCACTGCTTACTGTTACATAGTATCTCCCTGAGCAATATTTCAGCCTGATCTCCCTTGTTCTGGGTCACTTTGGGTTAGTTGGTCTCATGCAGCTTCTAAGACCAAGTCCCATTTATCTGCACACTTTAACCCCACATTCAGTCTGACTCCTTTCCCAATCCCACCAGCCCAGGTGACTCTTGTAGCTCACTTGGCTCTGAATGGAGGATCATTGCTCTTCTCAGCTTTTGCTTTTCTAGGTCTGTGGTAAGAAGAGGCTAGGGTGGCAGAGTGATGTCATTTGGAACCACAGCATATTCTGGCACCTCCTATTCTAACATGTGGCTTGCTGGGTTCTATGGACTATTTTTTATATGCTTGCTTTGTTTTCTTTTATTTTAATCCATGTATGAATGTTGGAGTACTACTTAAAGCATAGCCCATGACAGAATAAATACAGAAGGTATGCATCAAGAACATTTTGTCATTGCCCTGGCATCCCACCATCCCTGAAAAAGGAATGGACAGGTTATTTTTATTTCATTTTGCTAGTAATTCATTCTTATTATTTTTTCAGAAGAAGCAGTCTATAATAGATTGGGAAAATAAGAAGAAAAAAAGAAGGAAAGAGAGAGGAAGGAAGGGGAAACATGACAAGAAAGGAAAGGAAACAAAAAGAAAGAAAAGAAAAGAAAGGGGGGAAAGCCAGCCTTTTATCACAAGTAGTTTTAAAAATCAGTGCACTGGCATATGTGATATATTCTCTATAAATTGCCTAAAATTTCTTGTAAGAAGTACATAAACATTCAACTCCACAACTTCAGTTCTCTTAAGTGATAATTTACTCTCCCTCCCACTGATGTTCTCTTTCCACACGATCCAACTCTGTGCACCTACTCTTTACCCACCTACCTGACCAATTTCCTCATCACAACATCGACAACCACCATAGCTTTTGTCAATTATATTATTTAAATTGAGGTTTGAATTCAAATGGATCTATATTATGGTGCCTACATGGGTAGGCATTATAGTACCTACACACACAAAAAATGCTTTTTTGGCCCACCATGGATCATGATTCTCAATAACAGTTTTAGGCCCTATTGATTTGTTCCTAAATTTCTTTACCATTTATAATGAAATTACATGCCCTTCTTTACACATTATTCACTTCACCCTTTATATAAGAACTTTTTCTTCAAAATGATTGTTCAGGAAGATTAACGAATCCATTTGCATTAGGAAAAGCAAATATTACAAGGAACAGGAATAAAATGTTTTTATAATGATAATGTTACACATTTTTCTGAATGCAATCTGTTGGAAACTCTCCTGCTAATTAAATAAATGAAGATAAATTAAAATCAGTTAGATTTATCTCAGTTTGATTGTTGTGGTTCAATGTACACCAAAGAGAAAATGCCTTGTTTAGGATCAACTGAAGGGCTGCTTTTCCCTCAATCACATTTGGCTTTTTGTCAATGTTAGGGTTATTTTTCTCTTCCACATAGAGTAAATATGCCAATCTATCTGTCTAAATGATAACAAAACAAAACTCAGAGATGTTGAGCCCTTACATCTGTTCAATTTGATTGATTTTATTACAAGAAGAGCATGAATTGTACAGAATGTATTTAGAATTCTACAAGTTAAGAAAATATGTTTTATTTAATAGTTCAGTGTTCAAAAAACTATAAACACGTAACTAGTTGGAAGACTGTAGAAATCAGGGAAGTTAGAGGCAGCTAGCAGTGCAACAGGAAGGGTAAAGGCAAAGGGAAATTGTGTGTGCATGCCCGCAGGTGTGTGTATATGTGTGTGCATGTAGGAGAACAAGAACAAAGAAGAAGAGAGAAAAAGGGAGAAAGAAGAGTGAGGAGGAAGAGAGAGTCTATAGAGAGACAGCTCATATTTTTTTACAAGATTCAGAGAGATTACAACATTGTTTATCTGACATCCTCTAATTTTAGAATGTTTTCTATTCTATCCACTTTACCCTTGTTTTTACCATTTATCTCCTGAAAAGGAATTGCTAAAGAAGAAATACAAGCAAGCTTTCCAATCTCACTGCCATGGTAGCAGCATCCTGGGACCTGGGTAGCAGTAACTGGACACATAACTTCTCTGTGGCCTTCCCATTTCTTCTCTCAAACTCACCTAGGCTCTCCTTGGAATCCTTCCTTTATCTTTCTTCCCTACCCTCAACCTCAAAAACAAACAAACAAAAAAAGTAAAGAAGATACTTAAAGGGTAAGGGCTACAGTGATGACTATTATGAGTGGATTCATAAAAATACACAGACCTTGAGTCAAATATTATTTTCGTAGAGTCCAGGTTAGCTGAGGGCACGTCCCTTCCATTTCTCCTATTCTAACCAAGCATTTCTGGACCCTCTGGTGTGTTGGGCATGCAGTGTTCTCCCTTTCTATGTCTACCATGGCAAGTTATCTTCTGCCTCAAACAAGCTGGTAGTTTGTGATTGAACTGGTAGATGGTAGGAACTATATGAGGCTAATCATGTTTGTGTTTTATAAAAGCCTAAACTTATTAAAAAGATTCTTACATGCTTCTAGGATGTGGAGGAGAGAAGCATCCTTGTAGGTAAAAAGGTAAGGTGGGCAGGGGACAGAAAGAGAGAGAAAGAAAAGAAGGGGCCCAGCATCTGCTTTCTGGCAGGGCTCTGGGGAGGAGCACAAGGGGCCTTACACATCTGAATTTCATCACAAAGACAGTGTACAAAGGAGCACCAAAACTTTAAAGGATTGTGAGAGCTTATAAACAGCAGGCATCTGAGAAGAGACCACTGTGGATCCCATACTGGAAGTGCCTTCTCAAATATTTACCTTGCATAAAATCTCAGGACCTTTGTACAATTCTGAGGAGCTTGGAATTGGATTTAAATTGATTTCAGGAAATGAAGAAATGTCACATGTCTTGCATATGAAATTCACAACCATTCTATAAGTACTGTTAATATAAAAAGAAACAGAAAAAAAATCACAAAGTTTATATATGATTATATAATAATCATAAGCATTACATCTATGTGTTGCATGTGGAAATCAAGTATCCTTTAAGTAAAGATCTATGTCCCATTTAAGTGTCATAAGCATCACTATGGGCAGGGATCCTTGTCCACAGAGGTCCTCCACTCAGAGCCCG
Source organism: Tamias sibiricus (assembly GCA_025594165.1). Classification (NCBI taxonomy): domain Eukaryota; kingdom Metazoa; phylum Chordata; class Mammalia; order Rodentia; family Sciuridae; genus Tamias; species Tamias sibiricus. The sequence goes on from CM046661.1 coordinate 79,907,581, forward strand.
TCTTGTGAAACTCTAGTAACCATAATCCTGACTCTCCAACTAATTAGAAACTAAAGAGAGTTCTTCACTTTCAGCTTTCCTAGTGCAATTCCATCTAAGTAGTTGGCCACCTTGATTCTCTGACATAGCCCACAAACTGGTCAAAATGCATTCAGCATTTTGAGATCCAATTTCTCACATCTCAGCAACAGGAAATCAACAGGGTTGTGGCAGATCCTCAATATGTATTTCTGTGTAATAATTTATTCTCTTTACTCAGTAGTAAGTTTTTTTGTGTATGTATGTGTGTGTGAGTGTGTGTGTGTGTATGTGTGTGTGTGTATGTGTGTGACGGGGTGGGAAGACTGATTGGCGGATACTCCCATTATTTTCTATGATTTATCATTTTTCATTGTTAAACATTTCCCATTACGGATCCTTTATTCCAAGAATACATTGCTTCCTGACTCTGTACCATAGTACAGCAACGTGAAAACTGAGTCAGAAATTTATCCAGTGACCAGATAAACTCTCATAAATATGTTGTTTACAGCATAAGAACATAAATGCTTATTTATTTGTATCTCTTGCAAAATATCTCTTTCATATCTGATTATCTGATGGCCAGTAATTTGAACTTAACTAATATCCTGTAAAAATAAATTATAGGAACCAAGGAAATATTACATGTTTGAAAAATGTCTTCTGCCTGGCATAAAAACATTAAAATAAGTTTATATGCTAATTGTGACAATAATGGCCCTTTGGATGATTCTACATTACAAGCATCCACTGAAATGAAGTCCCCAGCTGTCACTGAGTACATCAAAAGGATCTTAGTTTGAGGAGTAAATATGTGATGATAGTGATTATGTGTGAATTGTGATTATATTCTTCAATAAAGAAAACATGCTGGGATTTACAACTTTCCTCTGAGAATCAATCAATGAATTAACACATATTGAACACCCACAGGGTTCCTGGAGCTGAACAAACAAATTACTTCATCAACCTGAAAAAACATCAGTTGGTGGACTAGCTGAGCAATGAACAGGGCTGAGCATGGCCCCCAGCAAAACCATCAGGCAGGAGGAATTTATTTTCACTGTGGATAGCATCTCCATTGTCAGTGAGTCCACCAAACAGTTCAGACTAGAAGTCTAGAAGTTCAAGCTGGCTTCCATTCTTAGCTCTGTCACCTGCTCACTGCTTAATGGTATCCAGGATGCTTCACCTTCTGGAGTTTTAATTTTCTAATGATAATATGAAAAATGATTGCTTTGTCTTATGGACAGTTTCAAAGGAAACAAGAAAAAACAAATGAGAAATTACTTCTCAAATTATTAGTTACTAAAAAGTTTCATTTTCTTTTCTATTTCCCTAAAGATGTTTCTTTTCATGATCTCTAATCTCCTTCTTTTTCTTCGAGATCCTCTCTCCAATGTCCTCCATATTGCTAAATCAAAACAACAGTCTGTTCTGGGTTTTCATCTTGCTTATCCTGTCAGTAGCCTTCAACATAGCTCAACCATGAGCTCATCTTCCTTCAATCACTTTCGTTATTGAGCTCCCAGGACATAAACTCCCACTTTTCTCCCCAAATCACTGGCCATGTTTTCTCTGGGCATTTCTTCCTCTTCTGAACTTTTATCTTTAGAGTTCAAAGGCTTGAGTTCTCAGACCTTCTCTTTTTTCACTAAACAGTACCTATTCTCTTCTCATGACCCTCATCTACTGTCATTACTATAAGTATTACGTCTATTTTGATTATTTAGACATCAGTCCAGGTGTCCCTTGAAAACCTTTACTCTTGTGTTCTACATATAGCTCCACTGAGGTATCTCTTAAAATTATTAATAAAAATGTGTTGAACAGTTTATTTTCTCCCCTGTGTCTATTCTGCTCTCAGTCTTCCTTTCTCAGGTAATGGAAACACCATCTTTCCCTTTGACCAGCCAAAATTCTAGTCACCCTTGACTGCTCCCTTTCTCTTTTATTCTGTAACCATTTTCTCTCTCCTGGACCCAATAGGAAATCCTGCTGGCACTGCCTTCAAGGTCTGTCTACCAATCAGCTGGGATTCTTTCCCATGATGCTGGGAAAGAAAGAAAGAAAGAAAGAAAGAAAGAAAGAAAGAAAGAAAGAAAGAAAGAAAGAAAGAAAGAAAGAAGGAAGGAAGGAAGGAAGGAAGGAAGGAAGGAAGGAAGGAAGGAAGGAAGGAAGGAAGGAAGGAAGGAAGGAAGGAAGGAAGGAAGGAAGGAAAAGATCATTCCTCTAGATTACCACACTGGCCTCTTAACTATCTCCCTGCCTTTCTATGGCTTACTCTCAATAAAGCAACCAGAGTTGCCCTCTTAAAGCATCTCACATTGTGTGCCTCCTTTTTCAAGGTCCTCCAATGGCTCCCCATACTATTAAGGTAAAATTCAAGGCCTTTACAATAAGTTACATGTCTTAGAAAAAGTAACACAGAGAGAGAGAGAGAGAGAGAGAGAGAGAGAGAGAGAGAGAGAGAGCATTATCTCCAATCTCATCTCTTACTCATTTTCTCCTTACTCTGCCCCAGGTATGATGGCCTCTGTGCTCTTTCCTGAAAACTCGACTCACCCCCTCCTGCCTCAGGGCCCTTGCTTTCTGCATGCTATCCTTAAGAAGATATTTCACCAAGGTAGACTTGCTCTTTCAGTTATTTCAACGTCTTACTCAAATTTCACTTTTTAAGTAAAACATTTTCTGACCATACTTTGTAAATGGAAAACTATCCTATTCCTGACCCCTATTTTCCTTCTTAATGTGTCAAGTAATTACATTTTTCTTGCTTATACATTAAAGTGTTCCTTAAAGAAATGTATATTTTGGTAGTGCTGTATCCTAAGCAATGAGAACAATGCCTGGCACAAAATAGCAAGACAATAAGTAATTTTTGAATGAGTAAGTAAATGATCATTGTTATTACAGAAACTGCATGTAAAATCATCCCTGATAATTCCATATTCTAGGAAAAAGACATTTTAGAATTTAAATGACTACTACAGAGCGTACTTTTATACTGATTGGGAAGTTGGTTTTGTTTGTGCTAGACTTACCATTGAAGCTGCATATCAATTATTTATCAGCTGGTATATACATTTGGAATAACTGGGGGAGCCAGATGAAGGAGAATTCATATCTACTCAGTAACTATTTTCCATGGTACCAGGTGCTCATGGGAAGATTAGAGAAGAAACTGGAGAGAAAAGACCCCTTCACAGAGGAGTGCATATGTGAGGAGCAGATTGGATGCTCTGGGGTCAAGCAAATCATCACCTACTTCTCTGAAGTCTCTCTTCCATGAAGTAAAAGATCTAACCACTGATGCAAGAATAGAAACTTCTTTTCCCTTAGGGCACAGGAAGAGATCTTTATACTATTATATAGTGCTTTAATATCATTATGCCTTAGTAAGGCAAAAGCTGTATTTATAGGAATCCTTTATGCACTTTTCCCTTTCATGAAAGTTACTTTGCTCTCTGGAATTCGAGAAGTATCCCCTCACCACATTGGATTAAACTTCCTCTCAAAGTAGCAGGATGCCAGATAATTTCCTTTAAGACATCAGCAACTCCAAGTAATAGGTTCCAGATGCCATCATCTCTAACATTCAGCAGAGAGATAGAAACTATAGGAATGAGTTAAGTAAAACAGCTAAGAATTTTTTAAAATCTTGAGTTCAAGAATTCCTTTGTATTGCCCATCAGTAGGCTTGACGGAGTAGAAGGAATAATCAGTCACAATGAAGATAGGTCAACACAAATATTAAACTGAAACACCAAGAGAAAATAGTGTGAAAACAACAGGAAGGAGTACCCAAGAGCCATAGGACATTTGTCAGTCTCACATGACATGTAGGACATGGTCTTCCAGTATGAGAAGATACAGAGCAGAGCAGAAAAGTATGTTAATAGATAATTGCCAAGAATATGTGATGAGATAATTGCCAAGAATATACCAAAAGTGGAGAAAGACATGAAAACATAGACCCAGAAACTCAGAGTGTCAAAGACACAAATCTGAAAATTGCATGTACATCTGGATACATCAGTCAAACTGCTGGAAACCAAAATTAAAAAGAAAATCCAAATGGCAGATAGAGGGGGAAAAAAGGACATTGCATGCAAAAATAGACATATAGCAGAATTCTCATCAGAAACTGTTATACTGTACTATATGATGATGTACTGTACTAGACTATACTATGCACTGGAAGACAACAGAGTGACATCTCTAAAATATTGTCAAACAAAAATTCCAAATCCAGTTAAATGTAGAAAAAAAAAGAAAGATACAAATGTTAAAAAATGTAATATAAAGGTATTAAAAAATGAGGATGTGAGAATTTGTCATCAGCAGAACAGTATATTAAAAAATACTAATAGTAGATCTTCAGACAAAATCCCTATCTCTCACCACACACAAAAGTCAACTCAAAATGAAGATTCATGCATATCATGTCTATGACAGCACAATTCACAATAACTAAGTTATGGAACCACCCTAGGTGTCCATTGATGGATGAATGGATAGGAAAATGTGGTGGGCATACACAATGCAGTTTTAGTCAGCCATCAAGAAGAATGAAATTAAGTCATTTGCAGGAAAATGGATGGAACTTGAGAACATTATGTTAAGTGAAATAAGCCAAATGCAGAAAATCAAGGGATATATTTTTTGTCTCATATGAGGAAGCTAGAGAAGAACAAAGGTAAAAGTTAAAAGCAAAAAGATGTATGTGAGGTGGTTCTCATAAAATTAGAAGGGAGATACTTATAGTAGAGGAAGGGGGTTGAGGGAAGGACTTAAGGGAGGCAAAGGGAGTACAGGGCAATAAAATTGACCAAATTATATTGTGGTATTGTATGCCTGTACAAATGTTTATCGACAAAAAAATAGAAAAAAATAGTAAATCTTCAGTCACAAGAAGTGTGAATCATTTCAAAACTTAATTGTGTGCAACAGCAACCAAAAAATATGTGCAGGAAAAGATAAAAAAATGAAAATAACTGAAAGATGTTTTATTGCATTATTAATAATATTAAACAATAATTAAATTCCTAAAATAAAATAACAAAAACATTGTGGGGTTTAAAACATAAAATTAAATTCTACATCCAAAATCCTGTTCAGATAACTGAATGGACAATAATGATAGTACAAAGGACGGGAGGAAGAAATTGGAAGCACACTATTGTAAGATTCTTACATTATAAATGAAGAGGCATGCTAGTTAAAGGTTATCATGATAAGTTAATGACTAGTTGTTTTCTACAGAGGAAGCACTAAAAAAGAGGTAAAGTTAATAAGCCAGTAGTAATAAAAAAAAATAGAAATCATTTTTAAATATTAATTATTTCAAAAGGAAAAACAGATGGTTTAAAGAGAATACAACTCATAAGATAGTAACTATTAATACAAAATACAAATTATATTAAATGCAATTGATGAAAATAAATAACAGAAAGAAATCTGGAAATGCCAAGTATTTTAATCTAAATAATACACTTAAATAGCCCATGGGTCAAAGAGAAAACAACAGTGGAAATTTCAAAAATTTTGCACTAAAAATGCAATGTATGAAACCCCCAAATCAGTGCTTGAATGGAAATTTATATGTATTAAATGCCAATTTTAGAACTTAAGAATTTTTGAAGAGGGGAAGTGAGGGGTGATGGGAATGGGAAAGACCGAATGAATCAGACATAACTTTCCTATGTTCATATATGAGTATATGACCAGTGTAACTCCACAGCATGTACAACCACAAGAATGGGAAGTTATACTCCATGTATATATGATATGTCAAAATACATTCTACTGTCACATATTACTAAAAAGAACAAATAAAAATAAATAAAAAGAATTTTTGAAGAAGTAAGGAAGAGGAGAGAAAGCAAAGAGACAGAAGGAAAAAATAAAAATAAGAGCAGAGCTTAATGGAATTTAAAACACATGAATAATAAAACTAAAAGCTGAGCTGAGGTCATAGCTCAGTGGTAGAGTGCTTGCCTAGCATATGTGAGGCAATGGGTTTCAATCTCAGTACCATAAATAAATAACTAACTAAATAAAATAAAGATCCATTGACAATTTAAAAAATTTAAAAAAGAACCAAAGCTGTTTATTTGAAAAATAATAATAATAAGTGTGGCAAAGTTTTGAAGGGAAAGTCCAGGACCTGATGCCCTCATAGCTGAATTCTACCAAACATTTAAAGAAGAATTAATGCCATTCCTTCTCAAACTCTTCTAAAAAACTGAAGAATTAGTACTTCCAAACTCATTTTACAAGGCCAGAATTACCCAGAGACTAAAGTCAGAAAAAAAAATACAATAAAAGAAAGTGATAGGGCAATATCTTTTATGAACATAGATGAAAAAATACTAGCAAAAAATACTAGCTAACCAAATCCAATTACACATTAAAAGAATCATTTGCCATGATTCAGGAGGAGTTATCCCTGGGATACTGGAATTTGTCAAAATAGGCTTATCAGTAAGTATCATGTACCATGTTATCAAAGTGAAGGATACAAATTATATGTAATTTAAATTCTGCATCTCAATAGATGCCAAAAAAGTGTTTGACAAACCTCAATACCTTTTATGATAAAAATTCTCAACAAGTAAGAAAAGCCACTTATGATAAGCCCAAAGTTAATAACATTCAATAGTGAGCAGCTGAAAGTTTTTCTTCTAAGATCAGAAACAAGACAAAGATGCCCAATTTTACCACTTCTTTACAACATAGTTAAAATAAAAGACATCCCAATTAGAAAGGTAGAAGTTAAATTTTCCCTATCTACAGATAAAATGATCTTACATGCAGAAAATTCTGAAGACTCCATCAAAAATACTGTGAGAAATGATAAATCAATTCAGTAGTGTTGCAAATTATAAAATCAACATACAAAGATTAATTGCCTTTCTATACACTAATGATAAACTATCTGAAAAATAAAATTAAATACTCCATGTATAATAGCATAAAAACAAACAAAAATATTTGGGAATATTTTTAACCAAGGAAGTGAAAGATCTATACACTGAAAACTACAAAACACTGTTGAAAACAATGAAGAAGACACACAAAAAATGGAAAGATAGCTTGTGCTCATGGACTACAAAGTTAATACTGTTAAAAATGGTCATCCTACCTAAAACAATATACAGATTGAAAATCTGATCCCAACAAAAATTTCGATAAAATTTTTCACAGAAATAGGAAAAAAGAACTAAAATTCTTATGTGAAGAACAACAACAAAAGCAAATAGACAAAGCAATCTTTGGGATAAATACACAAATCTTACAAATTAATAGCAAATATAAGACCACCAAAAGAAGAATGGGCAAAAGAGACTTCCAACAAATTCCTTACAAGTCCAAGTGACCAGTTATGGATTGAATTGTATTTCCCCTAAATTCACATATTAAATTCCTAATCCCTAGTACTTCAATATGACCCCAATAAGTTTGTTGCCTATGTAGTTAGTTAAGATGAGGTCATGCTGGATTAGGGTGAGGCTGCTTCACACACACAGAACACCATGTAATCATCATGGTAGCAATTGGAGTGATACATCTGCAAATCAAGGAGTGTTAGGGGAGAGGCATGGAACAGATTTGTCTCCACAGTTCTTGGAAGGAATTAATGATACTAACCATTTGGTCTCAGACTTCCAGTCTCCAGAACTGTGAGACAATAAATTTATGTTTGAGCCATCCAGTATGTGGTATCTTATTACAACAGCCCTATCAAATTAATACATGCTCAATAAACCTAGGCAAATATGATCAAACTAATAATTAGAAAACTTAAAATAACAAAAATCTATTTCTACACACCTGTCAGATTGTCAATAGCAAAACCATACCAATGAATGCTGAGGAGGCAGAACAATAGAACTATCAAGTACCACTTTCAAAACAATTAGAAACATCTCCTTGATATCATCCAGTAAAGTTAAATGTTTACATAAGCCTTTGATCTATGAATTCCATACTTAGGTGCATTAGTGACTAGTCAGTGCATAGTGCATAGAAAATAATGATTGTTTTTGCACCCAAGACACATTCACAAGAATGAATAAAAAGAAGAAAAATGAGAAACAAACTAATCAATCAATATCAAAGTAAATGAACAGATCAGGGTACATCCATATGGAATACCTTGAAGCATATGATCTACAGCTATATATTACAACATGTATGACTGTTACATACAAAATTTTTAAAATGATAGTTGTGGTCACACGGAGGCTATAGTTGGATCTTGAATGTCCCCTGAAGGTCTGTGAGTTGAAGGCTCCATCCCTAGGGTGACACTGTTGGGGGTAGTGGTGGATCTTCAAGAGGTGGGGCCTCATAGGAGGTACTTAGGTCACTGGGGCATGCTCTAGAGAGGGAAAGTGGGACCTCAGCCTCTTTCTCTACGTCCTTTTCACTTTCTGGCCGTGAAGTCCTCAGTTTTGCTCCCTTTCATGCTCCTGCCATGTTATGCTGCCTCTGCACAGGTCCAAACCAACAGGCCCAATCAATCACGAACAGGAACCTACAAACCTGTAGCCAAAATAAACCTTGTCTTTTTTAAGTTGATTATCTCAACTTACAAGTATTTTGTTATGTTGACAGAAACTTGACTACCTCAACAGGTGTTTGTTTCATGATTATTTATTGAACCAAATACATCTTCTCTATTTATATTTCATAATAAAAATTCTAATCACTTTTTCCCATTTGGAGGAAGTTCTACCCAGTGGCTTCAGTATTTAGGTAGAAATGAATTAGTTGGCCAAGCATAAATGCATAGAGTCTGAGAGTGTAAACATAACAATATTATGATTTTGTTTAAGGAGAAAGAAGACTTATATGTGGTAAGGAGTTAGTGACTACTGTGCATGTGCTATTAATATGCTTGAGACACTTGGGTGTGATTATACATGTAAACCTATATAATTTCCCATAAAATAATGGGTATAAATAAAAGTCAACTCTTTCATCTTGTGGACAGGGGGAGAAAAAGAGATCCACTTCCAAACTTGAAGCAAAATTTGCTACACAGAGCTGCTGAAGAATTAATATGTCAGTGGTTAGTTTGATTCGTTTGTAAAAGACTTTTGAAAGGAAAGCATGCATGCTTGAGTATTAATCCCCATGGAGACAGATGTAGACACTCCCTCCCCTGTGGATTTGCTTCTTCCTCTACTTGGCACAGTGTTCTAGAGGATGGTAGGCCCTGAACTGATTCCTGGCTCTGCTGAAATCCTAAGGATATAAACAATAATACTATTTTGGACTCATTATTGAATTTTTATTTCTGGTTCATCTTTTTTTTTTTTTTTTCCTAAATTTTCTGAAGTTTTGGGTAATTCAGCTTCTGTGGGTTGTTGGAGTCGACTCTTATTCACAATGCTGTTTTCTCCCTGGTCACTTAATGGGCCCATCAAGGAGGGAATGACACAGCAGGTGGGGCTTCTTAAAAAACTTTTGCTTTCTCAATCCAAAGAAATTTCTTCTTATATGGAATGCCATTAAGATGTGAGCAGATGTCAGGGGCATGGTGGCACACATCTGTAATCCCAGCAACTCTGGAGGCAGAGGCATGAGGATTGCAAGTTCAAGGCCAGACTCAGAAACTTGGAAGGGACCCTTCTCAAAATAAAAACAATGAAAAGGGCTGGGAATATGGCTCAGTAGTAAAATGCCCCTGGGATTATTCCCTGTTACCAAAACCAAAACAAATAAACAACCTAGGAAACAGAAACAAAGATGAAAGCAGTGTATCTTTCCACAATGAGGCATCAAGCATGAGACCTGAAGCTAACATCCCTATACCATGGATTGTTGAGCAGAAACTTTGACCAAATCTGTAGGCTAGTCATCACTGCTGAATAGCAGCCTTAGCTGGGATCACCTACCTAGGATTCTTCTCATCACAGAGTGCTAATTGAAGAGGCTATATTCTACAATAAAGCATTTCCAGAAACATTAGAACATAATTATTTCTCACTTTGCCTGCCTGGTGATAAACACACACCACTGTTGTAAGGTCCCATCTGCAGACCTGTGTCATATAAAATCACTGAATGACAGTCATGTGAAACTTGACTTAAAATGAGAAAAATACCTATATAAGACATTTTAATCTCAAAAGCAATTTGTTAATAAGCTTCTAGTAAACTCCTAGGAAGCCCCACAATTTAAAAACAGGCAACAAGAGCTAAAATCAAACAAAAATGGTAATAGTGAGGAGGCCTTCCAGTACCAAAGAAATAACACTGAATTTGGAGCAGATGTTTCTGAAATTCATTCCTGAGTTTGATTTTCTTCTTGAGAAAGTGACTTAACTACTTAGTCTCAGTTGCCTCGTCTGTTAAATCAGCTAATAATTCCTTCCTTACAAGATCATTGTTACATGAGGAAAAATAGCAATAATATCCTAGGACAAGGCATGTGTTCAATAACTGGCAGCTAGCATTAAAGCTCCAAAATCAAGGTCATTTGTTATGTGATTTTGGATTCATTGATTCTTCTTTTATGTAAGTGGATTAGCCAATGACTCTCCAACATTCTACATAAGTTGCCCCTGTGATAAATTGTGTCTCATAAAAGAGGGGTTGCAGAGAAAGAGAATGATCCCTGAGGTCCAGTTCCAGCTCTGTCACTGCCCAGCTGTTTGACCTTGTGCAAATCAACCCAGGAGCCACAGATCCTCCTGTGTAAAACCGTAGAGCTAGGTGAGTATGCTTTCTGATAGTCTCTGATTGTTTTGGTACCAGATGAAGTTCTCTGATATTGTTGGTCATGGCTGGCAAACAGACAACATGAACTTTCATGAAAGCTGAAGTTAGTTCAAAGTTAGAGGAACTCATTTGGCTGTCACCACATTCCATGATCAACCCCTAAGACTTGGATGTCTGGCACAATTTTGATCAAAGGCTCAAACTCGCTTGTCTGGACTCTGGTGTCTTGTATCAGGAAGTCTATTTGAGACGAAGGTGCTTTTCTTGCTCTTGGATGAAAAGGAAGTTTAGACTGTTGTTAAAAGATGGGTGTAAAGTGGGGGTGGGTGAGGCACACAAAGAGTGAAAAATATATCACACTGAATCTAACCATCATGTACATCCACAAGAAATTAATTTAAAAAAAAAAAAAAAAAACCTGGGTAAATGGCAGAAAGATCAGTAGAGGGAAGGGAGCAGGAGGTGGGGGAGAGGTAGGGGAGGTACTAGAGACTGAATTCAAACAAGATATATTATATGCTTTAATAATTATGTAAAAATGGATTCTATTGTCCTTATAACTGAAATATAAATTTATAAAAAAAATTTTTTTAAATATGTAATTCAGCCTAAAGAAGGGGTTTTGAATTTCATCAGGACACACCAGGCCTCTGTAAGAAAAATGACATCATAATTAAAGAAAAGGAATTACAAACTTGAGGCCCCAAAAATCTATGTTTTTAATTGAAGGGACTGCTTACCTAAGGGAAAGACACTAGGGTGCAAACATGTTAACTTAAGTAACTAGTTGATTTCAGGAGAAAAGACTGAGTTTCAGAATGCCTCTTCTCCTGCAGCAGTTGAAAATACAACCACAAAGAAAGTCCACAGCAACATCGCTAGCCTAGTCTAATTAGTAAGGACTTGTGCTGTTGTGTGTGGTCTGGGTCTGAAGTCTTTTCAAATACTTAGAAAATGTTGATTTTCTATGCTTGGAAGTTTGATTTATTTGATTTACATGATCAGCACTTAGCAAAGTCTTCTTAGATCTGTATTTGAGTGTTTAAAATAAAATCTGTGCCTTAGGCAATTAAACATTTGAGACAACACAGATGTTTTAAAATTATTGTCATTTATCAGAGGCAATTTGATTAGATATATAATGCTGTTGTTTGAAAAAGAATTTGATCTAAAATATCAAATTCAAAAAATTCAAATATCAAATTCAAAAAAAAATTTTTAAATTACTGAAAGGAAAAATGAAGATCTGTAAGTCAAGATTAAGAAATTTTAATGTTAAAATTCTAACTTTAGTCAAAGAAATATTGATTAAAACACAAGTATCAGATAGAATTCTGATTGCTGCACAAAATCCCCACCTGCCTCAGGTTCTTCGGTATTTATGACCCAGCTCTGGCTAGCACAGGGGAAGTGCAGCCCCAGAGTACATAAATCCCCTTCTAAGTAGGTAGGCCATAAACCTGACACAAAGGTTTATGTCAATGTCTGCATTTGTCTGCCACCTAGTGGTTTAGAGGGATAATTACATCCTTAGAAGTCACGCAAGGTGGCATGAAAACGATAGCTGGCTTGGGAGTTCGGAGAAAATTTTCAAGTCACAGATTTTGTTTTTAGCAGAATTTTCACTTCTGTAAAGATATCTACCACAGCTGGTTCAAATCAGAATGATTTATATACACGGCCACCTCTTCCACTGCCTGCGAGCAGTTTCCTACAGAATGCTTTCTTAATAAAGAGGGCCTTACAGAAAGTGCTCAGTAAATGCATATAGAACTAAATAGGTGTGCAAAAATGTTGAGCACAATTTACAAATCAATCTTATAGGTTCAATATTCCTTTTACCTAAGATATTTGATCAACACTTATTATTCTCTTTGTATATTCTACCTATCACACTACTGTATACTTTCTGACTAAAGTAAAAGATAAGATAATGGAATTTCTTGTCCTTTGCATTGAGAATGATTGTTTATAGAAGAGATTTTTCAAGTATAAGGTTTGTTAACAATAATTTTCTGTCAATTGTTCTAATTTGTAATGTATTCTATTTCTTAGTCTATCAAATATTATGTGCCATGAGAAAGCACTATGTTTAACAAACATCATCTTCCACAAACACTGTCATATTTTTAACAAATATATTACTTAATAATATTAATTTTATCCAGGCATAGTGATGCAAACCTGCATTCCCAGCACACAAGAGGCTGAGGCGGGAAGATTCCTTGAGCCCAGGAGTTTGAGACTAGCCTGGGTAACATAGTAAGACTCCATGTCAGACAAAGGAAAAAAAATAGAAATCTCAACCTTTCAATTCAAATAAAATAACAATTCTTTTTAAATGATAATTAACTAATATCAGATGATATAGAGTAGAAATAAAGAGAAAATGGAACCTTTAATTTAATCCCAAGAGTCCTGATATCAAATAATCTGCCTTGCGACTAAGGAATTTTATTCATCTTTTTTTTTTTTTTTTTTTTTTTTTTTTGGTGGTGGTGCTGGGGATCGAATCCAGGGCCTTGTCCATGCAAGGCAAGCATTCATTCTACCAACTGAGTTATATCCCAGCCCCAGCCCGTAGGAATTTTACTCATCTTTTAAAAATAAAAATAATTTCAGCTAGATTTACAGTGAAGATGCCAATCTGTACAATTTTCATGTATTTGAAGCTCATGCAAATATAAAATGTAAAAATACTTTATGAAGTTTTGTTTCCCAAAATAATGTCCCAATCTGACTTCTAGAATCTGAATATGCTATGTTGTATGACAAAGGGAGATTAAGTTTGCAGATGGAATTAAGTCTACTAATCATTTTCTCTTGAAGTAAGGAGTTTCTCCTGGATTATCTAGGTGGGCCCCATGTAATCATGAGGATCCTTACAAACAGAAGAGAATCAGAAGAGAGAGACAGACCCTGGCTATACATTAATTTTAGCCTATAAGACCCATGCCAAATTTCTAATTTAGGGAATAAATCTGTATGGATTCATACTACTAAAGTTGTTCTACTTTGTTGTGGTAGCAATAGGAAACTGATACATACCTAGAACTTCCACCAAGGAATGATATAAACTTTATATATGTACCATTATATTTTGAGTATTAGAATTAGATTGTAATAGTCAAGTAAGGAATAAACAATCCAACCATTCTGTAGCAATACCTAAAATAGTTCATTAACTTGGGATTTGTTAACATAAAACAATGGTATATTGGGAAAGACTTAAGAAAGGCCAAATCCCCATATGGAAGAAGAGTTACAGTCATTACTTTAGTGGATATGTAGAAGTTGCTCATTTGTTATATATATATATATTTTTTTTCAAAACCTATCAGAGTCCATTAATTTTGAAATTGTTAACATAAGAGTAGTGATGTATTAGGAAAGATTGAAGTGGAGTATGAAGAAGTATGAAATAACTCATCTGTTCTAACAGGGACCTGGTCATGATAAAAGTGATATCTATGGTTATACACACAAAAAACAAACAAACTGGAAAATGCAAATTGCTAACACCCTGATAGAGATCTGATACCTAGTAAAATATGATGATGATGATTAATTTTGTCTTTAACATAGTGCTTCCTGGGGTAAACCGTCAAGTAGATCTGCAGTTAAAACATTAGGTCTGCCACTGAAAAACAGAGATAATGACAATACTTTAGTTCATTTTCAGGGAGAATGAGATCCTGCATATAAAACACTGACCCAATGAAAGGTGCATAGCAAGTGTTTAATAAATACTGATTTTTTCACCCACTGTTGTTGAAATAGCCTCTCATAAACTGTCTGAAAACATTCAGACCATTTTTTTTTAACAGCAATCACATTTTGGCTCATTTTCTTTTGTTGTAATGAAAGTTAAAAGATTGAGATGCAGGGTAAAAGTGTGAAGACCAATGTGTTGACATAAATTATTTGACACAAGAGAAACACGTTTACCCTCATTTCATATCTTTACCAAATTTGGGGCAATTTAATATGCATGTCATATCACTTCTTCAATGTAGAATTAATTAATCTTACATCCTCTAATTTATATAAAATCTAATAATGTAATTGATGGAGAATTTATCATCCGGCAACGGCATTATGAATCAATGAGTTGTTATTGAATTTACTATAAGCCTGAAATATACATTTAAATCAACATTTATGTCCAGTGTAGGAAGAGCTTCTATCTTTTCTCTATTATTAATCATTCATAAAGTCTTCCTAGTGAGCTAAAAATGGAAATAAATACACTATGAATAGGAAGGAATAGAATTTATTCAGTTCAGTTATTTGGAGAGGTGATTCTTATTTGAAACATAGAAAACATCAAAAAAATCAACCCTAACAGTTTTCTCCTCTTTCAATTAATTGCCAATTACTAAAGAGCAAATTATTAAAAAGCAATTATTTATATTCACTGTAGCAATGCATTGAATTTCCCACTAATGCACCTAACCAGAGAATGACATAAATAGGGACAACTTAAAACAGAATGATTACAACTCCTCTTCTTTTGGTACAAAATTTAACTTTAAAATAACTTTTAAATTATGATTGCTTTTAATCTGTGAAATTTCCCACTCTCTACTTCCCAAATCTTAATGAATACAGGGAACATGAACTAGGGAAAAGGAATTTAGCCTCAGCTCTGACATCAACTAACTTTGGGGTCTTGGGCTATTTAGAAAAGAAGGTCTGGGTTTTCTATTTTTACACAAAATGATAACACCTGGCCTATCTATTATTTGCAATTATAGGATGATATCTTAAGCCACCATTTATTGAGGTCTAAAGGTTAGCTGGCCATTCCATTACTGGTGTGAATGACCATGCTGGCTAGGCTGATATGCAGAGCTCCTTGTCTTAGTGAAGAGGGGTTCCAACCACACATGTCAGGGTGGGCGCTGTGTGGCTGGAGGCTGGGATAACTGAAATGCACAGTGCACGTGACCCTGCTCCCTCCTAGACCACAGCCATCATGTCTTCACACCTTTTTTCTGACTCTTATTTTCGTTTTTTTCTGCAGCCTTACCTGCCACCACTCACCATGGCTTAAACCCACTTGCATCAAATTTTTAATGTTTTCATATTTTGGTGGCCACTATCCTGGAACCTGAAAAGAAGAGTTCATATTCTTCTCCATTGTGCTATCTTCAAAAATTACAAAGTTTTTGGTCTGGATCTCCTGACTTGACATAAGGGGATATTTACTGTCTGATATGAGATTTGTTATTTTTATTCCAGATAAACCTATTAAAATTTAAGAACCATGAAAGTGAGTACTCATTTACTGTTATTTCTTCATGAGCTAGAACATTGCCTGGAATGTAAGAATTACTTTTAGTGCCAGGGGCATTGGCAGACGCCTGTAATCCTAGCCGCTTGGGAGGCTGAGGCAGAAGGATTGTGAGTTCAAAGGCAGCCTCAGCAACAGTGAAGCACTAAGCAACTCAGTGAGACCCTGTCTTAAATAAAATACAAAATGGGGCTGGGGATGTGGCTCGTGGCTCGGTGGTCAAGTGCCTGTGAGTTCAATCCCCAGTACCCGCCCCCCCCCCCAAAAAAGAATTGCTTTTAGAAGAGTAAAGTTTTAATCATTTTAAAATATATTTTCTGCTCACTTCTGAATACAGTATATTAATATATAGGGGGCAAAGCACTCAATATTTAATTTTTAAAAAGTATATAAAAGGAAAAAAAGAGAATCCCAGTTGTATATCTCAAATTAAGTTAATTAACCATTACCTTTAACTCTTAACTTGTAGATAGCAAAACACAAAGCACATTGGTTATAATTCTCAGTTTTTGGTAACTATAATTAAGTAAAAAATTCTGGAGAAAGGCCTTTTTTTTCAGCAACAAGAAGCTAGGTATGATTTATTGCATAAAAGAGTATATAAGGCACACTGGTTAAAAGAATGGTCAGGTCTTTGATGGTGATTTTATAAGAGATAAAAATGTAAAACCAAAGCATATCAAATACTATACAAGATAAGTTTACAAATTATATTACAAGGGATGATGCTTCTTGTGAAAACTAAGATGACCATTATCTAGCTAAATACAAGGATGAGAACAAAACAAAATGGATAGATGGTGCCTTTTTTAGCTTTGTCACTATGAAATGTCTTCCTAGAGCTACTGGAACACACTGTATCACCAGTTGGTAATTAGAAGGTGCTACAGCTACCAGTCTGTGAGTGGTTGGGCTTTCTCATAATCCTGCAGTGCCCATGTTTTGTGTGCTTTGGAGGCCAGATGGGCAGGCAATGGGACCAACATTGTGTGGGAGCTTCTGTTCTTATTTGGAGCAGGGGTACCCCCCCAATTCTACTTCCCATGGAAAAGTCAATTTTTTTTATTCATTGACAGCAGACCAATATCAGAACTGATACTGAACTAACTAACAGTAGCTCAGAGCTCCTATTTCCTCTTTCTTCAAGCTTTCTCTTCTTCATTTTTCATTGTTGTTTATGAATACCAACTTAGTCTCTAGAAACCACACAGTGAGTGCTTACACAAAGCTTTCCAAAGAAGTTTATCCAGTTGCCTTAATTCTAATTTTCTGATAATTTTTGTTTCCCCCAAGTGTTCATGGTCTTATCTCTTTTTTCTATCCAGAGTTGCTTCCTCTTACTTCACAGTTTGAGGTGTTTTCCCAGGCTATGAGATTGCATCCCTCAGTACTGTGTGTGGAGAGGATGGTGGAGGAAAAGTTTTCAGACTTGTCCTGGGATTTAAGCATTAAAGAAAAGGGATGTTAGATTGGCTCACACTGGTTACCAGTTCAGAAGTAGCAAAAGTCATAGAGATCTCAACATTTTTTAGGGTGCTCTCACTTCCCTGGCAGAAGAAAAGGGGATGGTAATGGGACCAGCCATGTCCCTCTAAAATGGCCCACATGTTGCATTAGGTGAGGACATGATAGATAATTGTCTCTCTTCTATAACTTTATCATCTTTTGGGTAATTGGTTCCTTCATCCCAGAAAAGTGACTCCAAGTGTAATCATTTAAAAAGAGTGCTGCTCAAATTGCTATTTTAAAACAATCTTTAAAATATTTTATTCAATATACATTGAACACCCAACAGATGAGAAAAACTGGTCTGGCCAATGGGGAATACAAAGATGAATTAGACAAAGAACTTTACATGCTTTGGTCTGGTGAAAGAGACAAGCATGCACCCAGATAAAATGAACCATTCCAAAGTAGTGAATACTACCAGAAAAGTAGGTGTCAGCCAGAATTAATGTTACTGGCTTATACGTATATGGATTCAAGTGCTAATATAATATGACTAGACTGTCTTCATCTCTTGGTTATGCTTTTTTCTGCATGCATTGACCTTATTTTTAGGTAAGCTTTCTCTTTGTGGCAATAAAATGATTGCCAATTGCTTAATTCTCTCAGCAACTACAACAGGGAAAATGGTAGTTTTTGCAAGCTACTTCAATAAAATTCCCAAATTAGTTCTATTGGCTCTGATTGAACCATGCATCCTATTTCTTAAACCAATTACTGTGCCAGGAGAATATGAAACTTATTGGACAGCCTGGTTCATAGAGTCAGCTCCACCATAAATACTGCATGGACATAGTGGAAGTTCACTGGAATAATGGAGCCTGTTACTGTCATTTATGCTCCTATGAGGAGGGGATGTTATATTTCCATGTCTGCCCGTCATTGCAAGGCCAGTGAGAATTACCACAATGAATAGAGTGACTTCAAGAAATCCCCAGCTGGCGGCTTGATATACTGCAGGAATTCCAGGCTTGCTTTCTTCTGTCTAACACTAGAATGGGGCTCAGTGAGAGAGCTCTTGGGGAGAATTGGCATGTATTCCCTGGGTTATAGGTGGGGGCACCTACTTCTTGATGGAGAAGCCTGAAGGCAGGAGGCTGATGGATTCTCTGTGATGACAGTGTGACTC
Source organism: Tamias sibiricus (assembly GCA_025594165.1). Lineage (NCBI taxonomy): Eukaryota > Metazoa > Chordata > Mammalia > Rodentia > Sciuridae > Tamias > Tamias sibiricus. The sequence continues at coordinate 79,926,266 of CM046661.1, forward strand.
AGTGGGAACCAAAAGAGGGCAAATTACACCTGAACCACTTGTCAAGGCAAGGAGGTCATGTTTATCCAGGGACCAATGAGATACTTTGGATGATAAGTGAGATACCACTAAAATGGACTAACAGGAAGAAATAGCAGAGAGAGGCCAAGGGTGTTCTGCTAGGGCATGCAGCTGGAGACTTAATACATGCAGGGTGTACATCACCTCAATCAGAATCCTCAGAGAATAGTGCAGTTGTAATTGTGCATGAAAGCTGTACGGTATTCATGAAATCTACAGGCACCCCATTCCAAAAGGCACCCTTCATATTTATGAGACATTAGGGCAGCATCAGCTGAATTACTCTAGTTGCACTTTTTCTAGTGATACAGCACACACTTTCTTTTCTACTCAGAGGACCCAGAAATAAAAGAAAGTAAAATGGGAAAGGAGAGGTAAGAGATCTAAGATGAATCATGAAAAAAAATTACACTTCACACTGCCCTGTTTAGCTGCAAAGATTCTGTACAAAGGTGTCTGCTTGGGGCCCAAGCAATCGCAGAAATCCAGTCCTCCTCTTGATTCACCTGACTGGGGCCTGAGACACTAAGGTGTCTTTTGTGTTTGGTGTGGTCCTATCCCCTTCCCCACCACACATCCCCCAGGCATGAGTCAGGGCTCAGTTGAGAGCAAATGAATTTTGAATTGAAGAGGAGATTAAAGTTTTTGTTTATATGTAACTAGACATTTGTTAGAGTTTAGATCTGGAATGCTCTGCAAACTCTCTTGTGTTCAGGCTTTTAAGAAATGACTGGATCATGAAGGCTCTGGCCTCACCAGTGGATTAATCCATTGGTAGCTGAATGGACTACTGGGAGGTAGGACCTGGTTGGAGGAAGTAGGTCACTGGGGGCATGACCCGGAAGGATTCATCTTCTCCCCAGGCCTTTGCCCCCCACACCCACCTCTCTCTCTCTCTCTCTCTCTCTCTCTCTCTCTCTCTCTCTCTCTCTCTCTGCTTTCTGGCTGTCATGAGTGGAACAGCTCTTCCCACCATGCCAGTATGCTGTGATATTCTGCCTTATCTTAGGCCCAGAGCAACAGAGCCAGCTGACCATGGACTGAATCTTCTGATACCATGAAATAAAATGAATCTTGTTTTCCACTAAGTTGTTCTTTTCAGGTCAGAGTGACAAACAGCTGACCAGCACAGCTTTTTTTTTTTTTTTTTTTTTTTTTTGATACCAGGGATTGAACTCAGGGGCACTCAACCACTGGGCCACATCCCCAGCCCTTTTTTGTATTTTATTTAGAGACAGGGTCTCACTGAGTTACTAAGTGCCTCGCCATTGCTGAGGCTGGCTTTGAACTCACGATCCTTCTGTCTCAGCCTCCCAAAGTGCTGGGATTACAGGCATGCGCCACTGCGCCCGGCGAGCACAGCATTTTAATACATAAAATAATGATGACACATTGAGGCATGAAGAAGGATAAGACAGAACTAACCCAAAGTTAGTAGTTGGAATAAAAACATAAAGCTACCATTAAGTTGTGCCTTTTAAATTCAGGTCGCTCAATAAGCTGGTTACTTGTAGACATGTGTGGTCTCTTTAAACTATTGCTGAATTTAAATATTTGTATAAAGAATATGCTTATAGCCAGACATGGTGGCACATGCTTGTAATCTCAGGGACTTGTGCCTGAAGCAGGAAGATTACAAGTTTGAGGACAGCAGCAACAATTTAGCAAGACCTTGTCTCAAAATAAAACAATAAAAAAGGGTTGGCGATATAGCTCAGAGGATAAATTTTCAGTACTGAAAAAGGAGAAGAAGAAGAAGAGGAGGAAGTGGAGGAGGAAAAAAAGGAAAAGGAGGAGGAGGAGAAGGAGAAGGAGAAGAATATGTTCATCAGTAGTTTTATTTCTTTTAAGAACAGAAAAAGGGCTGGGTGTGGTGGTGCATGCCTGTAATCCCAGCTACTTGGGAGGCTGAGGCAGGAGGATAACAAATTTGAGGTCAGCCTCAGCAACTTAATAAGACCCTATCTCAACATTTAAAAAAAAAAATATGAAGAACTGGGGATGTAGCTCAGTGATGGAGCATGTCTGGGTGCAATTCCCAGTATTGAAAAATAAAGAAACTGAAAAAGGAGTTCCAAGAAGGAGAAAAGCTAATATTTATTTATTGTGCTACAAACTTGGCATTTTATCTTCCTTATCCCTTTTAATTCTCTTAGTAGTCCTAAGGCATACCATATTTTTGCAGCTGAAGAAACTGAAGGTCAAGGGATTTGGCCTAACTCAAAGGAATTACTAGTGGCTGATGAGGCATGCAAATGCAGCCTATTTTGACTACATGATCCTTTAATGTCTGCTACTGTTTGGATCTAGAGTTTCCTGCAAAAGCCTGTATGTTTAAAGCCTTGGTCCCTAGCTTGGGACTGTTGGAAGATGGTGGAACTTTTAAGAGGAAGGTCTTAGTGGGAGATCTTTAGGTCCTTGGGGCATGCCTTAGAGGGGATAATGGAACCCTGACCCCTTATCCTTTCCTTCTTTCATTTTCAGGCTATGAGGTGAGCAGTTTTGTTCTGCTACTTGTTCCCACCCTGACATACTGTCCCAGGTTCAATGTGACAGGGCCAACCATTCATGAACTCAAACCTCTAAAACTGTCAGCCAGAATCAACCTTTCCTCTTTATAAGTTGATGTCTCAGATATTTGCTATGAGTACAGAAAGCTGACTCACACAATTTCTAATACCCCATTCTGGGAAACTGATAGCAATTGTAAAATTTGACCCATCTAAGTCTCCATGGTTAGTTAGCCCTTACATTGGAACACACCTGTTAGTTTTCCAAACTTTAATCTGTCTGGAATCAATGCACAGCCTTGACCTGGGTCAAAGTAAATGCTAACGGGAAAGGGTGTTGTATAGTCTGGTTTCTAATCCAAACAGCTGAAGAGTGGGGAATGCGCTTGCTTACTGAACCATAAATCATTGAACTGCACAGCAGTCAGCTTTTAATATGGAAGCAGGACATTTCTTTCATGTTTGTGAAGAAAAACTTTTTTAAAGCTAAATGAATATGTCAAAATTCCATCCTCATTTCTGAGGAATATGTTCATTCACCTATGTATGAAATCACCTCTAATCCACTGAAATCGTTTTGATATTTGAAGTAGTGACTTTCCAAGTAGTGACTCTTTTATTCCCTGCCCCTGACACTTGGTATTTTTTAGAAGATGGAGTTGGTGGCTCTCCAGGGAAAGCATTATCTACTTTTTCAAGTAGTTTGTCAAATTTCCTCTAATAATTGGGTGGTGGAGAATTTTTCTCAATTTCTACAGTAAGAAAAAATAACATCTGGTTTTTATTTTCAATTAGTTTAATTCTTTACTAATTATTACTATTATTTGAGTTATATTTTACTCAGAATTATAAAACATTAGGAAAAAAAAAGAAGTTTGAAAATACTCTATCCCACTTCATTGAATAGATGAAGAAACAGGAAAGATAGCTACTTTGCCCAATATTGCATAGTTAATAAGTGATCCTCCTTCAACTGTTGTGTTAAGAACAATTCTGAAGTCATTCGTAGACGTTGCTGAACAAGGCACCATGGCTTTTTAGAACATCTGCCATGAGTGTGACACATTCATGTGATAAGTATGTGCTACACCTCCTCACTGTACCTTGATGTCTCCCAAAGCAGTGCTTTCCACACTTTAAGGCACAGATATTACAAAATGCATGGTGTGCTTCAGTAGGCCTGAAGTGAGTCTTAAGTATCTGTCATAAGTCCCAGACCAGTAGTCTGCAAACTGCAGCTTGCAGACCAAATCCTACCTACCACCTGTTATTGCTAATAATGTTTTCTTGGAATAGAGTCCACACCCATTTGTTTACATATGGCCTGTGGCTGCTTTCAAGCTATAATGGCAGAGTAGTTGCTGCTAACACCATATGGCCTGCAAAGAAAATCTAAAGCACTTACTATCTAGCTCTTTGTGGAGTGGAGGGAGCCTATCTCTGGCCCTAGAACCTCAGTCGTCAAATTTGGTTGTGTATTGCAATTGCCTGAGTAGCTTTTAAATTTCCAGATGCCCATGCCAGATTGCGCATTCCAAAGCAGTTAATTCAGAATCTCAGGGTGTGGAGCCAGGCATCATTTTTTAAAAGATTTCTACAACCCTGAAAACTGTTATTCTAGAGTAATGATTCTCAAATGTCAGTGAGCAGTAGAATCACAATCCCTCACTTAAAAATGCAGAATCCTTAGCCGGGCGTGGTGGCTCACGCCTGTAATCCCAGCACTTGGAAGGCTGAGGCAGGAGGATCACGAGTTCAAAGCCAGCCTCAGCAATGGCGAGGCACTTAGCAACTCAGTGAGACCCTGTCTCTAATAAAATACAAAAAAGGGCTGGGAATGTGGCCCAGTGGTCGAGTGCCCCTGAGTTCAATCCCCGGTACCAAAAAGGAAAAAAAAAAAAAAAAAAAAGAAAGAAAGAAAAATGCAGAATCCAGGTCTGCATTTTCAGAATGAGATCTGATAGGACTTGGGGGGATGGGCAGGAATCTGCATTGACACACCAGGCTCCTGGTACAGAGGCCCCAAGACCTCCCTTCAGGAGTAATACAGCAAACACTTTCTAATTTCATGGAAATTTACTTTCTTGAAAGTTCTGCATCAACTCAAGTATTTACAGATTTATAGTTCAGAAGAAGGAGTCCTTACTACAAAGTAAAGCTAGTACCAGCAGCTTGATTCCTTACCAAGAAAATGATCCTGCACACACACCAAAAAAAAGGTTTCATTCATATCCTGATTTCACCTTCCTAGCCTCTGAGTGTTGCTACTGCTATAAATTACATAAGAAAAAGACAACAAGTTTTCCAGAGCAATTTATAGTCTCTATGATTGTTTTTAAGAGTTTGCATGGAAAGCAAGAATGAATAACTATTATCAAATAATTTAAAATTCCTGGAAAGATTTTTTTATTCTTCTGACTGTGTTTAGGGTTGCTTTAAGGATTAGTAGGATATATAGTTCACTTTCACTTAATTGTAATATTTAAAAGTTAATAATGATCTAGCTTCCATGGTACTGGTATAAATGTACACCAAACCTATCATTTTTTCCAGGGAACCTGGTCACTCTACGATCTGCCTGCTGGTAGGAATCTGCAATCAGTTGTTTCTGCATCACTTCACTTTTTACCTTTGCAGGTTTTGTTTGGCAGTGGCTTTCAAGTGAAAGATGCCTCCTTGTTTTGGGGGGCATTACCAGGACAGATGAGATTAAAGCAGTAGATGAGATCATCATTAAGCCTGGATTTAAGGTCTACTGGGATGCAAGAGTGTAGTTTCACATAGCTGTCTTCAGTATAATTGAATAATTTCCATCTCATCACTTATTTATCTTATATTTATCTATATTCACGCCTGGAAAAAGCTTGTTAGGATCTTGTTAAGTCATTTGGCTATGTGGATTACAATTCTAGCTTTCCACTAGAAAAAAAAAGTATTTGGGGAAAGGAAGATGCTGAGCGTCAAAGAGAGGAGCTGGAAGGAAATAGGTCAGTTTACCACAAATGTGCTGGTATAGAAGCCATTCTAAAGAAACTGCTATTTCCCCATCAGTGTCAGAATTTAGATCAACACACGTCATTTCTTACTTTGCCACAAGATGGCAGGATTTAGCACACTCCTGCAGAGAGCACAGTAATGGCCTCCTCTCCCTATCAGGGTTAATGGACTGCAATAATTTAAGCCTGACTCTCTTCTCTCAAGAGATTTCATGCTCTCATAAATGAAATACAAATATGATTCAAGAACTTACGTTTTATAGTTTTAAAAATATTAGAGTCAGCCATTCCCATAATATAGTGGGCATCCACAAACTGAAAGCTACAGAAAATGTTCTAGTTTTATTTATTAATGGATGGTCTGTCTGTCTCATTGGATGAGGTCTGGGGTTCCACCTGGAGGCTGTTCTCCTTGGCTAAGTCTTTCTAAGAAGAGCTACTTTATGGAGCTACTATAGTTACACAGCTTTTGGGACTCCCACCAGACTCTGTGGTAAGAAAGGGAGGCAAATTTGACAGTATAAATAAAGGAAAAGGTTGTAGGGAAAGTGTTTTCACTTGAAAAGAAAGAAAGATGGATGAAGACATTTCCAGGGGAGTACAGTTTGTAAGAAAACCATAGACAGAGACACAGCTCTTCCACATGCATTCATTAATTCATTCACTTTTCCATCCTATATTTATAGAGCACTTATGACTTACTGGATAGCATGGATCCTAAGAAAAGGGAGGTGAGCAAAACAAATAGCTGCTCTATTAGAATATATCTAGAGATGACTGAAAAAAAGATGCACAGTTCACGATAATGATACTAAAACAAAGCAAAGGTACAGAACAATTGGGGAAAACAATAGCCAAATTACAAAGCATGTGAAGAGGGCAGCAGACGAGAATTAACAAGGAGGAGAAAAAAGGCAGTGAGATAACATGGAGACTCAGAAAAGGGAGTTAACCTGGGGAGGTCAGCATTTAACCTCTGTAAGTTTGTTGGGACTCAGTGTCTGAGGAACACTAGGACTGGAGGTGGAGGGGTGGGGTGGGGGAATAACAAACAAACAAACAAATAAAAAAAAAAAAAAAAACCACTAGTTTTCAACAATGTTTCCAGCACTGACTAGCTGTTTGACCTTGAGCAGTTAAGCAAAACTTTCCGAACTTCAGTTTCTTCATCTGCAAAACAGAGCCTGCAATAACTAACCCAATGAATCAATAAGGATATCAAAAGTGAAAACATAAGTGAGTGTGCCTAGATGTAATCATCATTGCCTAATGTCAGTTACTGTAATTCCCTGTCATGGCTTACAAAAGTGATCAAAAGTTATATGGAGAGCAGGAGACCACTCCACCCAGCCAAACACACTTTCACCCCAGCAGGTGCAACAGCAGTGCCCTGACTCTAATATCCTGCAAGGCAGAGGCTGTGCTGCACCTCAGCAAGGAGGCAAGCTTTTTGTGATGTGGAGAGAGAAGGAAGTGTATTTAAACTGTGAATCCTTTTTACACAACATATTCTCATGCCCCAGTTATCATTGGTAACCGTACGACAGTCTGAGATGTGATCTGCCAGCACTTGGCTGATGTGCGTGCATGTGCGTGTGGGCATGTATGTATGTGAGAGAGCATGTGTCTCCCATATGTGCGCGTCCCCATGTAATTGAAATGCTGTCTATCTCCAGTGAAGACCCCATCTCTTCCCCTTTCCATCCAGGAAGTTGAACAGAGCCTTCTCTACACTCAACACAAAGGAAATTCACTCCACAAAGCATCAGGAAGCTATGTAGCATCTGCTGAAAGGTTTTCACCTGAGGTATTTCTTTTCTCTTTGAAGTCTTCTTCCTCCACCAACAACAATGAGGACTGGGGGTCCACTTCTCTTTGACCTTCCCTAACACTACACAGGCCCTGAGACTGCTCACACTCCCTTCCCCATACTGAGCCTCTCTGCTCCCTCATCTGTGAACTTGACCCTAAGGCTGACACACTTTTCTAATGCACAAGTCTTTTCAAAGCTTCTTTTCAACACAAATGGTCCCTTTGCACAAAATAATTACTGTATCTGTTATCATAAGGATTAATGATTTTCTCCACATCATAGAGGCTATATGTATATAACCATCATATATAGACATAATTTTACACATCAACATTTTCTACATAAAATGGGATTGTACAATCATACATCATATTGTGATTTTCAGTTGCTTCTCAATTGCATGTCTTTTCTTTCCAAGTCATTAAAAATAAATCAGATTCATTCTTTTTAATCGCTACATAAAATAAGTATTTTAATGTGAAACAAGGTGTATTTCCTTATGCTTATGCTGTAATTTTGTTACTGGCAACGTAGAACACCATAATCAGGGTTTGGGTGAGAATTCACCCACTGAGATAGTGGAGGCCTTTCAGTTGCACAGAACAGGAATGCTATATAAATAAAGAAATTACATTAGCTATATAAATAACACTAATGAAGTTGATAATACTTCATCAGCATTTTTCTGTGTGCCAGGAACTATTCTACTCATTTATATGCAGGAACTCATTTAATCCTCATACCTATCCTGTGAACTAGGTACTATTATTATTCTCATTCTGAGGCATAGGAATCTGAGTAAATTGCTCAAGATAATTCAGTGGATAAGTGACATTTCCAAAATGCAATGTGTCTGGCTTTTGAGGCTGTGTTGCTTATCACTAAGCCATATATCATCTCTAACAGGAAATACTTTATACAGGTTTGATTGCCAGGGACCCAAACTGGCTGTCACTGACCAAATGTAACAAACATTCTCTCTGCAAGGCGAGGTCCACAGAGCCAGCCATGGCTTTGAAGGAAAAGCAGAGGGGTGGCCTGGGGTAGGAACAGGGGAAGCTGAGAGAGGGAGACTGAAATAATGAAAAGGAATTCTGCCAGGCACCTGGCCCAGCTGAGAGAGCCTCTGAGGTGGGCATGCCAAACCTTAGTAGCTCCAAGCCCAGATCCCAGAATAGCTGGACGGAGGCATGCTGCCAGAGAGTCACTTACTACAGCCAGAGCTGGGAGCACTTAATCAGATGCATCCGGTTTGTATTCACAAGATATTAGGCGGAAATACGTGGTCAACTGCGATGAATTGGCATGCCCTGAAGTGGGCCAGCCATTGCCGGAAACCAATTCTCCTGCAAGTTGAAATCTAATCTTCCTCTCCTCTGAGTGCCTGTTCTACATCTAATTGATTCTGTGTATTTTATCCCCATGTAAGATACTTACTACTGAGAAAGAAATACTTCTTTCTTATGATGACTAATGGAAACAGAGCTGGCAGGACCACAATCATGGGATACTCAGGGGAGGCCCCATCAGAGCCAGGCGCTACCTACGGCAGATTACTCCCCTGCTCATGCCATCTGATGATCAGATCCAGGGAGGCTGGCACAGGCAACGTGACCCCTGTATGGACAGGGTCAAGATGACCCTGAGAGTTGATGAGCTTCCTTTTCCGCCAGGAGTTACCACAAATGATGTGTTGTCATGGTTATCCATTGGCTTCAAGATGTTCCTGGTTTTTAGCCTCTGGATTAGCCATCTCAGTGAACTTGGGATTGTTTTCTTTTGTTTTAAGTATCCTTTATTCTTAAGCTTGTGTGGCAGATGCTCTTGGTGTCCTGTTCGGATTCCCTTGACCAGGCCAGTGCTCCTACCCACCAGCTGCCGTGATGTGGCTTTCTCCCCTGAGGATTGCCACCTCACCAGGAGGTGCCGGGGAAATTGTGCTATTCCTTCAAGTGTCCTATGACCAATGACAGATTGAGCAAGGATATAGCAGCTCAGTCTCTTTGGCACTGGGCAGGGCAACATTTATGTTGCTTTTACAAACCAGAAGTTCCTGTAGGACCAGTCTGAAGTTAAGATTTTCCTAAAACAAGACACTGTCTAGTTTCTTCTCCACCCTATCCTGCTTCCCTTCTTTCTCTACTGGTTTTTCCTAAAAGTGTCCTCTCCAAAAGCCCTGCCTTGGACTCTGCTTCTCAGGAACCTGGCTAAAACAGCATGTGAGACCTTTGTCAAAAAAGATCTTATGGTTAAAAATATGGCATCAAAAGCGATGTAATGTGATGTTTTTCAAACTTTTGCTATTCCCAAACTGCCTACATTACTTCGCTATATTTGTATATTATTTATACAATTATGTACCTAATGGTTGTTTAAAGATAATATTCAAACTAATTCTTTTTTTTTTTTTTAATTAAAAACTAGCCTTGCCCTAAAACACACTTCTGAAGTCATGAGTTTAAGGACCTAATTAGGTTTTTTTAATGCACAGTAGAATAAATGTGTGTGATCATAAATGGGCATTCATCTACATACAACTTAAAGCCATTCCATCTGCCACTATGCATCATGTGGAAATGGACCACAGCTTTTAGAAGATTATAACATGGAATGTCTGATTTTGAAAATCTGTTTATATCACTTTATAGTTCCATTAAAGAGCTTTGCTCATTTTGGTTGTGGAATCAATTCTTGCTAATGTTTTTAAATTCAACAAATAGTTTTTTTTTTTTTTATTTCCTCCAAGTCTCAGATCTTCCAAATAGTTTTCTAAAAGCATGCTCATACATGGAGTAAAAAATAAAGTATCTTTTTTTTTTTTTTTTTTTTTTTAAGTTCAAAATCCTTTAGCATCTGCATTTAGTCTTTGGTGTTTAGATTTTTCTGGGATCACCTGCCAACCTGCTTTAGTCACATAGAAACATTTTTCTTGATACTTATTGAAGGTTAAGTATAAGGAAAACAGTGCTTCTAGAAACATGAAACTGTTATTGCTAGAACAACTACCAGACATCATGAAGCTCAAAGGCTCTTCTCAGAGGAGAGAGAGGCACAGGTAGTCATTTGCCGAAGGTCCTGAGTAGCCTGGAAAGTCCAGCAGCTGCAGCAATGAAGCAATGAAATGTATCTATGGAGTCAGGACCCTCATGGATGGAGGTTGATGTCCCAGATAGAACCTTTGAAGAGAGAGGTGAAGTTGGGCCACTCTGTCACAGACATGAGGGGACTAAAAAACATACAGATAACAGACAGTAAGGAGTTGGGGGCCTTCATTTTGGCTGATATGTTCCACCTTGATTCCGTTGATTTCAGGCTTTTTAGTAGCTCCTGTGAAGAAACAAAGAGTACTTTGGAAAGCAGTATGGAGATTCCTCAAAAGATTAGGGATAGAAGCACCATATGACCCAGCTATCCCAATCCAAAAGAAAAAAATCAGCATGTCACAGTAATACATACATGCCAGTGTTTATAGCAGTGAAATTTACAATATCCAAGTTATGGAACCAGCTTAGTTACCTGTCAACAGATGAATGGATACAGAAAATGTGGTACCTATACCAAATGGAGTCTTATTTAACCATAAAGAAGAATGCCCAGGCACAGTGGTGTGCACTTGTAATCCCAGCAGCTTGGGAGGCTGAGACAGGAGGAAAACAAGTTCAAAACCAGCCTCAGCAAAAAGTTAAGTTCTAAGCAACTCAGTGAGACCTAAGCAACTCAGTGAGACCCTGTCTCTAAATAAAATACAAAATAGGGCTGGGGATATGGCTCAGTGGTTGAGTGTCCCTGAGTTCAATCCCTGGTATCAAAAAAAAAAAAAAAAAAAAAAAAAAAAGAAAAAGAAAAAAAAAGAAAGAAAGAAAGAAGAAGGAGGAGGGAGGGAAGAGGAGAATGAGGGGGCTAATGAAATTATGTTATTTGTCAGAAAACAGAACTTGAGAAACTTATGTTAAGTGAAATAAGTCAAACTCAGAAAGTCAAGGGTCAAATGGTTTCTTTCATATGTGGAGGCTAGAGAGAAATAGGAAATTAAAAGTAGAGATTTCATGAAAATAGATGGGAAAACAGTGGAGTAAGGCAAACATTCCAAGGGGAGACAATCCAGAGGGAGGGAGGGAGGAGGGTAGGAAAGAGGAAGAACTGAACAAAATTGACCAAATTACACTATGTGCACTTTTGAGTAGATCACAATGAACTTCATTTTCAATCATAACTATAATGTCCCAATTATAAATGAATAGAAGGAAGACCAATAAAATAGAGGGAAAAGATCAGGGGAAGGGAGGAGAGGAGGGAAAAGAGAAGTACTGGGAATTGAAATGGAGAAAAATAAATTCTATCTGCTTATGAATGTCACAATGAACTCCACTATAATGCACTCATAAAAAAAAACAACTTTTTGACACCAGGGATTGAACCCAGGGGTGCTTAACCACTGAGCCACATGGCTTTTATTTTATTTTATTTTATTTTATTTTGAGTCAGGGTCTTGCTCAGTTGCTGAGGTTGGCTTTGGACTTGTGATCCTCCTGTCCTCAGCCTCCTGAGTCACTCGTATTACAGATGTGTGCCACTGTACCCAGCAATAAAGACATTTTTAAAAAGAAAGATAAATTAGAATACAAAAGCTAATAAGCCCAAAGTAGATATAAGACAGAAAGAAAAATTAGACACAAGGAGTATATCAACGTGGAAGGTGAGAAGCCAGTTGTCAATGAAGCAATTTAGGGTCAGGATTTTGCATCTCATCTCCAGCACAATGGTCTTTCTGACTTATTCTCTCATACAATCTTTTTGGAATAATCCAATATTGAGGAGATGCAAGCCTAAGGACTACTGCATCTTGGAACACCAACATTGTACCTTTGCCAAAATACAATTTGAAACTTCCAGGGCAAGTTTATAATTAGAGACTCAGGAAAAGTAGCACCTGTTAGAAAAATGAGTACAAACTTGGCAAGAGACCTCTTACTTAATCAAGCCATGAAATCCTTTCCAAAACTACAACTTCCTTTTAAAATGTTGTTTTTGATGTCTTTTTCTTCCATTTGTTCACATTTTATTGAATGACACGTTCTACTGCAGCAGAACTCCAACTCAATTATATATATATATATATATAAAATACATAATATATATAGTGATTAATACCTTTAGCACACATGTAGTTTTATGCTTAGATTTTTTGGGAAATTGCATACTATTTTCCATATGGCTGTACTAATTTACATTCCCACCAACATGTATAAGAGTTCCTCTTTCTCCACATTTTCTCTATCATTTGTCAGTTTTTGTCTTTTTACCTGAGCTTCAATGTTTGTTACAGCATTATTGACTATACGAAGGATATGAAATCAACCTAAGTTTCCATAAATGGATGAATGGATTAAAAAAAAAAAAAGCCTGTGTTATATAAGAGGACATTAGGATATAATGTCATTTTCCTTTTTGGGTTTTAGACTTACTTGAAACCTGTTTTCCCCTTCTTGCCTATTTCCCTTTTTGGAATTAAAATGTCTGTCCTATGCCTGTCCCACAGTCCTTTCATTTTGGAAGTAGGTGACTTGTTTTGCTTTCATAAACTCACCACTGTAAGTAAATTTTCTTAGGATAAAGTGTGCCTTGAGTCTCACCCTCTGTCTGATTTACAGGAGACTCTGGAATTTGGACTCTCTGGTTGGTGCTAGAATTAGTTAAGACTTGGGGCTATTGGAACAGAATGAATGTATTTTTCATGTGACAAGGACATAAAGTGTTGGGGCCTAAGGAGGAACACCATGGTTTGAATGTGTCCCCTCAAAAGTGTATGTTAGAAACGGAACTCCAATGCAACCATGATGGGAGGTGGAGCCAAATGAGGGGCCTTGAGGCTATGAGGACTCTGTACTCAAGAATGGATTGAAGCTGCTGTTTCAGAAATGATCATCATCATTGATAGATGGCCTACCCTCCCCCCACCGGAGGTTTCTGTGTCCTGAGCAAAGGAACCTTGTTTTGTTTTCCCTGGAAAGAGCCAATGGGCTTGGAGGTCTCTTTGTTCTCTGGACAGGATGTTCTTTCTCCAGAAAGGAGCCAATAGGCTTAAAGTTCGCCCTGTTCCACGGGAAAAGAGCCAATGGCATTGGGGTCGCTCTGGTGCACCCCCCACCAGAAATACCTATATAGTGTCCTGTTCGAGAGACTCTCACACACAACAGCTCCTTCTTGAGGAGAGGAGGAAGCCACACAGGCACAACAGCTCATCCCTACTAAAAGGAGGCAGTCACTGCACCAGCCTTAGACCCACCACCTCCAGCCTGACGGCAGCCGCCCCAGCCAACAGCTCCAGACCCACTGCCTCCAGCCCAATGGCAGCTGCCCAGCCAACAGCTCCAGACTCCAGCCTGACAGCAGCTTCTTTAACTGACAGCTCCAGAGATCCCAGCTGGCACGACCAGGCACCCACCTTCTGTTCAGAGCTTGTACACTCCCCTCTCCGTGACTCCCCTCTCCCAGCACCTGTTCAACCTTCAACCAGAGCACCTCTTCAACCTCCAACTTGCCTGCACAGCTGTCCCTGGTGTGATTTTTGCCTTTCAATCATCATGGAGTGCATTTACTATAAAAAGAGGAGCTTGGCCCCCTTCCTTCCTCTCTCTCTTACACTCTTGCCTTTCCTCTTTTCCCATGAGTTAATACAGGAAGAAGGAGGCCATCACCAGTGTTGACACCTTTATCTTGGACTTCCCAGCTTCCAGAATTGTGAAGATATAAATTTCTGTTCTTTATAAATTGCCCAATATTCTATTACTGAAGCCCAAAACAGACTAAGACTACAGGGATTCTGCTAAACATCCTACAATGCACAAGACAAGTCCTCACAACAAAAAAGTATCTGGCCCCATAAAGCCAACAGGACCTCTTTTGAGAAATCCTGATTGCAACTAATAATTAGAGGAAATTTTATAACACTAAACACATATATTAGATAAGAAAAAATGCATCTTAAATAAATGAATTCAACTTCTGCTTCAAGAAATTAAAAGAGTGAATTAAATCCAAACTAAGCGAAAGTAAAGAAAAATTTAAAAACCTAAGCAGAAAAACATTTAAAATTTTTGAAAGATACATAAAAATCAATGAAACCAAGAGTTTGTTTGCTCTGAAGATCCATATGGATCAGCCAAACTGATCAGGAAAAATTTAGGGAAAATACAAAATTATCATATCAGAAATCAAAGAAGTATTAAGAGGATAGTAAGTTCCTTCAAAAAAAATAACACTCTGAATAGATCTATATTTATAAAAGAAATTAAAATTATAATTAAAAGACTTCCATCTCAGAAAGCTGAGGTCTCTATGGCTTCATTTGTGATTCATGCAAACATTTACAAAAGATATAACACCAATTTTACACAAACTCTTCCAGAATATTAAAGAAATGGGAATACATGCCAAATTCTTCTCTGAGACTGACATTACTCTGATATCATAACTAGACAAAGGCACTAAAAGAAAATAAACTCCACTACAATATCCCTTATGAACATAAGTGCAAAAAAATCTTAAAATTAGTTTTTAAACCCTTAGCAGTGTTTATGTACTGAAGACTCAATCTTGCTAAGATGTCAATCTTCCCCCAAGTTGATTTACAAATTCAGCACAGTCTTAATCAAATTCAAGCAGTCTTTTTTATGGAAATTTATAAGCTGATTCTCAGATTCATATGGAAATGGAAGGGACTTGGAATAGCAATATAGCTTTAAAAAGACAGAACTAAGTTGGAGAAATAATACTACCAGGCTTCAGAACTTATAAGTTCCCAGTAATCAAGACATTGTCTTATTGCTATCAGGATAGACAAATAGATTTCTGGGACCACTAGAAAATTTACAAATTGACCAATGCATTTATGGGCAGCTTATTTTCCTTAAAAGTACAAAGGCAGTTTGTTGAGGAAAGATAGTCTTTTTCAAAATGATGCTGGGAAAAAAAAAAATGGATACTAACAGCTTCTTAAGTGTTTAATCCATACCTCATACTACACACAAAAACTAATTCAAAATGTTTCACAGATTTAAGTATAAAATCTAAAACTATAAGCCTTCTAGAAGAAACACTGGAAAGCATCTTTTTTGATCCAAGATATAGCAAAGATTCCATAAATACAACATCAAAAATATGATCCAAAAGGAAAAAAAAATGTTTTGAACTACATTAAAATAAAAACTTTCTGTTCCTTGAAAGGCACTATTAAGAGAATGAAAAATGAAGCAGACATTGGGAGAGAATATTTGCAAATTTTAAATCTGGCAAAGAACTTTATCTGAAATGGAAAGAACTCTCAGAACAAATAATAATAAAAAAAAATAGGCAAAAGGTTTGAATAGACACTTCACAAAATAAAATAAATGGATAGCAACTAAGTATGTAAAAAGATATTTTCAACTAGTTGTAATGATAACATTAATTAAAGAGAAATCAAAACTAATATTAGGGACAATGAACATACCTAGTGTTGGCAAGGATATGGAGGAACTGGAACTATCATACACTGTTGGTAAGAATCTAAAATGTTATCCATTTAGAAAGCCAGTTTGCAGTTTCTTAAAATTCGAACACATACTTCCATATGACTCAGTCATTCCACTCCTAAGTATTTACCCAAGAGGAATGAAAACAAGTGTCCATTCAAAGGCTTGTATATTAATAATTACCTCAGTCTTACTTGTGTGATCCACCACATGGAATCAACTCAATTGTCTATCAATAATCAATAGGTGAATGGACACACAAATTATGGCAAATCTACACATGGAATTTTATTTAGCAAGGAACTTTTATAGGGAGGGGTACTAGAGATTGAATCTAGGTCCTTGCACATACTAAGCATATGTTCTACCACAAAGCTACAGCCTCCCTCCCTGCTATGAATTATTGATATGTAACACATGGATGAATGCTAAATCACTATTCTGAGGGGAAAAACATCTACTTTAAAAATGCATGCTGTGTAATTCAGTTTATATGAGATTTTAGAAAATATGGTCATAGTTCCTATGCAAAGAATGGAGAATGCTTATCATGAGATGAAAGTGAAGGACAGGAGGATGGCTTATAAAGGGAACATGGAAACTTTGGGATTGATAGAGATCTTTAGTATCTTGATTATAGTGATGGTGTCATGGTTATATATATATTTTTAAGGATGCATTACCTTGTTTCTTTTAAATATGTATACTTTATGTATATTAATTATACTTTCATAAAGATGTTAAAACTTTTTTTTCAAAATTAAGCCTAGAACTAGTCTTGTATCACTATATAGTAAACATAGTTTGAATATTCCCACCAAAATTTGTGTTGAAATTTAATCCCCATTATGAGATACTAAGAGGGTAGAAAGTTAATTTGACCATAGTATTTGGAGAGAAGAAATTTAAGAGGTAATTAAGGTTAAAAGAGGCTCTAGGCTGGGGCCCTAATCCAACGGGACTGTGGCTTTATTAAAGGAAGAGAGACCAGAGCAAAGATGTTCTGTTTCACAATGTGATATCCCACGTTGCCTTGGGACACTGCAGAGTCCCCACCAGCAGGAAAGACCCCACCAGGTATGGCTGCTTGGTCTTGAACTTCCTATACTTCAGAATTATGAACCAAAGAAACTCCTTTCTTTAAAAGTTATTCAGCCTGGAGTATTCACTTATAGCAACAGAAAGTAAACTAAGATATGCTTTACCCTTGAGGGATACATTCTAAGTTCCCCAGTGGATGTCTGAAACTGTGGATGGTACCTATTTGTCAACACTGTGACCAAAAATCTGACAAGAACAACTTAGAGGAAAAAAGATTTAGTTTGGCTCATTGTTTTGGAAGTTTCGCTCCATAGCCACTGGTTCCATTGCTCTGGGCCTGAAATGAGGCAGTGCAACATGGCACAAGGGAGGAGGAAAGATGCTCAGCTAATGGCAGCCACAAATCAGAGAGACAGGGGTAGGGAAGGGGCCAGGGACACGATACAGTCCTGAAGCTGTGCCCCCAGTGACTACTGCCTCCAAAAATGCCTCACCCACCTATAGTTTCCATCCCCCAGTAGTCCACTCAAATTATGAATTCATAAAATGGATTAATCTACTGATGAGGTTATAGTCCTCACAGTTTAAGCATTTTCTAAAAGGTGCACCTCTGGACATTTTTATATTGGGGACCAAGCCTTCAACACAAGCTTTTGGGGGACCATTCCAGATCTAAACTATACAGATCTAAACAATACCAAACCCTGTGTATACAATGTTTTTTCCTGTACATTTATGCCTATGTTAAAGTTTGATTTATAAATTAGTTACAGTAATAAGTCAATAATAACTAACAAAATAATGTAATAATATAATAAAGTTATATAACTATGATCCTTTTCTCTCTCTCTCTCTCTCTCTCTCTCTCTAAAAATCTATCATACTATACTCACCCTTCTTCTTGTGATGATGTGACATGATACAGTGACCACATAATGAGATGAAGTGAGGTGAATGTCCAAGGCACTGTGACACAGCATTAGGCTGCTATATAAGGGGTATGTGAATGTAAGCTCTGTGACACCATGACAGTGGATTTGATAGCCCATGAGTACTAAGCTACTGACTCTAAGCACAGAGTAAATTTGCAAGACAAAGAGGTGATTCATATCCAGGATGCAAAGGAACACCAAGGCGAGACATTTCATTACGCTACTCAGAACAGAACAATACACAATTTAAAATTTATGAACTTTTTATCTTACTAATTTTTCATGTACTATTTTTGGATCATGGTTTATGATGGGTAACTGAAGTCATAAAAAGTGAAGCTACATAGCAGGGCACAATGGCACAGACCTGTAATCCTAGCAGTTAGGGAGGCTAAGATAGGAGGATCACGAGTTCAAAGCCAGCCTCAGAAGCTTTGCAAAGCCCTAAGCAACTTAGCAAGACCCTGTCTCAAAATTTAAAAATTAGAAGGGCTTGGGATGTGGCTCAGTGATGAAGCACTCCTGAGTTCAATTGTTGCTACCAAAAAAATAAATAAATAAGTAAATAAATAAAAAGTGAATGAACAGATAAGAGGGATGCTTGTTATCACAAAATGTTAAAGATTTTTAATACTAATGATGTTTGATTCTTACTAAAAATTGCTTGTCATTTGTCTTCACTGAGCACTACATGTTTTTGCTTTATTAAAAATGAAATAAAATACTTAAAATATTTTATTTAGCTCTACCTCATCTTTAAAATGTATAGTAGTATGTTTTTAATAAAGTAGATATTTTATTAGTACAATTATAATTTGTATAGTTCATAAATTGAAAAAAAAAACGTTCATATATTAATGTAGTGCTTTTTTAATTAGTGAAAGTGAGAGCTGTTAAACTTTTTAAAGCTACTAATATAGCAGTGCAAAGCTACTATATTAAAGCGAGTGAGGATACATGGAACTTGAAAAATATACAGGTAGATAAACATAATCTGTAGGCTGAAAGTGCAATTAGCTTTAATGGTCTTAGGCAATAAACCTGACTGCAAAAGAAGTCACTTTCTAACATCAACTACAGACCAGGCTGTTTCTTCTTTGGCCCTCTCAAAAGTCCATATCTTCCTGGTCATAATCAAAATCACCCTGAAATTTTCTTTTTGCCCAAACAGGTATCTCTATCTACACAACAAATTCTGTTCCCAGTGTAGTTTATATTACACCCATGTTTCTTCTCCTTCTTGTCTTTTACTGTATTCTCTTTTTGACTAGATATCCACCTCAAAAATGTATTTTTATAATGTATTTAAATCCATTTAAGACAGACATATTTGTCAGATCTCTTCCAGTTGCCCTTCCATTTTTTTTCTCTGTATCCCAGGAGGCTGACTTACAAGGACTACATCAACAGGCTCCCTTTCTTTTGGTATGGTCTGTTGATGGGGCATCCTTAGAAGGAGATTAAAAATTATGAATGTACAATGAATAACATACAAAGTAACAGGAGGTCATGATAACATTGACAGAGTCTCCTTTACCCTGCAGACGCAGATGGACATGACCGAAGACAAGTGTAAGGTCTGCAGCACTGCCGCCCTCAATACATGCTCATCCATGACAAGTCTCTTATGTTTAAAAATGGTGGTGATTGGTTTGGGCTTGAGACATTTGGTTAGATATTCAGATGGGGCTGAGAATTCTGAACTTCAACATCACCCAGATCCTGGATGGCCTGTGGACGCAGCCTCTCTACCCTTTCTCCTGTAAACAATCCTTCTCTGCATAGAACTTTTTCAGCGACAACACCTGGTGGTTACCTCACAAGGTGGTGATAGTTCTCCTCAGTACCCAACTTTATCAGCTTTCATTATTATTACCAGTTCCAAAATAGACAAAATTAAAGGAAAGGTTTAAGTCCCGATCCAGGAGAAGATGACCCACACACAAAAATAGTTTTAAAAAAAAACCACCAATTTAGGTCAATAGATATCTAAGAGAGAGGAGATCCCCAAAGGGGTGATATCAAGTTGGACAAAAATTAAGTCCCAACCAGGCTGACCCATTAAGGTCGTCCTCACCCAGGATGTGGGATTTATGGTTGTCTGGGAACAATATTAATGGTCTGTTAGGTTGGAAAATTGATAGGTGGATTTACTAAAGGCCTAAATTTAGTGAAGGCGAAATACCAGAACTTCATGGCACACTCAGAGGAAAAAATCCAAAATAATCTAATGGAGTGGATGTGTCCTATAGAAAGGGAATGAAGGGAATGAATGTCCTGACCTCTGGAGCCACCACTTGAACAAAGGACATTGCCTTTACCCATTTATTAGTGCAGTACCAGTTTCCTTGAAAACTAAGGAAGCTGTCTACTATAAGCCAGAGATTGTAGGGGCAGAAGGTATGTCTTGGCAAGAGAAAGGGGTTCTATTATCTCAACGGGGAAAAAGTGGGATCTTGGAGTGGTAGAAGAGGATTAACTTAGTTATTCAAGGTGAAAGCAATTGCCACGAAAACCTACAGGGACCAAGGCACAAGAAGAATACTTTGACACTGAGAAAGTTATAGCAATATATTTATAAGATTGATATACAAGCCTTTGAATGGACAATATATTTACCAGAGAGACCACTGATGTCCCTAGAAACTCAATGAATGCTCAGACTATGAAGCTGCTGCTTTATGTAAAGATATGGGGGGAAATATTCTAGGTCTGTTAGGAAGAATTTTAACCTGAATTGCTTCCAAAAGCATTCACAACCTCTTACCAAAATTTCACTCCTCAGCTCACAGTTTATACTTCTTGAATGAATTGGAAACCAAGGTTTATTAGGAAAGACCCTGAAATGACTCCCGGGGTATATCCCATAAACCCAGACTTACAATTTCCCCAAAGAGACTTACAGCTATTAACAATGCAGCAGGAACAGGAAAATATCCATGGCTTCTAGAAATTAATAGATGTAAACTCTGAACAGATGCCACTACTTGGAGACTCAGAGTGACATGTTTGTCTAACTGTCAGAATGGGTGTTTTTGAAGGACAAGATCAAATAAAATAGATTAACCTTGGCCAAATCTCCCATAGCTGGCCCAAAGAGACACAGACCTATTCTGTAGTTATTTCCATAGAACCAGAATCATAAGAAAAGATACATAGTTAATAAAAGACAGAAATTCCAAGTTGGTTCCCTCATTTATGATGTGAAGAACATTATGTTATGAAGATTCAAGTGGAAGTCATTCCGACTAGGCACCCTCCCAACTTCCTTGCCAAAACAGTAAGTAAAAAGAAATACCATGTTCTTAAGTCTATTACAGAGATCAGCACTAACATCAAAAGCCTGGAAGTTTCTAGGGGCTAATTCTTACCCTTTAACTTCTCTGCTTGGTTGGGAAAGCCCGATAGGTTTTAATAGGATAAAAATGTATTGTTGCAAACTTAATTAAAGGTAATGTGAAACACAGCTCTGCCATAGATGTGGTATCCTTATTAGATAAAATTAGTTCAGTTTCTTCTCCTGGTGTGCTGCTATTCTGGATATGGAAATGCCTTTTCTGACTGTAGAGTTGCTACCCAACAACCATTTGTAGACTTCTAGAAAATCTTATTCACTGTTGTGATATCCCATGCAGCATCTCATCCACTGAGAAACCTTTAGTATCTAGGAAATGCAGCAAAGGGCTCTAACCCATAGTTGACTGATATGTTAATGTATCACATCATCCAGAAAAAACAAACTGTAGAAAGATGTTGAGGACTTCTTAGAGTACCAACTGGCATGCACATCCTGAAATGGGGGGTTCTGTTCTGTTGGATACTCTGTGTCTCAACCCACCAACAGACAATATGTGGAACAGTTGCTACAATATCTATCAGAAATGGAGGTGATACTTGGCCTCATTTACCTAAATATCCCTTCACCACAATTGATGTGGCTGTTGCCAAATGGAGTGCCCAACCTGCCAACCACTCAGGTCAATGCTGAGTCCCTCACATGGCACCATTACCCAGGAGATTTGAGTCTGGAACCTGTTGGTAAGGTTGAGTACTTTAGAATTCTCCCATCCTCTGAGATTGGTTTATTTTCTTCTAGAACAATATACTATGGCTGGTTTTTTAAATTGTTTTCTCTTTTTATCATTTTGAGTATATGTTCCATTCTCTGCATAATGAGAGATTTTTATAAGGCTGAAGTGAAGCAGAAATGATGTGTTTGATTCCCTTGGTTGGAAAGGATCACTACCTTGCAGGATATCAAACTGGAAATGGATCCATTTCAGGTGTGTAGCTTCATACCACATCTTGTATATTCCTATCACCTGGCTTCCTGGCAGTAATAGATCAGGAATTCATTGAGCACATATATGGTAGTTATAATAGTAACTTAAGTGGTGGAAGGAAATGCTTTAAGAAAAAAGTCTAGATGATAAAGATCTACAATTTAAGATCATTCTTGGAATTAGTTAAGGTTGTGGTGATTGTTATTACTCATTTCAAATGACACAGCACCAGAAAGAGATATTGCATGCAGTTTTCAACTCTAGAAGAATGAGCATCTGTGGAGTCTAAAAATTCTTCCAGTAAAGAGATTGGTAAAGTTGTAAGTAGATGATTTTATCTTCAATTTTTTATTAATATGAATATTCTCTCACATCAGAAGTTTTTAAAGTGTACAATTACAAGTGTACAGTTATAAGCAGACTATATTTTTGTCCTTTCTGATGGAAATTAAGCAAAATGTAATTTCTATATATTTCATGCCCAAAACAAAACCATACACATAAAGTAAAAATGCATGAGAATTGAAGGTTTATGTATACCAAATGTTAATAAAATATAAATTTTGATCTACCAGCTAGAGAAAAAATTGAGTTATATTGTAATTCTTCAATTGAAAATTATATTGCAATTTCATTTTCAAAGAGGCAATGAGATCATGCATCAAAACCAAAGAAAAAATTGTAATAATGATATGGCAAGTGAAAATGTAGCCTGGAATTTTATGATGCTTGTGATATTGTTAACATTTAAAACTTTATAATTTATTGTGATTATTTTGTCATTCTGAATAGGTATTTGCTTTTTCACCTAATTTTGTATTTTTAGTTTTATATTATTTATATTTTAAAAGAGCCCTAAGTTGTATAACTTTTAAGGCCCTGGAGCAACCTCTGCCTCTAGTTGCTTAATGTCTCTTGATTGGATCATTTCTTTCTTACCAACACACAGTGCTGGGATGTCACTATATGAGGGACTGAGGATGGTACTATATTTTGCTCTATTGTTAAGGTGACTTAGGAATTTGATGTTGGTTACATTTCAGAGGATAAGCTCCAAGTTTCACAGGATCCACAATATCCTCAAACACAGGTGTATGATACATAACTAACAAAGCTGAGTTCATCTTAATATTCTGTCTAGACAACTACAAAAGGAGGCTTCAGGATTCTGTAAAGCTTATTTATTTATTTCCTTTAAAGATAAACCTTGTCTACATTTCACTTGTTTCCAATATGCAAATATGCTTTCAGTCTTTAGCACCAATTCTTTGGAATCTTTAATTATTTAGAAACATTTCACATAAAACATGGAGATGTCAAAGTTTTTTAAAAATTATCTCTGACGTCATTTGAGAGTAGATATAAATGATAAGGCTTTCTCTTTGTGATGAAATTAATTTTTCTCAGATTTAGAATATCAGAAAGAACTAGTGACAAAAAATGCCCTAGAGTAAAACTGTGTTTACTCAAATCAGAAACCTGAAAGAAGTTTTATTCTTGTATGTTATGGAATCAAATAATGTATGGAGTTAGGGGTGTGCATGTGTGTGTGTGTGTGTGTGTGTGTGTGTGTTTGTGTGTGTGAGAGAGAGAGAGAGAGAGAGAGAGAGAGAGAGAGAGAGAGAAGGGATGGAGGGAGGGAGAGAGAGAGAGAGAGAGAAAAAAAAAAAAAAAAACCAACATGTTTCTTGTTTTCCTGTCATCCCTATCTCTGCTTAACCCTGATAGGTTAATGGAGACATCTTACAGTTTCCATTATTTCAATATAGATGTCACTAACTTCTCTCAGACATATTATAATTGGTGTTAGTTTATAATGAAATTCATAATCCTGAGGGAAAGTTAAACTCATTGAAGGATCTTCCTAGCTCAGTGCAGAATATTAAGCAGCACAAGAGTCTGATACTGACATAATTAGTAAGACTGCATGAGGAAAAATTCATTCCAAAGGATTGACAAAGAATTGAGTGTATTAGGTATTATACAGAATAACATTTTCTAACCTATCACTAATCTAATATAATATCCTGTAATAATAGTGATTTTTAAAGAAAATATGGATTGAGAATAGCTTATTTGAAACTCAAAAATTCACAGTCATCCTTATAATGGTATCTTGTCGTAGCTGCCAAAGTGGAATTTTGCCAACCAAGATGCTGGCAATATTCTTAGTAAGATGAAACTACTTTGAGGGACTTTTGCAGCTATTCATTCTAATAATGTCATATAATGTTCATCTATTTATTCTGTTTTAAATGCATTCATCATATTTTCAATTATATCACCAATATTTCCATAGTAAACAATTCATTCATCCATTTAAAAATTAATGTATAATATCCCAAATCTTTTAATTGTTTGGCTTTCTATTTTGTGTAAATTTTCTCTAAAGTAAAACTAATGAGCTTATCAAATATTCTCATTGTACATTTTACACATTATAAAAGTATGTAGCATAAAAAATGTAAAATCATCCTTTCTATACCTACTCTGAATTATACTGCCCTTTTCAAACCTTTAGCAATGTTTTATATCCACATCTACATATGTGTATTTTTGTACACTAGTGGGAACAGAGATTTTCAAAAAAAATTTTATACTTTTATATTAAGGAGAATAAACTTGTAGAATAGCATATACAGTACAATCCCATTCATGTACAAAAATTTATATATATATATATGTGTATATATACACATACATACACAAATACATACAAATAAATAGGAAAAATTGCTAAGAGTACTGCTTTATAAAGAGGGTAGTATAAACATAAAAATCAATACTTTATAAGAATGCTTTATAATTTTAGAAATACTGGAAATATTATTTAAGTTAATGAAATAATAATATATGCCTAATACATTCATTAATATTAGCAATTTTCTGCTTACTAGAGATATTGAATATCTTTTTTTAAAATTTCTTTCGTGAATTTTTAAAAAATCCATTCTCACTTTTTAAAAAGTTGATTGCCCATTCTCTTTCTTATTTAATTTGAAACCCTCTATATATTTTCATAATATTTTGTCATATATATTGCAAATATACTTTTACAGACTTCAATTTGCCTTTGAGGTTTTTGTAAAGTATGGGTGAAATACACATAAAAATAACACAACTAAAATTCACACAGGCACCATATCAGTTTTAAAAAGAAAATACCATTATTACCTTTTGAAATCCCCTCTGTGTCCCTCTTCATATCCAATCATTTCCTCCTCTTTATGGAACCACCATTCTGAATGTCATGTTTATCATCCCCTTGAGTATACTTATAGTTTTACAAATATTTTCATATTCTTAAAACAAAACTCTAGTTTTGCTTATTTTGTCTACATATGAGACAATACTAATGCACTTTTCAGCCACATGAAATTTATGTTCAAAATGTCATTACTTAGATTTGGTAATGTTGTTGCTATAATTCATTTATTTTCATTGCGGTACAGCAAAATTAACTTTCGGCATGAATGTACACAATTATACTATGGCTTATTTATCTATGATGTAGTTAGAGAATAATTGGTTTGTTACCAGGTTTTAGTTGTTACCAATAGGGCTGCAATGAACATTTTTTACCACGTTTAAGAATATTTATGTCTTGAGTTGCTCTTATTCATCAATTTGGCATAAGTTAGAAGGGGATTGGGGTACTCATAACCTCAAAGTGCTACCTTAAAAAGCAGTGATTTTAGGTGTTCATCTGGCATTTCCAACATCTTTTTGTGTACGAAAGGCAGGTGCTAAACATTTCACCTATACACTACACAGCCGATGACATAATTGCATAGGTCTTTCAGATAAATGGGTGAAAAAAGACCAAGACATATTCTGAGAAAAGCTAACACCAAGAAAACATTTCAATTAAACTACAGAAACAATGGTTACAGTACAGAATATTCATAAGCAAAAAGATACACCATGTTTTAAGTACTTACAAAGTTACAAACCATTTGCTTCCTTAACATTTTCCATATTTTAAGTTCATACATGAGGATGATACAATTATGCTCCGTTATTTATATGCAAGGCCTGGGTGACTGGAAGTGCAGTTGTCAGGCATTTTAATAAACTGGACAGCCATTTGTTTCTGTACAACAAGGCATCTTTACACAGGAGCAATCAGGAGAAACACATTTCATATCCCACTTGTAGAGCAAAGCTTAAAGTGACTAGTCAGCACTAGAAAAAATAAATTGTTTTTAAAGTTTAGAAAAAAAAAAAAAAAAAGAACATTTATGTCAACATTTTTTCCTAGGGAAGCAGTTGTCAAACGTTTTGTTCTTAAAAAATTCTCAGTGAAGTCCCTCCAAAACCCGCCAAGCACGGCCAGGCCCAGGTCAGCCACGCCATCACCAGCAGAGTTCGGGCAGGCCCAGGACAGCACCACCGACCTCTGCTGAGGGAGGATAGGCCCAGGACAGCCCCGCAGACCTCCGCCAAGCGTGGGCAGGCCCAGGACAGCCTCGCCAACCTCCCCTCAGATTGGGCCCATGTTCATCCCACCACCAGCTAACACCCACTACACTCAGGCTCTGCCATAGGACCTCCTCTTTTGACCATCTGACCAGTGCAGGAGCTCAGATTCAACCACTTCTGCCCACACTAACCTTCGTGGGACCCAGGCCCAGGGTAGGTCCAGAGTCCACTACCCCACCCCCACCTGGGAGCACAAGCCTAACCCACTTCCATCTTGAGACACTGAAGACATAGTCATAGCCTTCCCCACACAGTAGCCTCTACCTTTTGACAACACACAGGGCCTAAAAGAAGCCACATCTCAGAGCAGGCATCCCAAAGACATTGTAAGGCCCACCCTTTCAGCCCCATCTCTGAAAACGTTGCATCCAAAATGGGGCCCCTTCACTGTTATCTCGAGTTACCTCCACTATTGCCGACACCACCTTTAGTTGTAGTAGCATACATCGAGGGACACCTGCAGGGTCTGAAAGCCCAACATTAAGGTGAGGCACAGAGAGAGAGGATCAGATCACATATAGGGAGAGACCAATTCGTATCACACCAGATTTTTCAAGCCAGACACTCAAAGCCAGGAGATCATGGAACAACATATACCAAACTCTGAAAGAAAATAGATGCCAATCAAGAATCTTATATCCAGCCAAATTAAGCTTTAGATTTAAGGATGAAATAAAAACCTTCCGTGATAAACAAAAGTTAAAAGAATTTACAACTAGAAAGCCAGCACTACAGAACATCCTCAGCAAAATATTCAACCAAGAGGAAATGAAAAATCAGCAGAGGGAGGCATTACACTAAAGGAAAAACTAATCAGAGGAGAAACCATGTCAAGTTAAATACCAAAAATAAACAAAAAATAGCTGGGAATATAAATCACTTCTCAATAATAACTCTGAATGTTAATGGCCTAAACTCACCAATCAAAAGACATAGACTAGCAGATTGGATGAAAAAAAAAAAAAAAAAGACCAACAACATGCTGCATCCAAGAGACTCATAGGAAAAGACATCCACAGGCTGAAGGTGAAAGGTTGGGAGAAATCATACCACTCATATGGACTGTGGAAGCAAGCAGGGGTTTCCATCCTCATATCAAATAAAGTAGACTTCAAGCTAAAGTTAATCAAAAGTGATAAAGAAAGACACTACATACTGCTCAAGGGAAGCATAAACTAACAAGACTTAACAATTATAAATATATATGCCCCAAACAATGGAGCATCCACATACATCAGACAGACTCTTTGCAAGTTCAAGAGTCAAATAGACCACAACACAATAATTTTGAGTGACTTTAACACACCTGTTTCACCACTGGATAGATCTTCCAAACAAAAGCTAAACAAAGTAACTATAGAACTCAAAAATACAATAAATAACTTAGACTTAACTGACTTATATAGAATATTTCATCCTTCAATGAGTGAATACACTTTCTCTCAGCAGCACATGGATCCTTTTCTAAAATAGACCACATATTATGCCACAAAACAACTCTTAGTAAAATAAAAAAATAGAGATACTACCCTGAATTTTATCAGACCATAATAGAATGAAATTAGAAATCAATGATAAAAGAAGAAATAAAAGCTACTTGAACACCTGGAGACTAAATAATATGTTACTGAATGAACAATGGGTTGCAGAAGACATCAAGGAGGAGATTTAAAAATTCTTAGAGGTGAATGAGAACACAGACACAACATATCAAAATCTCTGGGACACTATGAAGGCAGTTCTAAGAGGAAAGTTCATTGCATGGAGTTCATTCCTCAAAAGGAGAAAAAGTCAACAACTAAATGACTTAACATTACATTTCAAAGCCCTAGAAAAAGAAGAACAATCCAACACCAAAAGCAGTAGAAGACAGGAAATAATTAAAATCAGAGCTGAAATGAATGAAATTGAAACAAAAGAAACAATTGAAAAAATTGACAAAACAAAAGTTGGTTTTTTTAAAAAATAAACAAAATTGACAGACCCTTAGCCAGGCTAACAAAGAGAAGGAGAGAGAACACTCAAATTACTAACATACATGATGAAAAAGGAAATATCACAACAGACACTACAGAAATACAGAAGATAATTAGAAATTATTTTGAAAACTTGTACTCCAATAGAATACAAAATATTGAAGGCATGGACAAATTTCTAGAGTCGTATGATTTGCCCAAATTAAAACAGGATGATATACACAATTTAAACAGACCAATTTCAAGCGATGAAATAGCAGATGCCATCAGAAGCCTACCAACCAAGAAAAGCCCATGACCAGATGAATACACAGCTGAGTTCTACAAGACCTTTAAAGAAGAACTAACACCAATACTCTTCAATTTATTTCAGAAAATAGAAAAAGAGGGAGCACTTCCAAACTCATTCTATGAGGCCAATATCACCCTGATTCCAAAACCAGGCAAAGACACATTAAAGAAAGAAAACTTCAGATGAATATCTCTAATGAACGTAGATGCAAAAATTCTTAATAAAATTCTGGCAAATTGAATACAAAAACATATCAAAAAGATAGTACATCACAATCAAGTGGGGTTCATTCCTGGGATGCAAGGTTGGTTATGGGAAATCAATAAATGTAATTCATCATATCAATATGCTTAAAGATAAGAACCATATTATTATTTCAATAGATGCAGAAAAAAGCATTTGACAAAATACAGCATCCCTTCATATTCAAAACACTAGAAAAACTAGGGATAACAGGAACTTATCTCAACATCATAAGAGCTATCTATGCTAAGCCCCAGGCCAAAATCATTCTAAATGGAGAAAAATTGAAAGCATTCCCTCTAAAAACTGGGACAAGACAGGGATGCCCTCTTTCACCACTTCTGTTTAACATAGTTCTTGAAACACTGGTCAGAGAAATAAGACAGATGAAAGAAATTAAAAATAGGTAGGTAGGTAAAGTAGAACTCAAATTATCACTATTCACTGACGATACGATTCTATACCTAGAATACCCAAAAAATTCCACCAGAAAACTTCTAGAACTCATAAATTAATTCAGCAAATTAGCAGGATACAAATCAACACCAATAAATCAAAGGAATTTTTATATATCAGTGACAAATCCACTGA
Source organism: Tamias sibiricus (assembly GCA_025594165.1). NCBI lineage: Eukaryota > Metazoa > Chordata > Mammalia > Rodentia > Sciuridae > Tamias > Tamias sibiricus. Next base: position 79,955,998 of record CM046661.1, read on the forward strand.
AAGGGAAAAGAGGAAAATTACCCCATTTACAATACCATCAAAAAATAAAATAAAATACTTGGGTATCAACAAAAGACATGAAAGACCTCTATAACAAAAACTACAGAACACTAAAGAAAGAAATTATGGAAGACCTTAGAAGATGGAAAGATCTACCTTGTTCTTAGATAGGCAGAATTAATATTGTCAAAATGACCATACTACCAAAAGCACTATACAGATTTAATGCAATTCCAATCAAAATCCCAATGATATGCCTGATAGAAATAGAAAAAGCAGTCATGAAATTCATCTGGAAAAATAAGAGACCCAGAATAGCTAAAGCAGTCCTAAGCAAGATGAGTGAAGCAGGTGGCATCACTATACCAGAACTTAAATTATACAACAGAGCAATAGTAACAAGAAAAGCATGGTATTGACACCAAAATGGACTTGTAGACCAATGGTACAAAATAGAGGACACAGAGACTAATGTATAAAATTACAGTTATCTTATATTAGACAAAGGTGACAAAAATGTACACTGGAGAAAAGATAGCCTCTTCAACAAATGGTGCTGGGAAAACTGGAAATCCATATGCAACAAAATGAAATTAAACTCCTATCTCTCACCATGCACAAAATTTAACTCAAAGTGAATCAAGGACCTAGGAATTAAACCAGAGACACTACGCCTTTTAGAGGAAAAAGTAAGCCCTGATCTCCAACATGTCGGATTAGGCCCCAACTTCCTTAATAAGACTCCTATAGCTCAATAATTAATATCAAGAATCAATAAATGGGAAATATTCAAACTAAAAAGCTTCTTCTCAGCAAAAGAAACAATCTGTGAGGTGAACAGAGAGCCTACTAATTGGGAACAAATTTTTACCACACACACATCAGATAGAGCACTAATCTCTAGAATATATAAAGAACTCAAAAATCTTAACACCAAAAAAAAACAAATAACCCAATCAATAAATGGGCCAAGGAACTGAACAGACACTTCTCTGAAGAAGATATACAATCAATCAACAAATACATGATAAAAATGTTCAACATCTCTGGCAATTAGAGAAATGCAAATCAATACTACTCTAAAATTTCATCTCACTCCAGTCAGAATGGCAGCTATTAAGAACACAAACAACAATAAATATTGGAGAGGTTGTGGGGAAAAGGGCACACTCATACATTGCTGGTGGGACTGCAAAATGGTGCAGCCAATCTGGAAAGCAGTATGGAGATTCCTTGGAAAACTGGGAATGGAACCACCTTATGAAAAAACAGCATACTACAGGGACACAGCCACATCAATGTTTATAACAGCACAATTCACAATAGCTAGACTGTGGAACCAACCTAGATGCCTTTCAGTAGATGAATGGATAAAGAAAATTGGTATATATACATAATGGAATATTACTCAGCAATAAAAGAGAATAAAATAATGACATCCACAGGTAAATGGATGAAGTTGGAGAATATAATGCTAAGTGGAGTTAGCCAATCCCAAAAATCCAAATGCTGAATGTTTTTTCTGATGTAAGGAGGCCTATTCACAGTGGGATTGGGACAGGGAGCATAGGAGGATTAGAGGGATCCTAGAAAGGCCAATGGGGAGGGAAGGGAAGGAAGGGGACAAAAGGGTTAAAAAAAAAAAAAAAGATGGTAGAATGAATGGATATCATTACCCTAAGTGCATGTATGAAGACATGAATGGTGTGAATATACTTTGTATACAACCAGAGATATGTTAAAATGTGCTCTATAAGTATAAAATGAATTGTAATGCATTCTGCTGTCATATATAACAACTTAGAATAAAAAGAAAGTTCCCATTGATAGGGACTGGGATTGTGGTTTAGTGCCAGAGTGCTTGCCTCGCATGTACAAGGCACTGGGTTTGATCCTCAGCACCACATAAAAATAAGTAAATAAAATGAAGGTATTGTGTCTATCTACAACTAAAAAAAATTTTTTTTTAAAGTTCTCATTGATAAATTTAAGTTGACTAAGGATTTCAAAAAGCATTGTTCTATGTAAGTTATAGCTTTCATTATACATTGAAAATTTAAACAAAGAATTTAAAAATATTTATTTGAATTCACACAAAAATTGAAAAATTACACATTAATACAAATGACATTTTTAGAGAAAAATAGCTTCATTTTTCAAAAGAAAAATGTTAGCAAGAAATGTGGTATTATTTTATATCTTGCATATCTTTTATATGTTTGGCTCAATAGAAATCACCTATTTTATTTATTATTGCTGCTTCTGCATTTGTTTTGTTGAAATATATTATTTTGGTTGAAATATATGAAGAAAATCAAATGTCACACAGACTTGTACTTAGAAAAGAAATATTTAATACCCTTTAGAGCTAATTATAAAATCTTTTAAATACTACACCAAAACCTGACAAGCTAATGTTTTTTGAAGTGTAAATATAATGTGGAACCTGAAGCTATACAAATGCACTTTCATTAGTACATTAAAATTTATTAATCTATTTTATACTTTCATTAATCTTTGACCCATGGATGATTTCATAATATTGTTCATTTAGAATATATTGGTTCATTGAATCACATAGCTCTTCAAATATTGAGTACACCATCTTACAGTATCAAAAATCAAAACTTAGCTGGGCATGGTGGTGCACACCTGTGCTTCCAGTGGCTCAGGAGGCTAAGTCATGAGGATCACAAGTTCAAAGCCAGCCTCAGCAATTTAATGAGGCCCTATGCAACTCAGTGACACCCTGTCTCTAAATTTAAAAAAAAAAAATTTTTTTAAGGGCTAGGTATGTGGCTCAGTGGGTAAGTGCCCCTGGGTTCAATCCCCAGTACCAAAAATAAATAAATAAATAAAATAAAATAAAAACTTAAAAATATCATCACTGATATCACCAGAAAACCTTTAAGTCTTGAATCACTGTCCAGATCACCATGGCAAATGCAAATTTCACTTTTTTGTATGGTAGCAAAACTTTAAAAGCTCATTCTATTATCCTTTTGTTATAATTTTAATGGCTATAGGACCTATAGTGATGTCATGTTTCATTCATAATTTTGGTGATTTTGTTTTCTAAGAGTCTGTTTTATGCAAACCTGGCTCTCCACTTCACCTGCCTCTTTGTCTACTCCTGTTTCAATAGTGTACTTTCTGAACTCTTATAGACTCACAATATTTTTTAATATATGGTAAGTGTTTTCTGCTTCTCCTTCTCCTTTCCTTCCCCTCTCTCTTCTATTTCTTTTCCTTCTCCTTATTTTGTTTCACCTCCTTCTTAATCTCTTCTTCTTCCTTCATCTCCTCCTTCTCCTTCTTATTCCCCTTCCTCTGTTTTACTTCTTCCTAAGTATTTTGTTTATTCTTAGTCAAATGACTGGCCATACACATTTAGAGAACGTTTTCAAGTTCTACAACAGAAAAGAAGACAAGGGCAAAGATGATCAAAGAGAAATAAATATGTATGTCCACAAAAAGACTTGTATAATAACATTCAAAGAATCTTTATTCATGATTAGCCACAAACTGAAAATAATCCAAATGTCTATTAACAATAGAATGAATAAATATACCAAAATACATTCATAAAATGGACTTTACTACTAAGCATTACAAAAGAATAGGCACAAGTACCAATAAGTCAAAACCATCTTAATCATAAAGAAAAGCTGGAGTCATCACACTGCTTGATTTCAAAATAAACCGCAAAGCTATAGTAATAAAAAAGATATGGAACTGCCATAAAAACAGAAAAATGAAACAGAATACAGAGTTCAGAAATGAATCAATTCATTAACAGTCATTTGATTTCTAATGAAGCTACCAAGAACACACAGTGGGAAACAGTCTCATCAAAAAACAGTGATATGGGGCTGGGGTTGTGACTCAGCAGTAGAGCGCTCACCTAGCATATGGGCGGCCTGGGTTGGATCCTCAGCACCATGTAAAAATAAAGGCATTGTGTACAACTAAAACAAATAAATAAATATTTTGAAAAAACAGTGATATAAAAACTGGATATACACAAGCAGAAAATGAAATTAGACCTTATCTTACACCATATAAAAAGCAACTCAAAATGTATTAAAGACTTAACAGTTAAACCCACAAATTGAAAACATCAGGATAAGCTCCATAACATTGGCCTGGACAATGATTTTTTTTTGCATATGATGCCCCCCCCCCAAAAAAAAGGCAAATGGGATTATATCAAATGGAAAAGCATCTATGTATATGAGGAAATAATCAACCAAGTGAAGAGACCTATGGAATGGGAGAATATATTTGCAAAATTTATGCTAAGGGGTTAATATCTAAAATATAAAAACAAAAACAACTCAATACTAAGAAAACAAATAACCTATTTAAAAAATGGGCAAAGGATCCAAACAGAAATTTCTCCAAAGAAGATATACAAATGGCCAACAGATACATGAAGAGCATGTTCAACATTAATAATCATCAGGGAAATGTAAATTAAAATATCAATGAGATAACACTTCACACCTGCCAGAAAGGCTATTATCAAAAGAAGAAAGATAATAAGTGTCTGGCTTGAAAAGATGTAAAGAAAAGAGAACCCTTGTATACTGATGGTGCAAATGTAAATTAGTATAGCCATTACAGGAAATACATGCAGGATCCTGAAAAATCTTAAAGAACTGCCACATTATTGAGCAATCCCACTCCTGGGTATATAGCCAAAATAAATGAAATCATTATGTCAAAAATATATCTGAACTTCAAGTTTCATTGCAGCAATATTCAAAATTGCAACAATGTGGAATCAACCAAAAATCCATCAACAGATGAATAGATTAAGAAAGTGTGGTACATATACATAATGGCTGACTATTCAGCCTTAAAAAGAAAGGAAAGCCTATCATTTGCAGCATTGTGGATAGACTTTGAGGACATTATGCTAAAAAAAAAAAAAAAAAAAAAAAAAAAAAGCAGGTACAGAAAGAAAAAAACAGCGCATGATCTTATTTATATGTGAAATCTAAAAAAAGTATAAACTCAGAGTAGAATGGTGGTTATCAGAAGCTGAAGTTGGAGGTACAAGTGAAATTGAGTGCATTTTGGTCAAAAGACACCGGTTAGGAGTGAATTTCAGTTAGGAGTAATAAGCTCAGGAGCTCTACTGTACAACATGTTGACTTTAGTTAATAACCATTAATTATACACTTGGAAATTATGGAAAGTAGATTTAAGTGTTTTGACCACGTACAAAAATAAATGGTAAGTATGTGAAATAATATGTTTTTAGTCCTATTTAGCCATTCCATAAAATATACATGCTTTAAGACAGTTCTGTTTTATACTGTATATCTATTCAAATTTTGTGGATTAGTAGATAAATTTAGAAAAATATAATTTACTTCTACGTGAATTCCTAAGTTCAAAAATCATAATGAAAATTATTAATTATTTTGATTTAATTATAGATTCAGAATTTTTGAGGTACATCTAAATTATGTTGTAGAAATATATACTAGAAAATATATACTAGAAAATTAAATAATAATAATAATAATTAAAATTAAATATATACTAGAAAATTAAAAGGCAGAAAATTAAATATTGTACCCACATTTTTCAAATAGACTAGTTCTTTGTAATATACTCTATATATGTTTTAAATCTGGATATCAAGAACTATACCTTATTATTTATTTTCAAATTTTTCTTCATATTGATTTTATCTTACATATTACAATAAGGTTGTTCTTTCATTCATTTTATCAAAATGTAAAACTGCATCTTGGTAAGTCATGGATATTACAGTATATTTTTATGCATACTTTTGAAAAGTTTTTAGTTTGCCTATTCTTGCCTTCTTTCAATTTTCTCTGGTTTTATTTTATTTTATGTTTGCTAACCTTTAAAGTTTACATGTTACACATTTATTTTCTAAGTTTGTGCAACACAAAAATTCATACCAGCAAATTTCAGAGCATCCATTATTTTCCACAGTTTAGTGGACAGTTGCAAATTTTCTGACCAATTCATGGAAATTCTGACATTTAGTTACTGATCTCTAGAATTTCGAAGTATATCTTTCTTAATGATTGTGAGTAATGACATTTAAATTTTTTTTTCTTCTTTTGGTTTGGGGTTGATCTGCATTCTCTGTAGCAGAAAATTTCTATATTACTAGTTTCTAAACTTCATTGTTGAGAATCACAAGGCTTTTGACTATTTCTTAGCAGAGCAGAGTTGGCATTCTCTCCAGGCCTGGCATATGTTTGATCATTTTCTTTTTTTCTTTTTCTTTTTCTTTCTTTTTCTTTTTCTTTTTTTTTTTTTCACATCTGTAAGTAGACTAATGTTCTCCTTCATGTTATATGGATCATTACTTTTATTTTATACTCCAGTTCCATTTCATGATTCAGTAACAGTACATAATTTCATGCTTTATGAAGAACTTTGAATGGTTTGGGATATTTTATTTTTAAGAAATGGAACTGCAGATTAATTGTTAGTTACTGACATTATGGAACATGGTAATTAAGAGTCAATTTTTCTACCTTTTTAAAGTTCAAGGGTCAAAAGGAAAATAAAAAAAGACATGTTATCAAAGCAAATGAATCACTTTTCATTAGATCATCATTGACATGGTCTATTAATTTGTGAAAACCTGGAGACTTGAAATAAATCTGCAGCTTTTAAAAAAAAATGTTTACCTCTCCTTTCTGTTCTCATCTGGAAAAATGACAATAAACAATGCTAAGGTTTTATATTTAGGCAAATGAAAACAACAAGGATCCTTGATATCAAGGGCAAGTTAGGATATTTAATTTAGGATCAAAAGCCAAATAGTAGTTGATATGGATCAGTGGAGACCTACAAAAATTAGCAACTTTGTGAGTGCTCAGTGAGATTCCCAGAACATCCTTCAGCGATTCAAGGTCATTGCTGAAAGAACCCACAACTCCAATATTTAATTAGTTTCTTAAACTCAAAGTAACTTAACTCATTTTGCTTTATAATATCCTTGGATATCTCAGAAGTGAAAATTTCTTAAAATTCATTTTCTTAGAACAAAGTTACAAATCTTGTTGATATTACTGAAGTTATAAAACAGTAGAAGCATGTATTAATTTTGCATATCTAATTTTGACTCTAAAAACTTGGGCTGAGGATGTAGCTCAGTGGTAGAGGACTTGCCTAGCATGTGTGAGGTCCTGGGTTTAATCCCCAGTACCACTCCCAAATAAATAAATTAATAAAGATAATATTCACACATACTTCTATTAAAATAAATCCTATGGAGAGTTTTTCAAAGCATAAGAAATAGAAAAATAAATAAAACAAACAATGTTTATAGCCATAGGGCCTAGTCAAAAATACTTGACATATTAAACACTATTAATCCAAATAATAAATGGATGAAAGATTTTGCCTAAGGATTAGGTAATGATAAAATAAATATATAGTCAAATAAGACTGAAATGCTGTTGACCAAATGTTTAATTAATCACTTGTACACATAGGAAGTTTTATTTTGGTGCTTATTTATATTCACATTTTAGATTGATCCATTAAATTATGATATTTACTTGATAAACCAGTTATACTATCATAGCTATTGAAGAGGAATCCACCATAGACTTATGTATAGTACAATTTGTCTTCATCTGATGGAGGGGGGAAGGAGGATCTTCCCCTCCATCTGCTTCTTGAGAGCCTCTCACTGCATTCTGCAAAGCCAGAAGATAGAAAGCAGACCAGTTCTCAGCCTTTAGTTTTCTTCTACATAGTATCTACATTCTCCCTCAGAGTGGGAATCTTCCTCAGTGATCTCATTTTTAGAGTTTTAAATATCATTTTTATGCTTAAGTGTTTTACTCTCATCTAAACCTAATCCCTCATTTCCAAAATAATGTTCCTAATTTTTATTCAACACTTCTACTCAAATGTCTAATAAATACCTCAATATTAACATGTCCAAAACTGAACTATTCTTCTCTAAAATCGTGTACCATTTCTGTCTTTCTTTTCAGATGATGGTAAATCCATCCCTTCTCTCCATCCTTTCTTTCATCCTTTCTCTCTCCAGGACAAAAATTTGGGTGTTGTCCTTAATTCTTCCTTTTTTGTCATTCATGAGCCAATCTTAGTTTTATGTGATTATAAAACCTATTTGTAAGCTACCTGGTACCGAAAACCGGGAGGAAAACTCTCGGAGGCAGAGTAAAGCTATTACTACTTTTACTTCTACTTTCTTAGAGCTTAGAGAGGGAAAGAAAGATTTTTCTTAGAGCTTAGAGAGGGAAAGAAAGATTTTTAGAGAGAAAGATTAGAGAGAGCTTTTCTTCTTGTCTTTCTTCTTTTCTTTCTTCTTTCTTCCTCGGGAGCCTCGGCCTAACTCTGACCAGCCATTCTTCTTCTATCTGGTTTCTCTTCTGTAACCGCTCTGCCTACATTCTGGCCGCTCTGATTCTTTTCTTCTCCGACCTGAACTCTTCTTCTGACCGACCGAGCGACTGCACGGCTGACTGAATGAATTTGTTCTCCGTTCTCCTAACTCGGACCGCTTTCACCCGGTTATATACCTTCAGCTTTGCGGGTGCCTACAGGTGCGTCACATACATATCAGGTGGAACTTATGGCTTCCAGCTAGCTGCAACAGCCCTTCCTAATTAGGGCTCCTTCACCTATTTACCTTCAGGATTCCATATCTTCACTGCACATATGTCTTACCTGCATTACCTAATTGCCTTCTAACTTTGTCACTCTAGGAGTATATTACCAATGTAGAAGACAAGTGAATATTTAAATTAAATATCACTCTGTTGCTTAACACTCTGGGCTCATTTCCTGCTTCTCAGGTTTAAAATAAAAGTCCTTACAATGATCTTTGGGATCCCATGCAGTCTTCCCCTACCATTCTCCTTCCTCACTACCCAATGTTCTTCCTCCAGGATCCTTTACAAACACACTGGCCTCTTTCTCTCCCTTGAGCACACCACACATACCACCGCTTAGAGGTCTCTCTAGGTTTCATTCCTTCTTTTAAATATTGCCTGTATTCTGAGCACTAGAATAGAGCCTGAGACATGGGAAGAGCACAATAAATATTTGTCAAGTAAATTAATAAGTTATTTTTGAAACTTATGTTAGTTTTATCTGAAGTACATACTTTTTAAATTTTTCATTTAGACTAGAAAGTGCTCAAAGATCAATGGAGCACTGTAAAAATGACCCAGAAGCAATATTAAAGGGACTAATACAATCTAAATTGCAATTGTTGAAACATCAAAAAGAATAATTATGGTAATTGGTGATAACATGTTGAATGAAAAAAGTCTGAGAGACATTTTGGTGATAAGTTTTTATATAGAACTCCAAAATAATCCATGAAAGAAAAAATTATTCATAAGTCAAATTTCATTAAATTAAAACATCCACTCTATGAAATATACTGTTAAGAGAATGAAAAGATAAGACACAAACTAGAAGAAAATAATTGAAAAACATGTTATCTTATAAAGGACTGTTTCCAAAATATACAAAGAATTTTTTTAAAACAACAAGAAAGCAAATAATCTAATTTCTTAAATGGGAAAAGGATTTTAATGACATTTAACAAAGAAGAAATGATGATGTCAAAGAAGCATGTGAAAAGATGTTCAACATCACATATCGGGAAACAATGAATAACAACTACTTAACTATTAAGATGGTCCAAATCCCCAATGCTAACAACACCATGTACTGTAAGCTACCTGGTACCGTAACCCGGGAGGAAATCTCTCGGAGGCAGAGTAAAGCTATTACTACTTTTACTTCTACTTTCTTAGAGAGAGCTTAGAGAGGGAAAGAAAGATTTTTAGAGAGAAAGATTAGAGAGCTTTTCTTCTTGTCTTCTTAGCTTCTTGTAGCTTTGAGAAAGATTATTTTTTTAGAGCTTCTTGCTTCTTTCTTCTTGCTTCTTTCTTCTTTCTTCCTCGGGAGCCTCGGCCTAACTCTGACCAGCCCTCAGGAGCCTCGGCCTAACTCTGACCAGCAATTACTTCTTCTATCTGGTTTCTCTTCTGTAACTGCTCTCCCTACGTTCTGGCCGCTCTGATTCTCCGACCCGAACTCTTCTTCTGACCGACCGAGTGACTGCACGACTGACCGAATGAATTCGTTCTCCTAACTCGGACCGCTTTCACCCAGTTATATACCTTCAGCTTTTCGGGTGCCTACAGGTGCGTCACATACATATCAGGTGGAACTTATGGCTTCCAGCTAGCTGCAACAGCCCTTCCTAATTAGGGCTCCTTCAATGTACTATTAGGGATGAGGAGCAACAGGAACTCTCAGTCATTAAAGCACATGGTGCAGCCACTTTGGAAGACCATTTGGCAGTTGCTCACAAAGCTAAATATGCATCTACCACACGATTTAGCAATCACACTTATAGATATTTACCTAATCAGGTGAAAATTTTATGTTCACACAAAAACCTGTACCCAAACATTTATAGCAGCCTTATTCATGATTTCCCAAACATGGAAGTAACCAAGATGTCCTTCAGGAGGCGCACTGACAAACTGTAGTGTATCCATGCAATGGAATATTTATTATTCAGTGATAAAAAAAAAAATGTTATCAAACCACAAAAACAGAAATGAAGAAATCTTAAATATGTATTGCTAAGTGAAACAATTTGGTATGAAAGTGTGCACACTGTATAATTCCCACTACGTTACATTTTGGAAAAGCAAAACTACAGAGAGTCAAAAGATCAGTGGTTCCTAGGTTTTCAAGCAGAGTGAGGGGAGGATGAATAGATGAAGCACAGGCAAATTTTAGGGCAATAAAATTTAAGGCAAATTCTGCTAGGGGGCTTTTAGAAGGGATTTTCTTCCTGGCAGAAGCAGAGCCTCATGCTCATATTAAAATGACAAAGCTATATTAACCCTTTTTAGTGGCCTGCCTTTTCACACAGCGAAAGGGTATGATTCTCGAAATTTGGCAAACAACTTTCAACTATGAAATGACAAAAAGCCATTTCTCTAATGTTGAGAATGAAAAAAAAAAACAGATTTATGATGATTACCTTGAAAACTTGCATTTCCAGACTTCAGTTAAATAAATAGTTTCAATTTACACTTTTAAAATACATCTAGGAGAACATTAAGATACTAAAAACCAGAAGAAGGTGAAAAGAAAAGGCTTCCTTATGAAGAACATTAGCTAATACAAAATAAGAGAAAGAAAACAGAAAGGTCAGAATTTTTTAAATTACCACCTTGAAAAACCTGGTATAATATCAGCATAAAACCCAGTATAAAAAAGTTTGTTAATAAATGCTAAAATCATTGGGGAAAAACTTATGAAGAATGGGATATAAGTATAGTTTCAAAGTATTAACCTGCAAGTTACCTACTCATTATAAAAAGAGAAATATACCTCTATGATGGAAGATTTGCTTGTCATCATCTTGTCCAAAACCAAACTGAGCCTCACTAGTAGTGAAACAAGCTGACATTATGTGCCTTCCCAGTGTGACACAATATAAAGTACAAACACTTATAAAATATTCTTACCAAAAATGTTTAATGAGTCTATAAATCCTCCAGATCTAAATTCCAATTTATACCAAATGCAGGGTCTACTGAATTAAACTGACACCCTCCAAGTGGAAACATTAGATAAGTTCACATTGTAGAATATCCAATATGATAACTGGTCAAGATTCTTCAAATAAATAGGGTTTTTAAAAGATGGAATGTGAGAGGTTTATTTAAAAAGACTAAAGAAGCATAGCACACACAATGAGTGAAACTTGATTTAATTATGAATTATAAATAAATGACTATAAAGATATTTTGTAAACAATTTGAATTTTTTCTTTATTTTATTTTTAATGTTTTTATTAGTGCATCATAGTATTATATAATAGTGGGGTTTATTTTGACATAGTCTTATATGCATGGAATATAATTTGCTCCATTTCCATCTCCAGTGCTTCCTCTTTCCCTTCCCTCCTCTCATTCCATTACTTTAAGGGTCTTCCTTATATTTATTTATTGTTTTCTAATTGGTGCTTTATAGATATACATAAAGGTGAATTTCACTGTGGAATAATCATGTATGTACACAGCAAAATTTTGTCAATATCATCCTTCAGTTCCTCCCTTTTCCTGTCCCTCCCACCTTCCCTTCAATCCTGTTCCTTTACTCCACTGATCACCCTTCTATTTTATGGGATTCTCCCCTGACTTCTTTTTCTTCCACCTGTGAGAGAAAACATTTGACCCTTGACTTACTGAGTCTGCCTTATTTTACTTAACACAGCATTCTCAAGTTTTATCCATTTACCAGCAAATACCATAATTTCATTCTTCTTTATGGCTGAGTAAAACTCATCACATATAAATGTATATGTGTGTGTATGTATATGATATATAACATACATATATATGATATATATTTATCACATATATCATATACATACAAATATATATGTATATGTATACATACATATGTGCATATTTTTTTCTTTATTCATTCATCTGTTAATAAGCACCTGAGTTGGGTCCATAACTTGATTATTGTTAACTGTGCTGCTATAAATATTGATGTGCCTGTATCACTATAGTATGCTGATTTTAATTATTTTGGATAAATACCAAAGAGTGGGATAGCTGCGTCATATGGTGGTTCCATTCCTAGTTTTTCGAGGAATCTCCATACTGTTTTCCAGAGTGATTTTATTAATTTCCAGTCTCACACCAATGTATGAGTGTACCTTTTCCCCTATGTCCTCATCAACATTTATTACATATGTATATATATACTTATATATATTCATATATATATATATACTTTATGATTGCTATTGTAACTGGAGTGAGAAGAAATCTCAATGTAGTTTTGATTAACATTTCCTTGACTGCTAGAGATTTGAACATTTTTTCATGTATTTGATTGCCTTTTGATTTCTTCTTTTGAGAAATGTCCATTCAGTTCTTTTGCCTAATTATTGATTAGGCTATTTGTTCTTTTAAGCTTTTTGAGTTCTTTTTATGTTCTGGCTACTAATCCTCTTTTGGAGGAATAGCTGGCAAAGACTGACAATTTAAATATTGACTAGATTTTTTTCTTTTTTGTACCAGGGATTGAACTCAGGCATTTGCATACTGAGCCACATCCCCAGCCCTATTTTTTGTGTTTTATTTAAAGACAGGGTCTCACTGAGTTTTGAGCACCTTGCTGTTGCTGAGGCTGGCTTTGAACTCATGATCCTCCTGCCTCAGCCTCCTAAGACGCTTGGATTACAAGTGTGCACCACCGCGCCTGGCTAAATATTGACTAGATTTTGATGGTACTATGGAATCACTTTTGATTTTTTTTCAATACCGTAATGATATTGAAGTTCATGGACTATTTAGGAATGAAGCATATCATATTGTATGCAACTTAATTCCAATTCAAAAGAAAATAATTTATGTTAAAAGGATAGATAGATACATACAGACAATATATAAATTAGATTATTGGTAGACAATAGGTAGATCATAGATCAATAGATAGATAGGGCAAATTATGTTAGCAATTGGTGAAATTAGGCAAAGGCATAGAGTTGATCATTTTTTCCTCAACATTTGACTTTGAAAAATTTCAAAATGCAGAATAGATGGAAGACTTGTATACAGAACATCCATGTGCCCATCAACAAAATTCTACAAATGAAAACATTTTGCCAAAATTACTTTATCACATGTCTATCCATCCAGTCACCTGTCAGTCTATCTTATTTTTTATGCATTTCAAAGTTGCAAACATCAGGATATGTCATCCCTAAACATATCTGCAAGTGTCTTATTAGAGTGATGATCATTTATTATACCAGTTTTTCAAATTCTCTGTAGATTTGAAAGCTCTTCAAAAGTTGAAGTGAAAACATAGATAAATAGCTCTTAGAACATGGTTCACTCAAATTGGAAGTCCTTATCTTCAACCATTATTGACACAATTTCTAAGTGTATTACTCCTCAAACCCTGAAGGACCTGCTTTTTATTATGTCCCTTCTATCAGGCTTCACTCTGAAGAGAGAAGCCAGCAGAGTATATTCTCCCAAGAGGTTCCTACTGGGCTTGGTTAGAGTGATAGGGAGATGATGAGAGCCGAGGCTAGAGGGAGTGGTTTGAAGTGCAAGTAGGTGGCAAAAAGAAAAAAAAAATGGAGACAGAGATAGTCACAACTCTTAGGAAACATTACTATAAATGGGCAGTGGCAGGAAGTGAAGGACAGGAGAAAGAAAAGATAGCAGACAAAGCCATGAAGGGTCCAATGAACATTTTCTTTCCTTCCATTGTAAAGATAATAACATGGCTAAAAATCACAAGGAATGGAACACATTAAAAGGCAGCCTTCCATAATGTGGCTGTTTAATGCTTTCTATTAAAGTTTTAGGGTAATTAAAGGAAATCTTAACTACAGAAATTGTAGAATATAAGAACAGGGAAGACTGGAAGAAATGAGATGCAGAGAACAGATGATAGAATTTGACTTACAAGTTTACTGAGCTTCTTGTTTTTGATAAGACAGAAGGAGATGGAACCTGAGTAGTTAAGGGATCACGTTCACTCTCAGGGAAGATGAAGATGTCACCTGATGGCCTTTACTTCCTCTATAAGGTCAAAAGTGAAGCCAAAGCACTAAAGAGTTGAGAGATTTGAAATGAGTAGAAGGGGTAGGAAATGACACTGTAGGTGGCAAGTTAACAGAGAATGCCCACAGGCTCAACTCATAATGATCCTCAATTGTATTTCATTCAAATCATCCTCTGAATATATGTTAAATGCTTGCCCTTGTAATTTCTCCATGTTGTCAAATTGTCAAACAAAGCAGGTATAATCTGAACTCCTTCTCCCAAATTGCTCCTTTTTACAAATATTTGCACTGTATGAGCATATCAGAAATATGCAGCTAAACTGTTTAGCCCTTTCCTCTTATGGTGAGGATGTTTTAGTCTTCCCTGGGCACCAGGATTTTCTCCAGAACATTCATGCCTTTCTCAAAATTTTTCTTCTAGTTCCTTCTGCTGGCAGGTAATAATATCAATCCAACTGTAGCCTTTCCTATCCCTTCTCTAAACAGTAATCATCCTCACCCCTTCTCTCACAATTAAATTTGAGACTATTACTAGCTTTATCATTTTAGCAAAAAAATTGATTGGGTGTGATTGATTTGAAGTAAGTATCAACACATGTTATTATATCTACTGGTAGAATATTATCAGTTAATGCAGTGTATTTTCAAAACACATGATTAATGGTTTCATAGTTTTTACACAGGATCTGAAATCACTATCACCAAATTTTCCATAATTATGTATTTGCAGTCCCTTTTTAAGTAATACATATGTAGACACTATGTGTGACACATAAAAAGCTATAAATGTTGTATTGCATTTTTAATTTGAAAGGAAATAAGAAGGGAAGGATCAGCAGATGCCATTTCCCCTTAGCAAACAATATGTCTTGCTTTAGCTATAAATTATATTCAAGTTCTATTCTTATATTTTGTCAAGCTAAAATGAATCCTCCTGTGCAGGATGTTAATACTTTAAGTCATAATTAGTAAGAAACCTAGCTATGTAAAAAAGATAAGTATGTTGATGATAGCAATGTTTAGAATGCTCAGAAAAATATTTTAGAGGCTTATTATTTGAAATATTTTAGAAGGTATTACATATGAACAAAATGTAAATAATATTACATAACCTAAGGTTGCTTAAAGTTATTTTAATTAAAATTTTAGGTTAATTAAAGGAAATATTGACAACAAACAGCAATAATATACAACTGAGAGAAGGTATAGCATCTAAAAAAATGATAATCTTGATTCCTAATTAAGGACTGTTTATTCTGTAATCTGCAATTTATTTCCCATGGTAAATATCTGCTCACATTTTCTATGTTTTTTAAATTCCTTTAAGAAGATAAGTTTGTGTTATAACAATTAAACTTCAAGATAGAGCATTCCTATTTGGCTCTTTAAAACTACGCCTACATAAAAGGAAACTTTTTATTTTAAAAAAGATATTTTAGAATTTATTTAGAGAATAAAGGTAATTAGGAAAAAGTCTCCATGTAAAACAAAAATGGCCTATGTAGTGTATTTTATTGCTCTTCAAGTGTGGCAAGAATAATAAGTCTTGGCAGTTGGAACATGCTATTCACCTGAGAGCTGTCAATCATTCTCATTTTGAAAGACACAGAATTTATGAGTTGTCAACACATCTTTCAGGCGAGAAACCAGTACTCATCAAGGAATAAAAAAAAACTAAAACAAATGCTAAAATAAATTGAAAATCAAAATGCTGCCTGGTGTTCTTATGTTAAGAACGTATTTCACATAATCTACAGTTCATATGCTGCAAAAATTGTAATATGTGAGATATGGGTGACAAACTGAGTGGCTATTACTGTGCTTTTCAAGTGGAGATCAATGACTGGAGGGTTTTTTTTTCTGCAATCTATGTAAAATAAATTATTTGTCACTGAGAACCCCCCTTAAATACAACTATCTAATACTAAAACTGCTGACAGCCTTGTAGGCTATTTCAGTAGTGGAAGCCAGGACTAAACACACTGAACCACATTAGAGTTGGTCCCTGGAGGACAGAATTGAGCTTCATTGGCAAGGGCACCGTAAGAGTTCCATTTGATTCCTCATTAAACCTCTCAAAGGGATTCTAGCTACTTTTCTATGGCTGCTATTACTTCTCTTTTTATAGAAGATATAGATGTAAACTACATAAGCACTGATACATTTATAAATACTTAGGAAAAGATTATTTTTCCTGATTAAAAAAATCAATCTCTTAGAGACTTAATAAAGGCTTTCCAGTTTCTTGATAATCTTTGAACACCTTAATTTCTTTTCAAAGAAAATAGATTTATTTTTATTTGTGAAAATTCATTTTTAAATGCTTGACTTATATCACATAAGAGGGCATGTTTTTCCATTCTTATTTTTTCTCCTGGAAAAGCAGCTTTAGGAAAAAGTCATTGGTGATAATGATCTCTTCCCTTTTTACCAAACAGAACAGTTGTGATAATGAAATCAGAACAAATGTATTAAAGTGATTGGTAAAACATAAATTGCTATATGCACTATATGTTTCCTATGGCCATTCTTGCTGATTTGGAGTCTTGAAAATAGCATCATAAGATTGACCATACTTTGGAAATATTTCATTGAAAACTCAGTCAATAGTCCAAGCAAACACACAACTGAAAACCCTACACTATTGATGATGCAACATTCACATTTTTCATGGGAATCTCCTGTAGGAAAATTCACAAAACTGTTATTGCTTTAAGTGCAATAAAAACAAATGAAACTATTTTCTCCTGCAATAACTGTGCAAAATATTTCTCTCTGGAGAGGAAATTTTCTGTGATTATGAAATAATACCTTCAGTCTTCAGGCCATCTAATCACAGTGTTACTAATGGAATATTAATAATGCTAATTATGAATGTTTTACAGGGAATGCTTTACTTACTGTTTAATGCTGTTCTTCCTCCAAAGTCATCCATGTGTACATCTGTATGAGAACAGAAAGAGCTAAGAAAAAAATAAAGACATAGAAAAATATAATCATTTAAAAGTATTCATTATTGTGAAAGTTCTTTTTACATTTGTAAGATTAATGTATGATCAAAACTGCTTTCTAAGCCGGGCGCGGTGGCGCACGCCTGTAATCCCAGCACTGTGGGAGGCTGAGGCAGGAGGATTGCGAGTTCAAAGCCAGCCTCAGCAATGGCGAGGCACTTAGCAACTCAGTGAGACCCTGTCTCTAAATAAAATACAAAAAAGGGCTGGGGATGTGGCCCAGTGGTCGAGTGCCCTTGAGTTCAATCCCTGGTACCACAAAAAAAAAAAAAAAAAAACAAAAAAAAAAAAAAAAAAAACTGCTTTCTAATGCCCAAGACACTTCAGGCAAGTCTATATTAGTATATGCATGTGCATATATATGTATGTATATGTATATAACATGTATGTATGCATATATATTTATATAAAATATAATATACATTATATTCTATATGCATATACACATATGCATATGCATACACACACAAACAGCCTTATGTATTTCCATAATCCACATATAAATGCTCATTTCAAAACCAAACTATTCAAAAGAGAAATGATTGGCATCTTGTGAGTGAAATTCTGCTACTGGCCTAAAAACATTTGTAGTTCTAGAGATTACAGCACTTTTTAGAGCCACTTTGAAGGTGGGTAGGAATAAAATGCTGCTTTCAGGAGCTTCAAAATAGAAAGGAAATACATAAATCCCAAAGCCCTGTAAGTGCTGTATCCCCAAGGATAAAATTTTCAGAAAGCCCACAAGTCTGACCCAGAAGAAGAAGAGAAGCAACTAATATTGTTGCCGCCTGAAGCGCTCGGAGCACCGGAGCCGCGGGAAGAACTTCAGAAGCAAACTGGAGACAAACAGCTTTTTATTCTGATGACTTTTCTCTCTGGTTTTAACAACTAACTCACGCCAAACACACCACTAAAATGGCCCTGACCCGATCAGCAATTTCGGCCAAGTCACTCTAGATCCCGCAACAAAATCCCGTGAGACTACGGGTGGCGACAATGGCCAAATCTCCACGGCTCATAGTCAACTGCAATTCAAGCCAATCCCCAAACAGGGCTCCTGCATAATATTTCCCTAAAATATTAGTTTCATGAAGATCCAAGCCACTGAAGGGTGGAAGCAATGCTATTAAAGTGCCAATGGGAGGGGGAAGAAGGTGAAAACAAAAGCAGCCTCTAAAAGAATTCACCAAAGAGATTATTTTCACACAAAATTCAGGACATCTCTATATTTTATGATTACAAACATTAGTACATAAATGTACCCATGAGAACATAATCAATCTAATCCTTTCTGAGAGAAGTATCTGGCCACAGCTCATGTGGGAAAAGGATGAGTAAACACAGCTCTGGGTCCTTCTTCAGGCCACTACCTTTTAGCTGTGTGAGACAGAACTGGTGCCTGAACTCCTACACTGGTGACCAAGGTGACCTTTTCTGTCTCCTGTTGCCCAAGCATGCCTCAAAGATAAATAGGAAGTTCCATTACTGGCAGGACACAGTAAGGGTACTTTACATGATAATAAGAAATGATTTATATTTGAACAGTGCATCCCATAGTTTATTTTGACAGACATATCTTTCAAAAAATACACATAACAAAAGGAATAGGTAAGTAGATTGGGGACACACAGTATGGAAATCATTGCTTGTGATTCTAAAAAATCAGGTTAATTATTCAAGGAGAACTCAGAATTTTTAGAAAATATGTATCTTTTTATAAACAAGAATAAATTATTGTGATCCCCACCTATATTCTGCTTCAGGTGACATGACAGACTTTGGTAAAGGGCAGTCTTTGAAATTTACAAGAACTCCTGATTTTAAATGGAAAATGTACATAATCGTGCTATTTCTTCTTAGGTGACTATGGCATGGAGAGAATAGAGGAGGTGGCCAGTAGTGTGAGGGTAGATACCCTGCCTTCTCTTCCTCCCTGCCCCCCACCCACACGCTCCGAATCTCAAGCACCCAAGTGTGACTATTGCGTTTAACTGCAGCTGAGGGCAGGGGTATGAAAATTGAGAAGACAGGCTCTGGACCCCTATTGCTCAAGAGGAGCCCATCAGGAAAACCCACAGAACTCCTGAGTCCCAGATTCTGTGGGAAGGTTGAGGCGGAGCCTGGAGTGGGGGCTGTCCAGCAATAGGAGGAGGCTGGCGGACCCTGGTGGGAGGGTTGGGAGGTTGCTGTCACTTTATGAGTCCGCAGCAAGAGTGAGAGTATCCTTGTTGCTAAGAGGACCACGGCGGCCAGACTCAGGGCCCCCGCCTCTCCCTCACTCAGCACTCGGACCCAGTGACTCCTCCGGCAGCTGTCGTGGCGACGGCGGCGGCAGAGCCTCGCCCACTCCAATCTCCACCCTCTCCATCCTTAGCTATTAAAGAACAGCGGCGCCTGGCACGTTCTTGGAGGACCCCCGACGCAGAAGAGGAAAGGGAGCAGGCGGAGGGGGATTGGAAAGGCAGCATGCGCCCGCCAGGAGCTGCCTCGGCGCCCACGGTCTGAGGCTACAACTCCAGTTCGCCATTGTGAGCCATCGCGGGGCGACCCGCTGGCGCCGCGGTCCCCCTAGGTTCCTGTCCGCTCAGCGATGGGGTACCTGCCCACGAGGACGCGCGCTGGCCACCGCCTCCTGCCTCTGCTCTGGCTCTTTGT
Source organism: Tamias sibiricus (assembly GCA_025594165.1). Lineage (NCBI taxonomy): Eukaryota > Metazoa > Chordata > Mammalia > Rodentia > Sciuridae > Tamias > Tamias sibiricus. The sequence goes on from CM046661.1 coordinate 79,976,281, forward strand.
GCTGCTCAAGGTAGGGGAGCTTCCCGCACCCTTTTCCAAGGCAGTCCAGCCCACAGCAGCTCTCAGGCGCTCTTGCTCTGCGGGGGGAATGATGCGCCCGGGGACGCGATGGCCCCGCGGGGGAAAGCTCCAGCCGTGCAGCCTGGGCGCACGCTTTGTTGTGTTTGCGTGTGCGTGTTCCTGGTGGTCCTAACGGATGGGGGGTGGACGAATAAGGGAAGTTTTCTCTCTCCAGTTTTCAGCCTTTGTGTTCTCTTAGCGCCGTTGATAGCCTCATCAAAGGTGGGCTTGTTGGATAGAGCTTTCTCAGGCAAAATGAGGTCACTTTCCCTTCTGGTCCCCACTGCTCCCCAACGCCCGCTCAACCTCTCCGCTCTCCGCCAACCGAGTATGTGATTGCTTTGTCTTAATTTACCTTCTTCGAGAATTATACATGGGGTGTTGAGCTCCTAGGTCACAAATGGACTGCTTGGGGGAGGATCGAGGACATGATTTTCCTCGAATAAGGAGTGTCAATGTGATCCTGGAGAGGATCTTTCACCCTGTCTTACTTCCCCCCTGAGAATTCCGTGTAAAAAGTCTCCAGACTTTCTCCTCTGTATTTACAGAAGATGCTACCTCTAATTTTAATGGTAGAAAAAATATGTAATTCACTTTTTCCTGTCTCTTCGAAATGCGCTACCTTGGGATTATTCTTTGAGGGGGAATAAAATGAAAAGTGCTGCTTATAAAAAAATCTAGCTTGAGATTTATAACAAACAATTTGTTTTGAAAAAAAATTTTTAGCTAGATGCTTTCTTGGAATATGGTATGAAGTTAAGGAGGGATTAACTACCACTTTGGTCTTCAATGGGTCTGTTTTATCTCTGTCATTAGTTCTTTCTTTCCCTTCTCCCTTTCTGGGCAGAGCAAACTCCAGAATGTCGACAGGTGACCGGGAGCTATCCTTTCAGCACCACGGTGATACCTAGCCAAGAAATTGATGAAACATTAATGGCTGCAAATGTTTTCTTATCAAGGAGTCACTTCTTGCTTATATGAACCATTAATTATGAATGCCTGACAAGGATACAGTGGAACAGGACCGATGGATTAAGAGCAGCATTAATTTTAAAATACTCTGTTTTCATTTATCTTAATGGAAAATAGGAAAAGATAGTTTCGGGGCAAAAAAGCAACAGAGGACATAAGTAAGATTATAAATTATGTTTAATGTGTTGTAAGTATTTTCTTAAGTTATCAATAAATTTTTTATTTTAAAATCTGTTAATAAACAAGTTCAGTCAGGTTTCCACTCCCTAGGAGGTTGTTCCCCAGTACACAGAAATGTAGAAATGTGGCAGAAGTTTGAATTCAAAACGGAATATGGAATGAGAAAACAGTCAGTAATGGCATAAGGACCATCTTACTGACTCTAATAGAGGTTCACTCTGTTTCACCTAATAGGTGTATTCCTCAATAGTTGCAGGTAAATGTCACTTACGGCAAAATGCATAATATAGGAAATACATTGACAAAGCTTACCATTTAAAGAAGTATTATTGTAAAGAGACAAGCAATCTTTTAAGGAAAGTTAACATTTTTTATTTTATATAAGCACAATATTTGTTCTTTAATATAAAGCATATAAGATATGTGTATATGTGTTATGTGTGTGTGTGTGTGTGTGTAAAATGCACCATGTGCCAGTCTTCTAGGTATTTTACTCACATATATCATTTCATTTAATCATATTTTATTGCAACTAAGAAGAGATGTTTATAGTGGTAAATCGGACACAGTAAAATGTCTTATATTTAGGGGTTAGTATATTACATGGTGCATTAGGCATATAGTATAATCTCTAAAATTTGGAGATAATTTTGAAAGCAGGGTCCTGAAATGTGCCAATAAAATAGATCTAATGCAGGTGGTGACCAAAACATGGAGAAAAGCTCCATTATAAATACTAATATGTCAACCAGATCTTAATTACAAAATCTAAAAAGATCCATGTGTACTAAAAACAAATCAGTCCTCCAATCTTCCCTCAAAAATTTCTGTAGTTTTTGTATGGTCTACAAATTTTCCAATATTAATATTCTCTGTATGAATAGCCTTTATATGGGAGACTATTCCAAAAATCCCTAAGGACTATAAGTCAAAGAAATTCAGCTCTGAATCATAATTTATAGTTTTACATCTTCCACAACTCAGAAACTAGCAGCTGAATATAAGCAGTGGGAAAGTTTGAATCTGAACAAATGGCTATAACCAACTTCTCTGAGGAAACCTCATTGTGACTGATCACGCTTCATTGTTTCTACATAGTTTAAAGATGTATTTAATCAGGTAACTCAGATTGTTTAAGTCATCAATGCACACTGAAAGGCTAATATCTCATAAATTATGTTGCATAAACATAATGTTGATTATTAAAAATATTTTAATTTTGCATAAATGTTAATGGTGAATATATAAAACTGGAGACAAAAATGGAACTCTATTATCAAATGAAAGTCTACCAATTGAAAGTCCTCTATCTAGGAATGCAGATGGAGTATTTATCTAGTGAGTCTCCCACCTGTGCATCTTCCCATGATTTCCTGTGAAAGCAAGGCAACTTCCCTTACCTATCTTATCTTTAGTAACCCCTCCCTGAAAATGGCTTTCTGTATCATTTCATTCAATATTAGTACTTTATCTACTAACATACAAATTGTAGAATATGATGTCATAGGAACTTGAAGTCTGATTTTCCTGAAATGTTGCTTATTAATGTTCTACTGGAATGTTCCCCTGAACTCATAGGTGTGGCATGGATTCTTCTTTCTCTCTTAACCTCCTACCTCTATTTCCTTATTTCTGTTCTTACCAGAGATATCATCAAAGAACATTACATTTGAAATGGGGCCATAATATTGTATTTTTAAAAGAGGTTCATGTTCAATTCTATAAACATGATTGTTAACATGTTGGCCATACTACTCATGTACTCTTACCCAAGATAAATATCCAATTTCCATGTTCTGTCTACTTTTCTCTACTTCCCTGGGTGGGCGTTCCCCCCCCCCTCACACACACACGCACACACACACACACACACACACACACACACACACACATTTCCTTTTCTTTGTCAAGGTTTCATTGTCTGTCTATAATACTGGCAAATGACCTATCATATTCCCTTTTTCTTGAGAACCCAAGATCATCCACTGACTCCTTTGATAAATGGCATGACCAACATTTTAGAGAATCCTTTTTTCTTGTGGCATGTTCAGTAAGTTGGAGAAGGCTCACTGGCTGTGCTTGTACAGGTGATGGAGTGATAATCTTCCATTGTGAACAAATGCCTGCTTTAGTTATTTTTATGAAAAATTGTTGTTGTATGAAAAGAAAAATTCACACTAATCTCCTGCTTCATTTTGGCCTCAAAGAAATTGCACATCTTTTTGTATAAATGATTAAAGGCAATATGAGAGTTGTACTTTAAAATGCAGCCCTATTCTTAGTGTCTAAATATCCAGCATAAAAGGATTTAAATTTATAAGGAGATTGGTTCCTGAGTCTTATAAACAAAATCCCAGCTTGAATCTTGAGGGTCTGCACAATAATCTTTGGTGTTGGATATAGTTGGCACACGTGGACAAAACATGATTGGTAGCAGTGTGGCGTAATACAAGATTTAACAGCAGTGACCACAGATACATAGTTCTCATTTTCTCCCTGACTTAATGCATCCAGTTCCTGTGATGTCACATTCTCAGAAGCACAGCTCCATGCAATGATGAACTTTACTGTAAAGTGCTTAGTGTTTTCATCTAATCATTACAAACATGTCATAAATATTTTTTAAGTAAAAGAACGTCTTCTATATTTTTTTTCTTCCATTGTACTGAGTATTTGCTGTTAGCTATATGACAGAAAGGGAGAAGGGGAGGGGGAAATGAAATAACCAGGAACTGAAATGAAGAAAATTAAATTCCATGCATGTATGATTATGTCAAAATGAACCCTACTATTATGTATAACTAAAATGCACTAATAAAATCATTAAAAAGAAGTATAATAGAACCTAATAAACAGGGTGTGAATTTTCTGCACCATACAAAAAGCTTCTGTCATAATTGTGAAGTGTTTTGATATTGACAAGTAAATATATATTTAAGGAAAACATGAGGAAATTATCATGTGAGCTAAATGATCATAACTACAATGATGTAGTATTACAAATAGTAATACTATAACTATTAACAATTAAATATAATCATATAACTATTATCAGTAACTTACATTTATCTTATTAAAACATAAATCTTATGCTAATCTTATCAAATTAATAAATCAAGACATTAATGTTATTTTCCCAAAAAATGCGTTACTTCCAATTGCTCATTTATTGATCAACATTGCCTTGTTATATTGTCTGAGGTCATCAATTAAAATGTAGCAATTGACATACTATGGGAAATGGTCCCCTTACCTTTGTATATAACCTACAACTTCAATCAATTCCAGATATGCAGGTAGTATCTTGTATTCCTCTCTCCTGTGACCACTACCATCCAGAACTGACTGAGATTTTTGCATTTCTGTTTGTAGAAGACCCTCTAACCTTCCCATAACATTGCCCTTAGCACATATATCCTTTCCTGTACCCAGATATCTGTTATATCAATGGCGGTGCTTAATCTGAGGTCATAAACCAATGACTTAAAGAACTCTTCTACAGTGACTTGAGAGACCCATTGTTTTTACCTCTTTCTGCTTAGATAAGTGTGTAAGAACTTCTTTGTATGATTTAAGGAGCCAAAATAAAGTGAATGTGACACAAGTAGAATAATCAAAATATGAATGAGGCAGGAAGCAGAACACAAAGACTCTAATCCTCTTTCCTCCTGGTACTATTGACTCCAACAGGGTCTGTCTGTATGGTTTCTGTCAGACATTAGGAAGACTGTATGAAACCCTTCTCAAATACCTCTCATGTAATCTGCTCACCAGTTGTTAACTCCTAGTGCTTTCCTCTACCAAACTTGCTTACCCTGGGGCTCCAAAACACCAATCCTTAGAAACCCCCCCCCCCAGCATAGATTGCCTTCAAATTTATTTCTGTAAGAAGAAAAAACACATGTCATCCCTTCATCAGAAAAATCTTCCTCAATTCTTTCAGAATCTAATTCTGTAATGAAAGATTTCTTCTCTCCTTTGGCATTCTAGTTGCTTAAAAGTTAGCTTCTTTTTCTTCTGTATTTTTAAACCAAAGAGACAATCTTTGAAACAAGGTGGAAAAGGCTTCTTGATGAAAGTTTATTTTTTTCCTTTTTGTCCAGCAATTGAAATTCAAGAAGAGAATGATACATACTTGGAAAAATATTTCAGAAACAGAGAATAAAATTAGGAAGTAGGACTTTAAGCTTGAGAGTTGTATTGCACATTAAGTATGCATGGAAATTTCTGTAAAAAATGAATAGGGGGGCAATTAGCAGATAAAATGAAGAAAGTTTGATACAAACAAATATACTGCCATCTTCTATTTATATGCAAATAAATGTGTTTCCTTAGCACATGCTCTTTATTTGGTGTTTCACTCTGCTGTGCAGTTCATTTTTCTAACAAAACTATTCTTAAAGTAAATTAAAACCAAATGAACCTGTCTTTAAACTGGTAATTTGTGTACTTTACCAACAAATTTTAAAAAATAGAAATGTTATTTTTCTACAATGTAGGAATCCCAAATCAGTTAATAACAATGTGTATAAGATTCAAATTATGTGTCCCTTTTTTGTGTTATTAGTGTTCAGATACTTGAGATGTTTATTCTATTTTTCTCTTTCTGCCCACTGATGTTATAAAATTAGTGATTTATTTGTGTGTGGGTGAAGAATATCATCATGAATCTATCACACCCTTAATATTGTTCTTTCATCATTATACCCTATGGACTAAATTAAGCACAGAGAAATTTCTGTCCCTGGTTCTCTTTACTCTTAGCCCTGATCAGAGACCGGTGATGAGCCTGTGTGCTGATCCAGATTGCATTTTCCTCTTGGTTCCACCCCTAGGAACTTTTGTTTGGCATGTACAAACAAGATGTGCAGAATTCCAAAGAATCCTTTGTACTGTTGGTCTTATCCGAAGGCTGGTTCCTAATTCTCTGTACTTACTTCTGAATTGGGATTTTATTTTGATTAACTCTAGCATTACTGCTTTAGGATCCTGACTTAAATTTCTAGTTATTTTTCCTTGTCGTTTAGCGTCCTTGAAAGAGCATTCTATAAACATCTTTTTTGTTTGTTTGTTCTTTTTGGCTGACCAATGTTTACCCAAAGCCAAAGGCAACACTGAGAAGTTACTTTTCTTCTTCAATACTAAGGCTGTCTTTTGGATTCCAAGATAATTATTTACTGCCAAATTCTATTTAGTTAATCAAACATTTTTTTTTAGCATCTATTACAAGCCAGAAGTTGTAGGTACAAGAATGGATAACACTCAGGTGAATATCCACAAAAGGCCTAGTTGGAACATAGACACAGAAAAAGAAAATTGTCATCAAAATGTGGTCAGACTTTTTCCCACTTTTTTGTTATTGGTGTGTTATAGTTGTACATATTGATGGGAATTTTTGTTACATATACTTACATACACACAATATAGAATATAGCAATATAATTTGGCCAATATCACTTCCCAGCACTTTCCCTCTCCCTCCCTGCCTCCTACCCCTTGCAGATTGTTTTTTTAAAGGAGGAAAATATGGGGTGTTAGAGGAGACACACTTAAACTATCTATAGGTTTAAGATGTTGCATGGGCTAAATCCTAAAGTATAGATATTATTTTTTTTTGCAACACAATACGTTCAACATGCTGATTAAATTAGTGTTTGTGTTAATTACATATATACCAAAACCCTGAATTATCAAGATTTTCAAATGATAACATCCAAAAAATATATAAATAAAACAAATACCATCACTTAAATAATTCAGGATTTCTCTGGGGACTTGAAATCTATCACATGATCTTGTAATAAACTGATCTATATCCATAGTCTATACCAGTAAAGTGCTAAAATTTGGATTAGTTGTAATTTTTTTCTACAACTTTAATTTTTTGTTTGTTGGAAAATCAGAGGCAGAAATAAGGGAATTATTATCAAATTATTTAAACTTTCACATACATGGCTGAAAGGAATTTTTCCAACTCTTATGAATTTATGATAAGGAATATTGAATCTGGAGAACATAAAAGTAACAATAATTCTTTTAATGAATGAATTATTTTATTAAGTTTAAGAATATTTATTTTAATAAAAAGTCAAAATTTCTAGAACCCTCAGAGAAAATTCTTACATAAGTCTCTTTCTGTCCCAAGAACAAAAGTGTAATAAAAAACTGGGAGTATCCTTATCCAATACCACAAAATATATGCATCATATTTACCATAAAAAGTGTCAGCACTTAAACTAGAGGAGAGACATAAGAAAATAAGAAAATACCTTATTACATAGATGTAACTAAAATTTTTAGATTTTTATCTAGGAAGAAAAGTTGGCTTCTGAAGGTTTTGAATCTTAGGTTGATTAATAGGGGGAATAATGAAAGACCAAGGGAATTAAATATTGTCTATAACATATCATTAAATTAAACATTGATTCATGTGGTTCTCCCTTAAAGGATTATAGGAAAAAACAGGCAGTCCTGTATTGAAACTCATTAGTACAATAGCATTATGTACATATAAGTATATTGTGAGATGTGGCCAAGTTTATTTTACACTGTCATAAGGAACTTCCCCTGTAATTGTCCTTAATTTATACTTTTTAATTAGTATCTCAGAAATGAATATAGAACCCACTCAAAATGGTTAAAGTCTTGGGATTTGTAGAATGGAAATTCTGGTATAGTCAAAGCTTTGCTAAAATAATTGCAAAAACTTAGAATTAAATAGTTTGGACTTCATTCTAAAAACCGAGTTTATGAGTTTTTGTTTTGCTTTGTTCTTAATTATTGTATTCTGCTTTGTTCTTAATTATTGTATTCTGCTAAAACTCCGGTACACTAAAGGGGTTCCTGAGTTGTTTCTTTCAATTCACTGTTTGTATATTTGCAACTAGACAGCTGTATCTTTAAGCCTTTTTTCATGTGTATACTGTTACCCTGCTAATTTCAACTGCTTCATTGATGAAACAGTTTTCTTTTTTGAAGGTTAACTGAGGACCTAATAAGAATCTTTCTATTGAATTTTTGTTGCTATGCTGAGCACTTCAATTAGCCTTTTTACTCAATGACTTCTTGTGGCTCTGAGGTAAAGAGTTCTTAATTTGAAATCTTTAAGTAAATTTGAATCAGGTGTGCATCATCAGGCACAATCATTTTATAATAAGATATTAAAAATTGGAAAAGTCATAGATGTTTACCATGGAAAAAGTATAACATGCAACAGGCAGAAAAAGAAAAAACTAGTTATCCCTAAACACTCCATTCCAAAATAACTCTCCTATGGGTATACATATTTCCAATCTTTTTCTGTCTATGCATTTTTTTTAAAAAGTAACAAAATTCCTACTATATATGCTCTTTTTACAAAAGTGTATAATTTTTCTTCAACATTTGAGCATTTTCAGTCCTCTGCAATTTATAACATTAAGTCATAGGTCTTTGGGTCAATTGTATGCAATTCACAAATGTATTTGACTTAATTAAGGACGTGGATGAGCATCAATACTGATCATGACCATGAAGTGGGGAACAGAAAGTGGTTTAACAAGGGGATCATCACGTACATGTATGCCTTCCATTAGTGTAACTAGTTAAGAATGAATCACGAAGAATAATGTAAGGTACTGTATTGCCAGGTATTCATTTCCCACTTTTCCACAGTTAAATACTATGCTAAGAAACTCAAAAATATAGCCTTGTTAGTTTTAAAAAAAAAAAAAAAAGAAGACCAAGACTTGAATTCTGGCTGTGTTCCTTGCTTGTTATATGACATTTGGCAGTGTACTGACCTATTAATGGAAGATAAATTTCAGTGGCTCCCTCTATCACCGTTTCACCAATTCCTCCAGTGGCTAAATCTGTTATCCTTCTACCTCCAACCTGCTATCCTGTGAGGGAAACTCCTCTTACCTTTTGATCCATATGCTCTGAAGGGAAGATACTATCCTTGTACTTGCCCTCAATGTACTGGGCAGAGTTATCAGCCAAGGGGAGAAGACCTGACCCAGACTCAGCCCATTTAAAACTGCACCTCACTGTGCACCATCTTTGGGATTGACACACGATCTCTGCTAGAATAATTAAAATCTAGCCCTATGATCTTCAAACTGGCCATGGTTGTAGGGCTATGAAAGGAGCTCAAACACATGGAACAAAGACATGAACTTGGAAGCTGTCTTCAACCATAAAACTGACAGGAAGGAACATTTCATAGCAGAAAAGAAGCAGGCAGAGATAGTAGAGACTTCAGCAAGACTGTCCTTCGTTGCAAGACGACAATCTCATTTCTCAGACTCCAGAGAGTGACTCCACAGATACACAGAAAAAATTATAAAACAGCAATCTACTAAAATTCAATTCCATCGTAGCTGAATGGGCATAGAGTGATGCTTGGGGTCATTAAGTAATTTAAAATCAGAGTGATTATATAATCATACCAACTGGACACTTCTGGGAGTGAAAGGATCATTATACCAGGACAGCTGACACAAATCGACCTGTTCTGGGAAAAACAGGACAGACGGTTCCCCTCATGAATATACTAGCAAACATATTTTATTTAGAATTTAATCACTATCCCCTCATCTATCACAATTATCTCTGAAGACCTTTGCCCTATGTAAGAACTAGTTATATAAGAGGAATTGTAATTGTCTTCATCTAAAACTAAAACCTGTATAGGAATGCTCATAGAAACTGTGTTGTACTGGCCAGAAACTGAAAACAACCAAATGTGTGAATGGTCAGAACACTATGGCCCATCCATACCACATAATACTGCTAGGCAATGAAGAGAAATGAACTATTGATACATACAGAAGCTTAAGTGAACCTCAGTTAAGATTATGCTGAATGATGCCAGGCGTGCTGGCGCACACCTGTAATCTCAGTGGTTCAGGAGGCTGAGGCAGGTGGATCACAAGTTCAAAGCCAGCCTCAGCAACTTAGCAAGGCCCTAAGCAACTTAGTGAGATTCTGTCTCTAAATAAAATATATTTTAAAAAGTGCTGGGTATGTGGCTCAGTGGTTAAGCACACTGGGTTCGATCCCCAGTACCCACCCCCCAAAAAAAGATTATGCTGAGTGAAGAAAGCCAATCTGAAAAGATTGTATACTGTGTGATTCCATTTATATAATAGTCTTGAAGTAATGAAATTATGGAGATGGAAAACAAATTCATGATTGCTAAGGATTAGGGATTGGGTGTATGGGACAAGGTATATGTAGCCACAAGAGGACAGTTATGTACCTTGATCATGGTGGTAATTACCTTAAGTTATACATGTGACTAAAATGTATATGTGGGCATATACATATATATGTATATATACATGCACATGTATCCATACATGTGTATACACACATACATATGTGTATGCACACACATAAGCACATGTATAACTGATGATATCTGATTAAGTTATAGTGATTGTTCCAATATCAATTTTATAGTTTAGATATTTCCTTGTTTGGATTTTATAGTTTATATATTTCCTTGTTTGGGTGGAGACAAAGTGAAGAATCCATGCTCTTTTCTGTACATTTCTTTGCAACTTTCTATGTGTTTACAATTATTTCAAAGAAAAATATTTAAATATTTATGGTTTACTTTATCTTATGTTTTTATTTTTTGTACCTGGCACCCTGTTAAGTATTTTAACTGACTAGTTGACAGTCTCTGGCTGTAGTGAAAGCCTCAGAAAGATAATAATTGCCCTTGCAGGGAAAATAAGGGTATCTAAAGAAAGGTGTAATAATTAGGAAGATGAATGAAATATACAAGCACCTTAGTAAAAGGCTATTGGCTGCAAACTCAATTCATTATGAGGCAGATTGCATATTCTTATGAGATTTATCTAGAGAGTTCTTGAAAGGACCAAGTGTGAGAGCATTCCCATTCCTAATTCCCACAACACCAACATTAAAGGCACATTTTAATGACTCTTCAGAGAATCTGATAAAAAATGGAGTCCTGGAAATTACCATTGTTGGAGGTAAGTACAAAATACATTATTGACTGATGAAGCTATTTTCTTTCATTCTTTCAGTAATCATCAAATAGCATATCTGGAAATAATAGGAAATACATTTGAGTGAAATAGAAAGTATAAGACAAGCTTATAACGTTTAAGTACATGGGGGATAGATGAATCATTCATGAAGATGAATAGATATTTAAGCATTTTAACCAATCATCAAACATGTATTAAATTATACATATAAGGAAGGCATTGTGTTCATATGTTTAACAGTATGAAATAAATAACAGAACAAAGATTTTCTGCCCTCACAAAATCTGTAATGTAAGTGAAAATAACATGAACATGTGACAACTTAAAGAGCAATATATGACTTAATAGTGAAAGAGCAGTCCTGAAGTGTTAACCTATTAGTTTGCAAATTAATGGGACAGAACTATATTCAAACAAGGGCCCTTGTATTCAGATAAAGGAAAGAGCATCTGTACTAGAAGGAGTATGGACTTAATGAAGAAGGCAAATTTTCATCTAATAGAGCTTAGATAGATAAATTAAGGAAAATCTTTCAGATTAGAGTAACAGAAGAACATAAATAGGAATATGAGAAAATCTAAGTCATGTTTTGGAGGTTTGAGTAAAACAAGATGGATGGGTTTGAGTCCTGGGGAGGGTGAGTGGTTGGAAGTGAAGTTGAAAAGGTGGTTTTGGCTAAGCATGAGCTTCTGTTCATAACTTTCTGTTCAATAGTGCTACCCAAGCAAACATAAAAATGTGCTTTAGCTCAGCAGTGTTGTGCAGGAAAAAAAAAATTATCGTACCTCATTTTAGCTGTAATTGCTTTTATAATTCTGAATTTGCTGTTAAATGCAAATGCTTAATTCTAAATACATGTGCTCTGTCTTAATTAGATAAAATAATCCTCTGTTGCTTGGGTAGTTCAGTAAATTAGTCCCCAGACTTAAACTCCCCTGGATCCTGTTGTTTATGCGTTAATCTGTATGCACTCTTAGAGATAAGTGGAAAATAAATGAATTTTTTCAGACAAGTTGTAACCATCAGCATACTTTCAAATTTATATCCTCTGAATGTGACTAAAAAATTGTCATTTTTACTAGAAGAGTTATAATTTGTGTATACATGCTCCCATGCTTGCTGAATTTCTTCTAAATGTTTATAATTTATCTAAAACAAGTTAAAATTTTATCTTACTAGCCAAAACTGAATAGAGAATCTAAACCTCACTATTACACAGCTGGCCCTCCATAACTGTGGGTTCCACATATGTGGATTCAACCAATCTCCAGTCAAAAATATTCAGAAAAAAATTGTGTCTGTACTAAACATGTGCAGTTTATAGAAGGATGTGCATAGATGATATACAGACACTACATCATTTAATAGAAGGGACTTGAACAGTCATGGATTTTTGTGACCCTAGGGGTCCTAGAACCATCAGCCAACTGTATACATAAAAATACTACCAACTCAACAATCAAGGTCCTACCAGTAGTGTTACATTTGTAAATTAGTTATGGCCAAAGGAACCAACTGATGCAAGTATGCTCAATTTAAGCAGAAATTAAATGATTAGTTTTCCAAACCCTACTGCCTTATTGACAATAATTGTAAAGACACTGACCATCACTAGCATATACTGAGTGGCTGTTATATATTGGGGACCCTCCCAGGAACTTTATATTATCCCATCTTGTACATCATCATCACCATTCCAACAATGGAGAAACTGAGTTTCAGACAGGCCCTGAAGGAGTTAAAATGAATCCTTGGTCTGTTGACTATAGAAACTATGCACACTTTATCATACTACTTTGTGTGAAAACACAGACATAGTTTTTATTTCCCTATTCACTAGTTCACCACTTCTCTCTCTCTCCCTTTTACTATAGAAATATCTTAAGACCTAGATGACTAAATAAACTTACAAGTCCTTAGTTGGGATTGCCATTTGGACAGAAATGTGGTTGGGGTTTCTCCTGCAGATGGTTGGTTCTTGCTCATTTAAAATCTTTCTTACAGTTTCTACTTTCTTTCAATCAGTCTGTTAGTCCCATATTCCCAAAGCCTGCTGACTGTCGAATTCCTTTAAATTCACAAATATCAGGTTTATTCCTTCATTTATCACTGTCTTCAGTTTAATGCATCTGATGCTTCTGCACTTTGTTACAATTACACAGAGCTGAATGTAATATAATGTACTGATGTGGAGAATGCATGCTTTCAATTCTTGTATGTCCAGAGCTTTTATGATCAATGATATGAGTACCCAGACAGACCTCTGCCCCAGTTTTACAGCCCTCATGAAATTTTGTGGCTTGCTGGTTTTATGTGACTTTTACACCTCAGCTAAGCCTTTCCCTTTAAGAAAGACACCACCTGGACAACAACAATTTTAGCACTAATGTCTTCCTCTTGATTGCATTAGATTTGCAAATTAAACAGATTAATGGTAGTGTTCTGTGTTCCTCTCAGCTCTTCTGTTTAATACTCTTATCTGACAAAGTGTAAATAGAAGACATAATTAATTACTCATGACTTGCATGTCAAGTTGCATAAAAAAATTACATCCCCAGGAGGCCCATTATTACATGTCTGACTGTTCAGGGAAATTAGTTTTGAAAAAAAAAAAAAAAAAAGCATATCTGAAGATAAGGGTTTTGTTTGTTTTTCTTTGTGTTTAATTTATTAGAGTATCTGTAAAAAGACGTGGAAGAACATTAACTGTTAATACAATTTTAAGAAGCTTACTTCACTTGCCTAAGGATAGTTATTTTTTCCTTCTATTATTTTTCAGTTTGTCTATGAGATGCTATACTGCGTATGTGATAGTTATAAAGTTATGATGTTTTTACAGAAAGAAGGCCCCAGAATATGACTACTGCCTCTTTAGAATATGTCCTGTGAGAAAAATCATTAGTCAAGCATAGTATTCCATACCATCCCCTCCATAAATTGTCTCCACCTTGAGCTGGGAAGTGTTCTATCATGACTGAAAAGAAGGGGATAATTTTTCAGCCATTTCTTTCTTCTTATCTGTCTAGAGTTGATCCGAATGAAATGAGGTCTGTGCTTTAACTGGAGAGCTCAGCTTTTCATATTTAGCTCTCAATCTGCTTCATGATAATTTCTGAAGGAACAGACTGCTTATGATAAAATGTGCTGTACTATTATTAAAGGTGCAGTGCCTTTATAGATTCCCATCCCTTTGAAGGAAAGTGACAGCTGGGAAGAATTTTTGAATGAGCTAGTCCTCAAGTTTTTAATAGATAGTTAATAAAATATAGTATATAAAGTTAGAGCAAACCAAATACCTGATAAAATTGGATGGTAGAGTTGTCTGGGCTGCAAGGCAGCATACAGGAAGACGATGTTCACAATCACTCTGTCACTTTATCACTCTGTAAAAATGAGAGCAATGATCACTACTACCTCATGGGATTCCCATGAGGTCTAAATGAAGTAATCTGTGAAAGCACTTTGTAAACTGTTAAGCACAATTTAAACACATGATGTTTGACTAAAAATGATTGTATCACCTGTTTCATGTGGCTTGGTAGAGAGATGCTTTCTATCCCCACGCTTATGAGTATGCATTGCAAAGTATGTGTCATAGAAGGCTCTAATTAATATGGGGTGTATATTTTTTAAAACTGAAGTTTGCCATACAAGGTTAACTTTAGGTCACCTGTAGTCACAGTTTAATTGTATGACTGGAATGACTTAACATATAAAATATTTACATGTATTGGCAAATATTTTCCTATCAGCTCCATCTCCAATCTATTGACATCATTCCCCACTAAAAATGAGCATTCAAGAATTAGCATGCATAGTACTGCATTCTGTTTGTCGATGACCACAAGTCATCTTTCATGTTATGTTTAACCATCACTCATTTATTCTTTCCATGAACACTTATGGACCATCAATTGTAGGCCCAACACTAATCATTCACCATTTCCTTGAGTTTCATTTGTCTGTAGTAATTAAGTGTGTACATGTTGATGGTAATAATTCCAATTATAAAGCAGTTGGCTCCACAGTACACCTGAGAAGTTAGCCCTTTTTCTATAAAGAGCCCCCGTAGGTGTTTCTCAGTGTCCAGTGGGAGATACTATGAAATCCTATGATTTGGGGTACCATCTCTGCCATTCCCTGCCCTCTACCTTATTAGAAAACTTCCCTGCTATCTCAGGTACAACCTCAACCAACCACAGCACACTTCGTGATAAACTCAAAATTAACCACCTCCTTAAAAACGAAGGCTCTTTTACTGGGTCAGCCTTGTGTTTTGTGTTTCAATTTTTGCCCTGAGTTTGTAAACTGCAGATCAAGGGATTCTGTACTTCCTATCCCACTAATCATTCAGGCATGTCTGAATTCCCTGTAGATATAAGCTAGGATCTCTACCCTCCTCCACCAACCCATCACATTAACAATATCAAAAATACTCATCTAATGTTATCTTCCTCTCATTTACATTTTCTACCTTCTGTGGAAATGAATAAACTAGTTGATGATAGAATAATAAACTTCCTGATACCATGCAAATGTATGCAAAAAACATAAAGATAACAACAACAAAAGCCTGTGAAAAATACATTCTGTTTTACGGCCTTTGTAAAAGTTTGACACAGTAATTGAATGTGAAAATAGATGCAACATCAAAATTTTATTTATGTTTAATTCTCTGTCCCACATATTTAATTCCACGGTGGTTCAGTTATTACATATTATCGAAAGCTCTATGTATATCAAAAGTATTTGCTACAAATACTTTTACAAATACACTTTAATGTGAATTCACAATTATAATTTTGAAAAATAAGCTTTATTGTTTGTATGAACACACCCCAAGCTGAAGGATAATTTTTCTGTGAGTCTATATAATCATTTTCAGGATCCAAATAAAACAAAAGGTAAAAACTCAGGCTTTCTGTTTTGAAAAAAACAAAACAGGAAGTAATAAGAAGAAATATATACCATTTCAAAATTCCCATTTTGAACACTGTTAATACTGAAATTTCAGAATTAAGGGAACATGGGAAATATGTCACATTACAAGCATAATGCTTGCTGATCATATCGTTTTCAGCATCAGTAGTAAGAATCATCCAAATGGTTCTAAAATGCATTTATTCATAAATTTAAATTCAAAGATGAAATTATCTTCAAGTAATAAGATGTATCTCACAAACATGGTAATGATTCTGCAGAACACTCTTTCAGGGTGTTCCGGAATTATGCCAAATTCTACGAGACCTCCCCTAAACAAAAGTCATATAAAACTTGAATATCTGCAAATAAATCAATGAAAGAAATACCAATTTCTTTCTCTTAACAACTTCAGGTTAATAGGATGCCTATTAAAGGAATTGAAAGCAAACGTAGTATACATGGTTGAAATTATTTCTTAGTGAAAATTGAAACTTTGGTAAGTGATCTTTCAGATCATACAAAATTCATATAAAATTTATTTCATGAAGTTTTCAAAATACTACATGGAAAAAAGGTTTTTAAGTTTGCAATTTCATGGCTCTTTTCATATGCTGATCTCAGTTCAATATCAAGTCTCTCTCTTTTCACAAACCATCTGGGAGATTGACAAGTTGCGTCTCACCAGATGGCCTAGCATACCAACCTCGCACTTCCATGGCACGGTATCTCCATGCTAAATCCTGGAATGCTTTAATACTACGTTCCTCCTCAGGAAGAATTCCACCACTCATGGCACCAAGAACAACTTCCTCATTGCCACTTCATTTCCCAAGATTGCAATTGGATATGATTTACACTGGGTGCTAAATTGTTCTAGGGATCAGAGGAATTAAGTGATTACAGTTGAGCAAACCTACCAACTTCCTATCATTCCATCTTTCTACGGTTTCTCTTTTATTCCGTCTTTCCTTCTCTCCTCCCGTATCTCTACTTTTGTTATTACACTTACCTTTGGGGTCCTTCTTTATTCCTCTCATTTTTCTCATACATAAATCATTGGAATGTATGCTTTAGAGCACCAGAAAACTACTAGTTATGAGCTCTGTGGGGCCTCATATCTTCCTGAATCTAGCATGCAGATAGTTTATATCATGCAACAAAAAATCCAATTTCCTGTGTCAATCATTTTACAGTGTAACTACGTATTTTGAAGTTACTGCCTGTGATGTGGTTCTCAAGGCCCTTCCCTCTTCCTTTTATCTTTATAAACGTCAGAGAAGTACTCAAGAACCCATGAAGGACAAGGACGTGAAATGGACTTTTTCCTACAGCTCAGACATAAATCTAAACTCAATATCTGCTCCAATTTCCTCCCTCACTTCTCCCCTCTGAGCCCCTCCCACAAGTTTTATAAATTCTTCTAGCTTTTTGGTGTTTAAGGAGAAAGCATGAGTCAGAAACTTTGACACATGTGATCAGTGTTATTTTTCTGGTACTTTGAGCATCTTTCTTTTTACATCCTGAATTTTAGCTTCCAAGTGTTTGCTTTCTTCTCACTTTCTTGACTTTTAAACTTGAGTGCCTTTGTATTCTCTGACAAACAGAAACTCTGCATCTCCTCAATCTCATGGTTTGAACAAGAAGCCTAACTCCCTGCTAATTTTTTCTTCTTATGTAGCCCTAATTAACTACCATAAGCATGCAACCACTATAAGTAAGAACAAACCACATTACATAGAAATTTGCCTTCAGGGACTGTATCTCAAATTTCCTTTTTACTTAAATTTTCAAAATGTTTCCTTGTGTGTTATTTTACTTCTGTAATTGCATTCCCTAGATTGATCTGATAACAGTACAGTGACCTTGTCTATGTATATGGAAGCCCACTTTCCCTTCCCATTCTTCCAGATGCAGAGCCATAGGAAGTTGTTCATGGCTTGCCAGGCACACAAGGTTCTTAAGGGAACAGCCTCTGTTCAGTTTTTTCTGACATTGCTCCCAGATGGGTGACAATGCTTTCCTTAGGTGTGATTTTGTAGACTAGGAGAATAGGAGCCAGTCTTTTCCAAGAATCCTGCATGATCTACTTGGTGTAGATAAAAAAAGAAATGGAACAATTGATGCAAAAGGAATTTCTTGATATGGAAAGAATATATCAGTTCTGGTGTGGAGTAGGTGGACCAGCAGCTAATTCAGTTAGTTAAAGGATAATGGAATTGAGCAAGATGAAAATCCGTCATGTCACTTCCCTGATTAAAATACAAAAATGGATTTCTTTGGTTTTTGCAAAAAAAGTCCACATGCCTGCAGGGGTCTAAAGTCCTTTCATGATCTGGTTTCTGACTACTTCTTCAGTATCATCTCTTCTCCATTCCTCATTTTTCATGCTGTAGTCATTTTGAACTTAGTTCCTCAAACTTGATGCTCATTCTTACCTTCCTCCAGTTCTTTGCATGTACCATTCTCTCTGCCTGAAAATTTCTTTCTTTTGTTCTCTCCCCTTGACCCAGAAAGTGTCTGTTCATCCTTCAGGTCCCAGCTAAGAGGGCACTGTCTACAAATGCATTACAGACCTCTAAAACTGGAAGGAGCACCTAAGTTTCCTCCTTCTTCCTAGAACCTCTCCCTGCTCCATCCCTGTGTGCCCATTTGGAAGAGTCCTGTTAATACAAGACAGAACTTAAAAACATTCTCTTCTTTGAAACCAGCCCTGCCTCACTTCAACTGTAGTAGACACTTTCTTCCTTAGTGCATCACTATAACTTGAAGATATGTCTATTAATGGCTTAATTATGCTGTGATGGCAATATTTGTCTATATATTTACATTCCTGACCAAACTGTAATATTAACTTCTTGAAGAAAGAGATTGACTTGCATGCATCTTTGTTATTATTGAATCTCAAAACATGCACTTTCCTCACCTGTTCATTTTATAGATGTAATTATTTTTTAGTTATCTATCTCTGTATCACTCTGTAAGTCTCGTACGGGTGGAATAATGTTTTACTCACTACTCTTCACCTCCCACTTTTCACAAAGCTTGGCACATACAGATACTCAAACACTTTTAGAATGAAGGTATGAGTTCATAGTCACATCAGTCAAAAAGATAAACTTTTCTGCAAACAGTCATGAAAAGAACAGAATAAGAGATTTGTGCAGTCTATCCTCATGTTTATGATTTATGATAATCAGAGATTATAGAAAGATTCATGTAGTTTATTATTTACTTATAATTTATTGGTATGGTTCCATGAAGGGCAAAGATCTAGAAAACATAGTACCTAGGAATCTTATACAATTTTTTTAGCAAGTAAATAAAATAAGAACATTAAATTTTCTGATTTATCTATGGCTTAAAAATTGGCCTAACAATCAGTGAGATGATTAGAGGACCCACAGAATGGGAGCAATATTTACTTACCACAAGCACATCTGATAGAACACTAACCTTAAGGATTTACAAAGCTCTCAAAAGCCTTAACACCAAATAAACAAATACTCCAATCAATAAATGGGCTAAGGAACTAAACAGACACTTCTCAGAAGATGATATGCAAACAATCAACAAAATATATGAAAAAATGTTCAACATCTCTAGCAATTAGAGAAATGCAAATCAAAACTACTCTAAGATTTCATCTTACTCCAGTCAGAATGGCAGCTATCAAAAAAACAAACAATAATAAATGCTGGCAAGGGTGTGGAGAAAAAGGGCACACTCCTACATTGCTGATGGGACTGCAAATTGGTGAAGCCAATCTGGAAAGCAGTATGGAGATTCCTAGGAAAACTTGGAATGGAACCACCATTTGACCCAGCTATCCCACTCCTTGGTATATTCCCAAAGGACTTAAAAACAGCTTACTACAGGGACACAGCCACATCAATGTTTATAGCAGCATAATCCACAATAGCTAGACTATGGAACCAACCCCGATGCCCATCAGTGGATGAATGGATAGGGAAACTTTGGTATATATACACAATGGAACACTACTCAGCACTAAAAAATAATAAAAACATGGCATTTGCAAGTAAATGGATGGAGTTGGAGAAAATAATGCTAAGTGAAGTTAGCTAATCCCAAAAAAACAAAGGTCAAATGATCTCTTTGATATGAAGATACTAAGTTATAAAGGCAAGGGAGTGGGGATGAGAGCAATGAAAAAACTTTAAATAGAACAAATGGGGGAGGGGGGCAAGGGGATAGGAATAATGGCAGACTGAGTTATTCATGACTACCCTAAATACATGTATGAAGACACAATTGTTGTAAAAATACTTTATATAAAACCAGCAATTTGAGAAATTGTGCTCTTTATATGTAATATGAAATGAAATGTACTCTGTAATGGAAATTTCATGTACTCAAAAAAAATTCTGAGTTCATAAAACTAAAAAAAAAAAATTGGCCTAAAGTGTAATGTCATCTGCATGCATTTATTTTGTTGTTCAACAAAAAGCATTTGTTAAACCCTTAAATTTGTTACACTCTTTTGATAGTAAGAATAAATAGCCCTACCCCAAAGATGTCTACACCCTAACCCTACCTCTGGAACTTATTGATATGTTACCTTACATGACAAAGAAACTTTGCATTTATGACTAAGATGAAGGACTTTACAGTGGCAAGATAATACTAGAACTTTCAGCTGGTCTCAATTCCATTGCATGAGTCCTTAAAGCTGGAAGAATTAGGTGGAAAAGTATATCAGGGAGATACACAGAGAGACTCAACCTACCATTGCTGGTTTTGAAGATGAAAAAAGGGGGTCAGGAACCAATGTCTGCAGGCAGTCTCTAGAATATGGAAACAATTCTCAACTGATACCAGGCAAGAAAAAGGAGACCTCAGCCCTAAAACCACCAGGAACTGAATTCTACCAACAACCTGAATGGGCAAAACGATGGATCTTTCCCTAGAGCCTCCTGACAGGAACAGAGCCCTGCAAACACCTTGGTTTGAAGCCATTGAGGCTCAAATCAGACTTCTGACCTATATAACCACAAG
This sequence comes from Tamias sibiricus, assembly GCA_025594165.1. NCBI lineage: Eukaryota > Metazoa > Chordata > Mammalia > Rodentia > Sciuridae > Tamias > Tamias sibiricus. The sequence goes on from CM046661.1 coordinate 79,997,436, forward strand.
TTAATAAATGTGTGTTGGGTTAAGTCATTGTGTTTTTTATGAATTTATTGTGATAACAATAGAAAATTAAAATAAGCACTGGGCTAAATGCCTGAGAGAGAACCATAAAGCTGTGCTCTTAATTGCTGTCTGTTTCTTCAAGGCATTCTTGAAAGCTATAGCATAGTCTGGTCAGGAAAACAGATTTATGAAATAAATAATACCAATACAATACAATTAAACCTATGCTAAAAGTATATGAGTTTTCCACTTTAAAAATCATTTTGGAATTAAAGAAAGAGTCACCTCCATTTGGAAAGAGATTAGAGGAAGTTTCAGAGAAGAGACTATTTGGGGAAGGTTATTTAAGTGATCTAGTTTTCCAATTGTATAGAAGATAAACTCCATTTAGTAAAAGGATGAGTTAAGGAGCAATAAATATGAAATAAATAAATTGAAATGAATAAATAAATTGAGTGGCATGGGTTTATTTATTACCAAACATATTTTAGATGTATAATGTAGAAGAATTTGTATTCTACATAGCAGGATGTAGAATAGAGAGAAGAGAAAGGACAAGAAGAAAACAGAGAGACTATTATAAAAGTCTAAGAAAGAAAGAATAAAATTCCTACTTTCATAATTACTGCTGTATGTGTCAACAACTGTGACACTTCGTATGTTATCTCATTTAATTCCTCTTATTCAGCCCTTCAAAGACGATATTTCCATTTCACAGATATGAAGCTTAGGCAGATGTGTCTGCTCCCAAAACATGCTCCAAAAAAGCTAAGGAAAACGAGATTCAAACTTAGGTGTTGATGACATTGGAGTCGCACTCTAATTCACTCTGCCATAGCAGGAACAGAGACCAAAGTGACAGGGTAGAATAGAGAGATTTAATAGGTAAGTAAACTGGGGTTATGGTGACAAGGAAAAGAGGAGCTGTGCCTTACCACTAGCTTTCTAAACCAAGATGTGGTCAGCTAAAAGAAACCACAGGAATTTCCCAGGTTGGGGTGGTGTGGAATAGAAGTCAAGTTTTGGATGAATTTAGATGTGTATGAAATATCCAGGTGGAAACATCCCAATGCCAGTTAGTTATGACTCTAGAGTTTAGAATTGGGGCCGGGTGTGGTGGTGCACATCTGTAATCACAGCAGCTCAGGAGGCAGAGGCAGGAGGATCACAGGTTCAAAGCCAGCAATTTAGCAAGGTACTAAGCAACTCAGTCTTTAATAAAATACAGAATAGGGCTGGGGATGTGGCTCAGTGGTTGAGTGCCCTTTGAGTTCAATCCTCAGCAACCCCCACAAAAATTAAAAAAAAAAAAAAAAAAAAAGAATTGGGACATGGACTAAAGGTAAGGACTTGAAAATTATCTGCCTCTTGATAACTTTATAGCCTGAAGTATTTCATATAAACACTTTGGAGAAATCTCCTGTTTCTAATGGGTAGTGAGGAGTCTATTTGTTTTTATTTTTTATTTTTTTTTATTATTATTTTTTTTGGTACCAGGGATTGAACTCAGGGGCACTCGACCATTGGGCCACATCCCCAGCCCTTTTATGTATTTTATTAGAGACAGGGTCTCACTGAGTTGCTAAGTGCTTCACCATTCTGAGGCTGGCTTTGAACTGGTGATCCTCCTGCCTCAGCCTCCCAAGTGCTGGGATTACAGGCGTGTGCTACCATGCCCAGCTAGGAGTCTATTATTAATGTTTTCTAAAAGAAACTCTCATCTGAGGCTATAGGAAGAGATGCCTTATACCAATAATGCTGTGCTTAATGCCCAGCTATGACTGCTAACAGAAGGGCAGATAACCAAGCATACTGGGGACCCCACCTATGTCCTGCCTGCTCCTGCAGCACAGCTGGTGAGCAGCCAGCTCCAGTGTAAGATCCTAGCTTTAGAAACCTTTGTTCACCCCTTAATTAGCATATTGACTTCTCACCCCACCCGGACTAGTTGCATATCACTCAGTCAATTAACAGATTGACAGCTCAGCCAAGGGAACAGGAAGGCTGCTGTTGCAAGGGGCTGTTAAATCTGGCTTGAGTTTGCTATTGGAGAATGAGAGAAATTTAGAAAAATACTGCTCCCTGTGCCCCTGACTGAAATATGTAGATGAAATAATTGCCATCAAATATTCTGATACAGGATTTCTTGAAACTGCTCGAAGACTTTGCTAGAGGGAGAAGCAGCCACTAACTGCAAAAGACTACCTCTGTTGTACCAGACGCACAAGAAGAGATTTTCACCATTGCAGAGCTATTTATACACAGCCAACTTCTGTCCTCAGTTCCCATACACACACAACTCCCATTGATAGCAATGGAAGCTGCGGACATGTGGCTGAGAACAGAATTTGGCCCACTGAGCTGCGAGGGTTGGCATTCCTTTGCTCACTATGACAACTTCAGAACTGGATCCCTGAACACATGAGCTTTCAGAGGAAGAGTTCTTGATTTAATTCCTCCCAGCCCCCCCTTTATCTTGGCCTTGAAATACAAAATAGAAACTTGAGAAACTATTGGCAGCATTAGATTCCTTGCATAGAATCAACTATGCAAGGGACTTGGTGAAACAGAGAACTTACAAGTTTCTGGATTCAAAAACTGAAAGAACACTTTCATGTATGTGTGCTGCAGTCTCCAGGGTGCAGACTAACAGCTTGGCTTCACAGTGTCATCCTGGAAACAAAGCAAAAGATGCCCTTAAAACCACTTCTGAACCCATAAAATTCTCAAGACCAACGTTTAATTTACAAAAGACATAGTCCAGACAATATTTGAAACCTGCACCTTATATTTTTTCTTGCAATCTTCTTTAGTCCAAGTGATTCTGGTGGGGCTGTCAGCAAGACTTCTGCTATCTTTTTAAGGGTGCATGTCAGGCTGGGCAATCAGTGTATCTAATCCTTTTGAACACAACAACTGGCCTAGCAGCAGGCATCTGAACCAAGAAAAGAAAATCAGCATATGCTATTTCAAAGACCAAGGGAGACAAGGAAGCTGAGACTATCCTTCTAAGAACAGGAGACAAAACAATACAAAATTTTTAACTGTTTGGGTCATTTTTCTGCATTTAGGAAAAAAAAAAAAAAAAAGGACAAATAATGAAACCAATAAGGGAAGGAAATATATTAAAGAAAAAAAAATTGATGGTGTTAAAGGACCTGAGTTCAGCTATGCCTTACTGGATTTACCAACTATAAAACAAAATAAATCTTTTTATCCTTAAATTAGTTAGGGTTGAATCTTGTATAATTAGTAAATCTGTAGAGATCTGGCAAAAAAAAAAAAAAAAAAAATTTCCTTCATTTACTCTAGATATTCCCCCAAAGTATTTTTTTTTCCCCTACGGCATGCAAACACTTAAGTTTCACCAACTCTATGTATACTGAAATTTCCTAAATAACCTTAACGGAGACATGTCATTTGCAAATTACTGTGTATGTCCCCCACACTAAAAAGATAAGCAGGAAGATTGTATTAGAGAATGCAAAACACACAAGTCTCCACCTCTCTGCTCCACAAGGAAAGAGGAAACCTGTGTGGTTGTGGGTGAGGGATCCTTCTGCAGGTACCTTGAGGGAGAGTACAATTATTGTGGCTCTTGGCTCTTGTCCAGTGAAGCATCCTGATTGGATCTAAGCTGACATATAGCCCTTATGGCTTTGGTGAAAGGTAAGAGTATGCTATAGCATTCATTCCACTCGACCAGCTGCCATTGGCACATCAGTTCTCCCCAAATTATTTGAGTGCCATTTTTAGAGAAAGTTACCAAATGTTCATGGTTGGTAGCCATAGAAACTACTGTTTCTGGAAATATGAATATCAAGAATGGAGATATAGGGAGTGGGATTTTCTGAAGTGTGAAGACCCAGGAGAAATGTGTCTTCTGCCGTTGTGAAGTTGTACTGCTCAGGTCACCCTAAAAACAGAGGACTGTGATTTAGCCTTGATATATATGAATGGGAAAAATAACTTGAATAAACAGGTTCTGCTGCTTTCACTAAGCATAGCAGTAAATCTACACAGAACCTTAATAGACTCTGTATAGTTGATTTCTATCAGTCACCCAGAAAATAAATGTGTTAGAGATAAATATCATTGTTTACTTCTTGAGAAATTTTTGGTTGAAGAAATTGTTTACTTTCAATGACCTGATTTCTAACATTAATATCAATGTGCTTTTTCTCATAAGTAACAGCTCATTTTGTAGACATTTGCTTTACTGCTCCCACTCATGTACAGGTTATAATATCTATTAGAAGTAGAAGTTCACATCAGCACACGTGCACACGTGTGTGTGCACACACACACACACACACACACGCCAAAAAGTTAAAAATTTAAGTACACTTAAGATAAATAATAAGCACATATTTAACTATAAGGGTAATAAGAAAAGTTATTTTTCTTCTATTTTAAGTTGTGCATTTATTGCTTACTGAGTGCTACAAAAGGAACCATTTACAGATGGTTTGCTGTATGCTATAATAAGCCCAGTATATACCCCATCTTACTGAATACTCAAAACAGCCCTGTGAGAGAAGGCCATTCCTATCTGATCGAACCTGGGCCGCACACGTGCTAGGCGAGCGGTCTACCACTGAGCCACAATCCCAGCCCCCGAAGGCCATTCCTATCTTACAGGTGATTAAAACAAGGCTTGGAGATTTGAAGTGGCCAAGCAAATGGATTTCACTCCAACTCCTGTTCTCACAACAACTCAGTAAATTTCAGTACCTTGCTTTACATTTTAACTGAATTTTACAAAAGGATCTCTAAAGACCAGGAGATTTTGTTACAAGCATGGCTGTCCCACCATTCTGCATTTACCTCCAATACATTTCTTTTAGTCTCTACTGATCTCAATGCTATTTTTGATATTCTGAGTAGTAAAGAAATGTAGGAGAGGGAGGATGAAAAGAGCGAGAAAGGAAGAAAGAAGCACAAAGATCAAAGTGGATTTAGAAATTAAGGCAACTGGGACACAGGTAACACATCCTTGGTTCCAAAGCTCTCATCAGAAATGGACCTTTATTGAATGGTTTCTCTGATATGCTGATGTTAATTCACAATAAGGGGGTGGGGAGAATAGAGGTACTTTGGATAGACAAAGGAGAGCGAAGGGAGGGGAGGGGAATCATAGGAATGATAGTAGAATCAATTAGACACTATTACTCTATGTGCATAAATGATTACACGACCTATGTAACTGTACATCATGTACAATCAGAAGAATGAGAAGTTATACTCTGTCTAAATATGCTATGGCAAAATGCATTCTACTGTCATGTATAACTAATTAGAACAAATTTTAAAAATTTAAAAACTAAAACTAACTAAATAAATAAAATATATTTAAGCAGAAACAAATTTTAAAAAGAAAAAGAAATGGGCCTTTATAAGGTTGGGCCCATTATCTGTTCCACGTTGGTGTGGTTTCTTCCCTCCCCTATTTTAGAAAGTCCTGAAGATGGTGAGTAGAAATGATCTTTCACATCCTTAGTCCCAAGTTGGTTCAGGCGTCCTGCATAAGCCATTCCACGGCCTCCCTGACTCACCAATTTTCACTTAGATCTTCTTCCTGAGAACAGTGTGGCCCTCGAGGACAAAACAAGGGATGTAGGAATTGGCTTGTAATCTCTTATCCATTGCAAAGGGAAACCTAAATCTTATTTCCATTCTTCTTCTCATCTGAGATTCAAAAAGAAGTTTAAAATTTTGCCTCCCCCAAATAAAACATTTTGCTTAAAACTTTATAATGTAATATTCATGTATCTACCTCAAGTTGTCAGAAAGTTTCAATGTTTATTAAACAGAAGTTTTTGTATTAAAACTCCTTACAGGTAAAAACTGAAGTTCTTCATGGTTATTTATATTATTATATAAAAGAAAAAAAATAACAAAAAAGTGCTTTTATTCATTTGAGGGAGTAGCTGGTATTTGCTAGCAAAGGAGAAGTGCCATATAATTAACTGTGTCAAAATGTTTTCTTTGTTCACAGTTAATCTAACTGCAGCTGCTACGAGGCTGAGTGCATAGATATGGCTGTGTACTTTTAATTACAGAAAATGACAGGCATAAGTTGTGACTGGAGCACCGCCTGAGATTGTTACAGGCGAAAATGTTGCTCAGAGACTCATTGAATTAATAAGTAGCCTTGTATTTTTTTGTTGTTGTCATAATTTCATAGATGTTAATAGCACCCAAAATCAAATTAAAATTCAGAATGTTAATCAGCCAAAAGAAATTTGAATAAAGTCATGTAACATATTTAGAGAAATTATGGCACACAGTAACCATTAAATGACCGTTAACAACCACATCTCACACGTGTGACTTTATCTTAGAAATGCTCCATTATAAGAGAACTTTCTAGAGAGATGTTTAATAATTAAATTCTTTCACCTATTTTCCCTCCATTCTACTCAAAGAAGCTACTCTCAATTTTAATTTCTATTTTAGGTGCTCAATTAATAATAAAGTGAAAATATTTCGTATGTGCTGCCTTTCTATACCTGATACTACATGGTAATGGCCATGAGCAAAGGGGTGAAAGTCATGGGCTCTGGAACTTATTCCTCTTCCAGTGCTTACGCCTATGAGATTGTATTAGGATTAAAGAGAATATGGGACACTGTCCTCTTTGTCTTCCCCTTCTCTTTTCTACCTTTACTAGCTATATGGTGTAGCAGAATGTTCATTAGGTTTATACCAAACAACAGGCTGACATTCCTTGTAACCCTAAGCAAAGTACTTAACCTCTCTGAAGAGCAGTTCATTTCTCTATGAGGTTGAAAGAGGATAATCAGTGTTTGAATCTTCCATATGGTGGTTACTCAAAATGTTAATTCTCTTTTCACATTTGTTTCCTCCATGATTTTTTAATTGCCTCTTTTATTCTTACACATCCTTTCTTTTTTTCTGTACTATGTTAGGTAGTGAATGTGGACTTGGTTAGGGAATTTTAAGGGGTCACTGTCAAGGCTGTGGATAAATGCCACTTTCAGCTGCCTCGTTGCCTTCATTCAACTGTTTATCCTTCTCTGCAGTCACTGTGGGGGTGGCTGTCACCTTGGTGACAGCAGTTTTGTGCAGTGCATGTGGTGTGAACACTGGCTTAGTGCAGAACATAAACAGGTCCTGCTGCCTCAAGTAATTCCCGGTAAGCAGGCAGGCTATTGCCTTTGTTCTCTTAGCAGCTCTGCTGCTGAAATACACTAATAATAGAACATGGGAGTTGAAATTGTGCCTCTCCATCTCTAATTACTGCATGCCAAAGTATTCTGACTGCTACTGTCACTCCCCAGCAACTGATGGCTGTGGGTGATTGTTTTAGATTATGCTCAAGGGATTTCTTCCACTCCTCCTGCCTTCATCGTACTGCACGGTGTGTTCAGTAAGGTGTGTTCAGTAACTTGGCTGATTCATTTCAGTATGCTGAATGGTTTAAACTAAATAGAAGTGAACACTAAGAAAATATTTTCAAATCAGTAGATGTTCATTGTGAGTTTGCTTTATATAAAGAAAGGTGGAATCATCATACAAATCATTAAGACAATCTATCCATTCCCAAGTCCAACTTTCCTGATCTTGGTAAAGATAGCCATTCATCTCTGTCCCTACTCCTACCTGTTTCTCTCAAGTCTCCCTACATTTGAGACAGACCTTGAACCACAAGCTAGTGTTCTTACTGCTGGAGACATTATCTCTGGTCAGATAGGCTTTGAGTCCTAGAGATTAATTTCGAATTTTGCAAATGAAGAAACTCAATGATAAATAAATTGTCTAAGATCTCACAGTAGCTAGCGCAAAAGCAGCACAAAAATCTCTTTCCCATCTGTTGATTTTGTATGCTCTCTGCTTCACTTCAGTGTCTGTATCTCTTACCTGTTAGTTAATGTAACAGATGTTGCTGATAAAATGTGAACAGAAGTTGTCAGTGGCAGGTACAAATTTGAGGCCAACATGGAAAGTTTGTCACTGCCAGAACTTCTGTTCACTTCTAGTTACATCTGTTAGGGATTCTAAGCTCGGTGTACATAAATCTTCCAAAGACCCTTGGCATTTTTACAATACTCTTGTTTATTCCTGCCTGATACATATTATGTATTGAGACTACAATGGGCAAGCCATATATAATTTACAGAGTTGTACATTCAAAGTTGAATTTTAGATACATCCACAATTTGATCTAATTTGTAATATGAAACCTGAGTTGGAAGTGGGCTATGTCTCAAAGCAAGTTTGACATAAGTGAGATGCAAAATCATCATGAATTTTCCAGATGATCCAACCTGCTGTTTCTAAGAGAGTACATTACTTCATAGACTACTAAAGGCAAATAGTATCTTAATGCACAGATTTAGGGGAAGAGGAATAATTAACATTTATAATAACATCGACTCTCACCCTTGCATCAATATAAAAGTATCTTTCCATTTCTTTGGGAATTCTTTCAGGTTCTTCATTATTATTTTATTGATTTTTAATATCCTTGTTAGATTCGTTCTGAGATATAAAATTTCAGTTGCTATTATAAGTGAATGTGTTTTTCTATTCATGCTTTTCTAATTTGTTCTTTTTTACTTACTGAAACAGAGTTGATTTTTTTATATCAATCTTTTATTCAGCATCACTGAAGAACTTTCTTAATAGTTTGAAACCTTTCTAATCTCATGTTATACAGCTTCCCCCAGGGCTTTTCTTCAATCACCTTGACCTTCTAAGAGCTCCTATAATTCCCCATTTTCCTTCCTCAGAACCTTTATTTTTTTCTTTTTCCTATGTTTCAAATGTTATGCAGCCCTTCAATGTTTGGCTTTTCTTTCTTTATTCCATTTAAAAATTAACCTATTTAAAATTATTCCCAACCATACTATCAAATGTGGATTCTCCATTTCACTTTTTCAAAACCACCAGCACTGTGTTTGTATCCTTCATAAAATTTATCATAAGATGGAAGTATTTTATTTTTGTGTATATTTACAATAGAGTTGTTTTCTCAGCACCTATAAGAGTGTCTGATAATGGTAGGTGCTAAGAAAATATGTGAACACAGAAGAGTGATCTGAGATTAATTATTAAAGATCTCCAGTCATGGGGTAGAAAATACATTTTCAATAAATAATAGGAACTGAATCCATTGTGAATCCATTGTAAAAGAATACAAGAATATATATAATCATAATGTATGTCCATGAAAAGAAAAAATGTCAAATTCCCTGTCCCAAGAACCATGTCCAAGAGCTTTGTAGAAACCACCACTACAAAAAGAGCAGTATTTGAGCCACCTCGATTCAAGCAGTTTATAATTAATTAAGATATATGCATATATTTTAGGCTTTTGCATGACAATGCAAAAGGGCATATGGCCAATATTCAACAAATAGTTCAGGAATCATTTGCTTTAGAAACTTAGAACATATGTCTAACCTTTAGTATATCAGTAGAAAAATTGTGTTTATTTGGTCAAGAGTCATTAACATAGTATTCCAGTAATGAACCTTGAATATGCCACATAAAAAAGTTATTCCAATTTGAAAGATGTTATCGAGTACTTACTATATCTACCAGAGCATTTGATTTTGTTGAAGAGTATGAAAAATGAATGAGTAAATGAATGAATGAATTTTAAAGTAGAATCCACAGTATAATAGATGTTATACTATGTTATAATTTGCTATATAAAGCCTAATGTTCAACATTAAATTAATGTGTACAAGGACCTTAAATTTCATTTAATGTTATTTCTATTAACTTTATAAATTTATTTGCAATAGAAGAGGCTCTCCTTATATCTCTGTCTTGCATTTTAGGTTTAGACTGGTCAGCTCTTTAGGCTAAAAAGCATAGGATGCTGTAGAGGAAGTACATTTTTCAAATCATAAATCAGAGAATGGAATCACAAAAACCAATTTAAAAACTAATATGTAAAGGAGAATACATTCTCCTTCACTATATCCATTCACAAATTCCTCTGAAAGAGCAGTCTACTAGCACAGACTATCCCATGGATACCTTGTAAGGGGACGTTTCCCCTGTGCGTTGCCATTGCTGGAGCACATGCTGCCCTGCATCCCATTGTCCAAGTTTTCAAAGAATCCTATAAAGTCACTGAGGATCTTGATTCACCAGGAACTATGATAGCCACTAGCAACTTCTGAGAAATCATTGAAAATGAAGGGCAATAATGTTTGGGCGTAAATAAGGAATTGGCTGTTGAGAACATATATATCATTCTTGACCAAGGGCATCATAACTATATGTCAGGTTTTGTACAATATTTTGCATATTACTTTAATTTTCATAATTATAATATAAATCTAGTATGTAAGTTCATTGATTCCTAAATATTTTAAAACACGTTACCTAAGTGTTGTTTTATGTTAGATTTACTCCGAATATGTCATGCCTTCATAAAAAAACAGTAAATAGGAAATACCCATATTTACAGATAATTTTTCAGGTCAAAGTATTTTCTAATTACTTTCCTTTTATGTGTATAGCCTATAAAGTATAAGAGTTCATTACAAAATGAATTGGGAACTATAAACTAAGTTCAGTAAAATATGAACCAATTTACCAAAAAGAATGATCTGTTCTAGAAGTATCTTAAATTATAGCATAAATCCTCATTTTCTATAAAAATGTAAATCTGATTCATGTTCTCACTGTTAAAGGCTCTATTACACTAGGCTTTCTAATTCCAACTTGGAAAAACTAAACCTGTATACCAAAATGTTTTCAAATGAAACATTTTAAAACATTATACATTTTCCCATTTTGGCTTGACCTTTTTAAAGCTAATGATTTCAACTAATCGTGGAATACTGCCAGATGTGATTGGAATAATATTTAGAAGAAATAAGCTATAAATTCAAGATAGTGGGAATTTAATTTCTATTCTGACCTTGAGCTTGTCTAGGGAGGAAAACTGACACTCCCTTAACAAAATAAACCAGAGCTTAGTTTCTGTATGGAACAGAGTTTGAAATAAATGTGGAATGAAAGTAAATATTTGGAAGATTAATTCCTTGAGCTTCCTCAATATCTTAGTTTTGCAAGACTTTGAAACCGTCTTCTCCTGGGACAAAAGAAAGTAATTACCTCTCCTCCACATGGTGTTTAATCATGCTCTATTTTTCGAAGAACAGCTGTGCAACACTGGCTAGGCTACAAATTAAACACACCTCCTTCAACTTGCCTAGATTTAAAAGATAATGAATATGTTGGGTGACAGAAACATTTGGTTTCTTTCTGAAAATGAATTTAATAGTCCAGAGCTATAGGCTGAAAACAAGATGAAAGTAATCAAGAAGGGAGGTAAGATCTCATAGTCGGGTCCAAAGGAAAAAACCAAGTAAGGAAACAGGGAGGGGGAAACTATGACAATAGCTACAGAGAGAGTCACATACCACAAAATTTAGAAGCTTTATTTGACAGGAGGCTAAATATGAGTTGGTGGTTGGATCTAACAACAACAACAAAAAAAAAAAGTGGACATGGCTGATGCTACATAAGTAAAAGCATTCCTAGAGCTACCTTAGGTTGGCACCGTGTAAAATAATTGTGAAAGACGTAATGCTCTTTGCAAACAAATACCATCACTATTATTTTAAGTTTGTTTAAGCAGAGATCAAAGGAGCTATAGTGAATGATGTTCATTTTACTGGTTTTTACTACAACTCCAAGAGTTCCTGTTTGAACAGAATTTGTGAAGGCCTCAATACTGGGTGCCATCATAATGGTATGTATGTTGAAACTACTAGCATGTATAGGCCCAACAGAGAAATCAGTGCAGCAAGGTGCAGCTAATGGGATCACACTTGTTCAGTCTAGCTTACTTTCAAAAGTCTGGCAAGTCCTAACAACAGACTGTTGTGCAATACAGAAGGGAAATTGTGATCCACATAAAAATTACAAAGAATTCAGGAATCTGATATATGAAACATTTCGAGGCTTCAGTCCAGAGCAAAAAGAGTACAATGTGACACATTTACCAGGAAATAAGATAAATCTCTAAACATATGTAAAAGAGAGAGGTCATTATTATCTTTGTGAATATTCATTATTGCAGAATTGGTACATTTCCCAGGTGGAAAAAGTATTTTCTTGGCTTCTCTCTCTGCACATAAATCACTGTAGCAAAGGCTCTCAAAGGAATGTCAGGTGGGTTTTCTGGAAATGTTTACCATAATTGATTTCCGTGGGTTTCTAAATGCTTTAGTCCAAAACCTCATTTATCAACTTTCTGTCTATTTCATTGTAATTGCAGAGTTTTCTATTACTATATCATGACAGGTCAAAGTAGTGCGGTGACAGGAGCTTCTATGTTAGGAGAGAAGTGCATTCTGCACACCAGCCCAGCAATCCAGATTCTTGACTGTAATTAAACTCACAGGGGAGTTATCCTTGTTTGATAAGGAAGGAGGTAGAATGATTTGCAGGACTTATTAAGTCTTAGCGATAACGCCGGGCACCTGCCCCAAAACTTTCTCTGAAATTTTGCAGTGTCTGAATACATTTGTCTAAATAAGAAAAGATGGAATAATTTTGTTCTGCAAGAGCATGGTATATATTAAAAGATGTGAGCCACACACTCGTTCCTAGAATCACTGGTCCCATTAATTGAACAATATGAATATATTTTTGAAGAAACTGACACAACAAATTTTGTTATTCTAATACCAGTTCATTGCAGTCAGAAACTTTTGGCTAAGAGTACTATTTTTAATGGGCTGACTATTAAATATCTTGCTTTCTGCATTTTGACTCATTCTTTACCTTTTCTCCTTCTAAACCTGACTCATTTTTCTTTTCATGATTAAGCTCTGTTCCTGTTCAGAATCACTTCTCCATCTTTGGCCATTTTCTTTTATTACTCCCACAAATTCCAAACCTAATTTTGACTATACTGATTTTATTGCTGGGTAGATCCCCTGACCATTCAGTGGAGGCCCATAGGGACCCTCCATTCTGGATGTACTGGTCTGTCTCCCCTTCTTCTACCTTCCCTCCTCCCTGCTCTTCCCTCCTGAATCCAGCCAATCCACATGCTTATCCAATTTATATTAGAGAAATTCAAACAAAAGTATAGAAAACTCTTTTCAGAAGATAAATCTATTCAGTTTTTGAATGCATTCTTGTATTTTGGAATTTAAAACTTTGCTCCCTGCCACATAGCTTATATTTTGCCTAAGGGGTGAAATAGTCCTAAAACAACTGAAAAGCCAATTTAGTATATGTCTTCTACAAAAACAAGATGTTCTCGTAGGTAGGTAAACAGGAGCAGATGGAAGTTATATTTTGTCTAAATAATACATTTACATTACAGAGAAAGAAAGCTTAAGAATAATTCATTAAGAT